>CM048818.1:31346828-32074036 GCA_026586065.1 Dioscorea zingiberensis
GGAGATCCTAAGGGCGGTGATGCGAATCCGCACGTCAACTGCTACACGGCCATGTTGAAGGCGAACATTGATCACCGAAAGTACACTATCACGGTGGACTTGAGGGCGGCGCGGCCTCTCTGCCCTTGGTCAAGATCTAGAACTCCACCAAACCATCCACCACCCGGAGCAGTACGGAACTAAGCCCCTAAGGAAAGCTCCGTGGCATAAGACCAAAAGTAACACTCAAAGATTAGGAGCAAGAGGGAGCAGGGCCAAGATCCCACCGGAGACAAAATTTAGGGATGGGAAAGAAGTGAAGAACAAAGGCTTTTGAGGACCAAGAGAAGGGCAACCTGGAAAAAAGAAGGAGAATAGCTTGGGGGTGAGTTTGGATATGGAAGTTGGGCTCACGGAGATCAAATACAGTGGGAAGGCCGGAGACGGTCAGGAGAGGGAGGCCAGAGCATGCTTATCACCGCCGCCAGGAGGTCAAGAGGGAAACAAGGACGCCGCCTAACCTCCTCTACGGAGAAGACGCGCCCGGCCCGGTTAAGTGGAGAAATACGGGAGATCGGTCACGGCTCGGAACCGAGCAATCCAATCGGGTCCGCCTTAGGCTCTCAAAGCGCTACTCAACGAGAGGGAGTTGGCATAATGAGGCGGCTACCTCAACAGAGGCGTGGATTGGCAGACATAGGGCAGAGTAATACGTACCAAATGAAATTCAAAATCGGGCGCTGGCACCCTGAGGTGGCCAAGTTTCAGGGTGCCTGTGGAGATTTGACTTGTGACTCATACTGGACTGTGGGAGGGAGTAATGGATAGCCCGAGACTGAGCGCTAGCCTACTCGCACTGCACAAGGTCCGGCCAGCCCAAGCTTCCAATGAACCAACTTTAAGAACAAAATCAATTGGGTTTGAATGAGTGTTCAAGGGCCGTGACCCAAATTATGTACCAACAAATCTATTCAAGGAAATGAAAAGGCCCACATTCCCATTTTGATCTATACCACAAGTGAACCAAAACCACCTACAATTAACAATTGTTGATGACCAAGTAAAAAAGAAACTCCAAGATATACCAACAAGCACCCACAATCAGGAGGAAGAGGCAAGGAAATTCATCCAAATTGGCAATGGAACTGGCCAAGAGACCTCACAAAAATAAACCTGGTAGACTCCTATGAGGAACATGGTTCCTCTGGAATGGATGAGGCTTGGGAGGCATTAACTGATTTTGAGATCATTGGGGAGAAAGGAAGCAAAATGGTTATCAAGCAGAGACCAACAACAATGATGGACAAACAAAGCAACCCCAAGACCTAAAGGTGGCCAAAGAAGAGCTACAACCAAGCTGCTCATCATCCTACATCCACAACAATCGAAGCAATCAAATCTAGAAGCAAAGTACACCATCACAAGGAGCAAAAAGTAAAGGACAAATACGTCATATCAAAATAAACTCAACTCTAATTAATGTTCCGCTCACTCTCACATAGTGGTTTTAATAGGGAGTGTATTGCTTCAAGTCAGCATCATCGTGTCGGACCCGGATCACCGAAAAGAGACATGGGCACTCTATTTGTCCCTCATGCGCAATCGGGAGGCCGAGCGGGTTCATGTGGTGACAAGTTGCAAAAGAAATAGCTAGCTCTGATCGTGGGTCGTGGGACATACGGGGGGCTACTATTAGTGTTTTAATGAAGCTTAATCTCATGGAATGTAATGCGGGTTGGGGAAGAGGGAAGAAAAGGTTCCTCGCTAGGGACCACCTTCATGCAATGTAAGGTAGACATATTCTCGCTTCCACAGGAAACAAAACTACCAAAATCGAGCAATCGACCTCGAGGTCTATTGGGGAAACATATATAGTGAAAGGGTACATACAGTGATGTCATACACTACAAAGGGCGGTCAAGCGTAATTCCGATGGAACCCTCACATCATTCCGTGAGATCAAGACGCTATACTGGACACGTGCATCTCGGGCCACCATATAGTCCTTGAAGAAGCCAAGCAACTCTATACAAATGGATGTTCACCATGTGCCTACTTGACCTTGTAATTCCTGCAGCGTAAGGAGATTTTTTGGGGAGGGAGCTAAAGCAAATAAGAACCCGATGGAACGGACCGTGGATCGAAACTTCAATGGCATGAGGGCAGGAATGAAATAAAGCGAGTAGGTACCACATAGAGTGTTGTAATAACCCGGTTTCTGCCTGCATTATATCCAATCACTTTAATTATTCAATTCGGGCCTCGTACGGTGGATTTAGAATTCATTTGGATAAGCGGAAGATCTTCTACCAACCTTTGCAAGATTATTAGATAGATTCTTACTTATCAACCGAACGGATAATTAATTCCGAAGAATATGGCAATCCGCTTCTTCCACTATTAGATCGTACTTTGCCCCTAACTGGCTTTACAAACAGGAAACCAGGATAAGATCATCTCTCCTTCGATTCATTAGAGATTGGGGAAATATAGAGGGCTTCCTGGAGATGATAAAAGATCACTGGACAAGTACCTGACATCGTGGTAATGGGGCTTTCCTCCTTGCAAAACCTCACAATAGTCAGAAAGGCTACTAAAATGGAGCTGCTGAGGAACATTTGAACACATAGAGGCAGTAAAGAGGGGATAATCGAACCGCATATGGGATTGGATGTTATACAGAGGGGAAGGGATCTACCGGGAAACGAAGCCTCAAGCATCTCACTCTAGCAAAAGTGAGTAAGGAATGTATCAATGAAAGCAAAGGAGGCTCATTAAAGACAAACGATCGAGGATTACCTCTGCTTGAAGGAAGGGGATAATAATACAAAATTTTTCGTGCCATCACTAACCAACTAAAGGCGCCAAGAATCGGATCCACAATATTGAATATCAAGGAGAGATTCTCGACCGAGGAGCCAAAGAATTCGCAAAGCCTTCATACTTTAACACTTCTGGCCAAACCTGATTGAAATGGCCCGGGATTACAGATTCAACAATACAAACCGGAGCAGTTTCTTTTGGAGACATAGGCCAACACACAAGACCTTCACCACCTTGACGCCCCATTCACAAATGAGGAGATAATACGCTAGGCTGCTCAAAGAGCTAAACCTTATAAGGCCCCCGCCCGGACGGATTCCCCTAAGTGACCTTTTTATCAAAAAAGGATGGAGGATTATTGAGGAGGATACCATGCAACTCTCCCGTGATTTATACAACGGGCAAGCGAACCGGAAAGATTAAACCGGCCATATATAATACTGGCCCCAAAGAAGGAGACCGGTTGCAAAGATGGGGGACTTCAAGCCGATTTAATGTACCTTTAATCAATTGCTCGATGAAGATTATAACTAAAGTAATCGCCAACAAAAATTCCAAGCTACTACCAGAATGGGTAGATGAGCCCCGACTACCCCATCAAAGCGCGCATCCATTCAAGACAATATCATTGCGGCAGAGGAAATTATTCACATGCGAAGACTTAAAGCGGTAGGAAGCGTGCGACGCTTCAAGATCGACTTTCAAAAGGCATTTGATAATGGACTGGGACTTCTTATTGATATATACTACGCCGAGGCCTTTGACATTAAAATGGATAAGATGGATCCGAGATATCCCGAATCCTCAAAGTCCAAGTTAGCGATCACCCTGCATAAAGAGGGATAAGACCCAAAGATAAGAGAGGGGAAGCTAAGACAAGGGGATCCCTCTCCCCTCTTTCTCTTCCTTATTGCAATGCATTAATTCTTACCACCATGATCATGAGCGCTCTAGGGGAACCTCGCCAGGGGCATCAAATATGGGGTGCGGGAAGAAGACGTGATCACCACGCTTTACATTACGCAGATGACCTTCTCATGTTCAAATCGGAGATATCAATCATACGAGAACTCTAAAGCCTATTTTGTATCTTTTGCAAGGGCTATCCGGACTCAATCAACGGCTTTTAAGAGCCATTTCACACCGCCTGTGACGGGGCCGCAAGAACCGGGCTTACGAACACCGAATCAACCTGCCCTCGAAAAGCGAACTTCAATGCATAAACTATTTGGGTATCCTGTTCTCGGACGAAAGCCCCGACGCCTGCAACGGGAACAACTTATCGAAAAAATCCAAGGAAAATTGGAACATGGAAAAGCCGACTACCGCCGATGGCGTGTAGGATCACACTCATCAACTCAGAATATCCTTATCCCAGAACCACTGGGCCGGCTATTTGCTAAAGTACCGTGACTAGGGTCATCACATTTGGAGCGAATCAACAAAATTACCTCAAAAGAGGACTTTGCCACGGTATGGGCCAGAATTGACCTGGAAAGGCTTACAGACTTGCCAAATGGCACACTATAACCTAAGGAATTTGGGGGATGGGGAATAACAAATCTTCACCGCTTCAACAAGGCCAAGTGATAAGCAAATGGTGGTGAAGAATTTTTCAAGGTGGGCACCCCCATATAAAAAGTGGCATTCAAAGCAAATATTTTCGATGCTCCTACATTAACCCATATAGGAAGCCTCACACTGTGGCATCGTGATTTTTGGAAGGGGTGATGAGCAACGGAGTCTCATGGAGACGGGAATGATAACTACAAAGCAGGAAAGGGGACATGTAAATATGGGGCATAACAGATGGATTCTGGGCGCGTGCTAAGTAAACTATTCCCCTACAATCGCAGTGGACAAATAAACTCGATGTTCAACTAACACTGGAGAAGGCTAGAGCTACTTAACCCTCTGACTTTCTATCCTTAACCGTGCAATCTTACTTAAATGGGAGGATAAAAGAGAACGGGGGATCTAATGGAAGCTAATTTGATAGGACCGAGGAAGGAAGTGCAGGACATAAGGAGCAATGGGATCATGGAGGCCCAGTGCTGGTTTCTCGGTAAAATCGCTATATAATTTCACACCGGCGGAGGGATGGGGAGCCGCCGGGCCTCCTTAGTAACTTATGGAGGCTACTATGTCCGAGGAAGATCAAGCCGCTTACCCGGCCGGGCTATAGACAACAAAATACTTACCCCGACAATCCTCGACAAAACGAGGGCCGTAAGGAAGCAACATCCTTTGTTAATCTATGTAAATGCAATAAGAGGAATCAACAAGTAAACATTTGCTCACCGAGTACACATTTATACCGCCAAAGGCAAATCTCGCTACACTTCGCACCCACGTTTACTCCGGACACATTACCTCACTCGGAGCAGGGAGATTTATGGGGACACAACAACCTCGGAAACGCTTGCAAAAGGAGGAGCGAATGGGTTGGAATTCCAGCAATCATGGCTATCACCGGAGTATTCATCGGAAAGAAACCACCGCTGCTTCCAAAACAAACAACGCTGCTTTCTCCTCGAGATTATCTCGGAGGAGCCGCTTTCCTTCTTCTAGCCTCGGTTCCAGGCCAAGATGACTACCGACAAAGAAATGCCTATCGCTAGCCGGAGTCCATAGCCCGTAGATCCTTATATCAATCTAATTCGGAGGAAGTTCGTGACGAAGCGAATCGCATTTACTCTCAAGTAATTTAGACGCCGGGCAGAAATGTCCATGGGTAATATGTAGAGAGATGGAAGAGTAATGGAAGGAGTACGAGGTCAGCTCCATCCTTTTGTACCCTCGCTATTAATGGGATTTCTAATAAATGAATGTGGCTTCTATCCACTTTAACCCAAAAACAAAAAACAAAAATGAAAATAAAAAAACAAAACAAAAATTTTAGGGTTGCAGTACAACCATGCAAACTTTTAAACTATGGCACTTTTTTTTTAATGTTTAGGTGGTGGTACAATCATGAGGATTTTAATGCAAATAAACTAGTTTTTGGGTTACGAAGATATATTAATTTGATAAGTATTTTGAGGTTAATAAAACAATTATTTAAAAACGGCCACTGTTTGGGAAAAAAGGTTAATTTTATATAGAAAATTGATAGAATGTTCAACAAATTTGTTTTTCTTTCCACTTCGGTAATCTATCATTTTTCACCTGAAAATAACGACGATCAAACATTAAAATAAGAATTTTCCATGGAAATAATTGTACGCAAATACGCAATCAAATTCCACTACAATCTTATTTTTCAATGCAGTAAATTCTTTTCCACGAAAAATTAATCCAAAAAAAAAAAAATTTCAATTTATTTTCCATGCTACTTGCAATCAAAATGCACCTTTAAAAAGATGTTTTTATTTTTTGGCAAATGGTTGTTTTCCATGACTCCAACGCGGCTATTGCAAAAAGCTCTCCTCATGCATAACTTATAAATATGATGCAATAATTTTCTTCAAAATAAATTATTATTAATATTCTTTTATTCTCACTATGAATGCTGGAAAGAAATTATCCAAACGCAAAGACACGGTGATGTAGGATCATGGGAGTATAGTCACGGGGCTCACACAGAAGAATGCACCTCATGTCCAATTCCTTCAATTGACAGTTGTATGTAATTCCACACTCACAAGAATTACAATCTTGCCTATGATCGATCCCCCTAGCAGGACCACATTAAAGTTTTCTTACTTTTTGTACACGCTCTACATAACAAGCACACTGCTATTAAACCAACTTCATCAACTGTACTAGAATGAAGTGAGCATTTAGTATTTACACATGAATCTAGCAGATGGGGGCAAAGAACAACAACAAAAATAACAAGCCAAACTCAGATTGCAAGAACAGAACAGTGAGCCAAAAAGCAAGCAGGATTGAAATTAAGAAACTTCCTCCTTCTATGAAATAGAAAACCTCCTCCTCCTGTGGCTTGGCCAGGACCTCCTGGCCTCCCCATCATCAATGTTGAGAGTGTCCTTAGAACCCCTGCATCTTGAGAAGGATTGAGCTTCCCCAGAGTCTTGGACACTGAGGAGAAGAGAGGAGCTCCCCTTCTTCACTGATCTCTTAGACCCCTGAGGAGGCTCCAGCACCACCACTTTGCTGCCCCTTTTTGCATGTCACTCACGTACATCTTCATCTTGGCCAGCTCCATCCTCAGCAATGCGTTCTCCTCGGAGCCAGGGGCTGCATCCGAAGCCGCGGCACGGTGAAGCGCCGCAGAAAGCCTCGTTGCCGCCGCCTTCGGAGATTGAGCTGGTCGTGGTAGAAAGAGGCGTGCAGGACGGTCCTGAACAGGGGAGGCGCTTGTCTCTGTGAGGCGTGTTGTCTGGCCTCGTAGCTCAACTCTCAGAGGGGATCCATCACGCTGCACACTTTTTCTCTCTCAGCTCGTCCAGTCCTGGATGTGCCTGCATGATTTTTTTTATATATATATAAAAAATGACAATTACATAAATTTCTGGCATTGTCATTGAACTTGATTTAATTAGTTTCCCATATCAGAGTTGTGCTTTTTTCTTCTTCAAGGATTTGGCTTCGATCATTAAGGAAAAAGCAAACAATTTTTCAATATGAAATTTTCTACTTCTAATCATCTTTTTTTCCATATTAGAGTTTTTTTCTTTTTTCTTTCCAGGCTGGAAAGAGGAATACATTACTAATAAAACAGGATTCCTTGGACATTAAAACCTTTTCAATTCTATTCATATTTTGTTTTATTGATGAGAGAAAATATTGCTACTTTTTATGTTATATTTTTAAAAAAATTAAAATCTAAGGAAATAGATCAAGTTCATACTAATATATATATAGAAAGTGGATGGTTCCTGGGAACCTTCTTGCACGGGAGTACATATGAGAATATGATTTTTTACATTAATTCTATTTATAATTATGAATTTTTGTAGGGTTATTATAAGTTTCTCGGTATTAATATTAGACATGTATGAGAGATGATGGTTGCAAATTAACTTGCAATTCCACATGGCTAGAAGCGTACAAGTGCGCTAGAACCAGATAAATCCAAAAGGAGTTAAATAGAGTAAATTCAAGTAAACTTGAGGGTAGAGATCGAGCGGCACGGTAGAGATCTATCGTCGAAGCGCCGGGCGGCTTTTGGCAGCGCTCCGGCTATGGCAGCGAACTTCTCTGATGCACAGTCAGATCCTCATCCGTTGCGATCTCCGCCGCAAACGTATCCAACGTCCTCGCCACCTTTTTGCATCGCGTCTGAGCAAGCCCCAGCTCCTCCTCCGAAAGCAACCTACCACCTCCGGCCGCTGCCGTCTCCTTCTCCACGAACCCCCAAGCGATGATGCGCCTCACACTATCCAGATCGCCGACGCGATGGCCTGTGCCGTCAGGATGGAGACAGGAGAGAGGAGGCTGTCGCTCGAAGAGACTTGCCTTCTCGAGGGCCGCAAGGGAAAAGATCCGGCGCCTTCCCCGAACTCCCGGCGGGATGCCGAGAGGGATGCGGAGAGGGAGTTGGCCTTGCGCGAGGGGAGGGAGCAGAGGGAAGGTGCAGTGGGGAGGGAGCGATCACCCAGTATGGGGGAGGATGGCGGCAAGGGACTCCAAGAGTGGGCCCGGTGGTGGTTGAGGGCCTCACTCGGAGACAGGGGAGGGCGATGGCGCCTGAGCTGTTTGCGCAGGAGGTCGGACAGGGACTTCTCGGCGAAGGAGGTGATGGCATGATGAGTAAGGGATTTGGGGGCCCGCGCCGCGAGATTTCAAAGTGGCGGCGGGGAGAACCTTCTGGAAATGAGAGTTATGGCTCATAGTGCGGCGGAGGTTCCCGTGGCCCACCACTCGGCCGTTGAACGAGTTGGGAAGTTTGACTCGTTGCAGGCCTATTTTTAAGAAATAATGATATAAAAAACTTCCTAGGTTTTATTTTTCTATTTCCAGAAAAAAATAAACTAATTAAAAGGCTGATTTAGTTATTGTTTTATACAATAAATTTAGGAAAATATTTTAAAAAATATATATATAAGTTGGGATTTATTATTAACCTATATTATTCAAGATGAGGGGAGTAGCCTCAAATGAGTCTGCTAAATTTTGCTATAATCTACTAGCTACAGGACCCGCAAAGGAGTTTTTCACTTTTAAAATATATAAAATAAAGTTAGCAAAAAATACACTTTCATCAATCCCTAATACACAATAGATTAAGATGATACCTTCAAGGCAACAGCATCCACGCATCTCTGGACAAAGCCCAAATCTCCCTCGGCGACCGGAAGAAAGAGAGACTCCACAAGAGTTGAGCACAATGACGGCACCTGTAAAGCGTTTTTAAAGCAACTTGATCTCAAGAACTCCTCAGTCCGGGCCGACCAGGTTTTCCCGTACAGCACTTGGTTTCCAGTCATCTTTCCAAGTACTCGGCCGCGCACCGGAGAGCTGCGGGATGTTATGCACTGATATCTCAAAGTTTATACCATAGCAAAACTCGACCGCCTTCTCCGAACGTCTCCGGGCCACCGGGCACAAATGCGTCCAGAGAGATCAATATGACTGCACGATCCGCCCACTCTCAGACTCCATAATCAGCTTCTCGCTTATGTGCCCCACTCTTGGCCGCACTAGCATGAACTGATGAAGAACAACAAGAAGAGCAGGAAGCAACAACAAACAACATCCAGGAATTAATTAGAATAAGTAGGAGGAATTTATTATATGTATATAGGACATAAATGAATAATAAAATCCCAGTATATGGAAGTGATTATTTATAGCTAAGATATAAGCCAAACCTTGTGGAGAGGAACTTGGCATCAATGTGACTTGGACTAGGGATATCACTGGGGATCTCTTTGAGAGAAGACCCTGAAACATTTAATTTGCATACATTGAGAAGTTTGAAAAAATTGGAAAAAAAAAATTTTGGGAGTAGATATTATGCGAAGTGTATTCACCATTGGCTGGTTCTCTTCCACCGATGAAGAGAAGTGAGACCTTGGAGAGGATAGAGGCCATGGAGAGTCGTTTTTTCTTTGTTAATGGGAACTGCATTAGAAGACTCTCTACTTTCACTCAATTAAGAATGGATACATATATTTATAGGGAGATAAAAAGAACACGAGGCAGAGATCTATGGGTGTGCTTTTTCTTCCCCTTGTTTATAGGGACCAAAAGAGCTGGCTCCACTGTTTAGGCACAGTTCCTTTTGTACGTGGCCCACTTTTAGCCGCTAAGGCTTTGGCTTTGTGTTAATCGAAGCTAAGACTTGGCTGAATAATTTTACACCATTTTTTTCTCTTTTCTTGTTGAAATAGAATGAGAAGAGAGAGAGAGAGAGCAGTAAGATGGATGTGTTTGGTTTTTTTTTGACATGTAGAGTTAGATGGATAATTTTGTCTTTTTGTGTTCTGGATTTGAGTCAAAGAGGAAACTTAGAGGAATAAGGTGTGATAGTAAATCAAGTTGTATGGTGAGTTTTGTTGCTCCTTGATCCTTCCTCTTAAATGGCATATTAAGTAATTAATTAAATTAATTTTGAGTAAGATTTTGAATGTTGAGCGTATACGGTTTAAAAGCATTTTTCTAGCATACCTCTAATAGAAGTAGGGGAAGATCCAAAGGCTAGACACCTGTATTACGCTGAAGGCCCGATAGGGAAGAATCACGGAGAGAAGAACCTTTTCTCTCAATAGCTCGAAAACCACCTTAGGTTCACGCCAGGCGTAATCGTGTACTTGTCGAGGACCCAATAATACACCGCAGCATCTTACAGCAAATGTACCAATCTCGCGATATACCCCCACACCATGAGGAAAGGGAGAAGAACACGAGATATGCAGCATCCCAAGTAATTTCTCCTTTCATTCAGGGTGAAATACTAGAAGAGCATGTTCTAGAGCGACTTGAACAGTGCAACCCCGGTGGCCATGTGCTGGCAAGCAAGAAACCGACCTCCCTCAGCGGAAGTATTTCCGGTCGGCAATGCTCCTCTCCTAGGAACAATAGAAGCGCGCCCGCATGTCTGGTAGCTTTTGCCGCCAAGCATTGGAAACTGACCAAAGATTAGTTCTATCGACTCATTTCGCCCTATACCAGATGGTAGCCTCTTTTAGGTACTTAAGGATCTCTTCCTTGCACCCATTTTGCCGCCAGTTACTTCCAAATAGAAGAAAACCCCTCTACTCTCAAATGCGGAGTCAAAGCGGCGTAAGAAAGGAGAAAGCCTTTTAAGTTATATCTTGACCCGATTCAATCGCAATAGAAGGGCCGAATCGCTACCGACCTTTTCGCCACCCTAGATGACGTATCATCTACAAATTTTGATGGAGAGGACTCCTCGATTCTGCCTGCATTCTGTTTCTCACCTCACGTTAGAACTACCAAAGAAAAGTATGCCCCGATCTCCTAACCCATGTCACAGAAAATATATCAATTCAGGCGAAATCCGCATGCGGGTTGGGAAGAAGAGGTCAGGAGGAAGACTAAAGAAAGAACAAATTGAAAAGCTCCCTCCGCACCCTTAGAGAAAGAACCTAGAGGAAGTCGGCCGGGAAAGAGCGGCAATGAAGGGAGAGGACAATGTACGGAGTGGGGAACAGCCGAGGCGCGACCGCGGAAGAATGACAGCCCACACGATGATGAGCAGGCGTAGAAGATGTTAGTCGAGGAGGGGTAAACTTGAAACGATACATTCACCAAGACCCAAAAGAAGATGGGTCCTTACACTCCAAAACGCATAATGAAGCGAGGGAAGAAGGAATTGCTTAGAGATTTACATAGGTGGCTGGCATGGATGTAGTTGGGAGAAAGTGCGTCCTCGAAAGAGCTCACGCTTTCGAATGGATTTTGGGGCGCTCTTGAAAAGACAAAACTGCACGAGAAGAGACTACGTGCGGCACCACCCATGCCGTCTTCTATAACAAAAGAAACCAAAGGGTTAAGCTACCCTCATGATGATGCTTTCTGGTCTTAGCCATATTGTATCTCTCGATTTCGAGGATGAGAAGGGTTCACCGTGCGATGAGTGGGAGATTCGTGAGGCGTCCTATTTTGGAGTGCCTTGAGAAGGGAATGAGGTACACTTATGCAGAGAACCTACTTCCTATAAAATCCTAGTCTAATCCGGATTTTTAGGAGGAGGTCGTCTGACCTTAGAGGTTAATAACCCTCAGATTCTGATCCACGAAGCCAGCGAGCCCTTAGAAACTATCCTGAAGATTTTACCTGCAAATTTTTACAGTGGATTCGTTAAGATTTAGCATCTGAGTTACAATATGCGTCCTTAGCGAGGGCCACCCCTTAATGCCTTAAGCCGCGACGATAATCTCCACCACCTACCGTCTCTTGCTAAAATTTTTGGTGAAAATGAGCATTTTGTTTTAAAACTATGCGGCCGCTAGCTTGTGTGATGTTATTTCTCCATGCTCAAAGGCAAAGAAAGACCAAGATAAAGGAGTTCTCATCCCGATAGGTGGGAGTTGATGGAAGCGTCTATTTTGGAGTGCCTTCAAAAGAATAAGGTATGGCGTAGACAGCGCGCTTCTTGTAAAATCCTAGTCTAGGTAGGATTTTTAAGGAGGAGTCGTGCAACCAGAGGGGGATAATAACCCTCCCGATTCCCCACTGATTCGGGAAGCCCACGAGAAACTATCCATAGATTTTACTACAAATTTCTGAGTAAGATTTCCTTGCATTATCTGAATTCTGATATGGTAAGTTGACTTAGTAATGCTGACCCTTAATGCCTTAAAGGTAGTAATCTCCACCTACCCGGCTCTTTGCTAAAATTTTCAGAGTAGGGAATAGGATGCTAGAGGGAACTATCGCGACCACTAGTCATGGTGTAGTGTTATGTCTACACACTCAAAGGCAAAGACCAAAGAGCAGAAAGAGGAAAGGCTCGAAATAATGAATGTCGAAAAAATTTGAAGAAAGAGCAAAAATAACAATAGAGAGACCATCGACCAACACTTAGGTCGAAGAACTAATCACACTCCTTTCTTGGACAAAATCCAAACCCGGACCAAATAGTACAAATGCGAAGGCGAGAACTTTTCGGCCAAGTAGCGTAAAAAGGTCATGACTCTCTATAAAGAAATTCCGAGCTCTTGCGCTGCGGTCCTCGGGGCCCGACATGCAGGAGTTGATGGAACTTCACCATCGAACATAAAGCACCTCAGTAACCAAATCAAGATCCCTTTAAACCAGTGAAACCAAAAATGAAGAAAGTTTTGCCCCAAAAGGCCAAAAGCGATAGAAGAAAGAAAGTTGTCTTAGAACTCCATAAAGGCAACATTTATCCAAGAAGTGAGTACGGAATTGGCTAGCTTGATATGTAGTCTAATCAAAAGAAACCACTCTAGAAAATGGAGGATGTGTATTGACTTCACAGTTTAAATGCAAAGCATATCCTAAGACTCTTACCCTTTGCCCTCCCGAGGTGACCTAGTAGATTCGCATGGAAGGCACAAGATGCTAAGCTTCCTAGATGCATTCTCGAGGGCTAACTGGCTTGAGGTCCAAATGGTGGAGAAATCGATACAAGAAGAAAACCAGTTTCATTACTAGCCGAAAGGAACTTTTGCTCTGAGTAATGCCATTTTGTAGAAAAGCATGCTAGAAGCTGACCTTCGATAGTAGCGGTGAATAAAAGTCTTTAAAAACAAATCGAAAGAAATATGAGAAGCTTATGTAGATGATATCCTAGTAAAAGCGAAAGAGCCAAAGACCACTTAGCTAACCTCAAAGAAACTTTTCAATCCCTCTCAGGGCATATGGGATGTGCCTCCAACACAAGTAAATGCGTTTTTGAAACGTCCAGATTAAGGAAAATTCTTGGGGTTCATCGGCGACACGGCCAGGGAAAAGTAGAAGTGAATCTAGAGAAAATTAAAAGCCATCCTTGAAATGAGGTCACCAAAAAACCCTTAAAGAAATTCAAAGACTTAATGGCCTTTGTCAGCTTTGGCGTACCGGACGGGCCTTCATCTCAAAGCCTCAGAGAAAAACAACTTCCTTTCTTTCAAAGCACTTTACCAAAAGCACCAAAGATGGAGTGGAATGGAAAGTGCTTGAAAAAGCTCTCAGACAATTTGAAAAGATTATCTTGGTGGTCATAACTACTGTGACCAAACCCCAATTTTGGAGAGGAGGACTCTACATATATCTATCAACTACCACTGGCCGTCGGTATGGTATGATTCTTTTAAAAGAGGAAAAGAGTGATTCAAAACCCATCTATTACACAAGCAAAGTCCTTAGCGACTTCGAAACAAGATATGCTTCCCTCGAGAAGTTTGGCCTTTGCCCTCATCACCTCAGGCCGAAAATTTGAGACCTTATTTTCGAGGCCACAAAATTCTTACATTCTAACTACACTAGCCTCTAAAGCAAGTTCTCCACAGGCTTGAGATACCTCTCAGGAAAGGTTAGCCAAGTGGGTTATAGAGTCAGGGAGAATTCAAACTTAACTACAAACCACGGACCACAATCAAAGCCCAGAAATGCGGCTGATTTCAGCACGTGGAATTAACTACCCAAGAAGATGAAGGTCAAAGCGCCCACGGAAGATCGAGGGAAAAAGAATTTTGAATCCCCAATAGGACCTACCGCGTAGATACTGGGTCACGCCACTTGAAAAAGAAAAAGCGGGGAAGCGGGATTGGTCTTACATATTACGTACCCTCGGTGTGGCAAAGCGCCCGCGATTACAGAAATTCCATTTCAAAGCGACCAATAAGCGGGAGGCTTAATACGACAGCCCTCATGGTAGCGAGTTTCTGATTGGCTTTCGAGGTCCTCGAGGAATTCCAAAACCTACACTGCTATTCCGACTACACAACTTGTAGGTAGGACACACTCTGAGGAGAATTCAAAGTTAAGAAGGAAGAAAACATGATCAAATATAAAAGGCGTAGATCAAATTAGATCATCCCAAACTAGCACATTTTCCGAATCATTTAAAATCGGGGCTCCAAAATAGGGAAGTTGATCTCTTATCAAGAAAAGCCACTTCACTTCAAATGAAGAGAAATCGAGTCCAATCCTTCAACCTCCACTTACCTCAACCATGAGGCCGATCGAAAATCAACGAGAAAGAGGAAATACTGAAGACGCCGATGAAGAAGAAATGTGCATGGATAGATCAGATCAAAAGCTACCTACAAAGTAGGAGCTTCTCCCATTGGAAAAGCCAAAAGAGGCTCGGCGTATGCCACAAACAAATCAGCTGCGTTCACGGGATAATAAGCCCGGTTGTCCGTTATAAATGGTCATATGCACACAACCCTTTCCTCACGATGCTTCCACGACCAACGAGAGAGCGCGGGAAATCCATGAAGGTATCCGGTGGAGATCACTTAGGAGGCGAAAGCCCAAGGGAGTCACTTAAAGGTCCTTAGGCCAAGGAGTACTTCTTGGCCAACGCTAGCTTTCGAGAAGCAATGGAGGTTAAATTAGGAAATGCAATTCGTGTGGCGCGCCCACTCAAAAATTCCAGCGGCGACCACCAACACTCACTTACATTAGATTTTAAGCGAGAGACCTTTTTGCCTTATAGGGGAGTCGATCTCACACAGGGATTCCGTTCCCCTAAATTCATTTCGACAAATGAAATTCTTAATCGTCCTTGTCGATTACTTCACCAAGTGGGTAGAAGCAAAACCCATGCCAGCCTCTACGATACTTGAGAGAAAAAGCACGCCAAGGATTTCTATAGCGGAAAATCATTTATCGATTTGGAATCGGTAGCCTTCATCATCGATAACGGATGTTAGTTTGGCAATCGAGCCTTCAGAATTTTTTGTTACGAATTATGGATTGGGTCTAGGCTGCACCTCGATAACCCACTTACCCCAATCAAGCGGTGTCGGGGTAGAGGTAGCGAGGTCGAATCCCTACTCTCGAAACACTTAAGTAGCGAAGTTCTTAGAGGCGAAGAGCGGTTAGGCGGATGAGGATCCCCGAGAGCACATTATGGGCATATCCGGACGACCGGTCCGATTGAACCGATAGGAGCAAGCTCGCTTTTCCTTACATCTGACTGGCTGAGTTGTCATCCCGGTGAAATAGGAATGCCAACTCTACAAACCTAAACTTTCTCCCACGAAAGCTAATGAAGAAAGACTCATGCTCCAGGGGCTCGGCCTCCTTATCATGGAAAGAGAAAAAGAGAAGGCTGCCGAAGCAACCTTGACCCCAATACGAGATACCATGTCAGGAGGGTGATAAAAGATTTTCACGATTCAAGTGAAAGAGGTTCACTTCCAAATTGGAGACTTAGTCCTAAGAGAGAATGAATTCCAAGGCGAAGATTAAAGCCCGAACAGGGAAAACTTACTCCAAACCTGGGGAAGGTCCATATATTGTAAAAGAAAATAGAATCAGGGACGAGGGAACCTGATATCGGTGAAACTGCTAATGTAGAAGGAAACTCCTTAGCTGGAAGGCCACTATCACGCCTTCTTTGAACATCTACGTATACTATTTACCAATAAAGAAGGAAGATCTATAATTATACAGTTAGAAGATTGAAGTCCACTTAAAAGTCCCGGTCAAATGATCCGAGAGGCAAAATCTACGATCAAAATTTCCCGGTCCCGGATCCGAGACATAAAATGCAGCGGATCAGAAACTTCTCGAACCAAGAATCGATGGTAAAAATCTCGATCAGAAATTTCCTGTTAGATCCAGAGGCAAAAAATCTTGATCAGAAAATTCTCAGTTAAGATTCGAGGACAAAAATCTCCGATCAAAAACTTCCCAGAAAAGATCCTCGAAAAAATTCCTCGATTTAAATGGAAATAAGGAATAAAGAATCCCACTTAGCGGGCCAAGGCAAAAAACTTCGTTGGAAGGCTCTCCCGTAGAACGCTAAAAGAAAGAAGAGCCGTATCAAGCTACCATCAGCAAATGCTTCAATGGGGGATCTTCAAAAGGTCACTTCATGCACTCAAAATCCAAAAAAATAAAATCATCCTCAGAAATAAAAGGTTCGAGCTTCTCATTCCAACGCCTTTAGAAGTTAAATTACAAGAACAATAACATATAAAACACTATGACAACATGTAAGACAAAAAGACTATATACAAATTGAAGAAGACAAAACATTAGAAACCAAATAAAAAGATCATACACTCGCGGATGATGGGAGCCCCAAAGATCAACCATCTGAGCGCCTTCACGGCCTTCAGGAAGAAGGATCTTCATTTCCAGCTTGGATCACTTAGAAGATGATTCTCACTTTCTAGCTAGAAGCGTTGCGCTTTGTCGTAATTACCCCTCAACTTTACAAGAAGGCTGCAGTCACGGAGGGAAGCCCCAGTAGATAGAGCGGTCCATAGTAGGATCACTTGGCCGGGTGGCCAGTCCTGAACAATTGAATAGATTTTAGTTAAGCCTATCTTTCCTCCTCACTCCTAAGTACAGTTGACACTTCCGACTAGAGCTCATCCACTTGATTTTCTCAAAAATCCTCCTATATCTTGCTTAGAAAGTTGATTTCCAAAACCTCCCTCTCTCTAAAAAACCAAGTCCTTCGCAAGACCATCCCTGCTTTCCTTTTTAACACTTTCTAAGCTCTCCACGAGCGAGGGGTAAGGGGAATTAGTTTGTAAATGTCATGTCTTCAGGAGACTTTGCTGGTTTTTTTTTCCTCTTGAAGAGACTTAAGCTCTTTCTCCAAACTCCACGACAAAATGCGCCTTGGAAGATCTCTTTTCATTTCACTAATGGCTTGACTTGGAGGCGAGATGCGATAACAAAGGCGATTTCTCCAAAAGATAGTCCCTTCTCTTTTTCCACGAAGCTAATTTCTCTAGGCTCATTCTTCTCCCTAGTAATGGCGAATCAATCACCTTAAAAGCCCTTTCCTTCTTCTCCTTCAACTCCGACGTAGGACAAGGTTTCCAAAGTAGAAACCCTAGCTTTTAGACAAAGCGATTTCGCTTCATTCTCTTCCAACACCTTGAACAAGGGTTGACAAAGCGACATCCTCCCAAAGAAGGCGACCCAAGCCGATCCGCCCTAATGAGCGATTTAGGTTGGTTAAAAATAAGTAATGAGTCGACAAACAAAAAGTAATAAATAAAGGTTTAATAGAGACTTTGTTCTTACCATAGCAATGGAAAGAAGGAGTTGAATAGGAACCTCCTCTCTCCCGGCCTCCTCCAACTGCTTAACAACATTTTCCAACTATAAGGCTTCTAACATTTTCGCCACGGCTACATGATCCCGGAAAACGAAGTCATTTGAAGAAGATCCCTTTTCAATGGTCGATGATCCCTTCTGAGCCTCCCCTACTTTTTGTAGGGAAAGGTTGATGGCAGATATTTGGTCTAATTTGTCTCAAAGTGCATACGCCTGCCACCACCCCTTGTAAAAAGAGAATCCCTAATTGTCTTAAAGTAGAGTCATCAACTCAAAATTATCCCTTTCCTAATAAACCTAGGGACCGCGGGTTTACCTCCTTGGGAACGTCAGCAACTGTGGAAGGAGTAACGATCAATCCCGGCACAACAACTGCTGAAATGGAACACTCTAGGGGACGAGGAGGCAACCCTTCCGTAGGAGCTTCTCGTGCAGCGTGCAATGGCTCCCGCAGAACTTGGCCCAAAGCCCTAGTATCCTCCAGGGAAGGAGAACCCCCGGAAAAGGAAAGAACTGGAACTAGCAGATCAGAAGGGACCTCTTGGCCTGGCACATTAACCCAGCTCCTCTTGGTTCCCCAACCTGATTCGTCCCCGCAACCACCCTTCTTTTTCTCCTTCTTCTTCTTGGGGAGCTCTACGACAGAATCACTTCTGGCTCTCTTTGCCTCGGAAGGACCCTCATCTTTCCTCCCCTCATTTTCCTCTTTTTCTTCTCTTCCTTGGAAGTACTCTCCCCTTTTTTCTCCTTCCCAGACCCACCCTCTTTCTTTTTCCTCCTTTGCATCAAAGGAACTTGGACAATGCCTTCAAGATCTACAAGGAGACCCTCCGCAAGTTCCAAATCTTCCATCAATTCACCTACAAAAGAAGAATGCCAATAACTCATTACGACCAAAACCCAAAAAACTCAGAACATAGATACAAGCGAATCCTACCAGTAGCTAAAGACAAGCGATATTTCTGAAGGTTTTCCGTCGTCAGATAAATATCCACGGAAACCCCAGAAACTCCTTTAAACTTTTTGAATTTAGGCTTCTGATGGTAGTGCGCCATCCCTCCTCACAAGTATTGTCTGTCCGAGGAACTTCCCATTTGGTCCAGACATCCCACCCAAATTTGCATTTTACAAAAAAGAATTTACTCTTCCACCATTTAATGGAAAAGGGAACCATACCCAAGAACTTCTTCTTAGAACGAGCCGAGAAGAAATATCAGTCGGTATCCGGCTTAGGATACAAACTAAACAAAAGATGAAACCAACGGACGATCGGTTTTACAGCATAATTATTGAGAACGATAACAAACCCACTAAGTAGTCTCCATGAATTCAAAGTCAACTGAGAGGGGCATAGCTGATAATAATCTAGGATCTCCTTAAAAATATTAGGAAATGAGAGCCTAAGACCCCCTAACAAAGTGTCACGCCCCGAACCACGGCCTGTGCACGCTAGACAACCCGCACTCCAAAGCAGGACTAGTCCCCACTCAAATAAGGCCTTAAGAACTCTTATACAATAAGTATCGAGTTAATAATAGCAATGAAATCATAGCTAAAAGATGAAGGGAGTTCGTGACTGACTCCATACAATGATACAACATCGGGTTTTACACAACCCAAGACTAGGATCTAGTCAGTCACCCTAGAAATCCATACAACAAAGAAATCTAAATTTACAAGTCTCACACGAGAATAGAAGAGGCACGCAGACCTCAAGACAAAATAAAAGTAAGCCGAGAGTCAAGAACTTCGGTATATCCCACTTAAGCTCGACCCTACTCCTCCTCGTCCAGAACACGAGAAATACATGAATCAAGTGCATGAGCCTAAAGAATAGGCCCGGTAGGGTCGCATAAACAATAAAGGAAGCTGAAGGCCATAAAACAAGGAGCAAGAATAAAGCAAGTACAATTATACAAATACAACAACGCAGTAAGCAACAAGTAAGCTGGAATGCGGATAAAATCCACCGGATGTACCTCAATCTCCGCATATATGATACTAAGATGTCTCACGACATCTACGACACCATCGGTATGCGTCTTCGCCTAAAAGCCGGACTAAGCTATAGCATACATGTGCACATGGTCGAAGATGCCGCTCTCTCGAGTGAGCGAGGGTGGCGGAGATATTATACACTCCTCTAGCGGGTCTCAGGTCAGATGGAGCATCAAGTGCTGCGTGGCGGATATTATACACCCTCTGCCAGGGTCTCCGTCCAATGTATCATGCCTGAAAGTAAGAGATTGATAGTACTAATACCTAACAACAGGTATAAAATATATATTCAAGGCAGCAACATCCTGAATATACAATGATCGGTGACCTCATCGAGATCGAGAGTCAATACGTATTTAAGGAGTAAACTCTACTTAAGTACGCATATGAAAAACATGATAGCAACAATCCCCTCGAGATATAAAACCAATATATATGAGGAAGACCATCTCGAATATATATTGGGAACCTCTCGAGGAAATAAGAGTACAAAAATCAAAATAGGGTAGGAGGAAGGAATACTCACAAACCTCCCGTGCGAGAGCCTACCTGGCTAGAAGCAGATCCCTGATCCTTGTCGCGCCTCACGCGTCCAAATCAGGATCTAGTAATTAGATAGAGACTCTCAGTGCCTTTACACTTAAGCAAATCTCCTATCTAGATATGAAATACAATTACACATAAATCCTTAAATTTGATCATACTTGGAAGACATAACCTACTCGAAGTATGTTTCCTTACTTAACAAGCATATCGCGCCTTCAAGATTCTTAGAATGCCCCTAAGCATGCTTAATTATCCAAAATTTACTAATCTAGCACATGACGTCCTTAAGCATATAAGTCATGGAGACAAGTCAAGATTGAGCATGTTAATATGAACATGAATGGGCATTTCTACTTAAAAATTTTCTTGGAATTTCGGCGGCACCTCCACTCTTTGCTTAGGGCCCGAATTAATACAAACATACATTCCATAATTAATCAATTAACCATAACAAACATCTAATATACTTAACATGTATTCATAGCTTCTTTTCCCCTTAATCCCTTTCTAATAACAGCCTAATAGTTCATACAAATCGAAGAATTTAGGTTTAGGGTTTCTTTCCCAAATTAGGGCTCAGTTGAAGGGATGAAGATAAGCGATGCTCATCAAGCAGTGGCCAGCCGCGGCAATGCTATACTTGCCTGCGAGGCCCAGCGAGGAGTTGCGCAGTGATGCACAGGTGTGTGTGGGCTCGCTGCATGTGTTTGCGCCGCGTGGGGGCTGGAGCTTGCCTGCAAGGCTGCTTGGGTGAGGAGTACTACCGGCCTTTGCAGGGAACTGAGCTGCTTGTATGAGGGTCAGCCTTGGCTGGCCTTGTAGCAGTACAAGGGCTGAGCCCTGCGAGGCTCATGAGAGGCTGCTGTGCCTTGTATGCAAGGGCAAGCATACGAGGCGTGGGACGCGTGGAGGCGAAGTCAGCCTTGGGTGAGTGGCGAAGGCCGGACAGTATGCGCGGGGTCGATCAAAGGCGTCGGCGGCGGATCCGGCGCCCGATCAACATGGGCGGTGGCCGTTTTAGATCACGAGAATCTCGGATCTATGGAGAACGATTTAAGAGAGAGAGAGATGATAATATCATTCTCTCTCTCTACATGATATATAATAACTTAGGTTTTTCTTTAATTATTTTAAATGAATAAAGAATCTTTTAAATGTCACATGCTTACTATACTCTCACATGTGTACTATTCAATCACGGGTATGTGAATTATTTCCTTGAGGTCCCTTTATCCGCGATCCTCTCGTCCTCAAGCCGACCCAGATCCACGAATCTCGGGTCAGTGGTCCCCGTGGCACAGGTGCACTCTGTAGTGTCATGAGGTCTGTCTCTCATCAGACCTGACCCGAGAATATCGGCCTTAAATCGTACTCTTTTGCCACGGGCTCACTGTGGCATCACGGGGTCGTCTCTGTCCTCGACCAGATCCACTTTTCCCGGGACTTTAACTTGTTCATATTTTCCTTGATAATTAATCCGAGTCAATTTACCGTTGATAGATTTCCATTAATTAACATTTAATAAATTCCTCGAATTACATAACTTCAAGATCTTAAATTCTCCCATTCAAGATTTAAATAAATAAAATCTTTATTTATTTCGGGGTAGGCGTTACAATCTCCCCCCTTTATAGGAGTTTAGTCGCTAAACTCACATCAGAGATTACTCAAACAGATCTGGGTAACGCTTCCTCATATCAGCTTCTCGTTCCCAGGTAGCTTCACCACCAGTGTTGTTGTTCCATCTTACCTTGACTAAAGGAATGCTCCGATTCCTTAATTGTTGCTCCTTGTAGTCAAGTATCTCTACTGGCAACTCCTCGTAAGTCAAATCCTTTGAAGTTCCAAACGGCTCATAGTCTTTGACTTGAGATGGGTCGGTCAAGCACTTCTCGGCATGGAGGCGTGAAAGACATTGTGAACTGGGCAGTGCGGAGGGAGGGCCAACAGAGTATGCTACTACTCCAACTTCGGCCCAATACCTCAAAGGTCCAATATACCATGAGCTAAGCTTCCCGCTTTCCAAATCTCATCACCCCCTTCATGGGTGATACTTTCAAAAAGTACCTTGTCGCCCAGAAACTCAGACGGAGCGGCGATTATCCGCGCATAGCTCTTTTGGCGACTGGGCTATCTTCCACCTTTCCCCGATAACTTTTCTGCTTGTTTTGCATTACGCGACTTCCTGGGTCCTTGAAGCCCGTTCTCCCACGTCATCCCGAATATAGGAGATCGGCACTGGCCCGTCCGTATAGGGCTATTATGGGTGCCATTTGGATGCTTGCACGATAAGCTGTTGTTTGTAGGCAAACTCTGCCATTGTCAAGTGCTCATCCCAAGAATCGAGAAGTCTAGGGCACACGCCCTGACATATCCCTCTAAAATGCGGATCGTCCTCTCCGATTGACCATCCGGCCGGGTGGATGGCGGTGCTAAGCGTCAATCCAGTACCAGGGCTTCATGTAGACTCTCCCGAGAATCTTGAGGCGAAACTAGGATCTACGTAGGATGTGATGGATTCTTTGGTATACCTATGTAGGCAGGCGCGATCCTGTCCATATATAACCTGGCTAGTCGTGCCAAACCCCTCTTACGTGTCAATGCCAGAAAATGCGCCGACTTGGTCAGTCGGTCCACGATCACCCATACGGCCTCATTCCCTTTTTGAGACCGAGGCAAGCCCGATCCACGTAAGTCCATTGTGATGTGCTCCCACTTCCACTCTGGTATTGGTAGGGGTTGTAGCTTCCTGGCGGCTTACTGCGGTGCTTTCTGCCTTCACTGTGGCAAGTGGTAAGGCAATGAGCCACAAAGTAGGCTATCTCCTTCTTCATGGCGTTCTACCGGAAGTATTTCTTTAATCCACGATACATTTTGGTACCCCCGGGATGCATCGCACTTAGCTTGAGTAGTGTGCTTCTTCCATTATGTCCCTCTTGAGCTGCACGGTATATTGGGTACACATATTCGATCTCCAAATCTAATTGTGCCATCCTCGTGGATCCGAACTATGTTGGCAAGCCTTGTTCCATCTTGTTCAAAATGTCCCCACCATCCTACTATCTTGTCTACAGTTTATCAGAATCCTATCCAATATGGTAGGTAGGCCGTATGCATAGAGTAGCCATGCTCACTCAGAGCTCGGCTCAATCACCTCTAGTTCAAGTCTCCTCATCTCCTCCGGAAAAGGTATCGTCGATTAAGATTTGCGGCGGTTAAAGTCAGAATTCCACCTTTCTGCTCAATGCATCGGCCAATTACCACATTAGCCTTGCACGGGTGGTAGTGAATCTTGAGGTCATAGTCTTTGATCAATTCCGGCCGTCTTCATTTCGTGTTTAGTTCGCCATTGTGAGATATGTATTTGAGACTTTTATGGTGCGTATATATACCTCACATGGCACGCCTGCGTCTGGGAAGTGGTGCCAAATCTTCAAGGCAAATACTATCACGCCAACTCTAGGAGTCATGTGTGGGGTAGTTCTCTTCATGCGACTTCAACTGCCTTGTAGGCGTAAGCATAGGTATTTCGCCCATTACGCATAAGGACGCACCCCAAACCCGTCTTGCAAGCATCACTGTAGATTATGTACCCGCACCCGCTCTCTGGTAGGGCCAAGACCGGTGCAGATACCAATCGGTTCTTCAGTTCTATGAAGCTCTGCTCGTAGTCCTCCGTCCAGATGTAAGGAGTACCCTTCCGAGTCAGCCTGGTCATGGGTAATGCTATACGGGAGAATCCCTCTACAAACCTCCTGTAGTAGCCAGCTAATCCCAGGAAGCTCCTGATCTCTCTGACGGTGCTCGGTCTACTCCAGTCTACTACTACATCAATTTTCTTGGGATCCACAGAAACACCATCTCTCCATGACGCGTGTCCCGGGGAAAGCCGCTACTTAGCTTGAAGTCACATTTGGAAAACTTGGCGTACAGCTCTTCATGCCTCAGCGCCCTCAGCACTAGCCTCAAGTGTTTTGCATGTAACTTCTTGCTCTTTGAGTATATCAAAATATCGTCAATGAAGGCGACTACGAACCGATCCAAGTATAAATGCGAATATACGGTTCATCAAATCCATGAACACCGCCGGGGCATTGGTAAGCCCAAACGGCATCACTAGAAACTCATAGTGCCCATACCTCGTGCGAAAGGCACTCTTCGGGACATCCTCGCCCCGAATCCGTACTTGGTGGTACCCAGACCTCAAGTCTATCTTGGAGAACACCTGTGCTCCTTGTAGCTGATCCATCAGATCATCGATTCTCGGCAGAGGGTATTTGTTCTTGATTGTCACCTTGTTGAGCTCACGGTAATCGATACATAATCTCATGGATCCGTCTTTCTTCTTGGCTGAGCGATCAAGGGGCTCCCAAGGTGGCATGCCACTTGAATGAAGCCTTTCTCCAGGAGTTCTTCAAGTTGTTGCTTCAGGTCCTTCAACTCTGCAGGGGCCAGTCGGTAGGGGGGTCTGGATATGGATCTTGGATTCACGGACTAGGTCGATGCCAAATTCCACTTCTCTGCGGGGTAGTCCGGCAAGTCATCTGGAAATACATCCGGAAAATCGCGGACTAGTGGAATTTGTGCCACCGTATATTGTGCATCCCTTTTCTCGGTGTCGGCCTTTGAAACCCGGCACAACCACTATTGATCACCTTAGGGCCGAAGTCGCGGATATCTCCCGAGCTAGTGTGTAACCCTTGCGCCTTTGAAAGCGAACTCCTCGGCGCTGGAAATCGAAAGTGCACTCTCTTCCTCCGTAGTCCAAGCGCGTAAAATTTGAAGAGAGCCAATCCATGCCGAGGATCACGTCGTAGTCGCGCATCTCCATCAGGTGTAGGTCGGCAGTGAGTTAAGTGACCGCCGATCCGCGTGAGCATTGAGGTGCCAACCTATCCACGATCTTTGTAAAGCTCCCGGTTGCGGGGTATCGGCCCAGCGGGTGCGTGTGATAGTTTAATTACATACAAACTATTTCTCGGGCAAATGAAGTAGACCACGAGAAAGAATGTGTAAGCCGGGATCAAGCGATTAATACAAGCATAGTAAGAGCAAGCGGTGATGGTACTGCAACCACCTCATGAGGAGGCTCGGGCATCCTCACGGGTCGGGGTTGTAAACCCGACCACGAGCAAGCTGTCGACTAGAAGGAGGAGGGAACCTCTGCCTTCCCCTCCCTTCAGCCTCTGGATCCTCCTCTCGACCTCGGTCTCCCTTGGCTTCTTGCCGTGAACCTCCGGGTGTACGTGGGGAGTGCATGCAGTGCTTTATGCGGGACCCATCTCCTCCACGGCCACTCGGCACGCTTCGAGGGGCAGCGGCTCTGTAATGCTTTCAATGCTACCACATCCAGGCTTACATATGCACGGTGCCAACATCGCTCCCTAGTGTGTAGGCCCCACAACGGGCAGAGAATGAGGGACGTGGGCTCCTCACGGCCGATCCCCGCCTCTGGACCGGACGGCGAGGGAAGATACCAGCTAAAGAGGCTGGGACTGCAGCTCACTCTGGGCGCCACTGGCTCCCGAGGAGGACTCCACTCTTTCACGGAAGCTTTTTCCTTTTCATTGCTTTGCTCTCGTTTTGCGTGGCTCCTGTGTTTCTGCCGGGGCTAGCTTTCGGCATCCTAGCTATCTCCACCAACTTCGTGGAAAGGACATCTCAAAGATGGGCGTCATTTGAGCAGCCGGAGGTTAGGCCTCAAGCCACTAACAAACTGGCGGGCCTTGAGCAGTGTGTTAGCCACAAGGGTAGAGGCAAACCTGGATAGCCGCTCAAACTCGACCTCATACTCGTCGACAGTCCTAGTACCTGCTTGCAAGGTCAAAAGCTGCTTTGAGTCATCAAAGCACATGCGCTTTCGGCTGAAAAGTACTTGTCGAAGAAGGCGGTTCTGAACTCTTTCCAAGACTCAAAGCCTTTTTCACCTCTGTTCTTTACTTGATCTTGTACCAACCACGGCGCTGACCCTTCACTACGTATAGCGGCTAGTCTCGCCTCACTACGCTCTTCTTAGAGCTCTGCATAGCCTGGAAGGTAGCCTCAATCTCATCTATCCACTGCTCTGCCACGTCTGGGTCAGTACCTCCCTCAAAGGGTAGGGGCCCATGCCTCCGAAACTCTGCTAGAGAACTACTACCTCAGCGCTGGCGCCCGGCCTCACGCCTCTAGGAGGCTGCGGGGGAGTGTGTAGGTGGGAGATGCCGCATTTCTTCTTTGCCCAGCTTCAGCCATTTGCCGCACTTGGCACCGCACTTCTATTCTTGCCAGCTTTCATGGCCCAGTCGCATCATCCTCGTCGTCTCACACTGCGCTTGGGCACGGCGACATCCGGTGCCGGATCTGGATAGGCCCACAGTGCGGGGACGGGGTGTCCTCTGGCGGGACGAGGATATGCTCAGGTAGGCAGGCGAGGGTACCCACTGCCGCCGGAGTCAGGATATCCTCCTACCGGGAAAGCTGAGGGTATCCCTCACAGCCAGGAGTGGCCGGGGAGTGGCCGGGGTAGGCTGGGAGGTAGCCGGTGTGATAGCCGGGGATGACCCCCTATCGTGGGAGTTACATGCAGGTCTCGAGGGCACTGATCCTGAGGGGCGTACTGCATGGGGCCTCCGTATCTAAATGGCCCAGGGCCTCCTCCACGCTAATGCATGGGCTCGGGGGTGGGCTCATTGCTCGCTTGCTTGAGTAAGCCCTGCGTCTTGGGCATGACTTACGCAAGATAGAAAAGTTCAGTAGTCGATGCACTACCCAACCGCTCTCTCAACAAGACAAGGCTTCGACTCCTAAGATTCTTTGAGATAACTAGGGTGACTTGAATTGTACGCTCACGATACCATATTAATTGTCGCGCCTCGAACCACGGCCCAGATCGCGTAGACAACCGGCCGCACCCAAAGCGGGGACTAGTCCCCCACTTTCGAGTATAAGGCCTTAAGAACTCTTATACAATAAGTATCCGAGTTAATAATGCCAGTGGAATCATAGCTAAAAGATGAAGAGAGTTAGATACTGACTCCATACAGTACAACATCGGGTTTACACAACCCAAGACTAGGATCTAGTCCAGTCACCCCCTAGAAATCCATACAACAAAGAAATCTAAATTTACAAGTCTCACACAGAATAGAAGAGGTACGCAGACCTCAAGACAAAATAAAAGTAGCCGAGTCAGCAACTCGGTATATCCCCGCCTAAGCTCGACCCTACTCCTCCTCGTCCGAACCTGAGAAATACATGAATCAAGTGCATGAGCCTAAAGAATAGGCCCAGTAGGGTCGCATAAACAATAAAGGAGGCGAAGGCCATAAACAAGGAACAGAATAAAGCAAGTACGATTATACAAATACAACAACAACACAGCAAGCAACAAGTAACTGGAATGCGGATAAAATCCACAGATGTACTCAATCTCTGGCATATATGATACTAAGATGTCTACGACATCTACGACACCATCGGTATCGTCTTCGGCCTAAGCCGGACTAAGCTAAGCATACATGTGCACATGGTCAGAAGATGCCGCTCTCTGAGTGAGCCAGGTGGCCAGATATTATACACCCTCTGCCGGGGTCTCCGTCCGATGGAGCATCAAGTGCTCGTGGCCAGATATTATACACCCTCTGCCAGGGTCTCCGTCCAATGTATCATGCCTGAAAGTAAGAGATTGATAGTACTAATACCTAACAACAGGTATAAAATATATATTCAAGGCAGCAACATCCTGAATATACAATGATCGGTGACCTCATCGAGATCGAGAGTCAATGCATTATTTAAGGAGTAAACTCTACTTAAAATGCAGCATGTAAAAAACATGATAGCAACAATCCCCTCGAGATATAAAACCAATATATATGAGGAAGACCATCTCGAATATATATTGGGAACCTCTCGAGGAAATAAGAGTACACAAATCAAAGCGGGGTAGGAGGAAGGAATACTCACAAACCTCCCGTGCGAGAGCCTACCTGGCTAGAAGCAGATCCCTGATCCTTGTCGCGCCTCACGAGTCCAAATCAAGATCTAGTAATTAGATAGAGACTCTCAGTGCCTTTACACTTAAGCAAATCTCCTATCTAGATATGAAATACAATTACACATAAATCCTTAAATTTGATCATACTTGGAAGACATAACCTACTCGAAGTATGTTTCCTTACTTAACAAGCATATCGCGCCTTCAAGATTCTTAGAATGCCCCTAAGCATGCTTAATTACCCAAAATTTACTAATCTAGCACATGACGTCCTTAAGCATATAAGTCATGGAGACAAGTCAAGATTGAGCATGTTAATATGAACATGAATGGGCATTTCTACTTAAAAATTTTCTTGGAATTTCGGCGGCACCTCCCCTCTTTGTAGGGCCCCGGAATTAATACAAACATACATTCCATAATTAATCCAATTAACCATAACAACATCTAATATACTTAACATGTATTCATGCTTCTTTCCCCCCTTAATCCCTTTCTAATAACAGCCCTAATAGTTCATACAAATCGAAGAATTTAGGTTTAGGGTTTCTTTCCCCAAATTAGGGCTCACAGTTGAAGGGATGAAGATGGCGATGTCGCAAACCCGTGGCAGGGCGGGGCCTCTTGCGCGTCACGGGGCCCGTAGTTGCAGTGGTGCAGGTGGTGGCGTGTGAGGTGCTTGTGGCGTGGGGCACAATTTGTGCCTTGGTGGCTGGCGTGCAGTACCTTGTGAGGTGGCCTTGGGCTGGCAGCCTTGAGTGTCCATGTATGATGGTGCTTAGCCAGCCTTGTATGAAATGGCCTTGTAGCAGTGACTGCTTGGCGAGCTGCTGCAGCGAGGCGTCTTGATGGAGCTCCGTCGGCGTGGTGGTAGGGGAAGGATAGAGCTGCTTGTGAGTCAGGGGTCGGCGTCGGCGTCGTAGGCCCGGATCGGTAGCGATCAACAGCGGCGGTGGCCGTTTTAGATCACGAAATCTCGGATCTATGGAGAGCATACGAAGAGAGAGAGAGAGATGATAATATCATTCTCTCTCTCCTCTATGAATATATAATAACTTAGGTTTTCTTTAATTATTTTAATGAATCTGAGAATCTTTTAAATGTCAAATGCTTACTATACTCTCACATGTGTACTATTCAATCACGGGTAAGTGAATTATTTCCCGCCGGGGTCCCACTGTCACGATCCTCTCGTCCTCAAGCCGACCCAGATCCACGAATCTGGTCGGTGGTCCCCGTGTACGCAGTGCGCTCTGTAGTGTCATGAGTGCATCTCTCATGGACTGACCGAGAATATCGGCCTTAAATCGTACTCTTTTGCCACGGGCTCACTATGGCATCACGGGGTCGTCTCTGTCCTCGACCAGATTCACTTTTCCCGGGACTTTAACTTGTTCGTATTTTCCTTGATAATTAATCCGAGTCAATTTACCTTTGATAGATTTCCATTAATTAACATTTAATAAATTCCTCGAATTACATAACTTCAAGATCTTAAATTCTCCCATTCAAGATTTAAATAAATAAAATCTTTATTTATTTCGGGGTAGGCGTTACACAAAGCATCTTGATAGATTTCTATTTCACCCTCCCTAGGCGAATTAGCTCGCTCCCTAGAACAGGGTTCCCTAACCGAGAATAAGATAAGTCGATCTGATAACAATCCACTAAACAGCCTATATCATCCTTGTTGAGGATGCTTAAAAAAGCTTCAGACCTCCCATCCTCTATCCTAGAAGATGCCGAATAGACTCTCAAGCCCTAAACCTGCGGGAAGAAGCAGAAGAATCAGAAGAAGAACCAGAAGAAATAGGAGCCCTAGAATCCATAGGATTGATCTCCATTACCTTAATGGAAAGCTTCAACAAAGAAAGCACTCCAAGCAGGAGATCGCCGGAGAAGTAGAGAGAAATGGAAGCGCTAGAGAGAAAATTGTGTGAATTCAAAATGAAATAAACCCCTCAATCCCTATTCAAAAACCAAAAGATAAGACGTCCAACCGTTGGGTTAAATGAATAGGCCCAAATCGAACCGTTAAAGCAAATATCCCCCAAATTGAACTGTTTAAGCAAACGTCACCCCAAATCTCCTCCCCAGGCGGCGGCTTACCAAACGTCTAACACGAAGGAAATAGGTTATCGCGCACATCGTCACATTGACTAGTACGCTCCGCACCACTCCCCTATATAAATGCGGAATAGTGTTCAAGACAAGACTTGTAGACCAATTATTCCCCTTGACTTAGGATCAAAGCCTCGTCCATTTTTGAAAAATAAAATAAAATTAATAGTAAAGAGAAAAGAAAGGAACAATTTCCATCATATACAGATTGAAACTAGAACATTGAGACTAGTTATATACACGTTTGGAACTAAAAAGAGTCAACAAATGACAGCTTACAGAAATAGCATAAAGAAGACATAAAATTGCCCTAGTCCAAAGATTCATCCGACCCATCTTCTTCCTCCTCACCATCAACATCACTAAGAACGGTTTCATGATGAAAGGGGCGAGCCGAAAAAGCCCATTCGTTCAGATATTTTTTTCTTCCAAAGATTGTCACTCGAAAATGAACGCCTCCAGTATACTCAAAAACCATGAGGTCCCCCACCTCCATGTGATGGTCAACCAAAAAGTCCTTCTATCCATTTTCAAACCACATTTCCCCCAGAACCTCATTCCTAACCAAAGAAACGTTCTATACATACCCACTAAGACCCTCCAAAACCACGTTCCTAACCACCACTTGACTCAGAATTCCGTGAAATGCTGAGGGAAATTTTAGTCGGTCGATAGGACCCCTCAAACTAAATGATTTATAGAAAGAAGGATAAGCCATAGAATCCTATTCTTTTTCCTAAACAAAAAATGAAAGTATTTAACCTTCCCAGGCCCCTTTTATAAGCACAATACCTTTAAACCCCCAACAACTCCTCGGGAAGCAAAGAAAGAAATAAATAAGCAGAGGATCTTAGATATACACATAGAGAGTTCACACCTTCTTATAAAACCTAATCGACCCCACTGAGGACCCGGAAGTAACACTAGGGCTCCCACCACCCGCGCTACCCTCACTATCACTAGGAGCTTCCGCCTAACCCCGAGGATAGACATCAGTGTCCATTTCCTTCAGACACAAATCCATCCCAAAGATTTCTACTTTGAAGTTTATATCCCCAAGGTAAGTAAAGATCAAAAAATCCCCCGCACTTAAGGAATGGTCAGTATGAAAGTTTCACCATCCCTAAGCAAACCACATTTCGTCTATATCTCCATTCATGTCGAGCAGGACATTCCAAACACAATCGTTCGGACCTATAAGATTCACCACCCCTGATCTGAGCGCTCCCAAATGTTCATAAAAAGTGATAGGAATTCTCAAAAAACGGACGGAAACACTAGGGAGGAATGCCTTAAGGAATGACAAACGAGGAGGCGAAGCCATCTCAAAAACCAGAAAGAGAAACCAACGAATCATCCTTAATCCCCAAATAGCATATATATATATATATATATATATATATATATACACATTGTTTTATCCAAGCCAAGATTATTACAGAGATAAAATTTAAAAACATCCAGACATCGACTGAATACAATTAAAAGACTACACAAGCTTCCAGTTAAGACCAACAGGTTTTAACCCATTACCTCAACACCCTGACTAAGTTCCTCCCCGGAACTAGTGCCTAAATTCGTGGACTAGGCAAATAGACATTGACATTAGAATAAGGAAGATTCGCGGCAAACCTAATGCTTGTCCTTGAGCCGACCGAAAACCGACCCTTGTTCATTTATCACTAGGACTCAAACATAAGCATACTTTGGGGGGGCTAATGATATGGTCATATCCGGCACGACACGGTCATAAATCCCATATAAGAGGTTTAAAATCTAAAACTACCACTTGGCAGAATCCTTGACGTCCACCCGGCTTAATCTGGGTCAGACCCCTGTCATCATCTCAACCCTCTATATAAATTGACCCTAAAAACAGACCGGAATCCTTCCCTTTGAACAGAAAGGCAAGAGCAAGTATGAAACATTAAAGAAAGGGGAATGAAGTACATAACATATCTTTTTCCGAGCGAAAGATCTGACTTAGAAGACCAAACACCATAACTCCCCCTGACAACGGATAGGACACCAGCTGAAAAACAACCATCTCACTTGCTCTGACATTTTCCCTCCCCCACTTCCCCTACAAGTGGACAAGATATTTTCCCACCGCCTCAAAAACCCTATATAAAGAAGGGAGGTAGGAGATCCAAAAGGTAAGAAATATTAATACAAGAGCTCCTTCCTTTTCTCTCCAAAAACACTCCACTAACTTAACTGTCAGAGTTGAATCCAGGCAAAAGGCCCACTTTCTCCTGCTATCTAGAAGAGCAAAATCACTTTCGTCACCATCGAACTTTGAAGCACCACACACCAAAACAAATACAAATCTCAATTGATGCAGATGGATCGATCCCGAGGAAAATAGATTTTCAGCCCCAACACTATATATAATAAGTCTTTATTTTTAAAGTTGAACAGCAAGATAATGGAAGGGATAGTTACTTGTTGGCAATTGATGGTGTTTGGCAGCATACTCTTGATGGAGCAACTAATTCTCTACCATCCAAAGAGAATGTTTGCCTCACAAGTCTTGTTGTAAGTTGTTGCCACCAGAGAGAGGGACTCTCCATGAACCAGCAAAAGTTTCTATCATGGGAATTGAACCACAAACCCCTTATCCATGGCTAACTACCCGTCTTTCCATGTCTAGTAGCTGTCTGAGATTTTAATGACTCAGGAGTTTTCTTCACATATATACCCTCACAAACCTTATGATTGTCCATGATCCCTTATGAAATTTATAATTGTTTCTAAACCGCTAAAAGATCAACATCGTTACACATTTATATAACTAATAGTTTATTTGTAGATATTGGCATTTTATAATTGAGTTCTCATCCATAGAGTAATTTTGACACATGATCTTGTGCAACTAGAAATAAAAATATTGGCTATCATTTAATTGAGAAATCGCTTTCAGAAGTTTTTATATGTAAATATATTAGTCCTGACGTAAATGATAATTTGTTCTGCATATATTAAAAAAAAAGTGTAAAAATTTTGGTTTAGAGGCTTATAAATACAATGAATCAAATAGTCTGTATCGTTCTCATCATTTTATATAACCAATATACTTGCTTGCACTTTCCTAATTTACCCTTCCATTCCATTAATTGTGATTATTAATTCAAGAAGATCAAAATTGAGAATAATCCAAAACAATGGTACTAGTTTTTATGATTTCAAAATGTTTTTAGGAAGAAATAAATAAATCTCCCCTGTCATCCCATAACTCTTGAATTGTACTACAAAAAATTATTTCATTATATAAATAATATTTGCAATTGCTTGTTATAATTCGGCACGCAGAACACTTAAAAATAAAAAAACAATGGCATTTTGTTAAACTTCAAAGTTGAAATCACTTTGTTTTGGGTAATTTCAAGTGATGAAAGTTTTTTGGATTTATATTTTTTGAAATTTGTAAATTTTTACGGTAAAAGGCAATTCCAAACATAAATAGTTTTTTATACTCAGATTGAAACTGGCTGGCTACAGCCGGCTTAAGAGATTATCCCCTGCGCGGCTCTGAAAATCTTAGCCGTTCATACAGATCCGCCTGCAATATCTGACGGCTGATAAAACATGTGGCTAGAACGCCCTCGGGTCCCTCCACAGAATATATGGGTAGGTATTATGCCACGTCATCTTATGTTCAGCTGGCAGGAAACAGCTTCCAACGTGGGTGGGTCCCACATGAACTTTTGCACAGATACTTAATCCAATTGCTACTTTGCACGTGTCATGATCATGTTCACGAGAAAAGCCTCCCTTGTCATCACGATGAGAGGAAAAGATACGGTCTAATAGAATATTAGAATTATTGATATGAAAAGACTGTATTACCACTAATTTAAACACAAAGTCAAAAATTAAGTTAAGTATTATTAGTCATTTTATCGCATTAATACGTAGATGTATTATATACCTCTCATATTCCCCCCCCCCCCCCCCCTTCCCCCTTTTTTTTTATTTTTATAAAAGCCTCACTTTTCTATTCCGCTATTAATTATTATATAAAAATATTTACATACTATTTTCTCTAGACCATTTGATGAAAATCTCATGAGGAGATGTATATAAGAGTTGAAAGAAAAGTTAGTAAAGATTTTAACAAAAACTAAAGGGGAGATAAGTGGTGACCAGGATCATATACCCACTTGCATGCCAAGAGGGTCAGATGTCATGCCAATTCATGTGAGAATGGGAGGCTTGCCCTAGCTAGATGCATGAACTTGGAGGATAAAAACATTAGGTCAGGACTTTTAGATGGTGGCACAGATTGAACCTTAATTGGGAGAGTTGCACTCAATTAATGCAGCAAAACAATATATATTTGTTTTTAAGATATACTCTAAAAAATATCGATATTGTGTATGTTTTGTTTAAAAAACCATAATTGTAGGTATATATTAGGTTTCTTGTTTTCCTTCGTATATATTTAGGAGGTAACCATCACGTGTTTAGCTATATTTATTAACTATAGCCATGCGAAAAAAAATGTTATACCACTTGTAAATATAACTCTAAAATATTTATTTGACTATAAATTTATAAATATACTTATAAAATTTATGAAATTTAAAATAATTGAAATATCTCTTAATTAAGGGTTTTGGATTGACAACTATTCTCAAATTTCAATGGTAGTGATTCATACGTAATTAAATGGGAAACTTGAGAGTCATATATACCCTCAATTATGGTTTTCTTAGGGGTATATACTTAATTAAGATAGTTTTGAGGGTACATGGGAAATTTTCTCCAAAAAAAAACATTGGTTTATTTTTTTATTTTAAAAATCTATTTGTAAAAATAAACTTAAGTAATAACATCCCTATAATGCTGCATTAACCTTTTTAAATTATTTCTCATTAAAATAATCATTTTACACAAATTTTTGGGACTGTAAATACTGAAAAAATAAAATAACAATACAAGTATAAGAATCTAGTAAACAGCATATCTCTCACCACTCACCAGTCAATCAACATGTCTCACCAACTCTTTTGTTATTTAGTTAAATAAATAATAATACTAATTTATTATGGGGGAAAAATATAATCAAGCATATACTGCATTTATCACGAGAAGATGGGGGATGAATTATAAAAGAAGCTGAGAGCTGGCAGATAAGCATTACAATAGTATAAAATGAGGTCCTTGGCTCACGATAAATTGATGAATTAATCAAGCAACCAATTGATCAATCAATTGGTATTCTTTGAGTTCTCTCTTAGTCCTCTTTCTCTCTCTATCTTTCTCCCACTTTTCTTTATTTGAAGTCAATGACTTGAGCGTTGGAGGCTCCCCGAGCAGGAGTGCTCGTATCTTCTCTTTCCACAGTTTCTCTCTCTGTAAGATTCGATCCCCAAAGGTTGGAGGATTGATCTTGCTGAGTTGAAGGAAAAAGGAAGAATTATTGTCAGCTGATCTCTCCCCCAAAATCTCTTCCAACCTTCACACACCACGATCAGATCCTCAAGATTGAACCAACATAATCAATTTAATAAAAGTTATATAATATTTTTTTAAAAAAAATTATATTTTTTAAAGTTGGAATTATATTTTACTATCTATAAGAAAAAAAACTGAAAAAGTTGATGCATTATTAGCGTTGGTAAGCATAATTTAGGACTACCCACCATTATCATATAACTATATATATATTGGTGTTAAAATTGGTTTTGCTTCAAGATTGAGTCCAATCTCACAAAAACGGTTAAATTTGTTTGATTTGAGGGACAAAATCATAAGAAAGAGAAGATTATCAACCAAACAAGCAAGCGAGGACAATATTTATGTGGAAAACCCCAAGGAATAAGGGAAAAACCATGGTGCTCCAAAATATGAGCAAATTCACTATGTGTTGGTAGGGTTACAAGGATTAAAACCCATGAGAAAGAAAGCTGAAATTACAACTGAGAGAAGAAGAGACAAATTCTCCAGAGCAGGTGGGTTTTGGAGTGGTAGAGTAATCATTCTCTCAAATGATCCATTCTTCTCCCTTTTATAGGCTTCAATTGCTTGGTGCCCAAGTTTCTATCCAGTTGGCCACTTGTGTGTTAGTTAGGTGCCAACTAGATGCCAGCCGGAATAAATTGCTAGTTGGATGCTAGTTTGATTGCCAATTAGGAGTCTTCTAGAGGCTTCACTAAACTTCCTAAGAATTCTCAAAGTTCTTCCTCTATTGTTTGGTTGAGGATTCTGGACGCTTCTAGATGTTTGTTCGCTCTCACATGTTTGTTTTATAGAGAGGTTGTTTTGGTAGATCATTTGGCATATTGTTCTAGAAGAACATTCAGTAGAGCGTTTAGGAAAAATATCCGACGGGACATTTGGCAGAGTGTTTAGGTATGACATTCGGCAGAAAATTCAGTAGAGTGTTTAGGAAGTACATTCGGCAGAGTGTTTAGGCAGGACATTCGGCAGAACATTCTAGACTGTTCGCCTCTTATATAGAATGAGCCAAGTAGTGTTATCAAAACCGGACTGGACCACCGGTCCAATCTGTTGAACTGGCGAACTGGTTGTGGAACTGATCTGGTTTTGTAATTAACCCAGAGTTGCAATTGACTTAGGATGAACCGGGTTGAACCGCCAGTTTAATTATCAACCCGTTCAATCAAATGAATCGGATGGCTTTTGAAAACCCTAAAATGATATTACTACCCTTAATGTCTTATTTGTATCTGAAAAAATAAACTAGTATCTTTTATGTCATTTTAAATATAAAAAAATAAAAGTAAAAACGAGGAAGGGCTTTGTTTTGGTCGCATTCCCAGCCCTAGCTTCTTTGTCTCTAGTCCACCTTTGCTCTCCCACCCTAAAGCTCATCACTTGTTAGGTACTACATCTCTCTGGAATATTTATAACAGTATTGTCAGGAATATTTATAAGGCGTAAGTGTTATAATTATTAAGATAGAATCAAATAACCTTGCATCAAGTGATTCTACTCCAGCCTCAAATACTATACCTACTATAGATTCTAGCAGTCATGGTTTGTCTCCAAAAAAAAGCACAATAGGAAAAACTGATCTCGCTTGGGGCCATTACAATATTATTGAACTTACAAGCTCCAAAAGAGGGAAGTTGTCATGCTTATATTGCCAAAGAATATTTTCAGGAGGTGTAATACATAGGTTTAAACAACATTTAGCCCTCATTAAAGGTGAAGTAAAAGGATGCAAGAAAGTACGACCTGATGTTCACTTTCAAATGCAATAAAGCATTGATAATCATGCCGAAAAAAGGAAGCCACAAGATGTTTTTGAGGGGCACCATCTATATGGTCTTGAGCAAATGTACATGCCAGATAAAGATTGTGAAGAGATTCCATCAAGTGCCATGCCCCCTCCTAAGTGTGGGAAGAACACTTCCTTGGAAATAAAGAAAGAAAAAGGAATTTCTAATTATTCTATGCCAAGGACTAGTCCCGGAGCTCAACCAACAATTAAAAGTGTATTGCAAACTAAGGAAGCAATTGAAAGGTGTGACATTGCCATTTCAAAATGGATGATTGATGCTTCTATATCATTTAATGCTATTAATTTAGTCTATTTCCAACTTATGATTGATGTTGCGGCTAGTATGGGTGTTGGATACAAAGGTCCTGATGGGTGGTTTCCGCAAGTATACGGGTCGCGATCAAGTAATAAAGTGGACTATGGGAAGTCGGATGTCGAACCACAGGGAATAGAGTTTGCTAAGTGTAAACCAAGCTTCAATAACCTAGTCTAAATGGCAATTTGGGGGAGTTTTGGTTTTCAAAACTAAAGAGCTACAAAAGATTGCGAATAAGAACTGAAAATTTAGAGTTGATTGGGGTGAATCAATGGCAAGAGAGGATACTTGGGTATGTATCCCTTTTGGATTTCAATTCTAAAGATAAGCAAAGATGTTTATAAATCAAAGTTGGTACTTCTTGTGCCAATAGTCCCTAAATTATATCCAATCTCTCTTCCAAGGTGATTGGATAACGAGTCTCCTAGGACTTGATATGAGGCTCAAGGAAATTTATGTATATTGGAAGAATCATGGGGGTGAATTCGTATGAAAGAGTCGTTCGCCCTTCTAGTACCCGATTCCTCGGTATACTCATGAAACTCTCTAATGAAGCAAGTTCCTAATACAAGGAGGCGCTAGCTCTACCCTTGTATTGCACACAAGTAATTTCTAGTGATGAAATTACAATCAATACATAACATTCATTAGACATTCAAGAAGGTACCAACAAATCATCATAAACATTCAATGCTATTAATGCTCAATCCAAAAGTTCAACATACCCAACTACCAATAGATTAGTTCCCCATAAATGGGGAACTTAAACCAAAGAAGGAAAGCTTACAAATCAATGCAAAGATAATAGAGAACACCATCACCTCCAAGATTGTAGCTCCAATGGTTCTCTATTCTCAAGATTTGGGGGTGATGACCCCCAAGCCCTAATCTCTCCTCTATCCTCTCTCCCAAGCCAACCTCCTCTCTAAACTCTCATACTTAACTATTTATACCCATGAATTAGGGCTCCACTAAAAAAATTACAACATTGCCCTTGATTGAGCCCATGAAGCGCAAAGTTACGATGAACGGCCTGCGTAACGGCACATTCATCGCTCCAGATTCGACTCAAATGACTGCTCAACGGCGGGTGAAGCTGGCGGTTCATCGGTGATTCACCTCACGACTTGCTCTGGCAGCGTGGTGAGCGACCATTCACAAGGCCGTTCACCCTCTCTTTGTGCCTGTCTTTGTGCCCAGGTGTGAACGGCCGTTCACAAGGCCGTTCACCCCTGTTTACTTCAAAATATCTTCGTTTGTTCTTCATTTTGTTGATAAATGCTTCCTTTACGTCGGGGTGGCCTATTTATGCCCTGTTTACAAAATATGAAGCATTTTAAGTACCGGCGGGCTACAAATCATTACATTTGACATGAAAATAAGTATATATATGGCATGTGAATATGCTTATTTGAACGCTTATCAGGTCCCAACTTTCATTCTGTTCGTGGATATTTGTTGGCGAAGAATGTTCAAGAAACAAAAATATTCATTGGGAGTTTTTATGCAACATGGGTTGAGACTGGTTGTACCATAATGGCTGATGGGTGGATTGTTCAATGTAGAAGGACCTTGATAAATTTTTTGGTATATTGTCCATGAGGTACCGTATTTTTAAAGTCTGTTGATGCTTCAGATGCCTCAAAATTAACAAACAAAATTGTTGTATAAATTATTTACAGATGTTGTTTTATTTGTGGGCCCAGATAATGTTGTTCACATGATTATAGATAATACAACCAATTGTGTAGCAGTAGGAAAGTTACTAGAAATGAAGTTTCCTTTACTTTACTGGTCTCCTTGTGCAGCTCATTGCTTAAACTTAATGTTACAAGACATTACAAAGCTGGATGAGAGGTATGTGATGTTGTTGATCATGCTTCCAAACTTAATAAGTATATATACAATCATTGATATGCACTGCATTTCATGAAGAAGCATACTAATGGACATGAAATACTTCTTCTTGCTCCAACTCACTTTGCTACAAACTTCATTGCTTTGCAAAGCATTCTAGTACAAAAAGAAGCAGTTCAATCTATGGTGACTTCAAGAGAATGGACCACTTCAGCGTATGCCAAAGAAAGAAATGGAAAGAAATTTGTTGATCTTGTTCTGGATTCAAGCTTTTGGAAAGAATGTGGTACTATTGTAAAACTCATCGAGCCTCTTGTACGAGTTTTGTGTATTCTGGATTCTGATGATAGACATGTAATGTGTTATTTATATGAGGCTATTCAGAGAGCTAGAGAAGAAATGTTGGAGATTTGAAAGGAGGAAGAAAAGGTTTGAGCCTTACTTGAAAATTCTTGACCATCGGTGGGATAAACAGTTACACAAAAATCTCCATGCTGCAGCTTATTAGTTGAATCTCAAAAATCAATATAACAACAATGAAATAGAGAACCACAAACACACTAATCTAAGCTTTTGGATGTTTTTGAAAAATATGTTAGGGTATAATTGATATGCCTTAGACCCAATCTCTTTTGTAATAATTCGAACACATTTCAAACAATGCAGTTTGATTAATATATGGCATTGCCTTACTTTTTTATCATATTAAGTGTTTAATATGATGAAGTCCTTGATTAAATTTAGAGACTTGTCATTATGATAGAGATCATAATAATGAGAGTCAAGTCTTAACCTATTTAATCTAAAGAAGGTTTTTGATTATATGATCATTAAGATTAGGATATTAGTGACCCGGTTAGATCAATATATATGTGATAGTCTTTATAAGATAAAGATTAGTTGATCTCATTAACTAAATCACATATATAGATGATGCATATAGAGATATGATCATTGAACTGACTCAATTGAGAATTCCTAATGGTTAATATTACCATAAACTGTCAATAGGATATTCTCTTGAAGAATGAGATATAATAGTTCCTTTGACCTAAGATCATCATAGTAATTAACAAGCTATTTATCATACTTTGATTCTGGACACCTATTGCCCTAGGATGGTAGTTGAAAGGATATTGGGTATGATTGAATACTTGTAGAATTAATGATTGATCAAGATGGAATCTGTCAACTCTTGGTAATGAGTTTGAGCTCTATGTTCTCATTATTTATAACGACTAAATTAAGACCTTGGTCAGGGTAATCGAATGAAGAAGAAAAGAGTTTCTTAAGTCATTCGTTCGTCGGTTATAATTGACATGAAACATAGTTGGCAACTTATTGGGATTTGAGAGGTCAACCATATCCTAGGGTTAACCAGGAGCTTTATAGACAGAAGGAAAATATTACATTATTCTTCAACGGGTTCTTGAGAGTAATAATATACTTCATGCTAGTTGTTAAGGAGTGTTGCTAGACCCAACCTTGATTAGTAAATTAGTATGACTAATTTGCTACCGGCTTCGTATAGAACCTATGGGGTCGCGCACTAACGAGTGTTCTAATCTTTGCTAAAGGATTAATTATTTCATTATTTGATAATTAAATCAGATTATTTGATTAATCAAATAAATAAAATAATTAGTCTAAATGGAATATTATTATATTCTTTACTAGCATAGAGAATATAGTTAATATTAATGGACAAAATGAATAATGATTGCATGTGTTGGTTTTTGGAAAACCAAAAGGTCTTTGAAAGACTAAAACCAAAAGCCACATGCACTTGTTGGTTTTGGTTTTGAGAAGACCAAAAGGTTTTGGGAAAAACCAAAAGGTTTTTGGAAACCCAAAAGGTTTTGAGAAACCTAAAGGCTTATGCAAAATACTTATAATGGATACGCTTGCATAGCTTGTAGAGTTTTTCCCTTGGAAGAAAAAGAAGAGATACAATCCATCAAGTGAGTTTTGAGAGTCAAAACCATTTGTTTTAATTTGTTCATCGATTCCATTTGTCAAAGGGTTGATAGCAAAGGTTGGTCTCGGTGTGGATACGCATAGAGCCTTCGCATTATCGAAGAATATCATAAAGGGAATTCGCTTTCAAGGTATGTTTTAGATCCGATCTTTAACATGTTAGATAAATTTTAAATGCAAAAAGATTTTCCATTGGATTATTTCGCCTTCCGCTGCGTGTTTTGGACACCAAATTATCCTACAGTGGTATCAGAGCCATGGGTCTTTGTGTTTAAAATTTATTGCTAAATTTATTTATTTTGCAAGAATTTCTTTTAGATGTGATATATTGGTTTAATCTTGCTTCTAATTTTTGATACATGTGATGTATATATAGGATGTACTTTAGCATATGAAATTTTTGTTTATTTACTGCATGCATATCCTTTATATAATTTTTGAATTTTATGTTACATATGATGTAAATTATTTTAGGACTAATTGCATGTAGACAACTTGAATTTAATTCATATGCTATAAGTGATTAGATCACCTTGATATTAAAATATTGTTTTAAGCATATGAAATATTGTTACATGCTTGTTCTTTATATGATTTTTGAATTATATGTTACATATAGATGTAAATTAATTAAGAACCAATTACATGGGTGATTAGATCACCATGTTATTAAAAGGTTGTTTTAATAACAAATTCCCTCCCACTAAAATTTAGTTCTTAAATAATAAGATATAAGATATTTTATTATATAGCTTTCCATCAAATAAATATTCTTTTATTTATTTCTTGTTTATAAGGAGCGGCCTGACAACCAGGAGACTTGTAGTTCAAGAATAAATTAAAAAATATTTATTGCATATGATGCACAAATAATGGAAAGAATTATTTATTTTATATTATACGCTTGGACTACCCGGGGGAGTATGAAACTCAATAAATTCTTTGCCATTATGATGGTTGAACTCAACTATGCCAATAGGAACGACCTGACAACCAGGGGACTATTGGTCATGGAGCTATTTAAGGAAGTTGTATAGAGATACAATTGGTAAGTATACCTACCTTGGAAATATGTGTGAGAAACGACTTGACTACCAAGGGGCTCATTCATATTGTTTGAGGATTCCTTTACTCCACTAAATAGAAATAGAGATTTCTAAAACTATAATGAGGGTACATAGTTAATTAGTAGAAATATCATTTAGATAAAAGTCCATGTTTTTATGATATCGATAAATGTGTTCTTATATTGTTGTATTTTTTTTTTAATTTTAGATTTCTCAATATGTTTGCTATATCACTGCGCGACATACTTGATGCCAACAAGTTGGTTGGACCAAATTTTGATGACTGGTACCGAAATTTGAGAATTGTTCTCATGCATGAAAAACTTATTGATGTGATCGATAAGCCTGCTAAAGAAATCCCATCTGAGGATGATAATGAAGCTACCAACGATTATCAAAAATTCTTGTTGAATCGTCTTACTGCCGAATGCATCATTCTTACTTCTATGAGTTCTGAACTCGAGAGGAAACATCAGGGTATGAATCCATCTACAATAATCGAACATCTTAAGAAGATGTTTGTTGAGCAAAGCAGAACAGCCAAATACCTGATATCTAAGGCTTTATTTGGATCTAAGTTGACTGTAAACTCTCCAGTTGGGCCTCATGTACTCAAAATGATTGATCTTATTGAAGAACTTGAGAAGTCAGGTTGCACACTTAGAAGGGAGTTTTCTCAAGATTTGATCTTGCACTACACCGAGTCCTTTTACAATTCATTACTAATTTCAACATGCATAAAATGGATTGTGATCTTCATGAGATGCTCAATTTGTTGATTGAATATGAGAATCAAATAGCATCTGAGAAGAAGAAAGGAACTATCATGTTGGTTGACAACTCTTCTAATAAGAAGGGTAAGGGCAAGAAAAAACCTAAAAAGAAGCCTACTGCGCTTAAGGGTGGTGTGACTAAACCCAAAGGTAAAGAGGGCAAAGCTGACCAATCTGATGTTGAATGTTTCTTCTGCAAGAAGAAAGGACATTGGAAGAGGAATTGCAAGGAGTATCTTGCATCTCTAAAAGACAAGAAACAAGGGACTATAGATAAGTAGGAGGTTAAAGAAAGGAGAAGTGAATCTTCAAGTTGGGAATGGTGCAAAAGTTGCAGCCCTAGCTATAGGTTCAATTTCTCTTATAATGCCAATGGGCAAAATACTCATATTGGATGATTGTTATTATGTTCCTAAATTTGTTTCGAACATAATTTCAATTTCTAAGTTGAACAAGCATGGTTTTCGAATTGTTTTTTATGATAACATTTGCTCTATTTATCATGGTGATGATTTATATGTGCATGGTTATCTCCAACATGGTATTTATGTCTTACCTATGAATATTAATTCAATTATGCATGTTTCTAGTCTTAAGAGGAAAAGAGATGATCAAGTGAATCAAACATATCTTTGGCATTGTAGGCTTAGTCATATTGGAGAGATAAGAATTAACAAGTTGCACAAGGAAGGTTACCTTGACAAGTATGATTATGAATCATATTCAACTTGTGAATCTTGTCTCAAAGGAAATATGACCCAATCTCCATTTACCGGAAGTGTGAAGAGAGCCTCTGAATTATTGGGACTAATTCATACAGATGTTTATGGGCCCATGAAGATTCAAGCCAAAGGAGGATATTCTTATTTTATCACCTTCACTGATGATATGTCTAGATATGGATTTGTGTATCTTATGAAACACAAATCTGAGTCTTTTGAAATGTTTAAAAGATTCCGTAGTGAAGTTGAGAAACAGACTGGTAAAAGTATTAAAGTACTAAGGTTTGATAGAGGAGGAGAATATCTGAGTGATGACTTTACTGGTTATCTCATAGAGAATGGGATTCTCTCACAATGGACACCTCCAGGAACACCACAACACAATGGTATGTCTGAAAGAAGGAATCAAACCTTATTAGATATGGTGAGATCCATGATGGGGTTCACTGATCTTCCAATAAACTTATGGGGATATGCTTTGGAAGCAGCAACATACTTACTAAATAAAGTACCCACTAAGTCAGTCTCTACAACACCATATGAGATATGGAAAGGACGTAAACCAAGCCTTAAGCATGTTAAAGTTTGGGGTTGTCCGGCTTATGTTAAGAGATTACATTCAGACAAACTCGACTCAAGATTTGATAAGTGTAGATTCATTGGCTATCCCAAAGAAACAATGGGATATTATTTCTATCATTCTTCTGACCATAAAGTGTTTGTGGCTAGAAGTGCAACCATTTTAGAACAGAAATTCCTTTTAGAAGGGAATCATGGTGCAGAAATAGAACTTGATGATGTTCAGGAAACCAATGAATCAACTCAAGAACATGAGATGCAAGTTAAGCAACCTTTATTAGATATTTTGAAGATGTCAAAAAGGTTGCCATCTTCAACGGTTGAAGTTCAAGAAACTATTGTAGATCAAGAACAGGTTATTGAACCGGTTCAAGAACAAGTTGAACAACAACCGAATCTAGTGCAAGGTGAACATGTTGTACACGAACCTCTTGGAAGGTCTACTCGTCAATGTCATGTACCAAATAGATTGAATCTTATGGTACAAGATGATTAATCAAATGAGGTTGATCATAATGATGATGACCCTAAGACCTATGAAGAGGCTATACAAAGTTCAGACTATGAGAAATGGCAAACGGCCAAGGAATCAGAAATTGAATCCATGAAGGTCAACAAAGTATGGACTTTGGTTGAAGCTTCACAGGATATAAAACCTATTGGTTTTAAATGGGTTTTAAAGAAAAAGGTTGGAGCAGATGGAAAGGTAGAGACCTATAAGGCTCGTCTTGTTGCTAAGGGATACCGTCAAAAAGAAGGAATAGACTATGACGAAACTTTCTCTCTCGTAGCAATGCTCAAATCAATTATGATTTTGCTTGCTATAGCAACATACTATGATTATGAAATATGGCAAATGGATGTGATAACGGCTTTCCTTAATGGTGAGCTAGAAGAAGATGTGTACATGACACAACCTAAAGGTTTCAGATCCCCGTCTGATCATAATAAAGTTTGCAAGCTTCAAAGGTCAATTTATGGACTAAAGCAAGCTTCTCGAAGTTGGAACATTCACTTCAACAAGACAATTGAAAAGTTCAATTTTGTTAGATGCGAAGAAGAACCTTGTGTGTATAAAAAGGTTAGTGGGAGTATAGTTATTTTCTTAGTATTGTATGTTGATGATATATTGCTCATTGGGAATGATATACCATCATTGCAAAATACAAAGATTTGGCTATTTGAACAGTTCTCCATGAAAGACTTGGGAGAAGCAGCTTATATATTAGGAATAAAGATCTATAGAGATAGGTCTAAGAAGTTGCTTGGACTTTCCCAATCTATGTACATTGATACCATCTTAAAGAGGTATAACATGGAAAATTCCAAAAAGGGCTATCTACCGATAGGTACTGGAATTACTCTCAGTAGGGAGGATTGTCCTCAAACTTCTGATGAGAGAGAACGCATGAGTAGAATCCCATATGCTAGCGCAGTGGGAGCTATCACGTACACCATGACATGTACGCGTCCTGATGTGGCTTATGCACTTGAAGTTGCTAGTCGATATCAAGCGAATCTTGGTGAGGAGCATTGGAAAGTGGTTAAGACCATTCTTAAGTACTTAAGAAGAACTAAAGACCAATTCCTTATCTATGGAGAATCTGAGTTGAAACTAGAAGGTTATACTGATGCAAGTTTCGCTTCAGATAAAGATGATAGCAAATCTATTTCTGGTTATGTTTTCACCTTAAATGGTGGTGCGGTGATTTGGAAGAGTTCCAAGCAAGCTACGGTAGCCGATTCAGTGACTGAAGCAGAATATATAGCAGCTAGTAAAGCTGCTAAGTAAGCGGTTTGGATAAAGAAGTTCTTAACTAAACTTGGTGTGGTTCCTTCAATAGAAGGTGTTGTTCCACTATTGTGTGACAATACTGGAACCATTGCTCAAGCAAAAGAACCAAGATCACATAAAAAATCCAAGCATATTTTGCGAAGGTATCACTTGATTAGAGAAATCATTGAGCGTGGAGACGTCAAAATTCACAAGGTTGATGGAAAGGAAAATGCAGCAGATCCATTCACTAAAGCTCTTGGTGCAAAGGAGTTTGACAAGCACAAGTGGAAATTGGGAATGAAGTAAATGACCGATTGGCTCTAGTGCAAGTGGGAGATTATTAGGGATATAGTTGATATGCCCTAGACCCAATCTCTTTTGTAATAATTTGAACACATTTCAAACAATGCAGTTAGATTAATTTATGGCATTGCCTTACTTTTTTATCATATTAAGTGTTTAATATGATGAAGTCCTTGATTAAATTTAGAGACTTGTCATTATGATAGAGATCATAATAATGAGAGTCAAGTCTTAAACTATTTAATCTAAAGAAGGTTTTTGATTATATGATCATTAAGATTAGGACATCAGTGATCCGGTTAGATCAATATATATGTGATAGTCTTTATAAGATAAAGATTAGTTGATCTCATTAATTAAATCACATATATAGATGATGCATATAGAGATATGATCATTGAACTGACTCAATTGAGAATTCCTAATGGTTAATATTACCATAAACTGTCAATAGGATATTCTCTTGAAGAATGAGATATAATAGTTCCTTTGACCTAAGATCTTCATAGTAATTAACAAGCTATTTATCATACTTTGATTCTGGACACCTATTGCCCTAGGATGATAGTTGAAAGGATATTAGGTATGATTGAATATTTATAGAATTAATGATTGATCAAGATGGAATTTGTCAACTCTTGGTAATGAGTTTGAGCTCTATGTTGTTATTATTTATAACGACTAAATTAAGACCTTGGTCAGGGCAATCGAATCAAGAAGAAAAGAGTTTCTTAAGTCATTCGTTCGTCGATTATAATTGACATGAAACATAGTTAGCAACCTATTGGATTTGACAAGTCAACCATATCCTAGGGTTAACCAGGAGCTTTATAGACAGAAGGAAAATATAACATTATTCTTCAACGGGTTCTTGAGAGTAATTGTATACTTCATGCTATCCGGTCGTTAAGGAGTGTTGCTAGACGCCCACCTTGATTAGTAAATTAGTATGACTAATTTGCTACCGGCTTAGTATTGAACCTATAGGGTCGCACACTAACAAGTGTTCTAATCTTTGCTAAAGGATTAATTATTTCATTATTTGATAATTAAATTAGATTATTTGATTAATCAAATAAATAAAATAATTAGTCCAAATGAATATTATTATATTCTTTACTAGCATAGAGAATATAGTTAATATTAATGGACAAAATGAATAATGATTGCATGTGTTGGTTTTGGAAAAACCAAAAGGTCTTTGAAAGACTAAAACCAAAAGCCACATGCACTTGTTGGTTTTTTGTTTTGGGAAGACCAAATGGTTTTGGGAAAAACCAAAAGGATTTTGGAAACCCAAAAGGTTTTGAAAAACCTAAAGGCTTATGCAAAATACTTATAATGGATAAGCTTGCATAGCTTGTAGAGTTTTTCCTTTGGAAGAAAAAGAAGAGATACAATCCATCAAGTGAGTTTTGAGAGTCAAAACCATTTGTTTTAATTTGTTCATCGATTCCATTTGTCAAAGGGTTGATAGCAAAGGTTGATCTCAGTGTGGATACGCATAGAGCCTTCGCATTATCGAAGAATATCATAAAGGGAATTCGCTTTCAAGGTATGTTTTAGATCCAATCTTTAACATATTAGATAAATTTTAAATGCAAAAAGATCTTCCATTGGATTATTTCACCTTCTGCTCCGTGTTTTTAGCACCAAATAATCCTACAAAATATTCTTACAAGAATTCTAATTTGAGAAGTAAGTTGACAAGTGAGATGAAAATATTTAAGAATGCTTAAGGAGATTTTTGTCGCATATCTACCATATCCGATCGTAATGTAATGCTTCTAGGTATGTGTTTTGTTTCCTAATCTTCTTCAATTTATTATTAATTAAATTAAATTGTTATTTATTTGAGTATTATATATATATATTTTATTTTTAGATGAATGGTAGGATGTTATGGAAGTCATGCACCAATCTTACAAAAATTGACAATTTGTATTTTAAGTAAAACATGTAGTGCTTCTGGGTGTGAGCGAAATTGGAGTATATTTGAGCTTTTCCATTCAAAGAAAAGGAATAGATTGGAACACCAATTATGATTTGAGACTTCAACAATGTTATAATTTATATATATTTGAAGTTCTTGGTATTGATTTTTTATCTTGGGAAAACAATTTTCAAGATATGCGAAAGAGTAAATAAACACGTATAAAACCAAGATCTTGGATCGGTATTCATCAAAAACACTTTTTATGAATACTTTATAAATTATAATAATTAATTCTACTTATCAATTAATAAAACTAGATCGAGAATAATAATTGCAACGGAAAACTTTCCCTCGCTATTCCCTCGCTGAATAATTTAGCGACAGAAATACATGATTTAGCGAGGGATATTTTTTGGCTATTTTTAGTTTTCTTCGAGATTGGTAGATCTTCTTTTCCTGAAACCACTGTCTTCCTTCTGACAAAACAGATCTGGGATGGACTTGTGTGTGGGCAAAACTCAAGATTAATAAGATCACTTAACTGATTATTGTCTTTCTCTAAAACTCATCTAATGAGCAATTGAGAATCGAACTTTTGAGAAAAAAACTTGTCTCTCTTTTCTCTTTAGGGTTCCTCAATGGGTTCCTATCTCACACACTCACTCATGAAAGGAAAAAGCCTACTCCTTATATAGAGAGAAAAAGAATCTCTAATTTAAATTGGATCAAATTCGATTTGAATTCAAATAAATTAGGATAAACACCTTTTTGAATTCAAAATCAAAATTTGATTTTTGGCCAAGCTTAAAAATAAAATATCTTTTATTTTAATCCTTTTCTATGTGTTTAATTATTTGATTTTAAATTCAAAATTCAAAATCAAATCTAGCAACCAACTTGCCACATAAATTAAATCTAGACGTATGCTTCACAAGCTTATCTAAATTCAAATTAATTTGAGTTTATCTTAATTTTAATTCAAATTTAAACACATGTATCTTGGCTCACATTATCTAATAAGTCCATAAATAAATATATAATCAGATTATTAATTTATTTATATTATTTATAAATAATCTTATTATTCATAAATACTACAAATCAATTCTCAATTAATTTGTAATTAAGTGATCAGCACAAAATCAATTAAACTTGTCCAATCGGAATTCCTTGTCCGGAGGGGGTCTTATGGATCTATAATCAGGGGCTCCAATAAAACTTTATATTAATTAATTAAACTCTTTAATTAATCAATATGTTTTATTAATTCTAAAGTTACTCCACTAAAAACTTGGAATTGCACTCCCGAAATTATAGATATAAAATTACTCTGGATTCGAGTCGTCCATATGATATAGTCATCTCCTATATATTGATCCTCCATAAATAATTCATAATTAGAGCTAGGTAAAAATCCGTTAACTCTCTAATACTATCTTCGTCCTCAAGTACCAATGATTCTCTAATGAATGATAAGATTCAAAAACAAATCTAGAATCTGAGTACAAATACTATTCAAGCCCCGAATTATCACTCAAGGGAATTATTTATCTACTTCTCGTAAAGAAGGAATGGATTCCATCTTGTGATGTTAACATTCCCTGCTGTTTATTTTGTTACACCTCCAAAATAAAAAGTTTAAGGATTATGATCTTATAATTCGTACCGAGTAAATCAAAAGATGTAACACAATAAATAGGAGTTTGCTAACCACTCACGATTAAGATCATTATACATCCGACCATTAGTGACATGATTTGAATGCATTATATTTTAACAGAAATTATCAATGATCCAAATCACATCGTCCCACATAATCTCATTATATATAGTGCCCCCATTAGATGTCCCCCTACATCAATGGTTTGGATAAAACCATTTCATTCTTAATGATAATGAGTAGTATTAGTGAAAATCAATTAAAGATTCCATACTTTAATTGTTGAGTAATTTGACTAGTTTTCACGGACTAATTAAATTATCATCCCTAAATAATATCCTCCCATATATAACACTTATATATATATTTATTCAAGGTTATGTAGATAATTATGGAATTTTGTGATATTCATAAAGTATTCAAACAATACATGCACTTGTAATAATGATATTATTTTATTCATAATTAAATAATATTCATAACATCATATGCTTTAGGGCATACATCCCAACACTTGGTACTTTGTACAAAGCATGATTCCATTATATTGAATAGTTTCATTTTTAGTAAATACAAACTAATTATTCTTACTCTTTGTCTAGGAATTATGTTAAAGGCCACAATCATGATCCTATTAACTCTGAAGATTTTGAAGAGAATGAAGAATGGGTGCTTGAAGAAGAACCTACTACTTTATCAATTGATGAATTGGAGACTTTCAATCAACAACTTGCATCTTGCAATATTAGCACTCAAAATTTTATTAAGTTATATATATATATATATATATATATATATATATATATCTTATTTGAATTGATTATCATTCAAAATCTTCTCATAATTTGCTAATTACGTAATACAGTTTATTTTCAATCATGTAGATGTAGATGATTTAAATTTGGAATATGTGCTTAGTGAATGATGATATTAATGAGGTTGAAGATAGAAATGAAAGTTTTGCAAATATGGCTTCTTCTACAATCTTTGGTTATGTGCCTTCAAATTTGAATAATTCCTCTCAACTTAATGTTGGCCATAATTAGAGTCCTTGGCCACCTATGGACATGGATTGAAGTAGATGCATTGATGTTGTGTGAACTTTTAATATCAATCTTTTAAATTTCAGTTTTTTATGGTAAACACTTAAAGTTTGTTGTTACATAGATGTGGATTAAAATGTATATGGTGATGTTTTGTTGATTTTTAATCTTAGTTTTTATATTTTTAGTTTTTGTATGTTAAAAGCTTGAAGTTTGTTGTTAATATAGATGTGGATTCAAAATGTATGTGTGGATGTTTTATGTATTTTTAATATTATAATTATAATTTTAGTTTTTTTTTGAAGAAAGTGGATAACCACGTTTATTGAATTTCAGAAGCTCCTAGTTGAGCGTGGGGTACAAATTTTGTGATTGGGAAGTAAGTGGGACCATTCCTGGTCCTTGTGTTACATCTCGGGTGGGGGGTTGCCAGGGGTGATCTTCCTCGAAGTCCGCTTCAGCAAGCATCGGTACTTGGGCATCCCAGATGAGGATGAGGCTCCGCATGATGACGGCGTGCATTTCCTCCATTTGGGTTTTCCTGGTGGCTTGCGCAGCCTCGATCCATGATAGGAAAAGGAAGTCGATATGGTAGATCAGTTCCTTGAAAACACGTCGTTTGTCCTCGAAACATCTCCTATTCCTTTCCAGCCAGATACTCCAGGTGATTGCCATGATGGTCTGTCACGCCCCGAACCCGGATCCCGGGCCTCGGCGCACGCGACAAACGCCGCGTGCTTATAGGGTCGCCCCTAGAAGCACGCAAGGCTAAGTAACATAAGCAGATAATCAAAATAAAGTTCAAATTAATAATCAGCGGAAGAAAATATAAATAAGGTTTTATACAAAACCCTAACAGGTCCTGAATGACAACTCTCACTCAGAAAGGAATAGAGGCCCGCAAAACCTCGACTCAATATATCCCCATCGCCATTTTGCTAGGATCACCCCTGCGGAAGCTCTCTCCTGAGTTCCGCACCTAGCTACTCGTAATGTCCTCGTCTAGTCCCGACCCTACTCCTCATTGTCACCTGAGAAAAACATCCATCAAGTGCATGAGCCAAAGAAAGGCCCAGTAGGATTGCATACACCATAAAAGATGCGGAAGCCATAATCAAAGAACAAAATAAAGCAAGTACAGATATGCAAGTGCAACATCATCACAAGCAAATAACAAGTAACTGGAAAGTGGATAAATCCACAGATGTACTCAATCTCTGGCATATGTGATACTAAGATGTCTACGACATCAACGACACCATCGGCATCGTCTTCGGCCTAAGCCGGACTACGCTATAGCATACATGTGCACATGGCCAGAAAATACCGCTCTCTGACTGAGCCAGGTGGCCAGATATTATACACCCTCTGCCGGGGTCTCCGTCCGATGGAGCATCAAGTGCTTTCGTGGCGGATATTATACACCCTCTGCAGGGGTCTCCATCCGATGGAGCACCAAGTGCTCGTGGCCAGATATTATACGCCCTCCGCCAGGGCCTGGTGGCCAGATATTATACACCCTCGGCCAGGGTCTCCGTCCGATGTATCATGCCTAAAAGTAAGAGATTGATAGTACTAATACCTAACAACAGGTATACATATATATCCAAGGTAGCAACATCTTGAATATACAATGATCAGAGATTTCATCGAGATCGGAAGCCAATACGTATCTAAGGAGTAAACTCTACTTAAATACGCATTTGAAAAACATGATAGCAATAATCCCCTCGAGATATACAACCAATATATATGAGGAAGACCATCTCGAATATATATTGGGAACCTCTCGAGGAAATAAGATTACAAAAATCAAAGCGGGGTAGGAGGAAGGAATACTCACAAACCTCCCGTGCGAGAGCCTACCTGGCTAGAACCAAATCACAAGCAAGGTAGGAGAAAGGAATAATCAAACCGAGTGTCAACAGACTGAGCAGAGCAATATCAAAAAGCTCAAGCAAAGCAGAAATAGAATCACACTCAAAGCAGAGCAAATCTAATCAGAGTATACAACTTAAGCAATGCAGCAAGCATAACATGTCGATAGACAGAGCAGGTATCAAAAGATGGACTCCAACATCCATCTAGCACAACAACAACAAGAATCAAGAGAATACTATGAGTTAGAAATACTCACAGTACCCGTGCGACATCCTACCTTATTCGCTTCCAGGACCTACCCAGGTCCGGGCCTTCCACTCAGGTCCTCGACCACCTCACCACGTCCTAAACATGGTAAATGTTTGTCACACAACATTTCATATCAAAAGGAATGCATTACGTGCATTAAATCACCTTACTTGTGAATTTACCGAAATGTCGTCTTTTAAATTCGTAACCGATGGATCCGGGCTCTTAGACACGTGCCCGCACCATTTTTATTAGTTTAAATATACCCCCGAACTATCGGGACGATCGGAATTGAATTCCGAGTCTTTTTGAAAATATCGAAGTTTTAGTTCACTCTTTATTCTACTGCTACAGTAACTGAAGAAACCCCGAAATTAAAACATTAAATTGACGCTGAAGAACATCCTCATTCCTTCCCAAACTTCTTGTACATTATATTTCCAATATCATCTTCCATTTCCCTAAGAATTGGGCTCGTTATAAGGTCTACTGAGCCCATAATAAAATGAAATAAAAAGGGTGTTCTGCAGGTGCTACAGTATTTCCTGCACAATTCCTTCTCCTTGAAGCTTAACCCTCTTCAATTAAACTCCAATCTTCGAAAATCAAGTACTTGTATTACTCATCTATTTTCCAATAGTGATTTCCATCCCTTCTAATCCTCCTACTATGACTTAGTGCTTAATGCTTAATCTATCCAAGGATGGTTTCTCATATTCGTATATCTATAGCATTACAAAATTTCTAAAGTTTTAACTCCATCATCCATGTATTCTTCTTATCATAATCTAACCAAAATCATAATTAGAAAATGTGGTTTAGTATTTACTTGCTTCCAATCCCCTTTTTTTCTTTATCAACAACAAGGTTATTAATAGTTCAAGCTCAATTAAACCACATAGCCCTCTAATTGTCTCATGGTTCTATGTGGCAAAACATCAAACACTTTCGATGAGCATGTTTTCTCTTAATGGATCTTATAGTCTAATAATTAATGTCTCTAAAGAGGGTTTAACATGCTCTTAAAGGTTAATCGATGTTATACTTAAACATGTATGCATGCCAACAAGGCATGAGAATACCATAACTTCATTAACTTAGCTAGAGCATGCTTTAAATCAATATGTATTTTGCTTAAACTAAGAGCATGAAGTAAATACAAAATTTACTCGGATACAAAGATTTTACATTCTTCATCCTTAGCATCATTTGAAGGATCTATCATGCTCTTAAGGTTAATCAAAAGCTATTCATAAACATGGAGATTGTTCATGTAATTTCAATAAAAACATTGGGAAGCATCTTCTCTCTTTCTAGGCTTTAATTTCATTATACAAACATGTAACGATGAACTTCTTCATAGCATGATCCAAGTATATAAAACATGCCATTATGTTCACAAACTCCATGTGGCATTTCATCAAATATTTCATGGGCATGTTTATTCTCAAAACCACAACAATGGGTATTTGCAAATCCTATCTTCCAATTGAACAAAAAAGGATCATAAACATGATCAATGAGCTAAGTTTTAGCATACTCTAAGTCTATTAAACATGAAGTTATGCTCAAGGGTTCATTGTGACATTTTATCAAACATGTAATCGGCATGTTAAAAGCTTCAATGGATAGCTAAGGTTTGTATCCATTCAAACCCAAAATTTACAACATTCAATGGATTAACCTCATTGAACTTGGTAACCACATTCAAAACAACATCAATCCCAAGTTATCAACCCCAATTAACCCATGTCTTAACTTATGAAGTCAATCAACTAATTATGGTGAACTATGCTCACCGTCGCAAGGAAGGAAGGAGGGGACGTGTGGGGGCTGCAGGGCTTGTGACAGTAGCAAGGCCGCAGGCCAATAGTGAGGTGCCAGCTGGCGCTGCGGCGCAGCGGTGCGCAGGTGGCTTGAGCAGAGGCCGGTGGGCTGGCGGTGCTAGGGCCGGGCGGTAATGGCGGTGGCTGCTGTGGGGCAGGCCTTGTACAAGAGGGCGGCAAGCAGCGTGGCCGGGTAGAGGCCTGTGTGTCTGGCAGCGACGCAGGCTGCTTGTGGCGATGTCGGCTGCTGCAGCGGGCAGCCAAGGCTTGTATCGGCCGGGTAGCCGGGTCCGGCCAAGACCCGGTGGCTGGCCTGGCCGTGTGGAGCGCGGCTTCGATCGGGCGAGAGGGCTTCTCCGATCGTGGTTGGAGGAGGGAGAGAGATGAGAGAAAGTTTTTTCTCTCTCTCTTCCCCTTCTATCTTATATATATATAACTATTATTATTAGATATTTGATTAAATAACATAGTCATTTAATGATTTAATTAACTTACCCTTGAATTAATGTCACATGGTCCCTTAATTTAGATTATCTTTATATTAATGTCCCGACCCAGATTCGGAAATCCTGGGATTCAAATCCTTGTCCGTTTTTATCAATAATTAGCCTGAATTAATTAACAATTAATTAATCTAGCTCGATTAATACCTTGAAATTTTTCCTAAATTTCATCGCTTACTATATTAAATTTCCATTTAATAAATTCTGAGAATAAATAAATAAAAATCTTTATTTATTTCGGGGCGGGTGTTACATGGTCAGTTCCTATCCCTGGCGGAGTTCTCTCCCCACTTGTTTGGTGATCGCCGACGCACCCCACAGATCTTGTATCGTGTTGGGTCAAGATGTGCATCCAAGGACATTCTTGTAATGTTCCCAAATTGCAGACTAGTATGGGTATTGGGTGAAAAGGTGATCCGTGGTTTCCTTTGCCTGGTCGCATAGGAAGCACTGTGTCCTTTCCCCCTTGCAGTTCTTTTTTGCCAAGTTTTGTAGTGTTGGGAGCTTGTTCTCCCAAGTGAGCCATGCGAATATTTTGACTTTGAGAGGGCATGGCTGTTTCCAGAAGGATAGGGGAAGGGCACCTCTGATCCCGCCGTCCATTCGGAATCGGTATATTGATTTAACGGTGAATTCCTGGTTTGCATTGAGGCCCCATCTTCTATGATCTTTCCCATCCGTTCTTTCGTGGGTTAGATGGTTTTGTATTCTCTGCATCGTGTCCCATGCTCCTATAGATAGAGGTCCTGGTCGAATGAGGGGTATACCCTGTTGGTGCTGTTCTCTGGCTTCATAGATGGTGAGTTTTGCCTTCCCCATTAGTGTTAGGAATTCCGGGTAAGACCCAGTGGGGCTCCATTCGTCCATCTAGTTGTCAAACCAGATTTGGGTTGTTTTTCCTTGACGTGGTGTGGTTGTGAGGTTTGCCATGATTAGGTCGCTTTGTTCTACGACCCTTTTCCAAAAGTATGAGGTTTTGTTTGGCATCTTCTTGAACGGATTGATCTAGGTGTTACGAAAGTATGCCTGTAGTATGATTCTCCCGCATATCTCAGTCTCTCCTTTTAGGAGCCGCCACTACCACTTGCATAGTAGTGCTTCGTTGAAGGCTTGTATATTGGTGATTCCCAATCCGCCAAACTCCTTTGGTCTGCATAGTTTTTCCCATTTGGCTAAGCGGTATGCCTTTGAGTCCGGGTTGGCTCCTCGCTAGAGGAAGTCTCTTCCGATGCCTTCCATTTTGCGGACAACCCATTTCGGAAGTTTGTACATGGCCATCCAGTAGTTGGGTATTGTTGAGAGCGCCGAGTTAAGTAGTGTGATTCTCCCTCCCATTGCTAGTAGTTTTCCTTTCCATGTCCCTAGCTTACTATTCATTCGTTGAATGAGTTGTGTCTATTCACCCCTCTTGGGTCTACTTCTAGCCAGTGGGATTCCAAGGTACTTTATGGGGAGGGTAGATAGGTTGCAACCCATTGTTAGGGCTATTTCCTCATATGTGCTTTCCGGTATGCGGATGGTTACTATAACGCTCTTTGAGTAATTTATACGGAGTCCTGTCAGGCCTTCCAGGAGGCAAAGATTAATTTGAGGGTTCAAAAATCCTCGACTTCACCTGAGCTCAGAACCAGGAGGTTGTCCGCGTAAAGCAGTGATGTTATCTGGTTTCTTCCGTCTGGGCTTAGTTTATATCCTCGGAATAGGTTTCCTTTAGTAGCTCTGTTGATCATCGTGGTGAATACTTCTGTGGCAAGGATGAAGAGTAATAGGGATAGCGGATCTCCTTGTCGGAGTCCTCTCTTATGGCGAATGTAACCCATTGGGTCTTCATTTAGCATGATGCGTGATTTTGATGATTGTAGAATTGTCTTGATCTATCCGATCCATCTCGATCCTAATCCCCTTGCATGCATCATGTCGAAGAGGAATTCCCAGTTGATTGTATCGAAAGCCTTCTCGAAATCCACTTTCATCAATATACCGCCCCTCTGTTTCATGCCATAGATGACCTCTTTTGCCGCCACTATGCTGTTGTGAATGCATCGGCCTTTGATGAATGCCGTTAGGTTTTCATTCACCAGCTCGGCAATGATCTCCTGGAGGCGGTTTGCTAGGACTTTAGTTATAATCGTCATCGAGCAGTTTACTAAGCTGATTGGTCTGTAATCCTTAATTGATGGGGATCAGTATTATGTGAGCCCAGTTTAAACGCTCCAGGTTTGCCCTCCCCTGATACAGTTCCTGGAAAGTCTATAGTATCTCCTCTTTGGTTAAGTTCTAGCCTTGTTGGTAGATATTTATCAGGAAGCCATCTGGTCCTGTAGCTTTTTCCGGGTCAAGGTCATAGATGGCCGCGGAGATCTCCCTTTCTGTGAGGGCCTATCGAGTTGGGCTAGGTTGGCCTACGCTATGCCTTTGAACATCCTTGTCCAGTTTGTGGAGTACCGGTTTTGTCTTGTCTTTCCGAATAAATTTGTGAAGTGTTCAGATATGGCGCGTGCAATAATATCACCGACTCGCCGTGGTCCTGTTCTCCCGCCCTGAGTTGATGTATCCAATTTTGGTTCCTCCTTTGGTTTGCGATGGTGTGGAAGTATCGAGTGTTGCGGTCGCCCTCTTTTAACCAATTGAGTCTGGAGCATTGACGCCAGTGTTCTTTCTCTAGACAGATTATGTTCTCATAACTTTAGTTTTTGTATGTTAAAAATTTAAAGTTTGTTGTTATGTGGATTGAATTATATGTGTTGATATTTTGTGGATATAATATATATTTTTTAAATTTTAGTTTTGTATGTTACATACTTAAAGTTTGCTGTTACGTAGTTGTTGATTGAATAGATGTGCTCATGTTATGTGGACTTTTAATAATATATATATTTTTTATTTCATTTTTTGTATAGTAAAAACTTTTAATGTTTGTTATTTGTAACTTGTTTATATTTTGTAGTAGAATAGTACTTTTTTATTTTTTTAATTTTAAATATTAAATTATTTTAAATAGTATTTAATTATTTATCTATAATATAATAATTTATTATTAATATTTATATTGATTCAACATTCACTTAATTGACCTGGTGATTGAACCAATGAACCGGTGATCTAGAACCTTTAACAGTTTACTATCTACTCTGGTTCTGATAACCATGAAACCAAGATTTGAAATACATTAATTAGCTAGGTCGGTACCTACTTGTGGATATTATACTCGTTCTCATCACTTTATTACTTTAATTCAATAAAATTTAGTCTGAGATCAACAATTTCAACAAATAAAGCAGATCCAAAAAATTAATTTATATAAAATTTAAAGGGGAAATTACACTAAACTACCCTGTGGTTTATCTCTATATCAATTCAGGGTTTGTGGTTTAAGTTGTAACAATTTAGTACCCTGCACTTTACTCCGTGAGCAAAAAAGTGCCAAAAACATAACCCCATTAAAATTTGCTGATGTGGCATTAAAAAATAAAAAAATTTCAAAAAATACTAAAAACATAGGAAAACATAGGAAAATTTCTAAAAAAATTCTGAACAACAGAAAATCCCCAATACTAAAAGCATCATAAATAAAATCAGGAAATTACCAAAAAAAACACAAAATCTTTAAAAATCCAAAAAAAAAGAAAAACTTATAAAAAACCCAGAAAATCACTTAAATTCAAAAATAAATAAATAAATAAAATCTTTAAACCCCAAAAAATTAGAAAAAACTTCTAAAAAAATCCATAATCCAAGAAATTCCAAAAAATAAAAATAAAAATAAAATAAGCTTATAAATTTCCCAAAAAACCCAAAACAAACTCTTTAAAAATAAAGAAAAATATGAAAAAATTTGTAAAAAATGCAAAAAATCCACAAAAAACTACAAAATAACCTAAAAAAAACTAGAATTTTTTTTAAACTATCGAGAAAATTCATAAAAATCTAAAAATATTTGCCAAAAATTCCAAAAAAATTCATAAAATCCCAAAAAATCCCATAATATTGAAAAATTTGAGGTTTATATACATATTTTGTGTTCTAATTATATATTTATTTTTCAATATTTTGGGATTTTTGGGAAATTTATGGAATTTTACAAATTTTTCTAGGTTGTTTTAGTTTTTTTAGGGGATTTTGTGGATTTTTTGGGATTTTCTACACCTTTTAAATTTTTTTCAAATTTTTCATTTTTTAAAATAGTTTTGTGGTTTTTTTTTTGCTTTTTTGGGAACTTTCTAAGCTTATTTTATTTTTATTTTTTGAAATTTTTTTTATTACGGATTTTTTTAGAAGTTTTTTTTAATTTTTTGGGGTTTAAAGGTTTTATTTATTTATTTATTTTTGAATTTAAGTGATTTGATTTTTTGAGGTTTTTATATGTTTTTCTATTTTTTGGATTTTTAAAGATTTTGTATTTTTTTGATAATTTTATTATTTTATTTATGAAGTTTTTAGTATATGGGATTTTCTGTTTTTAGAATTTTGTTTGAAGTTTTCTTATGTTTTTCTATTTTTTAGTATTTTTGATTTTTTTTTTGAATTTTTTTTTTTTTTTTATGCTACATGAATAAATATTAATGAGGTTAAATTTTTGGCACTTTTTTGCTGACGGAGTAAAATGCAGGGTGTCAACTTGTTATAACTTAAACCACAGATCTTAAGTTAATATAGAGTCAAATCACGAGATAGTTTAGTGTAATTTTTTCTAATTTAAATTATGGAATTGAATTTAAGACAATTTTTATACTCGGTTTTTTCATGTTTAGGGTAAAACACTGAAATCCTCCAATGCCACCTCCGCGTCCCCAAAGTGCAGCACTGTTCCCTGTGACCGATTCTTTCGCGGATTCAATCCCCCACTCCTTTCACGCCATCAAATAAAGCAAACCCTAGTTTTCCATTCCTTTTCCGCATCGGAGATCCGGTAAGATGAACGATGCTGACGTTTCCCGCCAGATCCAGCAGATGGTCCGCTTCATCCGCCAGGAGGCCGAGGAGAAGGCCAACGAAATTTCCGTCTCCGCCGAAGAGGTTTCTTTTTCGTTTTTTTTTTGTTTTGTTTTTTTTGTTTTTTTGTTTTTGTTGAAAATGAACATTTTACTGATGCGTGGACCCACATGTTGTTTTCTTTAATTTGTTTGACCAATTTTTCAATTTAAATGAGTTTTCCTTGTTTTTAGTGGGTTCTGTCAACCAATTTGAAGGTTCATTATTTTTCCTATCCGTTTTTAATGTTTTTGAATGATTCACGATTCTTTTGTACACCTTTTTTTTCCCCTTGCCCCAAGAAAGTGAGACACTTGTTCAATTTTTCTTATTTAGAGTGTTTTTATGACCACTTATTTGCGGAAATAATGGGTAAATGATAGACTAAAATATTTAAACTTCAATTTCTTGGTGGGCATCAAATGCCTATGATTATAAGGAAATTTAGAAATTTGAGTGGGTTGTATTAATTAGAAATTATATTAATTTTGATAATTTAGACGTTAGGTTTTTAAGTTTCACACCATTTGCTTATGCTGTTAGGTCATGCCATAATTTAAAGTATTAGGACCCAGCTGCCAAGGGGTTCAATACAAAGATTACAGGTACATGCCTAAAGTATAAAAATTAGTTCTATTGATGCAGAAGTATGCTTGAATTTTCATTTATTTTTGCAAATGTTTCATATGTCGTTCCATCAATCAAATTAGTTCCAAGGTTATTTCTTATTTCATTCTATCCTGCATGATGTGCACACAACCTTGCTTTTATCTCTGCTTTCAATTCAGTTTGGAAGTTAACCTGCTTTGATAAGATGAGAATAGGATTTGTATGCTTTTTTAATCCAAAGGTATTGAATCTAGATAGTGTGAAACTCCCTTCCATGGAGGCTCCTGTGATATGCTATGATACCTTCATCACATGCACTATGGATCATTTACAAGAATGCCATGAATATAATTTGCATGAAAGGAAGTATAAAGTTCTTTGCTGTTTTTCTTTTATAAAATTCCCATGGAGACTTTCCTTTGTTTTATTCAATGTGTATGTTTTTCTCGTGTTTCCTTTTGTTTGAGAATTTTCGCCTGTGTAGAAATGAATATACAATCTATCCTTTGTAGAGTTATACCTCTGTCACTGGACTATTTAGTTTGAGATAGTTTTACATATTAGCAGAAGCTTTTATTCTTGTAGGAATTCAACATAGAAAAATTGCAACTTGTTGAAGCTGAGAAGAGAAAGATACGGCAAGAGTATGAGCGGAAGGAAAAGTAAGTGGAAGTTCGCCGAAAGATGTGAGTTGCATTAATTTTTCCTACTCTCATTCCTAAGAGTATAGACATGCTAATAGTGTGATTTGGATGATGCACCAACGCTGCAACGCATATGGTATGCCTTTCTAATGTGATAATTTTGTGGGAGTGGTTGGAGTGTCATCCCATACATTATACTGAGAACTCCAAGAAAGAAACTGATCATCTGTTTTTTTGGTAAACTCTTCTTGTAATTCATCACAGAAATAGGTCTCCAAGGCATGTTTGAGAAAGAAACCTCCACCATCATTTATCTAACAATGCTTGATTAAAAAGAGGTAGATCAAAATCAGCAAGCCCTTGCCTTTTCTTTTGCAAACTCAGCTTATACATCAACTGGTAACCTTAACCGCTAGATTGACACCCTTCTAAAAGGAGCCCCTCCAGTTTTTATCAATATGTTAGGTTAATATGCCAATCAACATCTAGTACAGTAGGACTTCATTATTTTCTTAAACTAACTAGAAAATTAGTATTCTTCTTCCTATTAATAGGTAAATATGCATTTTCACTTGAATTAGCCATGTGTTTATGTTGGTGGTCAAGTATTAATTTGTGAACTGAGCATCTAATTAGCAAGAAGTAAGCACATGAGATCCTGGATACCACACTAATTTCTCATTTTGTTAACACTTTTGTTGTGCAAATTGTAGTGAGTATTCAATGCAGTTGAATGCAGCACGAATTAAAGTCTTGCAAGCCCAGGATGATTTGGTGAATTCCATGAAAGAATCTACTAGTAAGGAGCTTCTACGTGCCTCTGAAAACTCAAAGTCATACAAAAAGCTGCTGAAAGACCTCATTTTTTAGGTACTATGCACATTACTTGATTACTACTGACCAATTAAATTCCTTTTTTTTTTTTGGCTACATGGTTCATTCATTTCAGGAACAAGATGAATGATTATAAGGACTTGAATATAAATTCAAAAAAGCATGATCTATCAAATTTGAAGTCATCTAAACATTAATTGCACGATATCTTGTATTATATTTCAATAAAAATGTTAAAATATGATTATATTAGTGCAACTGTTATAATGTTGCCACAACATCATACTATATGGACCTTTTTATAACTTCTCATGTTCAAATTATTTTGTCATTAGATTGGAAAAGAATTGAAATTTTATATAATATTGGAAACATTATTAGTACGGTACCTGCAAGTATGTAACTGATGATACTTCATGTTCCCTTCATTTCATTCAACCCTGCTTCTTTTCTCTTTAGTCAATTATGGAATTGTTGACTATATACGTATACACCTTTTCAGAGTTTACTACGTCTGAAAGAGCCATCAGTATTGTTGCGGTGTAGAGAGTGTGACCGTAAGCTGGTTGAGTCTGTTTTAGAAGAAGCAAAGCAACAGTATGCAGAAAAAGCAAAAGTTCATCCACCTAAAGTTACTATTGATGAAAAAGTATACCTTCCGCCACCTCCAAATAAGCGTGAGGTTCATGGCCCCTTCTGGTAATTTCTTAATCAGCGGAACATATTTCAGTTTGATTAAATTAATGATATGAGTAGATTAGCATGTGATAGTAAATTGATGCATTTTCTCTGTGTAATTTTATTATTTGTTTCTTGGGTTGTTGTCTATGAATTACTTAACTTGTATTCTTTATATTGATTATTATAAGATTGTATGAATTAGTTATAAGCAAAGAACTTGTTCTGTAATAGTTTATGGAGAAATTTAAGCTTGTGTCAAATTGATGAATCATTGGAAGAGTCTCCCTTTTAGTCTATTCTAGCAGTTATTTAGCTATTGATGAGGGCTGAACTTCCCTTTCAGCTTGCAGCAATGTGGGGTTTTAAAACATTATTACCTTAAATGTGCATGGATAGCACCATAAATGATTCCACTGCTTATATTATGTGGCAGCCTCTGATCATTGGAACTCACAGTAGTGGGAAGTCCCAGTTACACTTGGGATGTAAAATCCGAAAAAAAAAAAAATTAAGAAATAAAAGTGATAAAATTTTCCTAAAATTATTTGTTATTTTCTTAGAATCCAAATGGAGGATTTTTGTGAGAAAAATAAGTGAAAAGGGAATTAAAAACCCTAACTAGGGTTTATGAGGATCAGAAGGACTTTCTGGTAATTTAAGAAAGTCAGGAGGACTAAATTATAATTATTCCCTCTCACAGGCGTGGACCCGATTATGACCTAAAAAGAGTTAGGGACCGCTGGTAAATTTTCCTATAAAGAATCTCTATAGTAAGAGATGGACGGTTGAGATTATGTCATCCCAAACCGTGATTCATCTCGAGGCATTATAGCGGTGGATGAGGGGCCACGGGCGCCGAGAAGGTGCGCGTTTATCAAGTCGTGTTAAGGATCTCGAGGCGTGAGATGATGATCCGCCGCTGGTAGAGACCTAATCTTGGTCGCTCATCTTAGAGGGTGACGGATACGCAGACACCTTTACTAAATCTGACCGATGGATGAACCCATTTGATCTCAAAGCGCCGATCCGCGAGAGCCAATCTCGAGGCGAAGTCCATAACTCTCTCAAACCGCCGCTGAGCCTCGGTGGATCTCTCGAGCGCACGGGGAAGAAAATGGACGCCTGGTATGGTCATGGCCGGGCGTTGAAGACGCTTTGAGCCGGGCCTCCCTATCCCTATAAAAGGGCATTCTACCCTCAGTTCGTCACACGTTAAAGTGGGTGATAGTCTACTCGCCGAGAGATACGGAGTGGTGGAGGAACCTACGGTGGTCAATGGGGTCCTTGAACAAGTTACCGCTGTTCGACGCACGAGCAGGGAGGGAAGAGAAGGTAGCTGACATCGCTGGAGACAGGAGGAATAACTCTCGAAGGTCGCGGCGAGCGCTCTGGAGGGAGACAGCTTTGTTTTCCTACGACTTCGACACCCACTTCATCGACAAACACACACGGTAAGCAACGATAAAACTCGCCGAAAGCCTTGATGTGGTTCTCGTGATGCATATAAGTGACGGGCGTGAGCTCACCGAGAGACTTTCCGCCGGCCGAGGGATTTCTTTGATTTCCGTGAGAGAGAGTATAGGCGGTGGCGCCAAAGGAGAGGTCTTGCGTGGACGCACGCCAACGACACGCCGAGCCCGAAGCTTCAAGTAAAAGCGGCCCGAGCGTCCTGAGGCGGAGTATGACCGGACCGCTGGGTCTTGGTCGCAGAAGAGAGAGGGAGGTTGAAGAAGAGTTAGATTAAATAGATAATAAAACTTAGGAAACGCGTGACAATAATTTTTATATAATTGATGTTATAGTTAGATAATTATTTTTATATATAACTTAGGGGTGTGATAAAGGTGATTTAGTTAATTAAAATAATTTATTTATTTTCCTCTCTTCTTAATTAAAAACATTAGTTGATTATTATAAAATGATAATTGACTAGGCATGGTATTAAAATGGGGAACTTTGGACTTGTGACATTAAATAAAAGTTAATGAATTATTAACTTAGTGTGACAAGTTAATAATATTAATTATTAGTCTTGAGCTAGAAAAATTATTTGATTATTGTGACAAACAATAATTAATTAGTTGAAATAGTTAATTGAGAACTATTGACATGTCACAAATATTCTTTTTAGTGAAGCTATAGAGTGTGACAAATTTATTTGGGGTATTGTTAAGTTGGACGAGTATTGTTATTTAGGTGGCGTTTGTTTCATTGGTTTTGCAGTTACAATGTAACTTGAGTTACGATGTAATTACAAAACCAACGTTTGTTTGGATGTAACTTGAAACTCAGTGTAACTTGAAATACACCAAGTGGTGTATTTGGTCTTACATCCAAATTGGTTGTAAGACCAAATACATCACTTGAGTTAGAATCACATACTATGTCATGTGACCTTCTGAACGTAAAAAAAAATACATAATGTTATAATCATAATAATCACAATATTATTATTATTATTATTATTATTATTATTATTATTATTATTATTATTATTATTATTATTATTATTATTATTATTATTATTGTTGTTTTATTATTATTATTGTTATTATTATTATTATTATTATTATTATTATTATTATTATTGTTTTAGTGTTATTATTATTCTTATTATTGTTATTATTGTTATTATTATTATATTATTATTATTATTGTATTATTATTATTATTATTATTATTGTTATTATTATTATTATTGTTTTATTATTATTATTATTATTATTATTGTTATTATTATTATTATTACTACTATTATTATTATTATTGTTTATTATTATTATTATTATTATTATTATTATTATTATTATTATTATTATTATTATTATTGTATTATTATTATTATTATTGTTATTATTATTATTATTATTATTGTTTTATTATTATTATTATTATTATTATTATTATTATTATTATTATTGTTTTAGTGTTATTATTATTCTTATTATTGTTATTATTGTTATTATTATTATATTATTATTATTATTGTATTATTATTATTATTATTATTATTATTATTATTATTATTATTATTATTATTATTATTTATTATGATGATTATTATTATTATTATTATTATTATTATTATTATTATTATTATTATTACTATTATTATTATTATTATTGTTTATTATTATTATTATTATTATTATTATTATTATTATTATTGTATTATTATTATTATTATTGTTATTATTATTATTATTATTATTGTTTTATTATTATTATTATTATTATTATTATTATTATTATTATTATTATTATTATTATTATTATTATTAACTTGAAAGCCAAAAACATGTTTTCAAATTCCAGATTTACAAATCCCTCCAACCAAACACAAATTCTCAGAATACAAGATTTCCAGTTACACCTAACCAAACACCATATTTAACTGCATTGTATTTCGAAATACATGTATTTTAAGTTACAATGTAACTGTAAATCCACTGCATTTCCAGTTACATCTAACCAAACGCCACCTTAGTAACAAATATTTATTAAATTGCCAAACTTTGGTTGTATGACATAATAATTAATAATTATTATGGAATATTGAAATGAAACAAATAGAAATTAGTTAATTAATTTCTTAAATTTGGATAGTTGATTGAGCGATAAGAATTATTTAGTAAGGAAGCTAAATAAGTTCAAAAAGGATTTCCAAATGACCAAAATGCCCTTCCAGGGTAAAAAGGGGCTAAGATCAATTTGAATAGGCCCAACTCAACTCAAAATGACCAACAAGAGTCGACTAAACAAATAGACCGTGAGTTGACTAGGGTTTGACCAAGGTGGGACCAAAAGTCAACTAAGGGACATCAAAGCGGGAATAAGGGCTTCAGAATCTGAGAGATGGTCCCTAGGACCCGTTAGTGGTCCTAAGTCCAACAAGGACGTTAGGCATGCATGGACATTTAGAGAGATGAAAATTATTGGAACAATAATTCTAATAAACCGTTATATGCCAGATACTCTCAGGGGAGACGTAAGGCATTTCAAAGGAGACCAGGAAAACATTTAGTCTCTCTAGAGGTAAGTTCGCTTGCCTAGTTTCCACCCGGTGACGGGATTTCTTGGACTTGCTATGTATTCTTATTACATGCACTGTTGATGCCATACATGCTGTTCATATCTGTTCTTGAATCCTCGCTAAGCATGTATGCTTGTCTACGGACGCTGGTGTCCCTATTTGCTATGTTCTCGCTCGACTCGGTGGAGCTAGGGAAGCTCCAATTTAGGAATGTTCGTGGTTAGGACCCCCGACCTTCCTCGATACCCTCACCGTGAGAAGCAAATCTCCGGAGGTCTTACCCGGCCAAGTAATGGTACATAATGGCCGCAGTTAACACGTCAGAAGAGGTAGTTCTACCACCTTTCGACCGGAGGGTCAAACGCACCAACTAGGTCAGATTTATATCCAAAAGTGGACATACCGCCGGAGTAAACTCAGAGTTCTCTTAGGACTCACAACAGAGCCCGAGGGCTTCTGTAACAAGGGTCGTACCTTTGACTTGCTTGTGGTAAACTCCTAGGACTTTATTGTTGATACTATGATCCTGTTGACTGTCATTTTTCCTAAAGATGACACTGTGACCTGCAGGGGTACTTACTGAGCTTTCCCTTCGAAAGCTCATGTGTTTTCTCTTTTCCTCTTTACAGATTCCGAGGTATAGGAGGGGAGAGAGCCTGGGGAGAGGACTCCGGAGGACCAGAGGTTATAGGAGTCTCCTTTATCTTTATCTTTGTGAGCATTATTGTTGTTGTAGGACCCGTATAGGGACCAGACTTCTATAGGGCCTACGGACCCTAATGACTCTATGTTCTTATGAACTCGAGTTTATATTTTATTTATGGATTGTTATCTGCTTATCACATTATTAGGCCTTGTATTCGAGTTGAGTTTATCTCTTCTTTAATACGGCCGGTCTGTTGACGTGCTCGAGGTCCCGGGATCCGGGTCGGGGCGTTACATGGGAGCACACTAAACTAAGCATGCAATTGAAGGTTAACCATGGTCCATTTCTTATGTGAAAGCACTTCATATTTTGCACAATTTTAAGGGCTTGCACAATACTTTGCTTGGTATGATGCAATTGAATTTACAATGTCTTTTATGTTTGGTATGATGTAACTAATATACTACAAGTGAAAATCTAATGTTCACCATGGGTGATATTATTTACCAAATGCAAGTAGAGATAATGTTACCTGCTTTTATTTGACATTTTAAACATCAAGTTATTAGTCTTAATTTTTTAAAGATTTGTAGAAATATCCCTATAAAAACATATATTTGTGCATAAAATTTCAGTTGATTTTTTATGGCATGGGTATATTATAAATATTTCTGTTTTGTGGGAGTATATATGCCAATATGAATTTTATGCTATATATGCAATTATGCATTTAAAAGATCTAGCTCAAAGATTTAAGGGTAGTTTAGGAATTTAAAGTTTTAAATATATATATATATTTTAATTTTAATAAATAAAAATATAATATTTTATTAATTTTTTAAGCTTTTAGGGTATACAGAGAATTATGATATTTTGATGGTCAAATTGACAATTAAAGATATTTAGAGGGGTATAAGACAATCCTAGTGGTTTTTGCAAGGCCTTTTTTTTTTTTTTTTTTTTTTTTTTTTTTTTTTTTAATATATGAGTGTGTGTATATATATATATATATATATATATATATATATATATATATATATGCTAAGTGATCTGATCCTACGCAGAATTTTGTATTACTATGCATTCTTAGTCGCCTCCCATTTGGTTACTTGGAGAGTGTTTTTAGGATTTCCAACCATACGGTTGGAAAGATCATCGAAAAATAAGCTAGTATGTCCATTTTCATATAATTTGGTGACCGTTTGGTCCTCCCACTTAACGGTTCTTATTTTAGGGAAATTTTAACGGTTCAGAATTTCAACCATTAAGTGAGAGGACCAAACGGTCACCAAATTGTATGAAAATGGATATGCTAGCTTATATTTCTACGATCTTCCCATCCGTACGGTTGGAAATCCTTAAAACATGCTCCAAGTGCCAAAATGGGAGGCGACCAGACTGGAACAGTGTTTCGGCCGGCCGCATAGTAACACGCCTCATATATATATATATATATATATATATATATATATATATTCCCAAAATTTTAGGTTTTCGTATACATGCAAGGTGAAGGTATCAAACACACCAAAGTAAGTTGGTGTAAATTAAAGATCTCCTCACTTGCAGCAGAATCACTTGTGGCTAAGTTAACTGTAAGTCGTTTTGCTGCATTATGAGATCTAGATGCAAGTCGACTTACATATTAGTAGATGACTTTCATCTTACCAAACGCCTCTTACATTTAAATGGATTTGTAGTATAGCTATTACACCATACTAGTCAATCCCTAATTGAAGTTACATGTAAATTAAGCTACCTGGGATTTTCACTTACCACCAAACACACTCCCTAAATAGGTTCTTATGAAGTGAGATGCATACTTGCACCATTATGGGCTTGAAAGAAAATTTATTGACCTAAACAGAAGAACAAGTCGGCTTATAGAAAATGTAGAGTAAATAAAGAATAAGGAAAGAAATCTTATGAACACACAAAATAGATGTGTTAAGCATCGTCACATGTTGCTAGAATTATCCTCACATGGAAAGAATTTAAACTTCTTTGCTTTTCATTGATGTAACTAGCCTCTTAAACAGAGGAGTAACACAAAATATGAAAGAAATACGAAATAATTAAGGGAATGATCATATTTTCGAGTTTTAGACTATTCTGACTGTGAATCACAAAACGAATAATTTTTCTTCCCCCTATGAATATAAATGATGACTCAAAACCTAATTTCATCATTTCAAATGATATCAAATTTGAATTTCAAATGACTTTATTTATGGTACATCACTTATGTTTTGGTCACTCCATCATAGTGGTTAAGGATTGGATTATCAAAGTATAGTAGAAGTGCACCATATGTCAAGTCAAATATACAAGTGAGTATTATATCAAGCTTCAAGATTCTTTTATATATTGGAGCTGGAGATTACCTTGTGGATTTTATTAATGGAAACGTTATGATAATTTAAACATTTTATGTTGTCTTACATTATTATTTATGTTATATTTGGGTTCTGTTTAATCTAATTAAATATGGGATATATTTTCACCATTCCAATTTCTTTATTTTTTAAAGATTAAAGTGATAAATTTAACAATTATATGCCTTAAATCCTACAATTATATTTTTCTTGGTTTACCAGCTCTGGAGGTGTTGTGTTGGCTTCACAAGATGGGAAGATTGTTTTTGAGAATACACTTGATGCCAGACTTGAAGTTGTATTCAGACAGAAGCTGCCTGAGGTATGTCATATATGCTTGAACTTGTTTGTACACCTTCTTTGTCTATTTTGAAAATATTAACATGCAGTATAAAATTGAAACTAATAGTAAATGTGCATATGTGATTCTCTTCAAAAGAGAAGTAAACGCAGTTGACATTTGTCAAACTGCCAACATTTTGGCAGGTTTGACGTATATTTTCTTGTATGGGAATGTCTTATTCATGGCTCTGAATTTTAGTATTCTTGTCTCTTTTTAATAGAAATTATAAGGGGTTTTTGCTTGCATACTCCTACAAAACATCAAAATTACTTATTTACCCTTACAAAAGTGATAATTGCTTGCGTATCCTTACGAAACAACAATAATTGCTTATATGTCCTTATAATTGCTTGCATACCCCTACAAAACCACTAACAACGACTAACAATGAGTAACAGTAGGGGCATATAAGCAATTATTGTTGTTTCATAGGGGTATGCAAGCAATTGCCACTTTTGTAAGGGTAAATAAGCAATTTTGATGTTTTGTAGGGGCATGCAAGCAATTATCTCAAATTATATAATAAGAAAACAAGACCCATAAAATGTTATGGATAAAAATCCTTCAATGTTCAATAGGGTGCACATAAAACATGAGTTTCTCTTTGAAGAATTAATCTGGTTGAACCATGATAATATATGTTTGAAATAATTGCTAGAATCTGAGCCTTAATGGAGACATTTGGTGACTAAATGAATGAACTACTTTGTGGGAATGATGTCAAGAGTTGATTCATACTTAAATTGTTTTTCAAGTCCATGTTCTCTACAAATATAGCCAACCTGGGATATTGCTTTAATCTGAGACATCTCTCTAAAAGGAGAGACTATAAATCTGAATTAAAATTCTGGAAGTAAACTTTACCCATGCATTTCAATTTAGTGTTGTGATTCTTTTAATATGCTTTAGCATGATGTAAAATTATTATTATTAATTTTTTTGTGCAGATCCGAAAGCTCCTTTATGGGAAGATTGCTGCCTGATTTGCCATTGCCAGTCTTTCTTTGTTCTGTAATAATAGATCAGCCTTTTCCTTCAGGCTGATCTGAGCATGTTCTCTCTTGTATGTATTTACTTGCAAGCTTCCCCATGGTGAGCTTGGGAGATGAACTGGAAATAATAGACGGCTTGGTATCCATTGACAATGTTTGTTTCCAACCTTGTTAATAAAATGAGAACCTTTATTTGTCTTTTAAGATGTCTTTTAATGATTGTTTGATAACTTCGTTAGATTCAAGATGTGGTTATTAATTAGAATCTTTGTATCACTTGCTTGCCTACCTGGTTAAATTCATAGGTGTAACCCAAATGGTTTTTTCTGTAACTTTTCTGCTATTTCGCAAACAGAAGATGACAAGAGAATCAATGAAAATTTGTTTCATATTACCTGTTCATTTCAAATATTTTAAAAGAAATTATAATAATTAATTTATAGAACTGACGTGTCTGGATGGTGTAGTTGGTAATCACATTACTCTCACATACTAGACAATGATATAATTTTCTGAAAATTCGAATTTTTTAACAAAACATGGTAAGTATATCTATTGTTATTCATTTTATGGCAAGAGATTATTTTATCCGTCTTGATATTTGTACTAATTAATAAGCCTCAATGACAAAAACAACGTGTCTTTATGATGATGTTATTAAGGATTCTTTTGATGCAATGATCCATTCTCCTTAGGATTAGAGCAGATTTTAATCAACGAGAGAGATTGATTAGTGAAGGTAGGAAGAATTGAACCTCGCTGAGAGAGAACTGTCGGAGAGGAGAGATCTGGGAGCTCTCGTGCTCGGGAAAGCCTTCGACACTCAAGTCAGGACTAAAAAAGGAGGAAAAAGAGAGAGAAAGAAAAGGAAAGAGAGAGAACTCGGAGAGAGCTATCATAATTCAAGAACTAGAATCCAATTGCCTTCTTCTCAGGCTGACGTCCTCCTTTTATACCCTTAGGAACCTTATTTGTCAGCTTTTAGTGTGCATATAAATTAATCCTCCATTGTTGGATGATTAAGTAGTTGATTTAGCAATTGGGCTTTCATCTCGGTTCTTTTAATTATGCCATGTGTTGATAGTATTTTTCCCCCTAACACTTGCCCCCCAATTCTCTAAGCCGACCAGTTTTTAGCTTGCTATGGCCTGGAGAGTTCGGTTGTCGGCTGGGGCATGATCCAATCTTAAGTGTATCTTTGGTTACCCAACTACAAGCTACTTTTAAGGATGAAACCTTATTGATATTGTTGCCGCTTCATAGTGACATCAATTAACGGGTTGCGACATTGCATAGACACGGTACTCCAACTATATAATGGTGGAAGTCGGTTGCACGATTCTCGATAGAATAGTCTCAAAGCATGCCAAATATATTGACCTACATTTTGTCCATCCAAGGGTGCGTTCGTTCAAGTGAGTCCCTAGGGGAGCACATTTCTAAGACTGTCTATAAATAGATGAGAAAATTGCTTGCATACCCCTAAAAAACTACATATTTGCTTATATACCCCCATAAAAATGCTATTTGTTTGCATACCCCTCTAAAACTATGTTTTTTGCTTATATACCCTAGCAAGTTAGTCCTTTGTTAGTCACCGTTAAAACTTTTAAAGTTAACTGCGGTTAAATCTTAACCATAGTTTAAAAATGACAGAATTACCCTTTTGAGGAAAAACCCTAAATCCCTATTCAATTCTCAAACTCCCCAGCCCTTCCTCCCATTGTGTTCTTCCTCTTCCTCCCATCGTGTGAATCCACAACCAAGATTGGGAGGTTTTTAGAAACCTGAGAAAAGGGAACTGGGCAAGCATCTCACCCTCATTCCCTTCTCCCTTTTCTCTCATGTTGCCCATGCAGAAGTGAGGTAAGTTCTCCTTGGTTTCGGTCTCTGTTATATGCATCTTCCCATCTTTCATCATTTCACAGACAAGATTGATAATGGATTTGAGTATGCTTTGTTAGTTTGAGATGCATGGTTCTTGTTCAATAAAAAAAATCAGGCAAGAATGAAGTTGTCGTGTTTTAAACGCTTGCTTATTCTAAAGGCACATATTAGTTCTAGTTTACATCAGATGTGTAAAATATTTTCATGAGCCTAAAATAAAATATTTATATCTATATTGCTAAGCATATTTTGATCTTCCAATCAACACCACATCTTAAAAGCAATGAGTTAAAATAGAGTAAAACAACAGATTAAGCTTCATTCACACAAAATGCACATCTTTTTCCTTTTCACGTACATCTATTATTTTGGCAAAGACACCTGCTAGCATCCATCAAAGACAAATTAAGTATATTTCTGGGCTCCAGTAAATAAAACACAGCCCTTAAACCAAATCCCTGTTGCAATTAAACTCATGAACACATCTTTATCTTTATCTTTTTCTTTTTCTTTTCCTTTCTCTTACAGTTTTGTGTCTCTAAAAATCTGTACCTTCACATTCTTAAAATCTGAATTCCGCGATGGAAAATCTGCATTTTTGTGCTTGCTAAAATGCATCATAGGTCTGATATACATTTCAAGGAATCTGTTGTTTTAGTGCCTCAAAACCTACATATCCAGTGGATGAAAATCTGTTATCATGACCATTGAGACCTGCATATTGAATGGTTGAAAATCTATTTTCATAGCCAAAGAAACCTTCACATTGTATTGCTAAAAAATCTATTTTCTAACCATTGAAACATGCACATTTTATTACTGAAAATTGTGCACCTTTAGCATCTGAAATCTTTGTAGTTTGAGCCTAAAAAACTTACAGTTTTGTGTCTCGAAAAATCTGATCATTTACATTATTAAAATCTGAATTCCTGGCCATGGAAAATCTGTACTTTTGTGCTTGCTAAAATGCATCATAGGTCTGATATGTGGTGTTAGATGATGCTACACCTATTGCAGTAGAAGAAGGGTTGGAAAAAATCAAATGAGGGTACAAGATATAACCTAAGAAGCAAAGTTATCAAGTGCATCAAATACAAGGAAGCTCATGTGATCTAATTGAAGTTGAACGAAGACATACAAATGAAATGCAACAAAACAACAACGCAGATGTTGAAGATGAATCAGATAAGGACTATGTAGGCATGGATGGTGGGATAATAGGAGAGGATGACTATTGGAGAAGTGCTCTAAAGACAATCACCTTTGGCACTTTATGCACAAATTTATTTATTTAATAAAAGGCTTCTTCATTATTTAGATGTTCATTACTATGAATATGATATGAGATCTTAAATTTAATTAATGAAGTCCATGATACAACGCATAGCATGAAGGAAATTATGATGGAGATCATAATGTGGGATTCCTATCATGTGTAATTATGTACGTATCTAAATATCCCTAGTCGAAGGATCAATGAGACGGGACATCATTGATCCATTAAGACTAACACATGTTATGCTCCTTGATCCGATCAAGCAGTTGTTCTCACAAGCTGTAAGCATGAAGATGTTTTGAGTGAACATGTGAATGCTTGCTAAGGGTAGCAAGTTCATTGGATGACCCACCATGAGTCTTCACATGGTTATCCTATTAAAATGTCAGTGAAGATCTCATTGCAGCAATGGTGTAAATATCCTTAGACTTGAGGTACACAAGTTATCTTGGATATGGATCCTGTGCTTTGACGCCATTCCTACGTTTCCCTTCAAGGGTTACTTATAGGGTGGTGATTGGGTACAGCTTTAAAGTATTCGAAGGTATTTGGGTAGCCAATAGAGGATTTACCACTCCTAATAGAAGGAGAGTATACCCATGGCCACTTGTCGGGTCATTACTCAGGAATCTCTGGCTAGAGTAACTTGTCATGAAGATGGTCTTCGATGACATAAGTTTTGAGTAATAGATCCTATAGGACGAGGAACTAATACTTGGGCTAGGTGTGACATAGTCAGTCTAGTGGGAGTTGACACATAGGCCATACTCCGAACCAGGTTGGTATAAGATGGTAAAGGACAAATTGCACACTAACATTGGCTGCTGAAAGGTTCCAAGTCAGACCACTTGACTTTCCGGTCAATTGGGGGTCATGATGTATTGCTAGATGCCACTCATGATCTATTTGTAATCAATGGTTGATTATGAATGGCCAACATATCCGGGAACCTAATGGGTTACACGCATAGAAGATATCAATGAGGTATAAAACGGGTTTTTAGGAATAGATCCTCAAACGAGAGAATTAAAGGGAAGAGAAAGATTGTAAGTCGAATTTGATTATAAGTCAAATTTGATTGTAAGTCGAATTGGATTATAAGACAAATTTGATTATATGTCGAATTTGATTATAAGTCAAATTTGCTTGGGAGTCGAATTTGATTATATGTCAAATTTGATTAGATTGTTAGCCAAATTTGATTTGGGCTTCAATCAAAGTCCCAATCTGAAACAAACCCTAATCTGATTAGAGAGGCCTATAAATATGTGATACTCTAGGCCATAAAGAGACACAGCTATAACAACAACGTAACTTCTTAGTAATTGATAGAGATCAATAGTCTTTTCTCTTCTCTCCCAAATCCTCTCAAGACCTTACACCATAGCTAGCACCTTGCGTGGAAGATCACCCTGTTGCGTTTGAGGTTGCTTCTGCGGATTTTCGCGTGGATCACCGTTAGAGGCACTCTGTCTACGGACTGCTGTGGTTGACGCAATCTCTTCTCCGACTTAGAGAAAGGAATTCAGTACAGATTTCAAAAGGTACATGCCCTTCAACTTTACTTGCTTGTGTTTTGATAAACGTAGGGAGATCCGTTTAGGCTAGGGTTTAGAAATTTTTAATTTTTTCGCTGTGGCATGTATATGATACATGCTTTTGATTTTCTACAAAACCCAACAGTGGCAATTGTCTAATTCTAAAACTAGTCGACTTGGAAGTGGCAATACATAAGTTCCTACAGCTAGTGCAGCAACTTTTGCTCCATTTCCAACCCGCAGGTCTGCCTCTCCCTTGACCAGCTGTCTACTGTTCTTTAGGCCGTGCATATCAGTGCATATGTGTGAGCCACATCCGGTATCCAATACCCATGTTTTATAAGAAACAATATTTATCTCAATAAAGAAGATACCTGAAGTAGATGGGGCATCAGATGCCTTATTGTTCTTCAGAGACTCCAGGTAGCCCTTACAGTTTCATCGCCAATGGCCTTCTTTCCCGCAATGATGGCAGGCTCCTTTTGGGGCAGCTTGTTCTGCTTTCTTGGCTTTTCCTTTTCTGACCTTCCCTTTGGCTTTTAAGGACTTCTTCTTCTTAGAGCCCTTGGTCTTAGAAGAGTCCACTAGCATCACGGCCTTTTGTTCTTTCTTAACAGCAAGCTCTGCCGATTTGAGCAAGTTGATCAACTCCGGTATTGTTGATGCAATCTGGTTCATCTGATAGTTTAGCACAAACTGTGCATAACTGTCAGTCAAACTTTGTAGAATTAAGTCTATACTTAATTCGTGATCCATCACAAAACCTAGTGATCCTAACCTCTCAATATAGCCATACATCTTTAATGCGTGTTGCATTGCAGATGTCCCTTCCTGCATCTTGGAGCGGAAGAGCAACTTGGAGAGCTCGAACCGTTCGGTTCTCGCTTGCTCATCAAATAGCTCCCTCAGATGGTAGACCATGGTATACGCGTCCATAGCCTCATGCTGCTTTTGTAACTCAGCTGACATAGAGGCTAGCATAATGCGACCAGCTAACTTGCTGTCAGCCAAGTGCTTCTTATAAGCCAACAATTGGTCTTCAGAAACACCCTCAGCAGGAGGAGAAGGAAGCTCCTCATCAAGGACATAGGCTATTCGTTCGGATTTGAGAACAATTCTCACATTCCTTAGCTAGTCCAAGAAATTGGGCCCAGTCAACTTATTTGTCTCAAGGATCGATCTCAAATTCACAAAGGATGACATGATTCTAATAACCTAGATGTAAAATTGAGCATGCTAGAGAAAAGTACATGAATGCATGATACAAGGACTTTTATATTACGCATTGTTACTCCCACTATTTTATTACTAATCCATAAGCCCTCACTTTGAATCCGAGAGAACCCTTTGAAAGTTAGAGAAGAGTGGAAAAAGTCCTAAGAGGGCTTCTCTAAGTGGGTTCGATATCCAAAATTCCCAACAATGACCTTGGGTTTACCCAACAAGTCACTACCTTAGTTCAAATGGTAGGTATCACATACCAATTACACATATCATACGTGTGTAACTATCGAACTAGTGCTATCAACTGATTGATGTGTGCACTAATCATTGGGTTGTCATTTTATTGGCGCGTGTACATCATATGTATACTACCCAACATCGTCTTCGTCTACATTAGCCTTGGGTGTACCCAACAAATCAATATTTCCGATTAAAGCCGACCCATTAATCATGAGATCATATCTCAATGGCTAGAACATATCCAACGTAAAGTAGGGCTTGGGTTTACCCAACAACCCAAATCTCTAAGAAGGACTCTAGTTCTTACCATATTAATGGAAGACGTTTAGCTTTAATATTTAATTAAGGGATTGCTTGAATTTAGTCTCATCAGATTTTAAGCATGCAATGTATATGATCATATCAATCATATATAGATAATTCAAGTCAAATAAGGATTAACTAAGTCAAACTTAGGTAGATGTATGAGATTACAATCAAAAATTAGAAATCCTATTTCTAATGCTATTGTGATAAAATCCAAATTTGATTAAATCATATCCCATAAAATCCAAATTTGATTAGAATCATATCCCGATCAAATCAAAATTTGATTAAGATCACATCTCGATCAAATCCAAATCTTAGATTGTTAGCCAAATATGTGATACTCTGATCAAATTTGCTTGGGAGTCGAATTTGATTAGATTGTTAGCCAAATTTGATTTGGGCTTCAATCAAAGTTCCAATCCGAAACAAACCCTAATCTGATTAGGGAGGCCTATAAATATGTGATACTCTAGGCCATAAAGAGACACAACTATAACAACAACGTAACTTCTTAGTAATTGATAGAGATCAATAGTCTTTTCTCTTCTCTCCCAAATCCTCTCAAGACCTTACACCATAGCTAGCACCTTGCGTGGAAGATTACCCTGTCGCCTTTGAGGTTGCTTCTGCGGATCTTCGCGTGGATCACCGTTAGAGGCACTCTGTCTACGGATTGCTGTGGTTGACGCAATCTCTTCTCCGAGTTAGAGAAAGGAATTCGGTACAGATTTCAAAAGGTACATGCCCTTCAACTCTACTTGCTTGTGTTTTGATACACGTAGGGAGATCCGTTTGGGCTAGGGTTTACAAAATTTTAATTTTTCCGCTGTGCCATGTATATGATACATGCTTTTGATTTTCTACAAAACCCAATAATGACATCGAAAACAATGGCAGTAGTGATGAAGATAGTGTTTCTAAAGGAGTTGATGAAGACATGGAGATTGAAAGTGAAAAAGTTATCATTCTCTCTATAATGAACTTGAGATTTATGAAGTTGATGAAGATAACCCTATTATAGAAGTTGGAAGAAAGTTTGAAGATGTATATCATTATAGAAGATCATTGGAGCATTTTGCTATATTAGGGAAGTTCTCAATAACTTATATAAAAAGTGACCAAACAAGAGTTACAACAAGATGTGCTTCTAAAGATTGTCCATGGAGGGTTCATCTTCATTTTTCAGTTTGATGTTAAGGACGGAGTTTGGGGTTGTAGATATTCGGGTTATTTGAGAATTATTGTTATTTAGAAGTTTAGTGTGTTTTTGTCTCAAAGAACATATGTATTATTTTTCTTGATGTTGCAAAACTTGATGTTGGGTGTATTTTGTTTTAAAGAACCTGATGAAGAACTTGTAATTTGTTTTAAAGAACTTGATGGGAAACTTGCTTATTTTTTTTAAAAAAATTATTGAACTTGTTTGTTATAAATTTCCTGTCATTATATTTTCACCAGTTGTATGTAATAGTTTGTTATAGATTGTATTTGTTTTATTAAAGTTTGTTATATATTGTGACAGGTTGTAAAAATCATGTTTACAATTTATTGAGGGCATTTTTGTAACAATCATTTAATAATGTAAAATTTTTGTGTATATGTTAGTAAAAACCATATAAATATAAAGGATATTTACTAAAAAAATTAATTTTTATAAATTAAAAAATATTTAAAAATGTATATAAGAAAATTTATATTGGTTATTTATAATTTAAATAACTTAACGTCTATAAAATATAATAAAAAAATTAGAGGGGTATATTAGCAAACCCATAATGTTCATTCGTTATATGAAATAATTAATGTCTACAAAATAAGAAAAACAAAATTAGAGGGGTATATAAGCAAACCCATTTTAGTAATTTAGCCACATTCCATTCATTGATTTAACACCATCAAGGGTCAACTTAACCATGGGGGTATATAAGCAAAAATAGTTGATTTGGAGGGGTATCCAAGCAAATATCATTTTTATAGGGGTATATAAGCAATTTCAAACTTTTAGAGGGGTATGCAAGCAAAAAACCCTAAATAGATCTATAGAGGATTAAGGTTTGACTTTCATCATCGCTGTTTTCTTCTTTACCACAAATTGAGAAAGCCCTTAATCCCTCATCGAGCAATCCTTCTTTGTCTCCCCTAACCGATGTAATGGAAGTTCTCCCCTTGGTCTCTAGGGAGCAGACCTCCAACATTGAGTTAGTAGCTTGTACTTTGATTTTTCCTGAGCTTATTGAAGTAGGTAATGGCTTCGCAATCCTATCTCCTTTTAGGGTTAGGCTTTTAAACTCTATGGAACGAGCTGGTTCTCCTCGGTCAAGGGAATTGGCCTTGTATGTAGAATACTTTAATTCGGGCCGGCGTTCATCTACTTCTTCTACCTTTGTGTTGTGAAATCCTATCTCTTTACAACTTAGCACCCACACAACTCATTCCCAACTCATAGAGAATCCTTTGTGGGTTTGTTATTCAGTTTCTTTGGCTCAGTCTCGAGCCCCCCTTTCATTGGTTTCACCTCCTTTTCTATTTGAAAAAGCATCGACACTTCGGGGATTGGTACTATTTTGCTACCATACTTTGTACATGTTTCCTAGGGAAAGACCCTTCTTCCATTCACAATTGGAAGTCAAGATTCTTTTTTGTTTCCTGTGAAACTAGGTGGACGATCTCGACCTCTTAGGGCCCCTAAACACCTATCTTTCAAGGCGGAGATGTTGCCTGCGAAGAAGGAACAACTGACCCTCCTCTAAAGTAATGAATCTTTTCCCTTGTCCAGCTTAAATAGTTATTGTAGATGATCTCCACAAAGCAGGGTTCTTTCTTCCGCCGAGTAGGATGCCATCCTTTTAATAGAATTTGTCAGTTTTGTTTTTAATAAACATAACTAATTGGCAAACCTTGTGTTTACAAATGATTAGATGGGTCAACAGTTACTCTTGCAAGGATCGAAGAAGTTGCGAAGCTCGTCCAACTCAACCATTCCTCACTAGGGCAAGCGCCTTTCAAAAGAGTAGGTGCATCCATTGAAGAAGCCTTGGGCTCAATAAGAGGCTTTGGCTGTGTTGGAAGCTCTAGAGGTTGAGGAGGTGAACAGCTCAGTGGATTTTTCTTTGAGAGCTCGACGTCGTCAAGTGGTTTTACTGGTGGAGTCAGATATTGAGGTTGACACACCCTCAACCGCGACAGCTTTGATTGCTCCATAGTCAGGAGGCCTCTTTTCTTCCAAGGTTAATCTCCAGACCTCAAGTGCTGCCAAGGTGAAGTCCCTCTTTACTGATAATGTAGTCTCTTCCTAGGTCTTCATGGCCATTTCTCTTGAGTCTGCCCTAGCAACTTTGCGAGGGCTCAGCAAGGAGGAAATGGCCTTGTGGTTGATGCCAACAGGGATGAAGGTATGTCTAGTTCCATATCATTTCTCTAAATTTTGATATCTTATGCTCGGTTAGTAACATGATGTTTTTGAACTACGCAGTCTAGTCTTTTGATGGCCCATATAGCCAAATAACTAAGGGAGAAGGTCATAATCGAGGACTCCTCAAAAGAGTTGTTGAAGAAGGCCAAAACCAACCTAGCCCTGGTTAGGGCGGAGAACTTAGAACTTCAACATCAAAAGAACGATCTTCGGATGATGGTTGAGGCTGAGAAGAGGGAGAAGCTCTAAGCTCTTGGGGAAATAAAGAGTGGTTGCGACCTCCTAAGAGGTTTAAAGGCATATACACCTACAACCTGGAGAAGGAGTTATAGGTCACAACTCGTCGGGCCGCTGAGGAAGCTGTGGAGAAGGCTATGGCATTATTCTAGGAGATCAGAGAGTATTATGAAGAGCTTTAGTTGTTCAGTAAGGAAGCCATGAAGCAATTCAAAGACTCATGGGAACTCAAGGCTTTGGATGCACAAAAGGTAACAAAGTTTAAAAACCATAAGAGTTCAAAGACAAAGTTACCAACTATGTTGCAAGAGGATCCAAGGAGGGCTTAAAAACTTTTAACTTGAACATCCACTATTGGACTTAACTTCTCTGGATTTCAAGGTTTCTCTCCACTATCTCCCTCTGACTCCCGAGGATCATGCTTGTTAAGCTGAAGCTGAAGTTGCACCTGTGCCCGAGATGTCAACTCTAATTGAGGTCGAGGTGTTAGCTCTTGTTGAGGTCAAGGTACCAGCTTTAGCCAAGGCTGAGGTGTCTATAGTAGCTCCGCAATAATAGACTTTGTACACCTTTTCTTTTAGTACCTGTATTCTTTTAATATTTCCATTAATAAAGAAATAACTTTTTTAACTTACTTTGCTCATTCCTTCTTGCTCAAATATATCAATGAATGTTTTGTGGTTCGTTTTTCCAAATTGATTTTACTTTTCTTATGGAATAACTAAGTGTTGATCCTTTTGGTCATCGACCTTGGAACTTGACTTTTGCTGATACGACTAATTCTAAAGTGTTAAGGGTAAACCCTTCTTTCCACGTGGTGTGAATCAAGAAGACCCTGTGAAGGGACGACTTGATCAAGAGATGGGGGTGAGATCCCTTTCCCATCCATCAAAAGGTGCACCAGCGCCGTCCTGTCACCTGGTACAAGCGTCGCGCCCTACAGAAATAGAGCCGAGCAAGGGGCTTGTCGGGGCGTAACCCTCGGCACATTGCGCGAGGAGGAGATAGGTACGACAGGCGCCCATCCAGGTAAAAATGGAGAGCTTTCTCTTCTCCTATGACCAACAGTTTCTCTCCCACTGAAAAACTCTCAACCCAACTAACTTGAGTGTCAGAGGGTCTGGTGAGTAGAAGCCATTGGAGTTCTTTGTTTTGCAGGGAAAGATAGGTTGACGGACGTGCGGCCCCGACGCTTCACGGCCATTAGACCACTAACCTCGGCGGAAGCTCGTATCCACAAACATTGACTACTACCACCACACCTTATTCACAGTTGAACTCACTAAGGGATGTGGCTCCTTATTCGGAGATCAATTTGAGCACCAATAGTTTGGCGCCATCTGTGGGGACTTGAATAAAAAGCCCAGTAGTTCTGCGATGGCTGAAGGCCCTAGAGGTGCCTCAAAAGAAGGACGAAACTCTAAGAGGCCATGAGTTACGTCGTCCATCACCTTCTTATGCGACAATATGAGGAGGGTAACCCACCCTCACGATGATGCCTTGGTGGTTACTGTCAAGATAGCAAACTATGAAGTCAAGCGGGTCTTGGTCGATAGTTGAAGCACGACGGATGTAATCTTCTAGGAGGCATACCGGAAGACTAACATCGCACCTGAGATGCTATGACCCGGCCACATCCCGCTAGTGGGGCTCTCCGAGAATACCATCCAACCTGAGGGTACCACAACGCTCCAGCTGACTCTCGGATCTCATCCACAGTGAGAGACGGTGGCTTGCAACTTTGTAATCATGAAGTGCCCTTCCGTCTACAATGCCATCCTAGGGACGCCGACCCTGAATGCCTTACAAGCCGTGATCTCCACGCACCACCTCGTGGCGAAGTTCCCCACCCCCTGAGGATGCGGAGAATTAAATGGAGAACAAGGCACTACACGACGGTGGTTTTCTGCCAGCCTGACGGAGAAGGCTGGAGAAATACTAGACTTTGAGAAGCCAGTGGATGACGGACCCGGAATGGCTTAGAGGCCTACCTCGGTCGAGGAGCTCGTCACCGTTCCTGTATCAGGAGATTGCTCCGGAAGAACCGTATAGATTGGGTCGGAGATGCCAAACTAGCTCAAGGAAAGCGTCCTTAGCCTCTTAAGAAGCAATTCTAACGTCTTCGCATAGGGACGCAACGACATGCTCGGGGTGTACCGTAAAGCGATGCAGCAACAACTGAACATGGATCCCGCCCATAATCCGGTGATCCAGAAGTGGAGGTACTTTCCCCCGAGAGAATGACGGCTATCGAAGAAGAGGTCAAGAAGTTGTCTGCTGTTGTGTTCATCTTCGAAGTATACTACCCTGACTTGCCAGCAAACGTCATCTTGGTCAAGAAGTCTAACGGGAAGTGGAGGATGTGCGTCGACTTCACCGACCTCAACAAAGCATGTTCCAAGTATAGCTTCCCTCTTCCGATGATCGATAAGTAGGTGGAATCCAATGCGGGCCATGAAATGCTTAGCTTCCTCGATGCATTCTCCGGGTATAACTAGGTAAGGATGGCCAAGTCGGACGAAGAAAAAATGTTGTTCATCATGGAGAAAGGAACATACTGCTACCTCGTCATGCCTTTCGGCCTCAAAAATGCCGGGGTGACTTTCCAGATGCTGGTGACGAAGGCCTTCTGAAACCAACTGGGAAGAAACATGGAAGCCTATATGGACGACATGCTGGTGAAGAGTGAGATGGCCGACGACCACATCGCTGACCTGCAGGAGTCCTTCAAGATCCCGCAACTATGGGATGCGCCTCAACCCCAATAAATGCGTATTCAGAGTCGGGCTAGGAAAGTTCCTTAGTTTCATGTTGACCCAAAAAGGAACCACAGAAGACGATGCCCTAGGCTTCGCCCCATCAAGAGGATCTGGTACGACCACCAAGGGAACCTCCAGTACCGGAGAAGAGGATACTGAGGCGGAGATGCCAGAGGTGGGGAATTAGCGGCGCGCCTGAACCTCTTCTCTCTACGTGCATCACTCCCTTCAGACCTCTTGGACTTTCGAGAGAAAGACGCCCCATGAGTCAGAACCTGGGATCTCTGTAGACCTCCCTTCACCAGCTTCAAAAGGAAACCCTCATAGGGAACAGTTCCTGTAAGGATGGTAAAGCTAGAATAAAGCAAGCACTCCCCAAGAGAAAGGGGAAAGGAAGGAGAAGATGCTTACCCCCTTGAGATAGGCCCGCTGCCACAAGATCTAGCTCGAAAAATGCCTTCCTGAGATCAAGAGGGGCACAAGCCATGAGGGCCTCCTTCCGCCTCACCTCGTTATCCGTTAGACTCAAGCCAAAATCAGGGCCCATAAGAGGAGAATCACATTCCGAAGATACGTCCCATTCCGTAGGAAACAAAGAAAAAGTGGGACCTCCAATTGTCCAACTTCGAGGGTAAGGAGCCTAAAAAGGGGTACTTCCTCTCCTGAAAGACCAGATATATCCAGCTACCTCTGGATCCGAGTTTCCTCTTCAATTGGAAAAACAGTTGCTTCCATCGTAGAGTGAGCTTCATCCCCATCCTTTTGAAAAGGACGACCAAGCCATACAGAGTCTGCAGCCCATTGGGGTGCACCTGGCGTGGGCTTATCCGGAAGGTGTCGAAAACCCTTTGGAGAACCTCGGGTATTGGGAGCCGAAGCCCCACTTGGAAGGACTCTTGATAGAAGGTAATCTCCCCTGGCTAGGATGATTTTCCCTCTCCTCAAGGCCTGACAGCCAGAACACAAAGAGTGAAGGAAACCTGAAGCGCTTCGCAAGCTTGGGAAAATTGGATTCCTTAATCTCGCAGACGAAGGAATAGGATCCGTGTCCGAGACCCCCAGCTCTGTTGCCATAGTTGACACCTTGGGAGGTGGCTACCAAGAATGGGAGTTACTACACTCCAAAAAGAAAAACCTAAAAGGAGTTCAAGTTGTAAAAAGGGGAGGCGTATCGCCACCATAACCAGGAAGGTGAAAATCCAACAACCTACAGGACAACGCCCTTGATAGTGGCCACGTGGACAGCTACGATTGTCCACGCCTTCCAAAAGAGTCCTGGAAAAGTGCACCCAACCATGCTCCGCCGTGTCCCATTAATAAGGGCCAAGATCCCCACTATCCGACCCTGTCTTACCCCTTACGACAGCAATGGAACGTTCTGAGCCGACAAACTCGTGATACTCTTCGGTCCCAGACGGGCGACAGGAGAAGGGTCCAAACGAGAGTCAGGATCAGGACCTTGGGCCCCGAAAGAGGCCGTCGGTTTGGGAAAGGCCACACTGTTCCCCAGTCCTAACATAGAGTCAAACAATGGATGAACCCGTGACCAAAGCGCCCTGCCGAACGCCCAACCAAGTGTTTCTACTTAGGGGCTAGCTTATTGACCGTGCAAAAACAAAACCCGTCGGATTGATAGCCTAGGGGAAAATATTAAGGGGAAACCCTTCTTTCTACATGGTGCGAATCAGGAAGAACCCGCGAAGGGACAGTTGGATCAATAGATGGGCGTGGGATCCCCTTCCCATCCCTAAAAAAATGCACGATCGCCATCCTGTCACCTGGGACAAGCGCTATGTGGCTGGTGCCGAGCCCAGCTCAAAGGGCCCCCAACAAGGGGGCCTGTTGTGGATGGAACTTGGCACATAGCAGAGGAGAGACAAGTATGACAGGCAGCCCAAGGGCGGCCATCTAGGTAAAAAGGGAGAGCATTCTCTTCCCTTAGGATCGAATCTTTCTCTCCCACTTAAAAACTCTCGACCTAACTAACTTGAGTGTTAGAAGGTCTGGGGAAGAAGCCCCCGGACTTCTTTGTTTTGTAGGGGAAGGTAGCTTGACGAATGAGTGGCCCCGACACCTCACGACCATTAGACCACCAACCTCTGTGGAAGCTCGTGTCCCCAAACATCAACTACTACCACTATAACTTATTTACAGTTGAACTCATTGAGGGAAGCGGCTCCTTAGTCCGCGACTGATTTGAGAACCAATATAAAGTATGATAGCATTTTAGGCTTTTATGATCATGTTTACGTGTCCAATCATACGGATGTGAACGGGGAGTATATTTGTCCAAGCTTGGATATGTCGACCTGCGTCATATAGGAGAGAGAGGGGCGATAAACTATGATAAGCGCATAATTATACATAAATTTTCATTACATTCACACGCACTTATGCCATTTTCTAGTATCAATTCTCTATTTTTTGCTTCGTTGGGTATTTCTAGGTGATTGGACAAGTAAATAGGTACCTAGGAGCAAAAGGAACATGAATCGAGACATTTCGGACTGAAAAGGGCGAAATATTGCACATGTAGGAAAGAGCATGACCGTGCTCTTACTTAACAGGGGTGTGCTGATGAAGCACGGGCGTGTTCAAACCCGTGTAACTCTTTGTTGATTGAAAACGCGTTAACCGCGTCGCCAGATGAAAGCACACACGTGTTCAAAGTCAATATGGGCGTGCTTGCGATCAACATGACCGTGGTTCTGATTTAGAAGAAGTGCTTGTTCCAAATTTTGAGCGTCATCTTCGTTGCCCAATAAGAGAAGCTCTTCTTACAAAGACGACAACAACAAAATCTAGCTCAGAGGTTAACTGACCAAGACCAATGGCGGCACCAGCTCGGTCCATATCAGATTATGCAAAGCCAAACTTGGACAGCATTGGCTCAAGTATCATCCCATCACCAGTCATAGGACACACTTTTGAACTAAAGCCACATGTCATCCAGATGGTTAAGCAATCATGCCAATTCGATGGTTTCCAAGATGAGGACCCATATGCACACTTACAAAGCTTCTTGGAGATTAGCGACACAATTTCAGTGAACGAGGTACCTACAGACATTATCCATCTTCGCCTGTTTCCCTTCTCAGTCAAAGGATAGGAAAAGCAATTGCTAAACTCACTACCCCATGGATCAATAACATTATGGGCCAAGTTGACTAAGAAGTTTTTGATGAGGTATTTTCCATCGGCCAAGATAACGAAGTTACAGAGCGACATCTCTTCCTTCAGACAAATGGAGATAGAAACACTCTATGACACACTGGAGAGGTACACAAAGATGCTGAGGAAGTGCCCTCAACATGGTATAGAGGACTATATGCAAGTTCGAACATTCTATAATGGACTAAACATAGCATCCAAACAGATGTTGGATGTAGCAGTGAATGACTCACTTTGGCAAAAGAATGATCTTGATATAGCTAGAGAACTAATTGATGAGATGGCCACTAATTGATATCAGTGGAGTTCTGAGAGAACCAAACAGAATAGGGTGGCTGGGATACATGAGTTGGACCTGTTGACTAACGAGGTAGTCGGTGTAAAAGAGATAAGCCATAAACTAGAGAATATCAGTTATCAGCAACCTACACCAGTAATGATATGCAATCATATGGAAATAAGACAAAAGAGGGGCACCACGAACAAGTGGAAGAGATTGATTACATCGTAAGATCTAAGAACAACCCATACAACGCTACATACAACCCCGAATGAAGGAACCACCCCAACTTCTCCTACAACATTCTGGTATAGTATCCGGGGCAACCGAGAGCAACTCTACCTCAAGGGAACCCACTGTCACAGCCATGTAGTCAACCAAGTCAACAAGAGAACAAAATCCCAAGCTTGGAAAACTAGCTTGCACAATATATTCAAGAAAATGAGACGCGGCTCACTAAGCATGAAGAGATGATGAAAAATCAGCAAGCATCACTTCAGAACCTCGAACATCAAGTTTCCCTGATAGCTAAGTCACTGGCAGAATGACCAGCGGGCACTCTCCCAAGTAACAAGGAAGTCAACCAGAGGGAATCTGTCAAGGCCATCACCCTCAGAAATGGAAGAGAGATGACCCTATCACAAGAAAAGGCAGCAAGGTTGTCACGCCCCGACCCCAAAATCCCGGGCCTCAGGTACATGAGCAGACCGGCCGTACCCAAGTGGAGGTGGGCCCCACTCAGATACAAGGCCTGAGTAATCACAAGGCAACAACAAGAGCGCAACGGAATAATAACAATAAGTCAGACATCATAAATCAGAGTATAATATTAGCGGAAGATAAACGCCTAGGGTACAGGCACCCTAATAGTTAATACAAGTTTGATCCTATACGGATCCAAATAGGATGTCCTCACTCATGAATAAAATGCATAAGATGTCGCCAACCTCAGCTACAATCCTGCCCCGCGTACGATCCTGGTGGCTCACGTCTGCTACTCCGCGGGATCTGAAGAAGGATGAGAACAAGTGTATGAGCTTTTGAAAAGAAAGCCCAGTAAGCACCTCGCAAGGTGGGTGAGCAAGTCATGAATGTCAAGTGATAAGCAGATAGGGCAAATCAATAGACTATGGATGAGCAAGCATACGGGGCTACACCCCGCGCAACCAAGCATTAAGGAGTCTCGGAGACGAGCAATGACGAGGACTCCTTATCTCAACTACGACCTCAAAGCCTGAAAGGTCATCCAACAGAAGAGCTCTGAAAGTATCCCCCGATCAGCCTTCAGCCTCAGCTGGAATCGTCCCGTGGTCGGGAATTTGGCAGCGCTACCCTTCTACATGTCGACACGGCCAGTGTATCGTCCCACTGACAAGGTTGGACGGCCAGAGTATCGTCCCCTTGGCATGGATGACAGAACGCCAGGGTATCCTTAGCCCTAGACGCTCCAGGTTGGAGCACCCACACTCTACTGATCCGGGCGGAAGGTAGTATAGAACACGCATCCAATAGATGCCAGTAACCAACATACCAATGCACATAAATATGGAAACAATAATCCAATGAAGTCATAAAAAAGACATTTGCATATCATCAATCGACAATAGAAGAATATCAACTAGATAATCATACTAGATCACATCATCAATAAGTAAGGGAACATGATAAGCAATAGCACTTGCATGCGCAAAGAATGGATATCGAAAGAATATCGAGTAATGCCAATAAAACCCATGTTCGGGCGCGAACTAGGCAAAGGCACTTACCTCTATATGCAATCCAAGTTCCTCCGCCACCATTTCGATCTCTCCTCTCGACGCCAGCGTCTCCTCACTCTCTGTAGGATCTAGTACACACATAAGCCGTACTCAACACGCATACGTGTATACAAGTAAAACAAAACACTACGACCACAATGTGTGCTCAAATAAATGGACCCGGCTTCTCTCAACTCCACCGAACCCGACTCACTCTACGAGTTTGTATCTAAACTCACTACGCCGGTCCATAACTTTCCTTGGCCTTGGACAATACAAATCATACCTCCATATTAGCTAGTCTCCACTAACTAAATTACCAAGTCATATTAAGGTTCAATTATACTAGCTATTACCTTGACGGACTGTTGCATCATTACTGAGGTGTTTGAAGCTTCCATCCATCATCAGCACCCCACCTGAGGTCTTCTCCAAGATCAGCAGCAACTCCTCGAAGTTGGGCTTGACAGCCACTCTCTTCGGCATTGTTTCCTTATTTCACTCCTCATAAGGTTTTGACTCTCCTGCTGCACGCCCCAGGAGCTTGGCGTGACAACCCATCATCCAACGGCTCCAAGATCCCCTCTTCATACTCACTAGTCAGAGGAAGTTACTCCATGTTGCTGTAGTAGCTCTCTTCTTCAGCATGGTCTCTCAAACTCCCAAAGGTCTTTACCTTGATGCTGAGAGGAGACCTCCAAGGAGTGAACGGTGTATCTCAAAGCTGGTTGAAGGGTCCCCTGCTCGGTGGTCGGCGAGGGAGAGGTCATGGAGCGGAGAGATTTTGCTCTTCCAAGGCACTATGGTGACTAGCTTCTCCTATACTACATCTTGGAGCCTTGCTGCGCATGTTAAGGAGAAGGAAAATGTGGGAAGGCTCAGCTGAGTCCATGGCCAAGAATCGAGATTTCATTTTCCTTTTTCTAAAGTACAAACAGTCCCAAAATAGTGCAGCTAGCCCTTAACCATTCAATGGATTTGAGAAAAGACACTCCCCTCTGCAGCTACATAGGCCATGGCCGTACCCTATCTACCTAACTGAAATAATTGACTATAAGGAACCTTTTAAATAAAAATCTCTTCTCCAATTAAGACTAACACCCACGCCTTCAGTGACAAGTGAAGAATTCAACTTAATAAGAGATCTTGGTGGATAATCACATAGTTGAGAAACAATACATTCAACATACTCCACTATTGATAAGTAAGGAAAACATATATATATATATATATATATATATATATATATATATATATATATATATAAAATGTGTCCATCCATCAAATCGTGCACTTAATGCATCTGTTCTCATCCGTCAAATCGAATTTTTAATTTGCCTTTCAATCAACCTATATAAATATACACATGATATAATATATTATATGTTATAATATAATATATAACATCATAGAGTAGTCATGCATTTAATGTGCCTTATATTTTTGTTCTATTTTTTTCATTTCACATCATCACATTGCATTGAATGTCTCCATGACATCAATCATGCATTCAATGCATGCCCATTCAAGCATTTGTAATATATATATATATATATATATATATATATATATATATATTCTTATATAATACAATATATCTATATTATATTATATAATATCACATACGCTTATGCATTATTTATTTTTTATTTTATTTATTTATTTATTTTTTTTCTTACTCAAACCGTATATATATATATATATATATATATATATATATATATATATATATATATAACCATCCAATAAATTCTCAATTATTCCCTTAATTGATTTAGAAATAATTAGGACCATAATTAAAAGTTTAATTACTCCATAAGTTGTGCGGATTTTACAAAGGGACTCACCCATAACACAACACGAGGAGAACATGTTTGAAGATGAAGGAGAGAAGGAGACAGATAAGAACAAGGAAGAACCTATGGTACGAGAATACAATCCCAAATTACCATTCACAGCTAAGCTGAAAAAGGACCAGCAAGATGAATAATTCAAGAAATTCCTGGACATGTTCAAGACACTGCACATCAATGTTTTGTTTGTGGAAGCAGTTGCTCAAATACCGCGATATGCCAAGTTTTTAAAAGATTTGCTCACCAAAAAAGGAAGCTAAAGGAGGTATCCGTGGCGACACTGAATGAACAATGCGCAACAATCCTCACCAATAGTCTCCTAGAAAAGGAAAGAATCCAGGGAGTTGCATAATTCCCCGCACCATCGGATGACTGGTGGAAGAAAAGGTTGTGGTAGATATTGGAGCAATTATCAATCTAATGCCCTATAAGATACCCCAAAAGTTGGGAATAGGAGAGCCGAGACCCACAACAATGACACTTTAGATGGCAGATAGATCCATTAGGTACCCTCGAGGGATTATTGAAAATTGACAAGTTGATATTCCTTGTGGACTTCTATATTCTAGACCTAGATTATCAAGTAGAGGTGCCTCTCATCCTTGGAAGGCCATTTTTGAAGACTGCATAGGCTTTATTCGATATCAAGGATGGTCAGATGACATTGAGAGTTGGAGAAGAAGTAGTAGTTTTTAAGCTAAAAAACGTAGTGTGACATCCCATGGAACTTGACGAATGTTGCTATTTTGTTGACCTTATTGATGATTGTGTTTCTGACCATTTGTAGGATGAACTGTTGAAGGATCAGCTAGAAGACCTACTAGAGGACGACCCACCCCAGGAAGAACTGATTGAGGAAACAAGAGATAATGAGCAAACCCCACCAATAGCACACAAACAAAAAAGGAGAGTGGGGTGGAGAGAATTGACAAAAAGAAGGAATCGAACTCCCGCACCTGTAGCAACAACTTCTGTGAGTATGAATTTATATCTTTCTTGCATGAACAGTTTGCAGGACGCAACCTGCTAGGCGAGGAAGATGGGGAGACCCTATTCTTCGAACCTTCTTGAGTATCAAGGTACGCCAAACTAGTGACGTAAAATGATCGCTTCCTGGGAGGCAACACAAGCTCGGTTAGTTTTTAGTCTTTCTAGGTTAGTTTAGGACTTTAATTGGGTATACATTTGTGGTGAATCTCATTCATTTGATGATGTTCAATGATTATATGCGTTTCACAAATTCTTAGTGAGTAATCCATTATACTTAGAGCCAGTAACATGCAGGAAGAGAGATGACAGAGCAAATCTGATGAAAAAGAGGAGCAATAGAGAGTTACGGGGCCCACAACACGACCTTGTTCAAGGCCTTGTATCTCTCAGGAAACTGATAGGCGGAACAAGAACAAAGAAGTACGCCGTGCTCCTAATAATCACGGGCGTGTACTTAAACACGGACTCTAGCACAGCCGTGTTTCAAGCCTTGCACTTCTCTAGAAACTTAAGACAAAAAGAACACGGCCGTGCAACTCAAAAGCACGGCCGTGCTTATCAATCTCGATTGTGTTTAAGGGGCGTCCTCAAGCAGAATAAATCGACAACTAGGTCAACGTTCAACCGCTAGAGCCCCCTCCCTCAATCTAGATCTCCCTCCCCTCCACTCTAGATCCTCTTCGGTGAGACCTTGCTAAAGCTACAGACCCCACGGGCCGCCGAGACCCCACCGGACCCGTTTTTCACAACAGCTTTTGCTCCAAAGCACGACCGTGCTCTTTCTTAGCACATGCATGCATCTATCCCTCCAGTAACCTTCCACCAACAACAACCATGCCTCCATGCACGATGACTACAGCAGGGCCCCATTCAAAAAATAAGAAGGGAGAAGGGAGCTCTCAACCACATCCTGAGCCCAACTTCATTATACCTATACACGCTTGGAGGCACTGTAGACTACGTTAGATTCAGTTCACTCTTACCAATGAGGAGGGGACCTCCTGCTATCTATCCGAGAGATGACGAATAGAGAGCTAACGTTGGAGGTACTTGCTACCTTTAGTCTCATAAGGAGATTCGTTTCATGGGACTGACTAGATTAGATCGAGTTCTAGTTGGGCGGCACCATGTTACAAACGAGTTGCACAAACTTTTTCGTCCATTTGGGACTATACAATGTTAACTTTACCACCACATCTGAGTACTAGGAACTCAAGATAGATAGGCCAACAGAGGAGACATCAAAATCTGTCTAGAGGAGGCTCAATACGGACGACACTATGACCCATAGCGGTCGAAGGCATCCACACTCCAGTCCCCAGCCCTCAGATGCATCCATTTGGTCCTCAGTCATTTGATCACAGGGCGGAGACTGAGCCTAATAGTGGTCAGTTCTAGGGACTGCTTGCACTTGCAGAGCATGCCAGACAGCTTTCTCATTCACGTGGGATGGGTTGTAGCAGATCTCCTCCGGCATCAGGCTTCAGACACCCAAGATTAGAGAATTATTTGGGTCGCTACATAAAACACCTAGTACGAGGGATGGGCGCTCTCCCAAGTCATATTAGCTATGAGATAGTGATATTCGGGTTGTCCATTACGATCACAATGGAGACCATGCGACCGATGTGGATGTTATGACCTAGACAAACTACACAGGGTATCAGGTACACGGCTATAGCCCCCTAAGAGACCACAGGACCAAGCACAACACCCCTACCATAGACCCTAAAACCTTCACCACCAACCACTATATTTACAGAGGATGCCATGCCTTACTCTATTGGCTGGTGGGAGAAGTAGACTACCTCCTTCGACAATAGGGAGCCGATTATCTACAACAACCATGGCATCCGGCTCCACCCACAACAGAGGCAGGGGCAGACCCTTAGGATACGGCCGCAGCTGTAGATATAGAGGATACCACTGACCGCGACAATGAGGAGGACTTCCTCTTTAGAGTATTTCTACTATCTTTTATTCTTTTTCACTACTTTTATACTTTTTGCTTTAGTTGAGTCAGTTTGTTGATAAAAGTTTAGTATTTATATATGCTATGAAGTTTCACTTTTCTTTGCCTTTAATAATTTCAGGATAAATTAATACTCACACTTGGTAGGAAACACAAATGAAAGGACGAAACACATCACGACGAACAATGAGCTAAGTTCACTTTCCCCCCACTCCCTTGCTGTCACATATCATAGTCTTTATATTGCATATATTACATGCATTGGGGACAATGCACAATTTAAGTGTGGGGGAGGGATTATAATTGAGTGATTATACTACCTATGTCGGGTGCTGATTTATGATGATCTATGACCAAATTAATGGGAGTCCTCTTTGAGTGTTTAGGTTAACATTAGCGTTAGGTGCCAAAATTTTCAAAAGAATATATATTTAGTCATGCCCTTGCTCGACACCTCATAAATTTTGAGCACAAACCCTGACTGTATTGTTACTTGACCACTTAGGTTTGGACTCCAATTAGTTTAACAGTTAGAGAGATTCTGTTTTATTGATTACTTTATATAAAAAAAGAGGGGAAAAGATTGTAGATTGGCAGGCAAAACTGGAAAGTCGATTCCATTAGGGTTGCCCTGCGAGCCGGAAAGTTTGATGCATTAGGGATTCCTTACCAGTATAGAAAAGATGGTAGAAAGAGCTATCACCGTTGAAGCGTGAAAGCTGCAGATGTCGAGGATACCATTGACCGCGATGAGGAGGAGAACTTGAGCATCTCTACACTCTTTTATTTTTTTCACCACTTTTGTACTTTTTGCTTCAGTTGAGTAAGTTTGTTAATAAAAGTTTAGTCTTTCTATATGCTATGAAGCTTCACACTTTCTTTGCCTTCAATGATTTTAGGATAACTTAACACTAACACTTGGCAGGAAACACAAATAAAAGGACGAAACAGTTCACGATGCACAATGAGCTAAGTTCACTTTCCCCCACTCCCATCTTGCTGTCACATGTCATAGTTTTTATATTGCATATATCACGTGTATTGTGGACAATGCACAATTTAAGTGTAGGGGAGGGATTATAATTGAGTGATTATATTACTTATGTTGGGTGCTGATTTACGATGATCTATGAGCAAATTGATGGGAGTCCTCTTTGAGTGTCTTGGTTGACATTAGCGTTAGGTGCCAAATTTTTCAAAAAAACATATATTTAGTCATGCCTTTGCTCGACACCTCGTAAATTTTGAGCACAAACCCTGACTTTATTGTCACCTGACCACTTAGGTTTGGACTCCAGTTAGTTTAACCATTAGTGAGATTTTGTTTTATTGATTGCTTTATAAAAAAAAGGGAAATAGATTGTAGAGTGGCTGGCATAACCCAAAAGTTGGAGTCATTCGGGATGCCCTGTCAGTAGGAAAGTCGGATCTATTAGGGATGCCCTACTGATATAGAAAAGATGTTAGAAAGAGCTATCATCTTTGAAGTATGAAAGCCACCCTTGAATAGTCGGATCTTAGGCATCACAAATGTTTACTTAATGACCTACCAAGGGGAAAGACTACCTCATTGCATGAATGAAGCTACTACCCCCAACCAAAAGAGTTAAGGAAAGTAGTTAGTGAATAAAGCTTAGACTAGCCGGGCAGGGCCTGAGTTGATAAGCGGCAATATAGGAAGGGTTACACACACACGTGAGCAATGAAAGTATAAGGTGTTACGGAAATATTTGGTAAAACACGTGTCGCCTGCCTAAATGGCCACCTGTCATAAAAGGCTACATTTATTTTAGCCACAAGACAGTCAGTCACCACCAAAGTCATTAGCATAAATTCCGTCTGGCAAATAAGGAGGGCTCACCCCTACAGAAAGTCCGTCAGAATTATGCAAGAAGCAAGAAGGTGATAGCCAGCTGGGTAAGAGCGTATCTAACGCCTCTACCGTAAATAGATCTTATCCACTTGCCTCTACAGTAGGCAGATATTTTCCACTTACACATGTGGTACCTACACGGTAGGTAGATATTTTTTACTTACCTACGTAGCACCTATACAGTAGGCAGATATTTTCTTACCGCTTTAGAAGATATTTTTTTACCGCCTTAGACGATATTTTCTCATTCACCGCCTTACTCCACCCCCTTTCCTAAACCGCCTTTAAGTTGCTATAAAAGACGAGGGATAATAGAAAAAGGGGAGGATCGGAAAAAATCACCACACAAAAGAGCTAACTCATGTCTAAGACAGCCTTCTTACAGTTTTCCTGACTTAAGCATCGGAGATTTGAATCCGGGGCGAGAAAGGCCCAGTCGACCGCCCTTTTCTCCCTCTTACAGATTCATCCCAAAGGAAAGGAAAGCCAGGGTAATTCCGAGCGGATTTCCAAAGCATTCTCCATGTTCTCCGTTCAGAAGTTGAAGTAAGCGTCCACACCAACTATAAATTTCAACTGGTTGTCGAAGGCTGAGACCAGATCACGAGGCCACAATAGCCAAAGCGTGAGGTGGACCAGTTTTTGGCATCAACAGTTTGGCGCCGTCCGTGGGGACCCTTACAAAAAGCTAAATGATTACTACCAAAAGGTCAAAACGGATCCAAGAACAAGGAGCACCAGGTAATCCCGAAGGACCTGGCGAAGTCCGAGGGCATGAGGAGATTCCGTTGAATAATCCACCTATCTTATCTCCATCGGAAAATCCTTCCGCCCCATCCCAAGAACCCATCCCAGAGTTTTACCTTAACATGCAGCAGCAATTGGAACGGTTAGCTCAAACTGTTCATACTTTAACCCATCCATTACTTCCTCCCACACAAGTTCCGCCAAGTGTGCCAACAGCCCCACCAGTCAATTCCGAAAGCAGAGGGAGGACAAGGACTCGCACTCATGGAAACAGAAGAGAGAGAACTGCCTTCTCTGCTAGCTCGGAACCCCCCTCCGTTCGACGTCAAGAGCAAGCTACCACAAGAACAGAACGGCATACGAGAACGGAGCGGGCAAGGATCGAATGTAATAGCCCATCCATTTCCAGCATGCGCCGAGAAGAACACAGCGACAGGATCCTTCACGGGGAAACAAGGAATCCGAACGGCATGTTTTTAACATATGCTCACCTTTCATCAAGGAAATATTGGAAGAGCAAGTTCCTGACAGTTTTCGACCACCTGCAATGATTGCATACGAGGGCAAAACTGATCCGTCTCGTCACTTGAAGTCTTTCCGATAGAAGATGCTTCTTTCTGGAATTACCGCCGCTTGTATGTGCCGAGCTTTTCCCGCCACTTTAGAGGGAAAAGCGCAAGACTGGTTTGTTGATCTTCCATCTAGCACAATTCCTTCTTTTCAAGTTCTAGCAGATAGCTTTATAGCTTATTTTGCTAATTACTCAAAGAAAAAGAAAACTCCATTTACCCTTCTGCGTGTTAAGCAATGAGGGGGGAAACACACCAAGCCTATTTAAACCGTTTCATAGACGAAACAGCAAACGTTGCGGATCTTATTCCGCGCATGGCTGTAACCTTCCTGATGGAGGGTTTGCTAGAATCCCCTTTTCGTTTTTCCCTCACCTTGGATCCACCAAAAACCATCCCCGCCCTCATGATCCATGCCCAGAAATACATCAATTCTGATGAAATCTATACGGGTTGGGAAGAAGAGGCTCGGCGCGCTAAAGGGAAAAACCCATCAAAATGTCAACAGAAGGCCCCCGGAAATACGAAAAGAAGGCGGGCCACGCAGGGACAGTAAGGGAGGACAGGAAACCTCAACACGCCCTCAGTGACATGTGCTGCAACCTAGAGGATCTTCAAAAGAAGAAAAAATTATCAGATACGACCACCATACCCCACTAAATAAGACCAGAAGCCATATTCTCATGCAAATCCAGGACCAACAACTCTTGACATGGCCAAAACCTGCAAAGAATCCCGAGCGGCAAAAGAATAGTAAAAGTTATTGCAAGTTTCATCAAACTAGAGTTCATGACACGGAAAAATGCACCCATTTGATGAACGCCATTGAAGATGTCGTTAGAAGGGGACAATTGGAGCAGTATATCAACATTTATATCCAAGAGGGGCCTGAAACTTCACAGTCAGAAGAAGAAGAAAAAGGGGAGATTGTCGGATTTATCAGTGGTGGTCCTGGGTGTGGTGGGGAAAGCTCCGCCTCTCGGAAAAAGCTATGCACGAATGGTGGGGGCTGCGTAGGAAACGGAAACGCCACAAAGAAGATCACGGCCTACGGCTCGCATCATTTTTTATGATAACGATGTCAGCCGGGTTTGCCACCCCCATGACGACGCCTTAGTCATTGCCATCATGGTTTTCAGTTTCCAAATGAAGAGTGTTCTGATAGACAGTGGAAGTTCGGTTGACATTCTCTTCTGGAGTGCCTTCGAACGAATGAGATATGATGCAGATAATTTGCTTCTCGTAAAATCATCCTTAATAGGGTTTTCCGGAGAAGTGATACAGCCAGAAGGAATGATCTCTTTGCCAGTTACAGTAGGAAAGTTGCCTAGATCATCAACAGTGACAACAAATTTCCTAGTCGTACGCTGTGCTTCAAGTTACAACGTTATTCTTGGCAGACCAACCCTCAACGCCTTGAAGGCTGTAATTTCTACTTACCATCTTCTCCTCAAATTTCCGACGGAGAGTGGTAGTGGAGAGGTAAGAGGAGATCAACCCTTGGCGCGGCAATGTTATGTTGCAACCCTCAAAAGAAAAGCTTTAGACAGAGGCAAAACAAAAATTTCGGAAGCCATGTTGATCAACAAAATAGCCGAACGGGAAGATGAAGAACTTCGGCCCACACCAGTTGAAGAATTGCTTACGGTTCCTCTAGATACAACTAGGATGGAACGCACAGTGCGGATTGGTGCAGATCTAACAACAGTACTACAAGAAAATCTCATGGTTGTACTAAGGACCAATTCTGATCTCTTCGCCTGGTCATCAGAAGATATGTCAGGCATAAAACGTGATGTCATTGAGCACCGCCTCAACATAGATCAGTCGTTCAAGCCTGTCAAACAGAAACAGAGAAATTCCGCACCAGAGAGGCAGAAGGCCACAGAAGAAGAAGTATCAACCCTTTTAAAGGCCGGGCTTATCCGAGAAGTGCACTATCCAGAATGGTTGGCCAATGTGGTTCTAGTAAAAAAGCCATCCGGAAAATGGAGGATGTGTGTAGATTTCACGAACCTAAATAAAGCTTGTCCCAAAGACTCATTCCCTCTACCTTCAATTGATGGCTTGGTTGATTCCACGATGGGACACGAAATGCTGAGTTTTTTAGATGCCTTTTCAGGCTACAATCAAATCCGAATGGCCAAAGATGACGAAGAAAAAACATGCTTCATTACAAGCACAGGAACTTATTGCTATAAGGTAATGCCGTTCGGTTTAAAGAACGCCGGAGCCACCTTCCAGAGGCTCATGAATACGGTTTTCAAAGAACAACTTGGCAGAAATGTTGAAGCTTATGTGGACGACATTTTGGTGAAGAGCCGAAAAGCCATCGAACACCTCTCAGATTTACAAGAGGCCTTTCAGTCACTTCGGACTTACAACATGCGCTTAAATCCGAACAAATGTACTTTTGGTGTCCGGTCAGGGAAATTTCTCGGATTTATACTGACCCAAAGAGGAATAGAAGCGAATCCGGAAAAGGTCAAAGCCATCCTTGACATGGGATCACCCAAAAGCCTTCAAGAGATACAACGGCTTAACGAACGTCTAGCAACTCTAGGGAGATTTATCTCTAAAGCCGGAGAGAAAAACCTCCCACTCTTCCAAGCCTTGCGAAAAGCACCAAAAATGGAGTGGACAGAAGAATGTGAGAAAGCCTTTCAAGAGCTTAAAGATTATCTCTACGATGCATACTCACAGGTTGCTAGCTAAGCCACAAGTAGGGGAAGAGCTCTACGTCTACTTGGTCATTTGCTCCTCGGCGGTCCGGTCTGCGGTACTTTTGAGGGAAGACAAAGGAGTTCAGAAGCCAGTCTATTACACAAGTAAGATCCTTAACGATGCAGAATCAAGATATCTACCGCTTGAAAAGTTGGCTTTCGCTCTCATCACATCCGCACGAAGATTAAGGCCTTACTTTCAAGCGCACAAAGTTACGGTGCTAACGGATCAGCCCTTAAAGCAAATCCTCCATAAGCCTGAAAATTCCGGACATCTAGCCAAATGGGTAATAGAGTTGGGTGAGTTTGATCTCGCCTATAAACCCCGAACGGCAATCAGGGCTCAAGTTCTGGCAGATTTTATTGTGGAATTGACCATTCCCGCAAATGAGGATGAAGTCCCGCCAGAATATCCAGAAGAAAGTCCTAGCATCCCATGGTCCTTATATGTTGATGGATCAGCGACTGAAGAAAGGTCAGGAGCCGGCTTCGTCCTTTATTCTCCTTCCAAATGAAAAATTGCAACAGTTCTTAAGTTCCAATTCCAAGCAACCAACAACGAGGCCGAATATGAAGCCCTCATCGCGGGATTGCGTTTTGCCCGAGGGCTCGGAATTCAACACCTACATGTATATTCCGACTCACAGCTGGTCGTTAGCCATACATTGGGCAACTTTGAAGCAAAGGAGGAGAACATGGTCAAATACCAAACAGTGGTAAAGAAGATAGTCCCCCACTTCGCTCATTTCCAAATTGAAAAAATCTGTCGGGCACAAAATGAAGAAGCAGACGCTTTATCTAAAAAAGCCACTGCGCCCAACGATGATGCAGAATCTCCCTTCAACCTCTGATACCTTCCCCACAAAAACTATTGAGGGATTAGAAGGAGAAGTACAAAGTCTGGCCCGAGGAAGAGTCAAGTTGGATGTATCCCATCGTAAACTACACGCAAGGTGGACCTATACCATCCAACAAGGCGAAGCCAGACGGATCTCTTACAAATCCGGCTCAATACACCATCATTACGAAAAATCTATACAAGAGGTCCTATACGCTTTTCCATCTGCGGCTCAAGGCCCCTACGAGAAGCAAACTATATGCTTCAAGAAATTCATGAAGGTATTGGAGGGGACATATAGGAGGCAAAGCCTTAAGTTACAAAGTCCTGCAACAGGGCTATTACTGGCCAACGTTAACTCGGGATGCAGTAGCATTCGCCGGAAAATGTGATGCCTGCCAACGGCATTCCAAGATTCAAAGATGACCACCAACACTGCTCACGCCAATTATTAGCCCTCGCCCGTTCGCTATCTGGGGAGTTGATCTCCTAGGGCTATTTCCCACTTCAATTCGACAAATGAAGTTTTTGATAGTGGCCATCGATTACTTCACCAAATGGATAGAAGTTGAGCCCTTGGCCAAAATCACGGAGAAAGCTTGTCAGGGGTTCTTATGGCGAACGGTTATCTGTCGATTCGGAATTTCGGTCGCCTTCATTTCTGATAATGGGCGACAATTTGATAACAAGGCTTTCAAAAGCTTTTGTTGAGCTTCGGAATTGAATCAGTTAACCACATGACATATCCCCAAGCCAACGGCCAGGTAGAGGTAACCAATGGCACCTCGCTCCAAGCTCTCAAAACCCGGGTCTCTAAAAAAGGAACTAACTTGGTTGAAGAAATTCCGAGCGTCCTCTGGGCTTATAGGCCAACCACAAGAACCCCTACAGGAGAAACTCCGTTCTCTCTCACTTATGGGGCAGAAGCTGTCATCCCTGCAGAAATAGGAATGCCTACTCTACGAACACAACAAATCTTCTCATCAGAAGAAAATGAGAAGAATCTCCGAGCGGAGCTTGACTTACTTGAAAAGAGCGAAGAGAAGATGCAGAAACAAAGGCAGCCATCTATCGCCAAAGAGTAAAAAGGTTCTATGACACGAGGGTAAAAAGAGTCTTCTTCCAAATCGGTGACCTGGTTTTAAGAGAAAATGAGTTCCAGGGAAACAAAAGCCGAACGGGGAAGCTAACTCCTAATTGGGAAGGGCCTTACGTCAAACAAAAAATTGTCCGAACAGGCACTTATTATCTGGTAAATATGGAAGGGAAAATACTCAAGCGTCCATTTCATGCTGAACACTTGCGATGCTACTATCAGTGAATCCTGTAATCGTCTCCTAAATGTTCCATGGAATAAAGCTTAAGCCCTTTCTACAAAAATGAGGTGAAAATCCCATTCTACAAAAATGAGGGGAAAATCTCATTCCTAAAAGATGAGTCGGAATTATCCTACAAGGATAAACGATAACTCTCATCCAGAAACAAGGGGCAAAAATCTCGATCGAAATATGAGGCAACAATCTCAATTACAAAGCCAAGGTTCTTACTCAAGAAATCAAAGTCCCCAGATTGGACTAAGAAGAGAAGAACCTGCTATGAAGCTTGACTTACAAGCCAAATGAAGGAAAAAAGACCTTGCGAAGGACTTCTTAAAATGGTTAAAACCATCGCTCGAAAATAAATCTTCACCAAAGAAAAAGGTTTGTGTTTCATTCATACAAATTGAAATTACATTCCAAAATAACTAGGTGTTTACAAGAACATGTCCTAAAAAAAAAAAAAATCCCTAAGAACTAGGGCCCTCAGGGCGGTCAGCCGCTTCTGGAGGAACTTGGGTTGGAGGTTCGGAAGGGGCTGGGGCCGAGAGCCTCACAGGAGTCTTTATAAGTTGCAACTGTTGTAGCTCCATACATTTCTTCAAGACTCCAGCAAGCCCCATAGATAAAGCGTCCAGCGGGAGGAACATGGTGACCCACTTTCGGCCGTGACTGAGAATAAATCTTGGGTGGCCCTTCATTTGGCTTTTGCCCTAAGCCGAAGCGACCTCTTTATCCAATTTATCCGCCGTTCAATTAGGTCTTTCATCTCTTGCGAGTCGGATTTAGGGGTCCTGCTGCCCTGAAGCCAAGTCTTCCTTGAGTGTGTCACGCTCCCCCTTGAGTTCCTCTAACTCAACCTGAATGGAGGCGAGTTCCGCAACCTTCAACTTTAGACTCCATTGGGCGTCAGTGCGCTCATCTTGACCAGATTTAAGTTCCTCCTTCAAACTGCTAGAATCGTCCTGTAGTCTTTTGATATCCTCCTTAGCAGCCTGAAGAGAGCCCTCGGAACTCGCCAGCTTGGCCACTAAGTCATTTTTCTCTTTTTCTATAGCGACCAACTGTTGAAGCCGCTCGGCTTTATCCTTCTCAAGTGTTTGGATAATAGCGAGCTGCTTCTTTTCTTTTTCCTCTAAGGCCTCTACCTTAGAGTTTAGCTGGGCAAATTCTGCCCTACTTGCTTCCATCTTTGCCAAGTCCTCTTGACAAAGATTGCCGACTTGATCCGCCCAATGCTCAGTCTACGAAATGACAAAGGAGTTATAAACGATACCAAGTTTAGGAGCAAAAGAAATATGAGAACGGTTCTTACCAGCATGGCCGATCGGAAAAGCTGGCAAGTGGCCTCTTCCCTCCCGGCTCCCTGTAGTTTAGTGGAGAGTTGTTCGGGCCGCATGGGCATCAAAACATTTTTCACAGAAGCAGCATCCTGAAAAGGGATGTCTTCAGAGGGCAACTCCTTCCCTTGAGTTGCCGGTCCTCTTAAAACTGAGTCTGCCACCCTCAGTTTATCCAAGACAGCCGCTTCTCCCGCCTCCGCCTGTAAAACAAAACCTAAGTTAAAAAATTATTGCAAAACAATGATACCCTTAAGAAGTAAATCCTTACCTCTTTGAGGAGGATATCTTCTAGTTGACTAGAAGAGGGCCCTTCGGAAATTGGCGATAAAGCCGGACGAGCCTCTTCCACAGGTGAACTCACCTGTTCAATCATAATTCCTGGACCCGATGCGTCCTCGGAATTCTTCCTCTTGGTCCTCCTCTCCCGTGAGGACCCTGTAGCGGGGTCGCTTTTGCCCCCTTTCTTGGAAGAGTCGACCTCTTTTCTCTTCCTCTTCTTTTTCTCCTCCTTGGAGGTATCAACACCCTTACTAGACGCCGCTTCCTTCTTCTTCCGCCCATGAGGTAAAGGCGGATGAACTTCACCTTCATAGGAAGCCAGGAGGCCCTTAACGTAGCTCAAGTCTTCATCCTTTATCGGACTTTCTGCAAAATAAAATTCCGAATCATGTTAGATATCGCGATTCAAGATCAAACTAAGATAGATATACGAATAAATCCTACCAGCAGATACTATTAAATGACATTTAACGAGGTTTTTCTTGGTTAAGAACTCATCCATATAAACTTTGGATAGCCCCGTCATTGACTTAAGAAGAACCTCCTCTTCTTTCGTCATTTCCTCACAAATGATATCCGTTCGGGGAGCCTCCCACTTGGTTCGGACATCCCACTCGGATTTATTTTTGACAAAGAAAAATTTACTCTTCCACCGCTTAATGGAAGAAGGAACTTTCCCTAAAAACTTTCTTCAAGAACGAGCCGAGAAGTAATACCAATCGGCATTAGCCTCTAAACATAGGCTAAACAACATACGGAACCAACGGACGGTCGGACTTACTCCGTAATTTTTGAAAACAATGACAAAACCGTTCAGTAATCTCGAAGAATTCGAAGTCAGCTGTGAAGGACACAGATGATACTCCTCTAGAATCGCCTTAGCAAAATCAGAAAAAGGAAGCCTAAGGCCACCCGATAACGCATCTTGATAGATAGCTATCTCTCCTTCCACAGGAGAACTCACCCTCTCCCTGAGCAGGGAACCCTAACCTCAAACAAAGAAAGATCTATCCTACATTATTTCTGCACCGAAGTCATCTACATCCTTCTGTCCAAGAAGACTTATGAACGTACCAGACCCCCTACCCATGGCCCTAGAAGCAGGATGAACCCGTGAACCTTGGACTGGAATATCCCTAGGTTCACTTGGAATCGCGACGGAGACTGTGGGGTTGGACGGAGAAGGGATCAAAGACCCATGAGAAGAACTAGAGGAAGAAGAGGTAGCACTAGCCATTACCTTAGAAGAGAAAAGGACAAGAAAAAGACATAGAAAGCTTACGACCAAGTCTCGCAGGAGAAGAAGAAGTTTTCAAAAGATGCAATTCGACTTTTGAAGTCAAGCCCTTTTTTGCTTGTACGATTCCGCTTATATGTAAAGGGGATAAATCCCTGGCCGTTAGATCCCGGAGCTACATCCTAATCGAACCGTTTAACCAAGGGTTCCTAAATCTGGACCGTTCAGATATCCATCATCACTTTTCCTCAAACAAATCAAAAACCCGTCCACGTCAGCATACCAAACGCAGCCTGCCACATAGAAAACCGCGCTTATCATGATGTTGACAAACGGGCACGCCGCGCACATCGCGCCACTATTCCCCTTTAATGCTAAATAGATGGGAGACACGTGTCATCTCAGGGAATAACAGGCGTTGTGTAAAGCCCACATCATGAGAGACAAAACACACACATCCCAACATAGGATCACCAGTGATCATTTCTTCTTGAAGAAATCAAAGACTTTATGAGTAAATTAATAAACTTTATTCATATTAAAAACGACGGTAGTATTAAAAAGCACACAACAAAGCAGCATGGCGAACCCTGGTAAACATATTATCCGTCTGAATTCCCCAGTTAACAATCCACAAATCCGTCCGAGGACCCGCTCAGATAAGATTTGGAGGAGACGCATGGACTTCCACAACCGTCGCTATCTTCGTTATCGCTAGGAAATCCCGGCAAAGCGCGTGGGCAAAGATGGGGGCCCACTTATCTACTGCAGGAGTCACTCCCAAACATTTCAACTTTAAAGAGCATATCCCCTGCATAAGTAATAGCTAAAGTGATAATTAGAAGATCCCCTGTCTCTACGTCATGGTCAACATGGAAGGTTTCCAACCCTTCCTCAATGCTTATCTCACCCAATCCCCTATCAACAACCTGCATTGATGGCCATACACAGCCGTTCGGACTTACCAATTGAATAACCCCAGTCCTCAATTCCGATAAATGTTCGTGAAACGAACTTGAAATTCGTAAGTGACGAGAACACTGGGTAAAAGTAAAAAACTTAAAAAAGGACAAACGCTGAGCCATTTTACCAAAACACAAAGATAGCAGCATAATGGATAAAAACACTATCCATGCTAGCTCCTTAAATAGCAAAACTTGGTGACACTATAGACGAAAATTCCGGAGAAAAATCTACCTCGATTCAAGACAACAAAAAGACATCACAACAAGTGTCGGTTACCTATTAAAACACATGTATCTAAAAAGAAATCTACACCCACATAGACACGCCAGCTAAAGAAGATACTTGTTCTTGAACCAAGCGAAAAGTGCAATTTGACTCACTCCTCGCTCAGATTTTTTGAACAAGTACACTCTGGGGGGGGACTAGTGTTACGGAAATATTTGGTAAAACACATATCGCCTGCCTAAATGGCCACCTGTCATAAAGGGCTACATTTCTTTTAGCCACAAGACAGTCAGTCACCACCAAAGTCATTAGCATAAATTCCGTCCGGCAAATAAGGAGGGCTCACCCCTTGAGAAAGTCCGTCGGAATTATGCAAGAAGCAAGAAGGTGATAGCCAGTTGGGTAAGAGCGTATCTAACGCCTATACAATAAATAAATCTTATCCACTTGCCTCTACAGTAGGCAGATATTTTCTACTTACACACGTGGTACCTACACGGTAGGTAGATATTTTCTACTTACCTACATAGCACCTACACAGTAGGCAGATATTTTCTTACCGCCTTAGAAGATATTTTCTTACCGCCTTAGACAATATTTTCTCATTAACCGCCTTACTCCACCGCCTTTCCTAAACCGCTTTTAAGTTGCTATAAAAGAAGAGCGATAATAGAAAAAGGGGAAGATCGGAAAAAATCACCACACAAAAGAGCTAACTCATGTCTAAGACCGCCTTCTTACAGTTTTCCTGACTTAAGCATGCCAATTTGAATCCAGCTTGAGAAAGGCCCAATTCCGACCGCCCTTTTCTCCCTCTTACAGATTCATCCCAAAGGAAAGGAAAGCCGGGGTAATTCCGGCGGATTTCCAAAGCATTCTCCATGTTCTCCGTTGAAGTTGGAAGTAAGCGTCCACACCAACTATAAATTTCAACCGTTTGTGAAGGCTGAGACGGATCCACGAGGGCCACAATAGCCAAAGCGTGAGGTGGACCAGTTTTGGCATCAACATAAGGTAAGTCCTATTTTTCATAAAAACCTTCAATCACTTAACATTGTGTTTTTCCGGATACCAGAGGGACTTCCAACTATTTTGAGATCAGAGATCATGCACTCATCATCTCTCTTGGGTAGTGTTTTCCTTTGCTTGAGGTGAAGCAAAAGCTCAAGTGTGGGGGCATATGCTAAGTGCATGATTATACATAAATTTCCCTTATATTTATGCACACTTATGCCATTTTCTAGTATCAATTATCTACTTTTTTGCTTCATTGGGTATTTCTATGTGATTGGGCAGGTAAATAGGTATCCGAGAGCAAAAGGAACAGGAATCAGGACATTTCGGAGTGAAAAAGGTAAAATATTTCACATGCAGAGAAGAGCACGACGGTATTATTACTTAACACAGGTGTGCTGATGAAGCACAAGTGTGTTCAAACCTGTGTAACTCTGTTGATTGAAAACGCGTTGACCGCGCCGTCAGATGAAAGCACGTACTTGTTCTTCAAAGTCAACATGGCCGTGTTTTAAAGTTTGGAAAACTATAAAATGCCGTCCACGTAACCCTAATGAGGAACTTTTGGCGGAGCAGTCTCGGGGTGATTCCTGCAGAGACTGCTAGGGTTTCATGAGAGGAATCGAAGGCAGAGGAGTCATAATAAAGGGAGGATTGCTATGTCTACTTGTATAACCTACTCTTATATCTTAGTTATGGTAGATCATAGCATGAGAGGCTAAACCTTCTATGGTGTCTTGGACACCTGAACCCTAGGATGAACTTGTTATTGATTCCATATTTTATTCAGTTTTTTACTTTATTGATAATTCCCCAGATAACATCTTGATTATCCACGTGCTTGCATTACGTATTGGTTTGCCTATGCATGAGCCCAATCATCCATCTCCTCAGGGGATAGCATCCATGTTGGATGGTTGTGGAGTTGTTATTGCATTAGCCTAGAGTTGTTATCTGTCTAGATATCTTTGTGTGGTTTCTCCTTACGCGAGCCTCAAGTCATCAACCTTAGTAGGTTAGAGCATCCAACACCACGAGTGTTTATGTGATGATTTTGAATTGCTAGAATATCATATTAGCCCGGGGATTCTTCTCGATAGGTTCCCATTAAATACGGTGTTAGGGTTTGCATTAGCATCACAAGGAATCAGGTATTGCACAAAGTAGTCCATTGTTACATCCTCCAGAAGTTATCAGTAATTAGCCAGTAACGGGGAATTGATCCTTAGCAAGGGATTTCTAGGGGATTGTGAACCGATGTACCATATTTCATTTCCGATTACTCAATCGACCAATTATTCACATTAGCTTTTAATTAGGATATTCAATTAATTTGATCATACAAATCATCATATATAGTTAAGGATAGATAATAGAGGATAAATAGTACTAGTGGCCAGTCTTTGTGGATTCGACTATCCTACCTTTGGGTACTTTACTACTTGATCGACCTCGTATATTTGAGGGAGACATGTCATATATATTTGTTCTTGCATCAAACTACTTTGGGACTTTTCTTCAAAACCTTAAATGTACCAAAATCAAGAAAATTCAATGGGATTTACTAATCATCGTGTCTAACCTGTGAAGATGATTCGGCGACAAAGAATAAGTGCGTTGCCCTAAAAAGGGCGCCTTGCAACGGGTAAGGGTCGTATCACCGAGCCTTGAAAAGGGCTCTCTGAAGAGGGTTGTCCGGGTAAAGGTATTTAGGGTGTTAGTAGTCAACCTCTGTGTGCTATGAAAGAGGACGGGGATGACCTGATCCCTGGCGATTGAATTCATGTCGAAGTCCTAAGGATTTTAGGAAAAGTCTCTGTGTGCCCTCAAAGGGACCAGGATGATCTGATTCCTTAGGTCTGAATCCCTGCCCTGAAATGAGTCTTATGGTCAAGCTCTGAAAAGGGTGCCCTAAAGAGGGTTGTCTAAGTTGAGTTCGGCAGAGTTTTAGCACTCAGTCTTTACATACCTTGAAAGGGTGTTGGGCGACATGATCCCTGGCTACAGAATCCTTATGAAAGTCCTACGACTTTGAGCAATCAATCTTGGCGTGTTCTAAAAGGCAACATGGACTATCTAATCGCTTATGAATAAATTTATGCCCTGAAAGGAGCAGTATGGTTGAGCCTTTAGAAGGGTTGTCTAAGTCGAAGTCTTTAGGGTGTTAGCAATCAACCTCTACGTGCTCTGAAAGGGAACGGGGGTGATATGATCCCTGAGAACTGAATTTAAACCCTTGAAAGGGTGAGGAGCTTATGCGGGCACTGATGACCAGTTTGCTTGTCTCTAGATTAACCAAAGTCTCTCAATTTGGAACTCCAATCAATGATTGAGTAGTACACATGCCAAATAATAATAGATTGTTTTGAGAGAAAGCTCTATGATAATCATTTGTAATATCTTCTCGGGTGCTCAATATAGAATGACTTTTTAAGGAATTTATCCCTAAGTAAGCCAGAATGTATGTGCCAGGTCAGACAATCCCTACTATAGTGTAGGGTCCTTCCTAATTGAGAGTAAGCTTCCAAGCTTGACTCTCATTCCCTTGGATGATGTTCTTCTGTAAGACGAGGTCTCCTGGTAGGAGTATGATCTCTTACACGTTGGAGTTGTAGAAGCATCGAACCTTTTTTTGATAGGCTATTGCTTTGAGACAAGGTTTGTCTCATTTCTCCTCTAGGAAATCTAGCTCTCCTTAGAGGGCCTCATCACTGCCTTCTTCATTAGAGGTCTTTGTATGATAGCTCGGCATCTTGATCTCCATCAGGATTACTATTTCTACTTTGTAGGTGAGGGTTAATGGAGTTTCACCATGATCAAGTGGCCTTGGGGCGGTGGTGATTAACACAAGGCGGTGGTAAACAGGGGGATTGATAAAAGAGCAAGAAAAAGGGAGGACAAACAGAGAAGAAAAGTCTCTGAAACTTTTAAAAGGAAAATAATTATATAATCAATAAATAAAATTCAACCCACAAGCCGGGATTAAATAGCTAAAAAGAACTAAACTAGATAACCTAGAAATTCTATCTTCTTACCCAAATTTGCCCAAATCAGCAAATTTTGGTCCAATAGAAAAACTTATCTAATTATAAAATAACTGAACAAAACAGATAACTCCTAAAAATCCGAGTTCAAATCGGATTCGTATCCTATTCTAAATTGGCATACGAAGTATTGCCAAAAATGGAAAAAAAACACCAAGAAACGAAGAAACGACGGGAAAACAGTGGAATTTGAGGATGAAGGAAAGGTCTATTGAGTAAATCTAGATGGACCCCACGTGCTCGTCGAGATGAGCATTCCAAATTGGGGTTGAGCGCGTGAATCCGATATCGGTAGCCAAAGTTATGGCCAAAATACCGAAACGTGTCCAAAGTGCTCCTCAATTTTGGATCTGGCTCGATCACCTTCCGCCTTTACGTTGGTCCGCCAAGTCGTGGAATGCCAAAGCTCTCATGGTGCAATCAGATAGCTCGGCATCGTCTGACTCGGGGTCTCCTGCATCATCAAGTTGGTCATCCCATACACCCATAGCATACTAGGCAATTCATCCACCCAATTGGAGCTAGCTTATAGAACTCTGATAAGTGCATGATTATACATATATTCTTACTATATTTGCATGCACTTCACTTTTTTTCTTGCATAGATTTCTCTATTTTTGTGCTCTATTGGGTATTGTGTTGTGATTGAACATAAAAATAGGTACCCATGACAAAATGAGCAGAAATCGGGATAATTCGGAACCAAAATAGCCAAAATAACATGAATATGGTTATGATCCTAGGGGTTCTTATGAGCACGAGTGTGCTCCTACGCATTCAACTCTCAGGATTTTATAAAAATGTGTTGCATAACTCAACATGAGCATACTTAGATCAACACGCCCGTGCTTCGTGATTTTTAAAGTCTATAAAAGGGCGCCCAATGCAACTTTTGAAGAGGACTTTTGGTGGATCAACTATTGGTGATTCCTTTGCCAACGGCTAGGGTTTTGGGAGGAGATTGAAGGCGAAGGAGACATCAATTGAGGGAGTTTATATTCTTTAATTATGTCTTCTTGTTTATATCTTGTTATGGTTTTCCATAGTATGAGAGGCTAAACCTGCCTTGGTGCCTCGGATTCTTGAACCCAAGGATGAACTCGTGACTTATTTCTGTTTATTTTATATTGGTCTTTCTTGTATTTGATAGTTCTTATGAATCATCTGTGTGTACTTAGTACTTGTGATTTGCTAGTACGAGAGCCCCAAACCACATATATGAGTTTCTTGATTTGGTAGAGAGATCTCGTCAGGTTAAATCTGGCCATAGATAATAGGGAGTGAGTGTACAATGAGAGATCAGGTGTATGGTGTCACACTTTCAAGATTAGGGAAAAACCTAATAGTGGGAATCATAGATCGTAATGAAATCATGTGGGGATCGGTGTCATCGTATGTGAATTAGGGTTCAACCATCGAGAGATCGAGGTTGAACTAAATTAGAATTCTTCACGGTCTAAGAAAAATCGAACAAAAAGCCAATATTAGGAAATCAGTAGAGCAAGGGATTCTTGGGGGGATAGAGATCCGAGGTACCATGTCTCTTGATTGATTACCCTAAATTTGCCTACTGTTCACTTTTGTTTTTCTTTAGATTACTTAGTTAGGATTACAAAACCACCAAACATATTTTAGGTTTGATAATAGAAGATAAATTAATACTAGGAACACCAGTCCATGTAGATTTTACTACCCTACCTTTGGGTACTTTACTATTTGATCGACCCCATATACTTCCAGGAGAGATACTACACACAGTGTATATCAAGTTTTTGGAACTGCTCTAGGTAATCAGGCAATTCTAGGAACATTAGGATTCTGTTACACTAGCTATTGTATTTTTCTCTTACTATTGTATTATCTTCTATTTCTATTTGAGTATTTATATTGGACTAATAATGTCTTTTCCATACAGTGACGAGGATTGCTATCACTTCGATTTATCACATTATTTACGAACATCAATGGAAGCCCTCCTTGCACGTTACATTCAATGTAGTGAAATGAGCTTGAGAGAGTTTAAAGAGGTCAGGGAATTTTATTTGGGGGAAGAACTAAATAATTTCAAAGTAAGTACAGATCTATTCATGCACTCATTCTTGGATAAAAGAACCCTTATTTTCCTGCTGGATGTCTGCGAGCTGACACCTGTAGAGTAAGTCATGTCCATCTCCATGGGCATGAAGGATGCGGTTGGACATGATGTGAAATGCTTGGAACCTTGACAAGATATTTTGGCAAACTTGAAATAATACAAGGATCCAAATGCAAGGGAGTGTTATGAAAAGGCAGTTAAGGAAGCCTTTGCAGAAACTAACCCATGTGAAAAGCTCGATAAGGAGATATGTGTAAAATTGAAACAATCTACTGGGGAACCCTTAGATTTGGAACTGAAGAAGTTACTAAGGCATCTTGAGTATGCCTTCTTGCAGCAAGACGATAAAGTCCTGGTCATTATCGCTTCCACCTTATATGGAAGGCAGAAGGAGAAGCTGTTAGAAATGCTAAAGTGACATAAGAAGGCCATAGCATGGAGTATTGCAGATATTCAGGGAATCAATCCGTCATTTTGTACCCACAAGATCCTTATGAAGGTTGACCACAAGCCCAATGTACAACCTCAGCGCAGACTAAACCCCAATGCGAAAGAAGTAGTAAAAGTAGAAGTGAAGAAGCCATTGGACGCCAAAGTGATTTACCCCATCTCCGATAGTGCTTGGGTAAGTCCTGTCTTAGTATTTACAAAAATTGGAGGAACGACAGTGGTACAAAATGACAAAAACAAACTGATCTCAACAAGGACTATAATCGGATGGAGGGTGTGCATGGACTATTGAAAACTCAATGATGCCGTATGAAAGGATCACTTCCCGTTCTTTTTTTGATTGTATAATACACCTACCACTTTTCAATGTTACATGATGTCTAATTTTGATTATTTTATAGAGGATGTTGATGCCAAAAACTGGTCCCCCTCACGCTTTGGCTACTGTTGCCTCGTGATCTGGTCTCAGCCTTGGACAAACGGTTGAAATTTATAGTTAGTATGGACGCTTACTTCAACTTCTGAACAAGGAACGCAGGGAGCGCTTTGGAATTCCGATCGGAATTATCAGCTCTTGATCGGAATTATCAGCTCTTTGCTTTGGGACGAATCTGTAAAAAGGAGAAGGGAGGAATCGGAATTGGGCCTTTCTGCCCGGATTTAACTCCAATGCTTATGTCAGATAGCTTGTGAGAAGGAAGTCTTAGACATGAGTGTGTAATGATTTTTCTTGTCCTTCTCTTTCTATCATTGCCCTTCTTTTATAGCAGCTTAAAGGCGGTTTAGGAAAGGCGGTGGGTAAGGCGGTAAGTAAGGCGGTGAGTAAGGCGGTGAGTAAATATCTTTTAAGGCGGTAAGAAAATATCTGCCTACTGCGTAGGTGCTACGTAGGTAAGTAGAAAATATCTGCCTACTGTAGAAGCAAGTGGATAAGATCTACTCACTGTTGAGGCATTAGATATTTTATTCCCTAGGTGGCTATAAGCACCTTATGAGATCCTCACGCCTTGTGGATAAGAAGGTTCCTAAAATTCCGACGGACTTGTTTGTGGGATTGAACCCTCATTTTTATTTGCCGAACGGAATTATACTAGGATATTTGGTGATATTGCCGCGCGGCCAAAGGGACATAGTCCTATGTATGACAGGTGGCCATTTAGGTCGATGACACGCGTCTTACCAAATATATCCGTAACACTAGTCCCCCCCAAAGTGTACTTGTTCGAAAAATCTGAGCGAGGGGTGAGTTAACCGCACTTCTCGCTTGGTTCGAGAACAAGTATCTTAGTTGGCATGTCTATGTAGGTGTAGACTTTGTCTAAGGTACATGTGCTTTTAATAGGTGACCGACGTTTATTGTGTCGTTGTTTTAATCAAGGTAGTTTTTTCTCCGGAATTTTCGCCTATGGTGTCACTAAGTTTTTTTCTATTTAAGGAGCTTGTAGGAGTAGTGTTTTATTCAAAATCCAAAAATCTTTGTAGTTTTGTATAATGGCTCAGCGTTTGTCTAAATTTCTCACTTTCACTCAGTGTTCTCGTCATCTGCGCATTCGAAGTTCTTTTTATGAACATCTGGCGGACTTAAGGACAGAGGTCATCCATTTGGTAAGTCCAAATGGCTGTGTATGGCCCTCCCTTCTGCTTATTGACAGGGGTGTAGGTGAGATAAGTATTGAGGAATGGTGGGAGACCTTCCACGTTGATCATGATATAGAGGCGGGGGATTTTTTAATTATTACTTATGCAAGGGGTGTACTCTTCAAAGTTGAAATGTTCGGAAGCGACTCCTGCCGTAGAGAAGTAGGCCCCCATCTTCGCCCGCGTGCTGTGCCGGGGTTTCCTAGTGACAATGAGGACAGTGACGGCTGTGGAAGTCCGTGCGTCTCCTCTGAATCTTATCCGAGCTGGTCCTTGGATGGATCAGTGGATTGTTAATTAGGGAATTCCGAACGGAAAACATGTTGTTTTTTTTTTAAACTTTTTTTTATAAATATACCACTATCATTGTAACATGAAATAGAGTTTATCCTTTTGTTCATAAAGTCTTTGATTTCTTCAAGAAGTATGATCGCTGGTGATCCTATGTTGGGGTGTGTGTATTTGTTTTTTATGGTGTTGGTTCTATGGTACAGTGCCCATTACTCCCCAAAGGGACACGTGTCTCTCACACTGTGCCGCATTTAAAGGGAGAAGATGGCACGACATGCGTGGCGTCCGCTTTGTCAACAAAATGATGGGCGCGGCTATCTATATGTGTCAGGCGGCGTTTGGTGTGCTGATGTGGATAGAATTTTGAATTTCTTAAAGAGAAGCAATGATGGTTATCTGAACGGTCCAGATTTGGGGACCTTTGGTTTAATGGCTCGATCGGGATGCAGCTTTGGGATCTAACGGCCAGGAATTCATCTCCTTTGTATAGAAGCGAAGTTGTACAAGTGAAAAAGGTTTTATTTCAAAAGCTAAATCGCGTCTTCTTCCCATAATCTCTTCTTCTCCGGCGAACCCTGTTCTAAAGTTCTTGCGTTTTTTTCATCCTTTTTTCTTCTAAGGTATGGCTAGTGCGTCTTCTTCTTCTGGTTCTTCTCATGAATCTCATGAACCTGTTGCTTCCCCCCCTCTTTCGATCCCTTCTCCGCCTGAGCTCATGGCCTCTGTCGCGACTCCAAGCGAGTCTAGGGACGTTCCAGTCCAGGGTTCGCGGATTCATCCCGCTTCTAGGGCTATGGGTAGAGGGTCTGGTACCTTCATAAGCCTTCTGGGGCAGAATGATGTCGATAGCTTGGTAGAGAAGTATAAGATAGACCTTTCTCTATTTGAAGTTAGGGTTCTTTGTTCTGGGGAGAGGGCGAGCTCTCCAAGGGAGGGGGAGATAGCTATCTATCAAGATGCGCTATTGGGTGGCCTTAGAATTCCTTTTTCTAACTTTGCTAAGGCGATTTTGGAAGAATACCACTTGTGTCCTTCACAATTAACTCCGAATTCTTGGAGGTTGCTGAACGACTTTGTTATTGTTTATAAGAACTACATGGTAAATCCGAGCGTCCGTTGGTTTCGTATGCTGTTCAGTCTATGTTTAGAGTCTATTGCCGACTGGTATTATTTCTCGGTTCGTTCCGGGAGAAAGTTTCTAGGGAAAGTCCCCTCTTCCATTAAGCGATGGAAGAGTAAGTTTTTCTTTGTTAAAAGTAAGTCCGAGTGGGATGTCCAAACCAAGTGGGAGGTTCCCCGAACGGACATTGCCTGTGAGGAGATGACACAAGAGGAGGAGGTTCTTCTTAAGTCAATGACGGGGTTATCTAAAGTTTATATGGACGACTTCTTGACCAAGGAAAACCTCGTTAAATGTTGTTTAATAGTAGTTGCTTAGAGGGACTTATTCGTGCATCTAACTTCAGCTTTAATCTTGAATCGTAATGTCTAACTTGCTTCGAAATTTATTCTTGCAGGAAATCCGATGGAGGATGAAGATTTGAGCTACGTTAAGGGCCTTTTGGCCTCTTTCGAAGGTGAGGTTCACCGCCCTTACCTCGTATAGGGGAAGAAGAAAGAAGTAACATCTAGCAAAGTTGCCGACACTTCCAAGGAGGAGAAGAGGGAAGAGGAAGAGGAAAGAGGTCGACTCTTCCAAGAAAGGTGACCTCACGCTGGGGTCTTCTCGTGAGAGGAGGACCAAGAGAAAGAATTCGAGGACGCGCCGGGTCCCTAATTACAAGTGAACAAAGCGAATTAAGCCTCAAGAAGAGGTCCGCCCGGAGGAAGTCCGCCCGGCTTTATCGCCGATTTCAGAGGGCCCTTCTTCTAGTCCGCCAGAGGATATCCTCTTTATGGAGGTAAGAATCTACTTCTTAAGGGTATCTATGGTTTTACTAAAAACTTTTAACTTGAGGCTTATTTTATAGGCGGAGGCAGGAGAGGCGGCCCTCTTGGACAAACTGAGAGTGGCGGACTTAGCCTTAAAGGGGCCGGCAATTCAGCGAAAGGAATTACCTTCCGAGGATATTCCTTTTCGAGATGCCAGGTCCGTAAAGGATGTTTTGATGGCCATGAGGCCCAAACAGCTCTCCGCGAAACTCCGAAGGGCCGGGAGGGAAGAGGCCACTTACCAACTTTTCCGCTCGGCCATGCTGGTAAATGCTATTCTTATATTTCTTCTACTTCCTAATTCGGCATTATTATCTTTAACTCATTTGTTACTCCATAGACTGCTCAATGGGCGGACCGAGTCGGCAATCTTTGTCAAGAAGATTTGGCAAAGATGGAAGCGAGTAGGGCAGATATTGCCCAGTTAAGCTTTAAGGTGACGGCCTTGGAGGGAAAGGAAAAGGAGCAACTCGCCGTTATCCATGCTCTCGAGAGGGATAAAGCCGAGCGGCTTCAACAGTTGGCCGCTATGGAAAAAGAGAAAGATGAGTTAGCGGTCAAGCTGGCTAATTCCGAGGGCTCTCTTCATACTGCTGAGGAGAACATCAAAAAGTTACAGGATGACTCCAGCAGTTTGAAGAGGGAACTTAAATCCGCTCAAGATGAGCGGGCCGAAGCCCGATGGAATTTAAAAATGAAAGTTGCTGAGCTTGCCGCCGTGCAAGCTGAGTTGGGGGAAATGAAGGGGGAGCGCGACACACTTAAGGAAGACTTAGCTTCCCTATTAAAAACTCCTAAATCCGACTCGTAAGAACTCAAAGATTTAATAGAACGAGCGGATAAGCTAGAGAAGGAGGTCGCTCGGCTTAGGGGCTTAAAGAAAAGAAGGGGCCACCTGCATTTATTCTCAGAGCGCACGGCAGTGTTCAAAGATGAAATGGACGCTTGAGCGTTTTTCCTTCCATATTCACCAGATAATAGGTGCCCGCTCGGACAACTCTCTGTATGACGTAAGGGCCTTCCCAGTTAGGAGTTAGCTTCCCCGTTCGGCTTTTGTTTCCCTGGAACTCATTTTCTCTTAAGACCAGATCACCGCTTTGGAAGAAGCCTCTTTTCACCCTTGTGTCATAGAACCTTTTTACTCTTTGGTGATAGATGGCTGCCTTTGTTTCCGCAGCTTCTCTTCGCTCTTCAAGTAAATCGAGTTCCGCTCGGAGATTCATCTCATTTTCTTCTAATGAGAAAGTTTGTTGTGTCCGTAGGGTAAGCATTCCTATTTCTGCAGGGATGACGGCTTCTGCCCCATAAGTAAGAGAGAACGGAGTTTCTCCTGTGGGGGTTCTTGTGGTTGTCCTATAAGCCCAAAGTGTGCTCGGAATTTCTTCAACCCAGTTAGTTCCATTTTTGGAGACCCGGGTTTTGAGCGCTTGGAGCAAGGTGCGATTTGTCACTTCTACTTGGCCATTGGCTTGAGGATGTGTTACGGAGGTTAACCTGGATTCAATTCCGAAGCCTGGAACAAAAAGCTTTTGAAGCCTTGTTATCAAATTTTAGCCCATTATCGGAAATGAAGGCGACCGGAATTCAATTGATGAGATAAATAGTTCGCCACAAGAATCCCGACAAGCTTTCTGTGGATCTTGGCCAAGGGCTCAACTTCTACCCATTTGGTGAAGTAATCGATAGCCACTATCAAAAACTTCATTTGTCGAGTCAAGTAGGAAATGGCCCTAGAAGATAAACTCCCGTGAGGATAGCAACGGGCGCAGGGCCGATAATTGGTGTGAGCAATGTTGGTGGTCGTCCTTGAATCTTGGAATACCGTTGGCAGGCTTCACATTTTCGGGCGAACGCCACCGCGTCATGAGTTAATGTTGGCCAGTAATAGCCTTGTCACAGGACTTTGTAACTCAAGGCTTTGCCTCCTATATGCCCTCCTCCAATACCTTCATGGATTTCTTGAAGGATATAGTTGGCTTACATTTGGGACGCAAGCACCGTGAAGAAGGGTTAGCGTTATCACGACCTCTTGTATAGATTTTCGCCAATGATAGTGTACTGAGCAGATTTGTAAGAAATCCGTCTGGCTTCCGTCTTGTTGGATTGTGTAGGTCCACCTTGCAGGTAGTTTCTAATGGGATCAATCCAACTTGACTCTTCTGCTGCACTTTGTACTTCTCTTTGTAACCCTTCAATAGTTTTTGTGGGAAGATACTGTAGGTTGAAAGAGGATTCTGTATCTCCGTTTGGTGTAGTGACTTTTTTAGATAAGGCATCAGCTTCTTCATTTTGTGCTCGATAGATTTTTTCGATCTGGAAGTGAGTGAAGCATGGAACTATTTTTTTTCACCACTGCCTGGTATTTAATCATGTTCTCCTCCTTTGCTTCAAAATTGACCAATGTGTGGCTTACAATGAGCTGTGAGTCAGAATATACTTGCAGATGTTGAATTCCGAGCCCCCGGGCCAAACGCAATCCTGCGATGAGGGCTTCATATTCGGCCTCATTATTGGTCTCTCCGAATTGGAACTTGAGCACTGTCGCAATTTTCCATTTAGAAGGAGAATAAAGGACGAAGCCGGCTCCTGACTTTTCTTCAGTTACTGATCCATCAACATATAAGGACCATGGGATGCTTGGGCTTTCTTCTGGGTCTTGTGACGGGAGTTCATCCCCCTCCATGGGTATGGTCAACTCCACAATAAAATCTGCTAGCACTTGAGCCTTGATTGCCGTTTGGGGTTTATAAGTGAGATCAAACTTACCCAATTCTATCACCCAATTGGCTAAACGTCCGGAATTTTCAGGCTTATGGAGGACTTGCTTTAAGGGCTGGTCAGTCAATACAATTACTTTGTGAGCCTGAAAATACGGCCTCAATCTACGTGCGGATGTGACAAGAGCGAAATCCAATTTTTCAAGTGGTAGATACCTTGATTCCGCGTCGTTAAGGATCTTACTTGTATAATAAACTGGCTTCTGAACTCCATTATCTTCTCTCAAAAGAGCAGACCGACCATTTCGAGGAGCAGCTGCCAAGTAGATGTAGAGTTCTTCCACTACTTGCGGCTTAGCTAGCAATTGAGGCAATTGGAGATAATCTTTAAGCTCCTGAAAGGCTTTCTCACATTCTTCTGTCCACTCCATTTTTGGTGCTTTTCGCAAGGCTTGGAAGAGTGGGAGGTTTTTCTCTCCGGCTTTTGAGATAAATCTCCCAAGAGCGGCTAGGCGTCCATTAAGCTGTTGTATCTCTTGAAGGCTTTTAGGTGATCCCCTATCAAGGATGACTTTGACCTTTTCTGGATTTGCTTCTATTCCTCTTTGAGTTAATATAAACCCGAGAAATTTCCCTGATCGGACACCAAAAGCACACTTGTTCGGATTTAGGCGCATGTTGTAAGTCCGAAGAGACTGAAAGGCCTCTTGTAAATTCGTCAGGTGCTCATCGGCTTTTCGGCTCTTCACCAGGATGTCGTCCACATAAGCTTCAATATTTCTGCCAATTTGCTCCTTGAAGGCTGTATTTATGAGCCTTTGGAAGATGGCTCCGGCATTCTTTAGACCGAATGGCATCACCTTATAGCAATAAGTTCCTTTGTCTGTGATGAAGGATGTTTTTTCTTCATCGTCTTTGGCCATTCGGATTTGATTGTAGCCTGAAAAGGCATCTAAGAAACTCAGCATCTCATGCCCCGCCGTAGAATCAACCAAACCATCAATTGAAGGTAGAGGGAATGAATCTTTTGGACAGGCTTTATTTAGGTCCGTTAAATCCACGCATATTCTCCATTTTCCGGACGGCTTTTTTACTAGAACCACATTAGCCAACCAGTCAGGGTAATTCACCTCTCGGATAAGTCCAGCCTTCAAAATTGTTGATATTTCTTCTTCTGCAGCCTTCTGCCTTTCCGTGGCGGAATTCCTCCTTTTTTGTTTGACAGGCTTGAACGTTTGATCTACGCTGAGACGGTGTTCAATGACATCACGCTTTACACCTGGCATGTCTTTTGATGACCAGGCGAAGAGATCAGAATTTGTTCTTAGTACTGCCATGAGATTTTCTTGCTGTGCTGTTGTCAAATCCGCACCAATAGGCACAATCTTCCCGTTCGGCTATTTTGTTGATCGACATGGCTTCCAAAACTCTTGTTTTGCCTTTATTTAGAACTTTTCCTTTGAGAGTCGAAACATAACATTGCCGTGCCAAGGGTTGATCCCCTCTTACTTCTCCACTACCACTCTCGGTCGGAAATTTGAGGAGAAGATGATAAGTGGAAATTATTGCTTTCAAGGCGTTAAGGGTTGGCCTACCAAGAATCACATTGTAACTTGAAGCACAGTGTACAACTAGAAAATTTGTTGTCACCATTGACGATCTTGGCGAATTTCCTACCGTAACTAGCAACGTGATCATTCCTTCTGGCTGTACAACCCCTCTGGAAAATCCCACTAAAGATGATTTTACGGGGAACAAGTTGTCTGCATCGTACCTCAATCTTTCGAAGGCGCTCCAGAAAAGAATGTCCACTGAACTTCAACTGTCTAGCAGAACTCCTTTCATTTGGAAGCCGAAAACCATGATGGCGATGACCAAGGCGTCGTCATGAGGGTGGCGAACCCTGCTGACATCGTTGTCATAAAAAATGATGGGGGTCATAGGGCGAGACCTTCTTTGTGGCGCTTCTGTTTCCTGCGCCACTCCCACCATTCGAGCGTAGCTTTTTCGAGAGGCGAAACTTTCGCCACCACACCCAGGACCACCGCTAACAAATCCGACCATCTCCCCTTTTTCTTCTTCAAGCTGTGAAGTTTCCGGCTCCTCTTGGACCTCAATGTTGATATACTGCTCCAATTGTCCCCTTCTAACGACATCTTCTTTGGCGTTCATCAAATGGGTTCATTTTTCTGTGTCATGTCCCCTAGCTTGATGAAATTTGCAATATCTTTTGCTGTTCTTTTGTCGTTCGGGATTCTTTGCAGGTTCTAGCCTTGTCAAGAGTTGTTAATCCTATATTTGCATAAGAATATGGCTTCTGGTCTGATTTAGTGGGGTATGGTCATCGTATCTGACAATTTACCCCTCTTTTGAAGATTCTCTAGGTTGTAGCATATGTCGCTGTGGGTGTGTTGAAGTTTCCGGACCTCTATTCTCACCCTTGTGGTCCTTGCGCGATCCTCCCTCCTTTCGGATTTCTGTGGGCCTTCTGTTGACATTTCGATGGGCTTTTCCCTTCTGGATTTCCACGGAGGCACGTCGAGCCTCCTCTTCCCAGCCCGTATAAATTTTATCAGAATTGTTATACTTTTGGGCATGGATCATGAGGGCGCGGATGGTTTTCGGCGGATCCAAAGTGAGGGAAAAACGAAAAGGGGATTCTAGCAAACCCTCCATCAGGATAGTCACAGCCATGCGCGGAATAAGGTCCGCAACATTTGCGGCTTCGTCTATGAAAAGGTTTAAATAGGCTTGGAGTGTTTCACCCCCTCGTTGCTTAGCGCGCATAAGGGTAGACGGAGTTTTCTTTTGCTTTGAGTAGTTATCAAAATAAGCTAATAAGCGATCTGCTAGAACTTGAAAAGAAGGAATCGTGCTAGATGGAAGATCGACAAACCAGTCTTGCGCTTTTCCCTCTAAAGTAGCTGGAAAAGCTCGGCACATACGAGCGTCGGTAATTCGAGAGAGCAGCATCTTCGACCGGAAGGACTTTAAGTGACGAGACGGATCGGTTTTGCCTTCATATGCAATCATAGCAGGTGGTCGGAAACTATCAGGAACTTGCTCCTCCAATATTTCCTTGATAAAGGGTGAGCATATGTTGAGAACATGCCATTCGGATTTCTGTTTTCCTCGAGAGGGATCTTATCTAGTGCCTCTTCACATCCAGCGGTAGGAGGCGGATATGGACTATTCCATTCTGTTCTTGTCCGTTCCGTCCTTGTATGTCGTTCCGTTCTTGTGGCAGCTTGCTCTCGATGTCGAACGGAGGGAGGTTCTGAACTAGCTGAGAAGGCGGTTCTCTCCCTTCTTTTTCCATGGGTGCGAGTCCTTGTCCTCCCTCTGCTTTCAGAATTGGCTAGTGGGGCTGTTGGCACATTTGGTGGAGTTTGTGTGGGAGGAAGTGGCGGATGAGTCAAAGTACGAACAACTTGAGCTAACTGCTCTAATTGCTGCTGTATGTTAAGATAAAACTCCAGGATGGATTCCAGGGGTGGAATGGAAGGATTTTCCGATGGAGGTAAGATAAGTGGATTGTCCGACGGAATCTCCTCATGCCTTCGGACTTCACCAAGTCCTTCAGGATTACTAGGTGCTCCTTGTTCTTAGATTCGTTTTGATCTTCTGGTAGTAATCATTTGGCTTTTTGTAAGGGTCCCCACGGACGGTGCCAAACTGTTGATGCCAAAAACTGGTCCCCCTCACGCTTTGGCTACTGTTGCCTTGTGATCTGGTCTCAGCCTTGGACAAACGGTTGAAATTTATAGTTGGTGTGGACGCTTACTTCAACTTCTGAACAAGGAACGCAGGGAGAGCTTTGGAATTCCGATCGGAATTATCAGCTCTTGATCGAAATTATCAGCTCTTTACTTTGGGACGAATCTGTAAAAAGGAGAAGGGAGGAATCGGAATTGGGCCTTTCTGCTCGGATTTAACTCCGGTGCTTATGTCAGAAAGCTTGTGAGAAGGAAGTCTTAGACATGAGTGTGTAATGATTTTTCTTGTCCTTCTCTTTCTATCATTGCCTTTCTTTTATAGCAGCTTAAAGGCGGTTTAGGAAAGGCGGTGGGTAAGGCGGTAAGTAAGGCGGTGAGTAAATATCTTCTAAGGCGGTAAGAAAATATCTGCCTACTGTAGAAGTAAGTGGATAAGATCTACTCACTGTAGAGGCGTTAGATATTTTCTTCCCTAGGTGGCTATAAGCACCTTATGAGATCCTCACGCCTTGTGGATAAGAAGGTTGCTATAATTCCGACGGACTTGTTTGTGGGATTGAACCATCATTTTTATTTGCCGAACGGAATTATACTAGGATATTTGGTGATATTGCCGCGCGGCCAAAGGGACATAGTCCTATGTATGACAGGTGGCCATTTAGGTCGATGACACGCGTCTTACCAAATATATCCGTAACATAGGACATTATGCAGGTTTTTATGGATGACTTTTCAACGTTGTAGGTTTTTTGACCTTTGCCTCCATAACTTAGGGAAAGTGCTACAACATTGTGGAGAAACAAACTTAATCTTAATTTGGGAAAAATGCCACTTTATGGTCTAAGAAGATATAGTTTTAGGATATAAAATTTCTATACATGACATAGAGGTAGATAAAGCAAAACTTGAAACTATTCAGATGTTTCCACCGCCTTTGTCAGTCAAAGAAGTCACTAGTTTCCTATGATATACCGACTTTTATCGATGATTCATTAAAGACTTTTCAAAAATCACCAAACCACTAACTATGTTGTAAGAAAAAGATGCACCCTTCGACTTTATAAATGAATGCATTGAAGCGTTTAATGTTTGAAAGATAAAATAGTGAATGCTTCGATCATGGTGGCCCAGATTGGTATTTATCTTTTGAATTATGATAAGTGTTCAATTACGCATATATTTCTATCATATTTATATGCACTTATCCCATTGTTTTGCATCAATTCCTTTATTTTTGAACTCCTCTGGGTTTTTTTTTTGTGATTGAGCAAGTAAAATAGGTACCTAGAGCGAGAAACGGGAGAAACCAAGGCGAAACAAGCTAAAAGAGCCCTTCACAGTGGTGTGCATGGCCCAAATAGAATTGAGCATGCTCATACAACTAAGTGATTCCAAAACGCTTAAAGATTACAACATGGGAGCCTGCACGAGCGTGCATTAGATGCGCGCGGCCATGCCAAATTAGTGAATTTCAATATAAACCGGCCGAAGGCACAGATTTTGTGGACTTTTGGTAGAGTAGTCTTCGGCAAGTGTTTCGAGCAACATGAGAGTTTCAAAGGAGATCGAAGGAGGAGAAGACATCAAGCAAGGAAGTCCTCATATTTTCAATTATGTCTTTCTCCAGTATCTCTGTTACTGTTTCCATTACCATGAGAGACTAAACCCCTTCGGCGGTGCCTCGGACACATGAACCCTAGGATGATTTATCAATTGAATTCTTTTATTTAATTGTTTTCCTTTATTGATGATTCTTATGAGTCTGTACTTGATTTATGTGATTATATTTTGCATAAGCTATGGTTATATAACTTGTTATGTTTAAGCAAGGCACATACGTGCTTAGGGTTTTGACTTGCATGTCTCTTTTATGCATAGATCCATATCTCTCTTAATTAGGTTACAACTAGGCATTGGTAACGAGTTTGATCTGCATACCAAGAGATCGGATGTGGCATCTAGATGGTGTAATTGTCGAACTCCCAAGAATAAATCAATAGAGAGCCAATACTAAGAATTTAGTTGTTAATAAAAGAATCCTAAAGGGATTGAGATCCTAGGTTCCACGTTTCATTTCTCATTGTTCATAGTATGACAATTGTTCGCATTAGTTTTCTTTAGGATAATCAACCAATCACAACTACTTCCATAGTTTTCAACTAGATAGCAAGGATAGTTTGTACTAGTATTCAAGTCCTCGTGGATTCCATAACCCTAACTTTGGGTACTTTATTACTTGATCGACCCCATACACTTATGGGTAGTTGTCGCGCACCTTGTGCGTCCATCAAATTAATGTATAATGGAAAAGATTTGGCAATTGGAATAGTTTTAGGGCAAAGGCGGGATAAGACCCATCATCTACTATGCCAGCAAGACATTGACGTATGCGTAAGAGAACTACACTACAATTGTCAAAGCATTACAAGTAGTGATTTATTCGTTTGATAAATTTTGACCTTATTTAGTTTTATCAAAAGTTATTGTTTATACTGAACATACTACACTAAGATATTTATTAAATAAGTTCGATGCTAAACCTCATTTGATCTGTTGGGTGTTGTTATTGCAGAAATTTAATCTTAAGATTAGGGACAAATGAGGATTTGAAAATGTCGTAGTTGACCACCCATCATGATTAGAAGGGTCCATTCAAGTCGAAGTTGAGGAAGGGGAAGTGGATGATGTATTCCCTGACGAGCAACTTTATCTTGTGGACGAAGGCAAAGAAAAAGAGATGCTATGGTTTGCAGACATTTCCAACTACATGGTGGGGAAAGTACTACCAAAAGGGTTGTCAACCTAGGAAGGAAGGAAGTTCTTCTAAGACTTTAGGAATTACTTGTGAGAAGACCCATATTTGTATAAAATATGTGCAGACAAGATGCATGTCTTGTCGAGAATGATGGGAGATCTTAAACCATTGTCATGCTGGACCAACTAGGGGGAGAGGGGGTGGGAGGGAAATTTAGTACAAATCAAACAATAGAGAAAATGTTGGCATCAGAATTCTTCTGCCCAACAATATTCCATGACATACAGAAGTTTGTAAAGGCTTGTAATAGATGCCAAAGAGCAGGGAATATTTCGAAGCAGGATGAGATAAGCCAGAATCCAATCGAACAATGTGAGATATTTGATATATGTGGAATTGATTTTATGGAACCCTTCCCCACCTCAAATAGGAACAAGTTTAGTCTATTAGTAGTAGATTATGTATAAAAAGGGTAGAAGCTGAGGCGTTACTGTATAATAATGCTAGGGTAGTGGTCAGTTTCCTGAAGAAGTTGTTTTCTCGATCCGGTACTCTGCGAGCGATCATCAGTGATTGATGGACACACTTTTGCAACACCGAATTTGAGAAGATCCTTAAGAAGTATGGGGTAACGCATGAAGTATCCACCTTGTATATTCCGCAAACATGTGGCTAGGCCGAAGTGTTTAATCGCGAATTGAAGCGAATTCTAGAAAATACGGTCCAATATAACAGACGATATTCGTTAGAAAGATTGGACGACATAATCTAGGCATACAAGACAACATATAAGACACCGATCGGGAACACCCCATATCGACTGGCCTATGGCAATGCATGCCATTTGTCGGTCCAATTGGAGTATCGAGCATATTGGGCCATCAAATTCATGAACTTTGATTTAGACTAAGTAGGACAAAAGTGAAGGTTGCAGCTGAACAAGATGAACAAATGGGGTCATAATGCATATGAGAATATGGGGCATACTAGGAGTGCACGTAATGATTCGACGATGAGCAAGTTAAGAAGGACCAACATTTTGCGGTAGGTGATCAAGTGTTGCTTTTTAACACACATTTTCTGTTGTTTCCACGCAAATTCAAGTCCAGGTGGTCAAGGCCCTACACAATAACACAAGTTTCTCCCCATGGGGTTAAACCCGTTTGTAGGGGACCACAACCCTTCCAGCAGGGAAGCTAAGAGGCTTCATCAACTACAAAAAATGTTAAATTTACTCTCGGCAATATAAGCGTGAGTAAAAGTATCAATAAGAGTGAGTATAGATCTCAATATTTTTACTCCCGGAAGAAAACATTATACAGACTCTAAAAATGCAATAACTAATGGACGGCAACGGTATAGCCATATTGGAGGGAAAATTTTCGTGAGAATAGATTTTTAGGTTTTACTCACAGTTTAACATACATGAGTAAAAGAAGTGATTATTACTTTTATTTTACCTTTACTCATGGATATTATCTGATGAGTGTATAATATGACATATTTTCATGCACTATGCTTGATTCTTTCGCCTAGTTTTCTCTATTTTTGCGCTCTTTTCGGTATTTTCTTGTGATTGAGCAGGAAAAGAGGCACCCGGAATAAAAGAAGTGAAATACAGATTAATTCTGATAAAAAAAAAACTAAAAAGCCAAGTACGCGGCCGTGTACATGCCCGTGTAGATGATAGGGCTGCTGTAGTGTTAAAACCAGAACATCTCAAAGATACAGAGGCAAGCATGGCCTGATGCACGGGCGTGCACTTGCTCGTGCATCTCTCGTGATTCTAGAAAACAGTGTACACCAAGTTGTTTGTAGGAGATGCATGGCGTGCTTAGATCGGCATGGCCATGCATCAACAATTTCGAAGCCTATAAAAAAGGATGCCCAATGCGACTTTTGAGGTAACTTTTCGCCGACTAGCCTTGGGCAACTTTCCTGCTGACGGCTAGGGTTTCGATGGAGATTGAAGGTGGAGAAGACATTGACTCGAGGAGTAATTCTTATATCTTTTATCATGTCTTCTAATTTAGATCCTGTGCTAGGTTTTCTTAGTATGAGAGGCGACAACCCTTGTTGTGGCTCAGGTCTTTGAACCTTAGGATGAGCATGTGACCTTTTCCTATTTTTAATACCAGGTTTCCTTTTTTTATTATTTCTGTGAATTATCTATGTGTGCTGAATACCTATGGTTTGTTAGTGTTAAAGCTTTGATCACATAATTAAAATTTCTTGATGCATGATGAGAGATCGCGGTCAAGCTAGGTCCTAGCATAGATAATAGAGGGGGGGTGGGGGTGGGGGTGTATGCCAAGTGATCGAATAATTTGATATCTCTCAAAATAGTGCTATTTAGATGACATATTATGCTATGTTGAGACCAAATATAGCCATCTAATGATGTATTCAAGAGCCAATTCGGGTTATTTTGTATAAACCCTACCTTAACTAGCATACACAGTTGTTTTAGTGAATTTCTATACTAAATCTACTAGTTTATACACTAATGTAAGTGTTTTTAATATTGAAAGATGATAAGTCCAATGGAGCAAGATATGGATGATCCTGGAGGAAATAGATAGGTGTTCTATAACAAAGGAGCATAAGGAGTAAAAGGAGAGAGGATTGTGAGCAGCCTGAAAGAGCAGCTGAAATTAGGAATTTAATGGAAGAGGTACAGGACTCCAAATCAGATCTCCACTATCCAGAGTGAAGATCAATAAGTCAGGAACACTCAGTTTAAATTTCATCTCAATCTGATTTGAAATGGTCATCTGATTGTTGAGTTGATGAAGACATTGCAATGCAAACTACATACATCACGATGTTAATTAGGGCTGAGAACGTTCTACGGGAAATAAATTAACATCGCGATGTCACTTTTTGACATCGTGATGTCGAGGGTGCTGGATAAAAAAACATGCTGATTTGCTAGTTTTTTGGTTATCTCTCATTTGGGGGCGACGGATAGGGCTCCAAAGAGGCAACAGAAGGGTTTCAAGGCCAAATCTAGCGGGGAGAAGCTCAAAACAAAGGGGAACCCATTTCTTATTGTTTTACATTGGATTTATCTCTTCTTTGTGCCAAATCATGGATGCTTACCTTCCTATTTGCATTATTATGGATCTTTCATTTTTAATGGTGGCTTAAATATCTATGCTAGGGTTGTATGAACTCTTTGATTTGATATTTATATTATCTTTGGCTTTGCTTTGTAATCATGTGTATGGATGTGCCTATGAATATCTCATATTAATTCTTGTTGGTCGAAAGGTGACAAGTATCTTAAGCTTCAAGCGCATAAACATATGGGCTTTAAAGTAGAGTTGAAACATAGGTCGACGAAGTGACACCGATTTGTCCTCTAACTTAGACATAAGTAGAGGCATATCCATGGTATTGATAGAGATTTTTCCTATAATGCTTCTAATGTACCGATAGAAATATTAACTTTAGAGGCATGATCCTTGGAAATAAGGTCTTGTAGGATGCATCCGAAGTGCACATAAATGCAATCTTTTTCATTAAAACACCCATATGCAAAACCTTGATAACTTAGTAAGCCAAAGAGAAAATCATAACAAGTCATTAGAGTCATACAACCCTAGAAGCATATCAAATAGAGAATTCTCCTACACCCTTCGTTATCTCCCACTTCTATCTAGGAATAGTTTAGATTATTATCCTTCCACTTAATCAATTGATTGACTTTACCAAGCAACTTAGTAGGTTAGTGTTCATCTAAACCTAGTAAGCCTTCCTTTTAGATTCAACCCGATACTCACCGGAATTTATTACTTGCTACCACGTACACTTGAGTGCGGGAGCTTGAGTGCGTGTACTCTAGCTTTTGGTCAACAAGCTTTTGGCGCCGTTGCCGGGGAGGGCATAGGCCACTGGTGACATTAGCTGAATAGTAGTTAGTCTAGTTCAGTCATTTATTTTTCTTTTACATTCTTTTGTTTTATATACATCTTTTTTTTATTTTCTTTTTTCTTGACTAATTTTTGTTTTCTCTTTATCTAGACTTCATTTATTCTATCTTGGGCCTTCAATGAAGCTTACACCTTATGGAGGACAAGTGTGCTAAGATCATGGAAGGCAACTATTACACATCTTGGCCTAAGAGTGTAATATCTTGTTTGGATGAAGAACCTCCACCGTGTTATCAAGGGGCACTCTCAAGGACCTATACCCCTACAATGTTATCTATTGAATTTGAAGTTCAAAGGATTCCAAGAGTTGGAAAGGAGTCGAGCATTAGAGAAGATAGTAAACTTCAACAAGTGGACAATAAGCTTTCCTTAGAAGGGAAATTGGAGGCATTTACTGCAGAAATGAAAGCCATGTGTCAAGAGTTTACTAACCGAGCTAGTAGCCAACCATCTCTAATGGGTAAAGTAAATGATAAGCCCCAAAATCAAAAGCGGAATACATGACTAAAGGAGATGGAAGAAAAAGAGGAGAAAGAATCTCCATTAGAAAAGCTAATGACGCAATATATGGTATACAATGAACATTAGCTCAGGACTTTGATGACGAAATGCAAATAGAGGAGATTACTGAAGGAGAACATAAGCATATCCATCCCCCTCCATATTTTTCTCAAGGGTCACTACAACAAGGGCTTGATGCCAAACTCCAAGACTATGATAAACAAATACAAAACATAGCAAGTGGCATATGAGTACAAAGACAGTCTTGTACACCTCGAGCAAGTGCAAGATGAAATCAAAACTCAAGTAAGCCTGCAGCAACTGGGGTTTGAAAGCATGGATGGTGCCGAGCCTTGCTACCCGTTTGAAGAAGAATGCTCTAATAAGTGAGGATTGTACACAATTATGCTCTATGAACCCTTGGAGCAACATTTTATTCTTGAGGAAGTTGATAGATGGCAAAGCAATTTAGATACAACAAGAAATGCCGAATGAAGATATCATATGGTCTTGTTGCAATAACTATTGGGGGTGACAAAATTCACAAGTGGCAAATCTTCCATGTTCACTACTCATAGAGGTGTCAAACGGGCCTTCTTTGGACTAGGGCGACACGGCGGACACGCCGGCGGTGCGACCCGCCATCAGAAAGCACGTGGGCGTGTGTCGGCTGACTCCGCTAGTGGGCCCATCTTTGGGCCGACTCACAGCGTGGCCGGGGCAACACAAGGCCAGCGTCAATGCGGCCCGGCACGCCTGGCATGGCCCGCTTACTGTTGTGGGCCGTGCCTGGCATGGCCCACCACTTTTTCTTCTTCTTTTGTTTTACTGCTCATAAAGGGTTCAAAGACCCTTTTAGCCCCTCCAACAACTATAAAACGGCTATATTAGGGGATATTTGTGTCTTTTAGTAAAATGACAAATTTACCCTCTCCAACAACTAGTTTATGAGGGTATTAAGGGTATTAAAAATATAACAAACAGTCTATAAATAAAACCCATCATTCATCCAATTGTTTTTTCATATACCAGGAACTAATCTCTTAATTCTCTTCTAATTGCTCTCAATTCTCTCATTCAACACTTTCAAATTCAAGGTTCATCTCATTCATGTTCAAGCATTTAAGGCATCATCAAGGCTTCAATCTTTCAAGTTCATCAAATTATTTCAAAATTTCGAAGTTCAAGCGTTCAACCGAATCAAGCTTCATTAAGTCTTCACTAATCCTCAACTACTTTTCAAGGAGATCACCTAGGCTTATTTTTATCTATTTTTCCAAATTTTCTCAATTTCTTCCACGAGTAGTTGTGGTAATTGAAACTTCAGATTTTAAATTTTATAATTAATGGCGGTTCATGAATTTTCCTAGTGATGATTCCCCATTTTATCTTTATGAAAACATCTAACCCGAAAGTGTCGATGAATCCGATGTCGGTGATGCTTTGGTCCATCTATTGGTGGTGCCGATTGGCGATCACCGTGATAGGAAGAAGAGGACTTCGGGGGTTTGGGAATTTTTTGAAATTATTGAAATTGAAAACAAAGGCACCCGGGCTAGGTGTAAAAAATGCAAAAAGGATTTTTCATGCCACGCTAAGGGTGGCACCGGCCATCTTAAAAGACATGTCGACAAGCATGTTTCTGCCCAACATGATTTATCTCAAACCCTTTTAGGACATATTTCCACTTCCAATTTAGGTTATTTCCATTTTTCTAATGAAAATGCGAGAAAAGAAATAACCAAATTTATTGTGCATGATGAACAACCCTGTAGTCTTTCCGAAAATCCTAGGTTTGAAAAAATGATTCATAATGCATTTCTCTCGAATTTAAAAAAGTTTCTAGAAATACAATGAGGAAAAATGCATTTTCTATTTTTAATGAATATAAGGAAAAATTAATTTGTGAATTATCTAGTATTTCTTCCAAGATTTCTCTAACTTCGGATATTTGGACTTCCAAATATCACGCAAGCTATATTTGTGTAACCTCGCATTATATTGATAATGAATGGAATTTACAAAAATGTATCATAAGTTTTAATGAATTAGAATATAGGCACACTAGTAGTGCCATTGCCGGGTGTATCATGAACACAATTTTAAAATATAAAATTGAAAATTCTAATTTTTCAATTACGTTTGATAATGCTTCTGAAAATAATGCCATAATCTATGTTCTAAAAAATCATTGAAATCCTATTTTTTCGGGTAAATTTTTTCATATTAGATGTGCATGCCATATTTTAACTTGTGTGAGCAAGATGGACTTAAAATTATTGATCCTCACATTAAAAAAATTAGGAATTGTATTTTATTTATTAGAAACTCAATTACTAGAAGGCAAGATTTTAAAAAATATTGGCTTCAATATGGAAAAAGATATAAAAAATTTGTTTTTGATGTTGAACATAGGTGGAATTCTACTTATTTAATGTTGGATTGTGTTTATGAGTATAAGGATGTTATCACTTATTTTTGTAATGAACATTTTAGAAAAAATAAAATTAGGGAATTTGATTGGGAAGTAGGAAATATGATTAGGGAATTTTTAGAAATTTTTTATAATGCAACAAAAGTTTTTTCCGGTGTTTATTATCCTATATCTATTTTAACTATAACTCATTTGTATTTTATTAGTGACATTTTTAACAAATATAGATTTCATCATGGTTTTGAATCTATTGTTGCTTCTATGGAATTAAAATTCAAAAAATATTTTTGTGTAATTAGTCCAATTTATATTTTATCTTACATGCTAGATCCTAGGTTTAAAATTGAAGGTGCTAATTATATTTTAGATTCATTTGATGAAAATATGGGTGTAGACCATAGACACTTAAAAGATGAATATAAATCCATATTTTTTGAAAAGTATGAAATTTATAATGGACTTTATGGTAGTAGAAAATCAACCCAATTGGGTGATGATGATGTTCAAAATATTTCTAAAACAAAATCTAAGACTAAAACCCCTTTACAATTATTGAATATGATGAGAAAAAAATATGGTAGCTCTTCTACTTCTTCTTCCTCTTCTCCTACTACTTATTTGAATGAATTAAACTTGTATTTATCAAATAATTTAAGATATTTTGTCATGGTGGAAACAACAAGAGCGTAATTATCCTGTGTTAGCCGCTATGGCACGTGATCTACTAACTCCCCGGGTGTCCACAGTAGCATCGGAGTCATGTTTTAATGCAGGGAATAGGGTGCTAGATGATAAAAGGAGCCAGTTGAACCAAGCTTCCTTGGAGATGAGCATCTGCTTAAAGGATTGGTTGGATGCCTTAGATAGACTTCAAGATAGAGGAGGACATGACACAAGTAGTGGCACTGAAGAAGATACAACAACAGAAAGATCGAACCGGGAGTAAAATGTAGAAGACTTGAAGGCATTAAGACTATGAAGAACTAGAAGACTTCAAAATTGGAAGCCGTGAAGATGAAGACCATGAAAACTTGGAGCCCTAACTGGAAGACTTGAAGACCTAACTTGAAGACTAAATACCTAGAATACTCAATACTTGAACACATTTGTATTATAAATTTATGATGTTTACTTGTCATATTTTTCAAATAAATCATAATATTTTGATTATTTTATTTTTCAATAAAATCAAATTCTTTATAATTTGATTCTTTTGTAATTTACGGGTTAATTTTGAATCTTGAAAATAATTTCATATTTTTCCATCAATATAATTTGTTTATTTGGTTTTGCAATTTTGTGTTTGTGTTTATGTCTTTATGACATTTTGTGCAAATGTCACATGTGCAATGTATATTTTTAAATTTTATAAGTTTTTAAAAGTTTTCATAAGTTTTTTTATAAATTTTTTTATAAGTTTTCTATAAGTTTTTCATTTGGGTGGTTCTAAAAATAATTTGGTTTATTTACAATTGATGAAAATTTCATTGATTTATGAAATTTTAACAATATTTATATGTTTTCCATAGTTTATAATTTAAACATATGTATTTATATATTTAGAAAATTTTGGGATTTTTTTCTTATTTTTTATGATTTTTTATGATTTTTTTATTTTGTTATAAAAGTTTAAGTTTTATTTAAAATAAAAAATAGGCAGGCTGACTGATCTGTGGCTTCGGCCCGTGCAAGACGACACGCCATCTTGTATCAGCCTACCTGCTTGGACACAATGTAGATGTAGGGCGGCCAGGCCAGGTTTGACACCTCTAACTGTTCAGTTGTCTCCACAAGGTGTTGAGCCATCAGCCGATCATATCAAGAACTCCAAAAAGCTGCAAAAGCTATATAAAGGAGAAGGTCTTGAGAAGGATGCGGCGGCTCTTTTCATTAAAGAGCCCGAATAACATAAACGGAGTCAAGTTAGAGACCTTAAATCTAGCGCTTCTTTGGAGACAACCCAAGCTTAAAAAGAATTAGGATTTATTGCTTTTAGTAGTTTATTTTATTCTTGTTAATTTTCTAGTTTCTAGCCCTTGTTTTTCTCATGTTTGGAATAATCCCTACTTGTTTTGTAGGTAAGACCTTGAGTTTGGGGGAGGTCCATTGAAGCGAAGCACTGTGATTATCTAAGCATGAAAAGGTTTGGAAAAAGCATAATTTTTAATTTGGCAAGGCTTGGTAATGTTTTCCGAGCTTTAATTTGAAGAAACACACTTGTTATACAAGCATTGTTAGGAAAAGATGTATAAGTATAACTGTAGATTCCTGCAGTTCACATCACGATGTTTCCTAGCCTGGGGAAAAAACCCAGAGGACTTAAAATAGTATCGCAATGTTCAGTAGGAACATTGCGATGTTACCAAAGCCAGGATTAAGTAGGGACAACATCGCGATGTCGAAGCAAAATTTAGGTCAAAACCGGGAGCTGGCACCATTTGTTTTATTTTCTCTTTCTCTTATGCAGCGACCCCACCGGCGACCTGCGCGTCTCCACCCTTACCAAGGCCTACAAATATTGTTTGTAGCATTCTCATTCATGCAAACTTTGATGGTAAGCATTCATAGCCACTTATTTATTTATTTATTTTTTACCGATAAAATTCATGAATGAGGCACAATGAGGGTTTGAATTTTCCATGCAATTCAATGTTGAATGTGTGTTTGATTGGGAATGAAATTGAGCATGTGGGAATGATTGTACATATTTTGAACCTTCACTTTACAAGGGGAGACTACGCAAAAAAATTTCCTTTTCCTAGACTTAGAAAATAAAAGGCGAACCTTTATAGATAAATTTTTTATGCCTTACTTCATGAGTCTATGCCCTTGCAGATACTTGTACCACCCTTTGTAGCATGCTTGAATGATTGGTGCGCTTGACTTTTAATTTCTTCCAAGCTTTTGTCTCTTCTCTTTCTTGTAGGACACTATGCTTCGGAGACCCACCACGACAAGAGCTTGCCCCACATAGCCCTTTGATGTGGGACACTGTTTCACATCTTCTATAGCCGCGCTCCCACTTGCACCCCACAAGCTTGCTGCACCAAGAGAGGAGCCAATGGTGGAGCATTCGGATAACGAGGACACCGATCAGTAGGGGAGTGTTCTTCAGACTTGTTCTTAGTTTTTTGTTCTTCTCTCTCTCATTTTGTTTTTGTACTTCATGTTTCATCGAGGATGATGACTTATCTTCGTTGCGGAGTGGAGTTTCATGTGCTGAAACTTGTGTGTTTTGATATATATCATGCTAGTTTTAGTCATTTTTCTGCGCTTATTGAAAATTTTTCATTTATAAGTATGTATTACACACCCCATGCATAGAAATTAAGTGGTTGATCTCCTATTTTATAGTGCATTTGACACAAATAGTACTAGAGGTTTTAATTTTTCAACCTTTAGGAAGATCACATCTTTATATACACTTGTACATCTAGAACTTCTTTTAGCACTTCATGAATGACTTTAGTCTAGCGTGTATGTTGTATAGAGAACAAATATGCATTGGAGAAAAGAGGTAGGGTTTAAATCTCTTGGTAGTCGAGTAGGACTTGACACATAGGGAAGCGTATAGAAATTGGGGGTACAGGTGAGCTCACATAAAAGGTGAATAAACAAAACAAAATAAAAAAAGAGAAAGAAAGAAAGAAAAGAACAAAAAAAATCAATAAACAATGCATCGAAATAATAAAAGCAACACCCATAAGATGTGAGCAATAGCCTACCCTGAGAGTAGTGTCTTCTACTAGTAGAGAGTATTGAAAGATTTGAATTTGTAGATTTGTGCTTTTAGTTCTATTTTCCGTTGCATGAATCTATCCATGTAACATACAATTTGACTAAAGGTATTACACTAGTAGAATTCTAATCCACGATAAAGAATATCTAATTATGATTTGTACTGGGTCTGAAATCTTCAACCCTTTACTTATTGTGTCTTGTTGCATCTATTTTCATTGGCAAAGGAGATCTAACCTGATAATATATATGCTTGAGCTATTGACTTGTATGTTTTATTGTTTTATTGCTTGAGGACAAGCAATAGTTTGAGTTTGGGGGTGTGATTGCTCTCAAAATAGAGCTATTTAGATGACATATTATGCTATGTTAAAACCAAATATGGCTATCTAATGATGTATTCAAGAGCCAATTTGGGTTATTTTGTATAAACATTACCTCAACTAGCATACACACTTGTTTTAGTGAGTTTCTATACTAAATGGATTAGTTTATGCACTAATGCAAGTGTTTTTAATATTGACAGATGATGAGTCCATTGGAGCGAGATATGGATAATCTTGGAGCAAATGGATAGGTATTCTATGACAAAGGAGCATAAGGAGTAAAAGGAGAGAGGATTGTGAGTAGCTTGAAAGTGTAGCTGAAATCAGGAATTTACTGGAAGAGCTAAAGGACTCCAAATCAAATCTCCACTGTTCAGATTGATGATCAATAAATCAGGAACACTCAGTTAAAATTTTAGCTTAATCCGAGTTGAAATGGTCATCCGATCGTTAAGTTCATGAAGACATCAAGATACAAACTACATACATAACGATGTTAATTAGGGCTTAGAATGCTCCACAAGAAATAAATTAACATCGCGATGTTAAGGGCGCTGGATATAAAAACTAGCTGATTTGCTAGGTTTTTGGTTATCTCGCGTTTGGGGGTGACGGATAGGGCTCCAAAGTAGTGATCTAGAGGGTTTTAAGGCCAAAGCTAGTGGGGAGAAGCTCAAAACAAAAGGGGGAACCTATTTCATATTGTTTTACATTGGATTTATCTCTTATTTATACCGAATCATGGATGTTTATCTTCCTATTTGCATCATTATGTATCTTTCATTTGTAATGGTGGCTTAAACATATATGCTAGGGTTGTATGAACTCTTTCATTTGATATTTATATTATCTTTGGCTTCGCTTTGTTATCATGTGTGTGGATGTGCCTATGAATCTTTCATATTAATCCTTGTTGGTCGAAAGGCAACAAGTATCTTAAGCTTCAAACGCATAGACATATGGGCTTTAAAGTAGAGTAGAAGCATAGGGTGGATGGAGTGACACCGATTTGTCCTTTAACTTAGACATAAGTAGAGGCATATCCATTGTATTGATAGAGATTTGCCCTATAATGCTTCTAATGTACTGATAGAAATATGGACTTTAGTGGCATGATCCTTAGAAATAAGGTCTTGTAGGATGCACCCGGAGTGCACATAAGTGCAATCTTTATCATTGAAACACCCATATCCAAAACCTTGATAACTTAGTAAGCCAAAGAGAAAATCATAACAAGTCATTAGACTCATACAACCCTAGAAGCATATCATAGAGAGAATTCCCCCACACCCTTCGTTATCTCTCACTTCTATATAGGAATAGTTTAGATTAGTATCCTTCCACTTAATCGATCGATTAACTTTATTAAGCAACTTAGTAGGTTAGTGTTCATCTAAACCTAGTAAGCCTTCCCTGTGGATTCGACCCGGTACTCACCGGAATTTATTACTTGCGACTATGTACACATGCGTGCGGGGGCTTGAGTGCGTGCACTCTAGCTTTTGGTCAACATGATTCATCATGTTGTTAACGCAACACCAAATCATTTCTGAAATAAGGTAAAACTTAATAGTGGAAACCATAGAACCCTCATCAATAATGATAATTTAGTCATATGGTGAAGTAGCTATATGGGACTAGGGTTTGGCTATCACGAGAGATCGTGGTCAAACTAAATTAGGGTTCTTCACGGTCAAGGAATAGATTAACAAGGTAGCTAGTATTAGGAAATTAGTTAACAAGGGATTCTTAGGTTGATAACCATCCGGGATGCCATGCTCTCTGCATTTATTTAAACCCTCGATTTGTTAACTGTTCATCGTAGTAACTTTATATTTCTTTATTTAGGATTAGATTACCACATATTTTTAGGCTGGGTAATAGAGTTCTAGTTAGTACTAGTCGTTGTCCCTTTGGATTTGACAACCCTATCCTTTGGTACTTTACTACTTGACTAACTCCATGCACTTGCAGATAAAAAGACATCAAGTATTTGGCAGTATTGTCGGGGATCGACGTTCTAGGAACATTAGGGTTTTGTCACTCTAGCTATCTTAGTCTTAGTTTTAGTCTATTATTTTTTTAGTTAGTTCCTTTTATTAATTTCGTGTCGATCTTGTTTTTCTTCTTATTGAAGGTACCAGTGTATGACAAGAAGTTCCTTGTATCCACTAGAGGTAACGGATCCATACTTCAAGCGTCACCTTCGCACGAAGTTAAGGGAAATCATTCTCAAAAAAACAACAACAATGGAGAGTAGTACGGAAGTGATTCAACCAGAAGCAATGGCAACACCGACCCATTCTATTACTGATTACGCCAAACCAAGCCTTGATGTCATCAACTTGAGTTTTAACCCTCCACCGAACAATGGACATAATTTTGATTTGAGACCTTGCATCATTTTGATTATCCAGCAAACATGTCAGTTTGATGGTTTCCAAGATGACGACCCATACGCTGATCTAACGAGTTTCTTTGAAATCAGTAACATCACCACGGTAAATGGAGTACCTTTTGATGCAATTCACCTTAGGCTATTCCCGTTCTTACTCACAGGCCGAGCCAACCAATGGCTCCATTCCCTACCACCTGGTTTCATACTACATGGGCACAGTTTGTCGAAAATTTTCTAATGAGATACTTCCATCCAACCAATATTACAAAACAAAGGAGTGACATCTCATCTTTCAGACAAGTGGAATCAGAGACTTGATATGACATATGATAGAGATACAAAGAGATGCTCAAGAAATATCCACAGCACAGAATAGTGGACTGGATGCAAGTCCAAACCTTTTCTAATGGACATAACGTGGTTACCAAGAAGATGTTAGATGCAACAACCAATAGAGCTCTCTGCAACAAGGAACCCAAAGTAGCCAAGGAATTAATTAAGGAGATGGCGGTCAGTGGATATCAATGAAGCTCTTGGAAAAACAATAACAAACCAATCAGAGTTGTAGGAATCTATGAAGTGGATGTGTTGACAACCTTGGTAGCCATGGTTGATGGAATTAGAAAATGGTTGGATAACATGTCTATTCAACAAGAGGCCCTAGTTATGAATTGAGGGGCATATGGGGACCAAACATATACCATGTTTCCATCCACGAAAGGGCCTGTCGAGTAGGTTGATTTTTCGGGAAGTCAGGACAAATATCAAAACAACCGATATAGTTCTACTACAACCTCGTGTGGAGGAGTCGCCCGAATATTTCACGAAGTACCCCGAGGCAAGTTCAAGGTAAACCAAGATCAAATCAACAAGTAGGCTTTCAGCAACCCTCGCAGGAAAAGAAGGGTGTGAATTTAGAGAACATCTTGGCAAATTTTATTTGTACCACCACAGAATGCTTCAAGAGAAACAAAGAGTGGATATGAAACAACTGGGGATCATTATAGAACCTGGAACATCAAGTGGCTAAGATCGCAAAGACTCTGGATGAAAGAGTGTCGGGCATCCTTCCCAGCAACAATGAGGTGAATCCAAGGAAATCTGTCGTGGCCATCAGCCTTAGGAGTAGAATTGCATTGCCTCCACCATAAGCCAAGGGTCTACAAGAAGCCACAGAGAAGAAGGATGAGCTGTAGTCAGATGTTGAAGAAGATCCAATAAGGGTAAGGACAAGCAAGCTCTAAACGTGCGCGAGTACCAACCAAAACTATCCTACCCCACTAAGGTAAAGAAGGACCAATTGGATGAGCAGTTCAAAAAGTTCTTGGAGATGTTCAAGGCATTATACATCAATGTCCCATATGAGGAAGCTCTTGCACAGATGCCATGGTATGCCAAATTCTTAAAGAAACTACTCACCAATAAAAGGAAATTGGAGAAAGTGTCCACGGTGATACTAAGTCAAGAGTTCTTAGCAATTCTTGCCAAAAAACTACCAAGGAAGGAGAAGGACTCAGGAAGTTTCATAGTTCTCTGCACTATTGGGGGTTTAGTAGATGCAAAAGGCCTTAGCTGACAATGGAGCAAGTATCAACCTCATCCAAAAGTTAGGGCTTCGAGAGTCGAAGCAAACCAAGGTGACACTTCAGATGGTTGATCTATCTATTCGCCACCCTTGAAGGATCATTGAAGACGTGTTGGTGAAAGTGGAAAAGTTCATCTTCTCGGTAGATTATATCATACTAGACATGGATGATCTAGTAGAATTACCCCTCAACCTTGGGAGATCATTCTTGAAGACGGCATAAGTAGTATTCGACATTAACGATGACCGGATGGTTCTCAGAGTCGGGGTTGAGAAAGTCGAGTTCAAACTCCAATCAGCCATGTGATACACTTTAGAATTTGATGATTCTTGTTATTTTATTGACCATATTGATAATTGTGTTTCAAACTTCGTGTAGGATCGATTGTTGAAAGATTAGCTGGAGGATCTCTTCGGGAATGAACTACCACCATGGGAGAACAACAAAGGAGATGAATGCCCGGAACAATCAAAATGGACCTTCCATATTTGGATCGTTAAGAAGGGTTGGAAGAAGTTGACGTCAAGAAAGAGGAGTGACATCCCCTCACCAAAAATCCACCATGCCCATATTAGAGCCAATCCTGCAAGTAAGAATTTTATTCCCATCTAAGTATGGAAGCATCGGGTGATCCGTCCTACAGTAAGGAAGCTTAGGGGTCCACTTATTGGAACCTCCATGAGTATAATAGGTACGTTAAGCTAGTGACGTAAACAAAGCGCTTCTTGGGATGCAACCCAAGCCTTCTAGTTAGTTTTTCTATGCTAGATTTCTACTTAGTAGTGATTTCATCTAGTCTTTGTTTAGGTATACATTAGTGGTAATTTCTATACTTTGATGATTTCTCACTGGTTATGTGTTTTTTGAAGGTGTCTAACGATCAATTTATAGTTTATGGAGACGATAACGTGCAGGTGTAGGGGAAAACAGGGTGAAAAGTATACCCAGGAAAATATGAAGAGATGCACGGGCAAGAGAATGGCTATGCTTAAGACCATACAACTTTGTAAAATCACAAGTTACACAAGGTGGACCAAACACAGGCATGTTTCCAGGTGTGTTAGAGATGCACGGGTACTCCTATAGAGCGATTAGACGAAGGCAGAGAGATGTATGTGCATCTACATACCCGTTCCTCAAACCGTGCTCGGGCCGATAGTTTGTAAACTAGGGCTTTTATTCCCAATCCTAGCCACCGTCACCATATCTTTTGCCTCCTCCTCCAAATTCTCACCTTCGCGAATGCCCAGGAAATTCGAAAGAATACCTGTGGAGTTCATCACCGATTCACCAAGACCCCACCTGCAGCACCATCGTCTTCTTGGTAAAGTACACCCGTGCACCCTAAACTGGAAGCCGTGTAACACCACTTGACCACTACCTCGCCGGCCACTCGACCAACATTATGCCTCAAAATTAGGTCATGTAAGGACCCCCAAAAAGCTAAAAAGGGGAGGGGAGCTCTCGGCCACGTGCACCACCACCACCACTGCCGGCGGTCACCACCATGACGGAACTCCCCTTAACTGCACCTGCCCACAAAGCCCGAATTCCGTCTTCATCAATTAAAGTTTGGTAATGCAAGGCACATTGATTGGGACATTGTCAAGGAGGTAGGCCTTGCCGTCGACATCCCCCGATATTTGGAGGTGGGGGCATAGGCCCACCTACTTGCCATTAGGTATAGATCTTACCAAGAGTTGAACTTGGAGGTGCTCTCGATGATCCATCTGGCCAATTCTAAATAAATTATCTGATACGTTTCAAATATTTTAATGAGGTTAATTATGAATTGAAAATGAATTAATCATTTTAAACCTCAATGAAATGAAAATCAAGAATGAATGACCTTTAATCCAACCTCGCAACTATTGGGCCTAAAAGAAGGCCTTATTGGGCCAGGCCACATTTACTTGAAATTAGAGCTATCAAAACGGGGTGGCCGGGCGGGCAAGCCGGCGGGCCAAAAAAACCCGTGATGTTACAGTGCGCCCGTGACCACTGGAATCATTTTACCCGAATTTCCAGGATGTGGACAAATCAATTAAATAATTTGTCGCCCATGTGACTACATAGTGGACAGATAATATTAAATAAGACTAACTTTCTTTTTGTGGAATATATTTTAAAAGATAAGGTTAATTAATCGAAAAGAATAATATATATTTAAAATAATAATTATTTAAAATATCTTATCTTTTATTTATAAGTTAAAGGATGAGAGGAGAGTGAGAGAAATCAAAATTCTCTTATCTCATCTCTCTCTCTCTCTCTTTCTCTCTCTCTCTCTCTTTCTCTCTCTCTCTCTCTCTTTCTCTCTTCGATCCCTAAATCTTCCAGCTCCCATCCCTCGACTCACGCTTGACCGCCAGCTAAAACCTGCAACCACGTCGCTCACAAGCTACCCGATGCACTTTGTGCTTCCATCGCCTCGAGGGTTAGGCGCCCCTTGTCTCTGTGACCCTTTATGTGCCCGACGCCCTGAACCGGCGCCACCCTGAGCCGCGGCCCAGCTCCGCCCCAGCCTACGCCCTAACGCAGCCCGGCCGCTAGATCTGTAACACCCTAGTCCTTTTTAGGGGACACGTGTCACACCAGCAAGGCTAAGGGACTGAACCCCAAGCCTAAAGCTGTCTATCTAAACTACACATAAATTTGAAAACAAGGAACTAGCAAATACCATAATGACATAGCTAAATTAAGATCAAGTCTGATACAAACCACAAGTACAATACTGACGTAATACATGATTGTCTCAATACATACACACTCAAATGCATAAATAAAAGATAACTGGACGCGGGAGAAAGAGCCTGCTCTAAACCTGTCCTCTAATCTAACGATGGGACAAGCCCTCTACCACGTCTCCTGTCTATCGCCTGCATAAGCATGACATAAAAGAGTGGTTGAGCTACTAAAGCTCAGTGAATGGGAACATAGCTACCAGGTGTATACTATACCTGTATAATAACATAAAAAACTGTAAATACTGAAGTATAAGCATGTATATAAACATCTGAAATCAAATGTTGAAACTAGAAGCAGATGCTATGTAACAAGCATGCAGGTCAGTGCATTATCTCCATTCTGCTCAATCATGTCTAGATGCATATTCAACTAAGTATGCAAATCTAAATTTCTGTTCTCAGTCTTGTGAATCCCATCTAAGTCCTGTAGTTCCCCCTAGTAATCTCATCTATGCCACCTTACTAGGCGAGATGTAACTATATCTCCGGTAGGCGAGAAAACTGTGCCTCAGTACTGCGAGATGTAACTATATCTCCAAAGGAGAGGAACGCGGTCCACTCTGGAATTCACAAGACTATCTGAGACTACACATCAACCTCAATACCGTATGTCCAGCAACCAATGACATATCTAATACACGCGGTCCTCTATATACGTACACAAGGCTCCCAAGGGAATGGAGAGGTTTTTTTTTATTTTAATAAAAAGGGAAGGTCTAAAATAGATAGTTCTGTGATGAAAAACGGAGTTAAGATCACCTCTCCCTAACCTAGTGCCGTACTCTTTGGCTCTCTAATGGCCACCATTTGGAACATACAAGTAATGCATTAAGCTAATGTGTAATCTAACTTTTCAAAATCTGTCTACTGGGCATGAATGACCTTCTATAAATCTAAAATCTCATAGAATGTTACATTCATGCTTTTAAACTAGTATCAAATACGTATAAAACTACTTGTGATAAAAAATCGTGCAATATTGTAGATACTCGTATAGAAATATGGTAACATGCTCGTATAAAAATACGGTAAGATACTCGTACTGTACAGCTTGTTCCACATCACCTAAGTCTAGTCCGAGTTGGAGTCGGGCTCGGTTTCCTCGGCAGCGGTGGACTGTCTGTGCCCTTTCCTTTCCCTGATAAAGGAAATATGAATCCCATAAATACGGAGTCCTTATTCTTGACTCGTATACTAATTAAGCTCTATGAAATACGTTAACTCTAAGCATGATTGTAAGCTACCAACGTACTCTCTCAAAGTAAATAAATTCTATACTTGAGCATGGAAAATAGTTATGAAATTTCTAACAAAAATCGGGCAGTACCTCCTCTATTTGTAGGGCTCCCAATTCACTACAAACATTTCCAGTATACAATTCTAATAACACATAAATCACATGAGCTCAATACAACCATACACAATCAGTAACCCTTAACTTCTTACTGAGTTTTCATCAATTAAACCCCACTTAAATCACTTCATAACTTCATTACCATTTAATTAAGATTCACTCAACACACAGCCTCCATCTAGGGTTCTTCCCAATTTACTAAACCCCTCAATCAATCAAGGTATAGAAGCTCACGGGGAGGGGTTTCGACTGTGGAAATCTAAGAATTTCCTCGCCGACTCGGAGCGGGGAAGGTGGTGGCCAATGTCCTGATCGTGATCAGCGTTCGGAAAAGAGCTCGGCTTGCTGTCGTGCGCGTCATGTGTGGTAGAGGCGGCCGCAATGGCCTAACGGTGGCGGCGACGCTGCTTCTTGCGGCTCCCGAGTTGGGCTGAGAGGCCGCCATCTTGCTCGGTGCTTGTATGATGCGTGGGTGCTGGCTCGGAGGAGCGGTGGGGTGGACTGCCAGGGTCGCGCGCGGTGCAGGTGGCCTAAAATGGCCCGGTTGCCGGCGGCCGAGTAAAGGAGAGAGGGGACGAACGCGCAGGCGTCCGTCTGACACTCAGTCGAGAGGGAGAGAAGATGAACTTCTCTCTCCCTCTCTCTCCCCTTCTCTTATAACTCTAAGGAACTTTACCAAAAATTAATATTTAATAAAAATTATTACTTAATTGAATCATTATTGCTTCACAAGAGACCTCACTCACCCGAGCGGCATCCGTCATGGATCCGTCACATTAATTTATTAATTCCTTATTTTAATCCTTACTTTATTCTATCTCCTTTCTAACGCGGCCACGGGCGCCTCGTGGGCTCCTCACGAAAGGCCCCCTCTACCGACCTAGATCCGTTTCTCCCGGCTTTTGACTCGGTCAGAGCTACTTTATCGGGACTCTAACTCTCGCCCGATATTTTCCTATAACTAATCTGGAATAATTCATATTTAATTAATTTTTATTTTAATTAATCTAACTCTACCGACTATCCAGCTCCAACTAGTCTATGTAACTTCGGCCTGGCCCATTAAGGCCTTATCTCGGCCTTATCATTAAGAGGTTGGATTTCGGTCTGTTAACTTATGGTTTTTCTTTCTTTAATTGAGATTAATAGTAATTAATCTTATTTCTGAGCTAGTTAATTTAGTGAAATATTCTAGAATTTAATTATTATTTTTTAAATAAAAAAAATTCCGAGGCGTTACATTTCTCCCACCCTTATAAAATTTCGTCCCCGAAATTACATACATATCTAACTAAAATAACTGAGGGTACTGCTCCCTCATCTGGTCATCTTTCTCCCAAGTGGCTTCTTCCACTTGATGATGGCTTCATAGCACTTTCACTAATGGTATGGTCTTGTTCCTCAAAGTTTGTTCCTTCCTATTGAGGATGTGCACTGGTCGTTCCACGTAAGACAAATTGGGAGTTAGTTCTACTGCAGGTCCCCTCAACACTTGCTTTGGATCTGACAGACACTTCCTTAGAACCGACACGTGGAAGACATCATGGATTCTCGACAACTCCTCTTGAAATGCTAGTCGGTAGGAGACAGGGCCCACTCGGTCTAAAATGTCGTAAGGCCCGATATATCTCGGGCTCAGCTTCCCGCGCTTACGGAATCTCATAACACCCTTCCATGGAGACACTTTCAGATAGACTCTGTCTCCCACGTCGAACTCCAAATCTCGACGGCGGTTATTAGCATAACCCTGTGCCTATCTTGGGTTTTCCTCATGCGCTCCCTGATGAGCTTAACTTGCTCTGAGGTTTGTTGTACTAATTCAGGCCCAGGTAATTGTCTTTCTCCTTCTTCATCACAGCATAAAGGAGTCCTGCATCTCCTGCCATATAGGGCTTCATACGGTGGCATCCCAATACTAGCCTGGTAGCTGTTGCTGTAGGCAAACTCTACCAGCCCCAAATTGTCTTCTCAGCTCCCGGGCAGTTCCATAATACATTCCCGAAGAAGATCCTCGAGTATCTGTATGGTCCTTTCAGACTACCCATCTGTCGGAGGGTAGAATGCTGTGCTAAAGCTTAACTTGGTCCCCAAGGCCTTGTGCAAACTCCGCCAGAAATGTGACAGGAACTTCGGGTCTCGATCGGATATAATGGACACTGGCACTCCGTGTAATCTCACAACTTGGTCTACGTACAGCAGTGCCAACCGATCCTGTGAATACGTAGTCTTGATAGGTATAAAGTGGGTGGATTTAGTGAGTCTGTCGATGATGACCCAAATTGCATCCTTGCCTTGATTGGTTCGAGGTAAACCAGTCACGAAATCCATCGCTATCCTTTCCCACTTCCAGTCTGGAATTTCTAAGGGCACTAATAACCCTAGTGGTTTCTTATGTTCCGCCTTGATTTGCTGACAGATCGGACACTTCGCCACATAATCAGCTATCTCTTTCTTCATACCTCTCCAGATGTAGTTTTGCCTGATATTTGGGTACATCTTCATACTCCCGGGGTGCATGGCATAGGCTGAGCTATGGGCTTCCTCCATAATCTTTAACTTGAGGGTCACCTCATTGCGTGGAACGTAGATCCGTGCACCCACCATAATTGCCCCATCTGAAGAGAGAGAATAATCACACTCGCCAAGTCTTCCTTCTCGGAGCCCTTCAGCTAGCTTCATCAACTTGCGGTCTCGTAGTTAGGCCTCCTTGATTTGAGCTATCAACGTCGGACGTAGGTGGAAGTTCGCTAGTAGCCTCCCCCATCTCATCTACCGATAGCAGAGCCCAAGTTGACCTCAACTCATGGAGCTGGGCAAGGTCTGTGGTCCCGAGGAGTGCCATCGTCCTTTGGCTTAGAGCATTTACCACCACATTTGCTTTCCCGGGGTGGTACTCCAATGTGTAGTTGTAGTCCTTCAATAGCTCCATCCATCTTCGTTGCCGCATGTTTAACTCTCGCTGGCTCATCAGATACTTTAAACTCTTGTGGTTGGTGAAGATTTTACAGGCTTCACCATATAGGGAGTGTCGCCATATCTTCAGTGCGAAGACCACAACTGCTAGTTCCAAATCATTAATAGGATAGTTCACTTCATGAGTCTTGAGTTACCTAGATGCATAAGCAACAACTCCGCCCTGATGCATCAAGACACAACCTAGGCCTCGGAACGAAGCATCACTATAGATCTCATAACCTATGCCCGAAGTCGGTAAGGTAAGGATAGGAGCAGACACTACACGGTTCTTCAGCTCTTGGAGGCTCTGCTCGCACTTCTCGGTCCACTCGTACTCAGCATCGTTCCGTAGCAAGTTGGTTATAGGTTGAGTTATAGAGGAGAATCCCTCCACGAATCTTCGGTAGTAGCCGGCCAATCCCAAGAAGCTTCTGATCTCCTTCACTGTAGTCGGGGTTTGCCAACTAACTATCGCTTCAATCTTCTCGGAATCCACGTAAACTCCCATTGCAGAGACCACGTGTCCCAAGAACTTCACTTCTTCTAGCCAGAAGTCACACTTCTTGAGGTTGGTGAATAGATGTTGCTCCCTCAGCGTCTATAGTACTATCCGGAGATGCTGTACATGCTCCTCTACACTCCTTGAGTACACTAAGATGTCATCTATGAACACCACAACGAACTGGTCTAGGTACGGCGCAAATACTCTGTTCATCATGCCCATGAAAGCTGCGGGTCCATTCATCAGTCCAAAAGGCATTACTAGGAATTCGAAATGCCCATATCGACACCGAAAGGCTGTCTTGGCCACATCCTCCTTCACTCGTAGCTGATGATACCCAGACTTCAAGTCAATTTTCGAGAAGATGCACGCTCCTCGTAACTGATCGAACAGGTCGTCGATGCGGGGTAGAGGGTACCGGTTCTTGATTGTGGCCGCGTTCAGCTGTCGGTAATCAATACACATTCTTAAGGAGTCGTCCTTCTTCTCACAAATATTACTGGCGCACCCCAGAGGGAGACACTTGGTCTGATGAACCCCTTCTCTAATAGCTCACTAAGTTGACTCTTCAACTCCTTCAGCTCCACGAGGGCCATCCTATATGGTGCCTTAGAAATCGGAGTCGTCCCTGGGTGCAACTCTATCGAGAACTCCACGCCTCTAGGCGGCGGTAAACCGGGTAGCGCCTGGAATACGTCCGGGTACTCGCAAGCTACCGGTATGTTTTGTACGTCCTTCTTGGGGGCTTCAGCTTCCACCAAGTTCGCCAAGCGAGCTTCCTCTACATCCTCGGTTTGGGCTAGCCACCAGTAGAAAAATATCTCTGCGTCGCCCAGTCGCTGGAAGGTCACCTTCTTCAGATAACAGTCTACTGTGGCATGATGGACCGACAACTAATCCATCCCTAGGATGGCATCAAAATCTAAGACCCTCATCAGGATCAAGTGTGCAGTTAGCTCCTGGTCATCTATCCTCACATCACACCCCTCATACACCAATTTTACAACGATAGAACTACCTATGGGTGAAGCTACTACCATAGGTTGAGCTAACCTAGTGGCATATACATTATCTCGCATACTAAATGATGTAGCTATAAACGAATGCGTGGATCCAGGATCTATAAGAATGCACGTATCAACACCATAAATATGAGCAAGCACTGCTATCACGCCGTGGGTGTGTGCCTACGGCCTCTGGCGAAGTTAGGGCGTAAGGCACATGCACCAAACATGGACGGAACTCCTCTGCCTCCTCCTTTGGACGTCCCCCCGAAGGATCCTCCTCGATTACCTCCAGTGCTGCCGACCATGGTGAAACCAGGCAGCTGCTGTGTACTCTGATCTCCAGCCTATAACTGAGGAGTGGAACCGCTCCCCTGAGTGTTTAAGGGGCATTGCTTCATATGGTGCCCCGGCTGATGACAGCGATAGCAGATGTTGACTCCCAACCCTGCCTTACATTCCCCAAGATGGTACTTCTTACAGGTTGGACACTGGGGCCATTTCTGTCTTTGCCCCCCAAAGTAGAACCTCCACTGCTATTGCTGTTACTCTTCTTCGAGGGTCTTGTGTTGTCACCCCCTGAAAGGCTTGGCGGGTTTCTCTTCTTGAGCCATTCCTAGCGTTGTTTCTGTCTTCCCAGGCTCAACTCACTTGGGAGGGTAGCCTCTACTAGTGTTGTGTGATTGTCGAAGCCGGACACAGTAACATAATGCCGGATCTCATCCTGGAGTCCATCTTCGAATCGCTGGCACTTTTCTTCTTCATTATCAAAGTACTGGGGTGCATACCTCCCCAGCTCAGTAAATTTGGCCTTATACTCGGCCACAGAAAGATTCCCCTGACTCAACCGCATGAACTCTTGCCTCTTGGCCTTCATGTACACCTTGGACAAGAACCTTGGATCAAAGGCTCCCCGAAACTCGGCCCAAGGAATAACTGTCTCCGCTGCCTGGCGGCGTCTGATGCCCAACCACCATTGTAGAGCCCCCTGTCCTAGTAATAGGGTCACAGTGGTCACTCTCTCCCCGTCGGGACACTTCAAGGCTTCCAGGACTAGCTCGAGGTGTGTGATCCACGACTCTGCCTCAGCGGGGTCCTGGCTTCCCATAAACTGTGTGACCCCCATATTGCAGGCCCCCGTAACATAGTCTGGTCCAATGGGCCTCGTCTGTTGGAAGTTTGGGAAGGCGGCGAAGGACTGTGCCATCTGATCATAAAACTGTTACATACCAGGATTAAATCCCGGTACTGGTGGCATCCCTGGGTAATATCCCGACGTTGGTGGCATCCCTGGGTAGTATGCCGCTCCTGGTGGTGCCCCTGGACAGTACCCTGGCCCATGCTGGGAGTGAGATCCACCCGCCTGAAACTCTGCTTGCTCTGGAGCCTCTTCCTCTGGCTCCTCCATAGGCTCCTCTTGCGTAACCCGGGGTGGTCTACCGCGTCACTTGGGCGGCATTTTGTACAAGGAGAAACTTGTCAGCAATAATTCTTAGTACTTACGCACAAGTATTAACACTTATTCTACTGACATGCACTCCCACCCTAAGGCTCTGACTATCTCTAGGTCTCCTAGGATTAACTGGCTCTGATACCACTAAATGTAACACCCTAGTCCTTTTTAGGGGACACGTGTCAAACCAGCCAGGCTAAGGGACTGAACCCCAAGCCTAAAGCTGTCTATCTAAACTACACATAAATTTGAAAACAAGGAACTAGCAAATACCATAATGACATAGCTAAATTAAGATCAAGTCTGATACAAACCACAAGTATAATACTGACGTAATACATGATTGTCTGTTTACATACACACTCAAATGCATAAATAAAAGATAACTAGACGCCGGAGTCAGAGCCTGCTCTAGACCTGTCCTCTAATCTGACGATGGGACAAGCCCTCTACCACGTCTCCTGTCTATCGCCTGCATAAGCATGCCATAAAAGAGTGGCTGAGCTATTAAAGCTCAGTGAATGGGAACATAGCTACCAGGTGTATACTATACCCGTATAACAAAATAAAAAAACTATAAATACTGAAGTATAAGCATGTATACACATATCTGAAATTAAATGTTGAAACTAGAAGCAGATGCTATGCAACAAGCATGCATGTCAGTGCATTATCTCCACTTTGCTCAATCATGTCTAGATGCATAATCAACTAAGTATGTAAAACTAAATTTCTGTTCTCAGTCTTGCGAATCACGTCTAAGTCCCGTCGTTCCCCCTGGTAATCTCATCTATGCCACCGTACTAGGCGAGATGTAACTATATCTCTGGTAGGCGAGAAAACTGTACCTCAGTACTGCGAGATGTAACTATATCTCCAAAGGCGAGGAACGTGGTCCACTCTTGAATTCACGAGACTATCTGAGACTACACATCAACCTCAATACCATATGTCCAGCGACCAACGACATATCTAATACACGCGGTCCTCTATATACATACACAAGGTTCCCGAGGGAGTAGTGGGGGTTTTTTTTATTTTAATAAAAAGGGAAGGTCTAAAACAGATAGTTCAGTGATGAAAAACAGAGTTAAGATCACCTCTACCTAACCTAGTGCCGTACTCTCTGGCTCTCTAATGGCCAATCACCGAACATACAAGTCATTAGCTAATGTGTAATCTAACTTTTTCAAAATCTGTCTACTGGGCATGAATGACCTTCTATAAATCTAAAATCTCATGGAATGTTACATTCATGCTTTTAAACTAGTATCAAATACGTATAAAACTACTGTATAAAAATACTGTGCAATATTGTAGATACTCGTATAGAAATATGGTAACATGCTCGTATAAAAATACGGTAAGATACTCGTACTGTACAGCTTGTTCCACCTCACCTGAGTCTAGTCCGAGTTGGAGTCGGGCTCGGTTTCCTCGGCAGCGGTGGACTGTCTGTGCCCTTTCCTTTCCCTGATAAAGGAAATATGGTAACAGCTGCAATTGCACAGTCATCAATGCCTATGCACGTTTGCTGATCGAGTAACATGTCGTGCAACCATGGTAGTGTACCCAAGCTTCAAGGAGGAGCTCATCAAGGCTATAGCCATGGCCAAATAAAGAAAGGCAAAGATCAAGGTGGCCACCAAGAACTCTTATAGTATTCCCAAGCTTGCATGCCCTAGAGATGAAGAAGGTCTCACTATAAGCACTAGAAACCTTAACATAGTTCTTATTGTGAACTCTACGTCTATGATGATGAGTATGGAGAATGGGTTGTTGTTTAAGGACATCATCACTGCCGCTGCCACTGCCAGACTGGCACTGCAAACTGGCCCTAGTACCCGGCGCCATGATGGTTAGGGTTTCTAGGCGAAGCTTGAAAAAAAGGAAGAGGAGCTCTAGTAGAAAAGGAAAAAAAGGAAGTAAAAAAGGGCACAGTGGTGATGATGTGGCTTGCCAAGTTAGTCAACAGTTAACGCCGTAGGTCATAGTGACCAAATTGAACCAACCTAATTAGTGGTGATGAATTTTGATACCAACTGACTTGTGGTGGTGGTCATTGGGTTGGACAGGATCCGGCTGAGGAAGTCAACTACCGTGACCTGAGCGCCCTGAAGGCGATGAACAAGGATCTACAAAGGCAAGTCGTAGAGTTAACCCAACTCTTAATGATCAAGGATTTGCAGAGGTAAGTCAAGAAATTATCTAGGCGTCTGGCGGCAATCGATTTTGAACGTGGTTGTCATGGGCAGGTTCCGATTGAGGAAGTCCAACACCATAATCATAGCGATCATAGGTTTGGCCAACCCATCTACCAACCCATCTACGACAATTATGAGGAGGAGGAGATCTTGCCCATCTTCAATGATGATGCGAAGGAGGAGATCTTGCCCATCTTCAACGATGATGCGGACGAGGAGATCTCACCCATCTATGACAACTACGAGGAGGAAATTGCCGAGCTAGAGGAGAAGATTGGTGAGCCCATCTATGACGATGATAGGGCTAGCGTTGTATTGGCATCACAATGGGAGGAAAACCCTCCTAGCCCGGTAACCAACACTACTAACCTATTTTCTATCTCCAGGGTTTTGAGCGAGATCAAGCACGGAGATCCAAACTTACTAATAGAAGTGCAGTTGAACTCGAGGTCAAGTTGTTTCCAACCTGGGGTGATTGATACCAGATGTTCAATTCAAATATTGCTGGGTTGGCGGGTCAACGTAAAGACGGGAACTTATATATCGAGTCAATTCCAAGATTGGGTCGATTTTGGGTATGGTTCGGTATTTTGGCCATAACTTTGGCTATCGATATTAGAATCACGCGTTAAACCACAATTTGGAAAACTCTTTGCAGTGCTCATGACATGGAGATGTCATTTTTGAGATAATTTTAGTTATTTTTTTATATTTTTAGAAATATTTTATCTGCTGAATTAGGGTTTTCATTCTTTTTTCTCTTTTTGGTAATATTTCATATGCCAAATTAGGATAGGAGTTGAATTCGATTTGATTTCAAACTTTTAGGAGTTATTTGAATTGTTCGGAGTTTTAAATTTAGATAAGTTTAGTTTTAAATAATAATTTGTCAATTTTAGCAACTTTAGATAAGGTGATAGGGTTTCTAGGTTAGTCTTTCAAAGCTATTTAACCGTGCTTATGAGTTAGTTTTTCATTATTAAATTATGAATAATAATTTTATTTTTGGATTTTCAGAGATTTCTCTTTGTTTATCTTTCTCATTGTCGTCTTCCTTGCATTCCCTTTTAGATCCGGCTAGCCCGCGGGTTAATTGCTACCCGCCAGGCGTCAAAAAGCCATTTTTCTTATGAGATATAAATTATTAGTTTCAATAAATATGATAAAAGAACCAATGGGTTGCATTACAACTAACACTGATGTCCTTTAGCTTATGTACATGCATATCAAGCTTAAGATAGTTCATGACCTCTAGTTCACTTCACTGATAATCATTGAAACACAAATAAATTAAGGAATGGACTAATATTGCATTATTGACTCACAAATTGAAAACTAATTTATTCAGTATTTTTAGTTTTAGTCTGAAAAAGAGTTATTAGTTCTCTGCCAAAACTATGTCCAACAACATACAAGTATTCAAATTGGTTGTTGAAGATATTATATCATTGCAAAACAACATATCCAATGTAGAACATAGAGAAAGAAAGATTCAAGAGACTCCATTACGTACTAGAGTACTAAAAAATCACCTCATGGCGAGCAAAGCCTTGAGATCAACTATGCTTCTCTTCAACTCAAGAACTAAATTCATGTTCTATGTTTGTGTGTTCAAAGTGTATACATTAGTGATACTTATAATGAAGATTTAATAAGAAATTTTATACTTATAAAGAAGAAGGTTTGTGCAAAGAACAAGATTGTAATACCTTCTAGATGTTCAATCTTGGTCTTCAGAAAATGATACTCATCTTTCTTTATACAAAAGGGTATCATCACCTGATTGAGTCTCAAACAACTATGATGTCCCTTTCAAGCTATAAATTACTAAAGATACCAATGATTTAGTAAGATTAGTACTTATAAAAAAGAAGGTTGTGCAAGCTAGAAATTGTTATAGGCTCTAAATGATCTCAATCTTGGTCCTCGTAAGTTGATACCATACATACATAGTTGTAGCATATAAGTTTCCCCACATTGAAACTTGTCATTAGTTTTCTACTTTTTTGAAGAATGTTGAGGGAAAAATCAATCAACAAATTTAGTCTTTAGATTCTAACTTATGGTTCTGCAAACAAGATAATGTTGTAGCTTTTAGATATTCTCATTCTTTGTCCTTAATATGGGGATAGATGGTTAGATTGCTATTTGGACATCAGAAAATTAGTGGATCTGTTTGTGGTAATTTTACAAGATTACTTTAAGGGAAAGTAACTATTTGTTGTAATCGGATTGTTTGATGTGCTAAAGGAAATATGGATGCCAACATCTAAAGCCTTCTAATTTGTTTTCTATTTTTCTCAAATTCCAACATGGTATCGATGATTGCCATTAAGACATTCGAAAATAGTGGATGTCTTTGTGGTAATGTTACAAGATTACATAGGGACAAGAAACAATTTGAAGTAATTAAATTGTTTGACGTCAAAAGATAATATAGAGGACAACACCTAAAGTCTTCTAATATATATATATATGTATCATTTTATTTTCAAATTCCACCATGGTATCGATGATTGTTGATATAACAAAAAAAAAATAATGTTGATGATTAGAGTGTAACACAAATATATTATGGTCAATTGTTTTATGGTTAATTTATTAAATATAGATATCAAAACTCAACAAGAAATTTTAATAGGTAACAAACTATTTTATTAAATAAAATATCGATGGACATTTGGCCTATAAATGATGCATACTAATAATAAGTAGCACTTATGTTTCCATGTAACAAAAGTCCACTATTGTTTCTTACTTTCTTGAAATGGCTTGATGGCGCACCATTACCCGAATGAGACTCCAACAACATTGATATCGCTTTCAAGATATGAATCACCTAACATACCAAAGTTTTAATAAGATCAAAATTTATAAATAAGAAGGTATATACAAGCTAAAGATTGTTATACCTTTTGAATGCCCTGAATCTTGCTATTCCAAAGTTGAAATTCATCTTTCAAGTGTTGAAGGTATAAAATACATTTGCACATTCAATATTATAAAAGACTTGGCAATAATCTTGAGTTTAATATATTTTGTGAAATAAATGAATGAGATGAATGTCCAAAACCAAGAATTATAGGACTTTTACCCTTAATTATTAACATCCATGCAGTTTTCAGAAAAAAAATGTTACTATTGACCATTCGAGTTGCCTTGATGCTTTACAAAAGAAAGGTTATATAGGATTAGCGCATAAAAGCTAAAAATAAATTCAAAAGACTTACATATTATCCATTTTTTTCATTATTTTGAATACAATTTCTTTTCCTCTTAGTTTGATGTTTCACTTGTGCAGAAATAACAAATAAATTCATCATCAATTCATTGGAAGTTCAATGATTCCTTATTGTGCAGTGATACTTGAAGTTTTGTTAATATAGAGAATGTGTGTGGGCATGAGTGTATACAAGTGTATTGTTTTTGTTGTCAAGTTATCCTTTATTTGTATTGCATGGCATTAAAGGTATTAACTCTAATATTATGATATTAGTTAAAACATTCGTCTCGCAATAAAAGACTTAAGTATATTTAGTAAATAAAGTAGATTCAATGTTATTATCATGACACAAGAATAAATTAAAAAAATAATGGGAGACACAAGGTAGATTATGAGGTATTGATTTAGCAATTAAAATTCTTGATTTTAAACTTTTGAATAAATTTGCATTGGCCACAATCACAATAAATACAAATATGTTCAGAAATTCAATGAAAAAATAGGATAAATAAATTGAAGTGCTCTAACGTATTCCTGTTATTTTAGAGACAATATAATTTAGAAAATCATATATGGGTACAAAAAGAAATGGCATGCAAAAGGATAATCACATTTATAAGAGTAAAACAAAATGAAAAGGGAGTTCCTCCTTACATTCTGAGAGTTTCATTTCGAAATAAATAGGAAAAACAAAACAATAACTTTATCTGTAGAAATAAAACAAGCTTTAAAGAATAAACATTTGAAATCTAAAAACAAATTTCTTCTTTATTGCCCTAAGATTTTCTGGTTGGAATCAATTAACAAATCATTAATAATGAAAAAAAAACACAAGGAAAAGACATCCTACAGAATTAATGTTCTATGATACTATTTAGAAATCTCCAAATTCAAAAAAATTCTCTGTAACACCTTGTATTTTTCTCAATAAATAATTAGATAATTCTCAAATAATTATTGAAGTTAATTAATTAATAAAAATTAATTAATTATTTTAGAACCTCAAATATATGAAAATCGGGAATTAATGAGCTTTAAATAAAGCCTCGCTATTATTGGGCACAAGAGAAGGACTTATTGTGTCAGGCCACATTTACTTGAAATAGTGGGAGATGGAAGGATAGTATAAACCCGGTTAATTAATTGGAAATTCATTAAGTGTTAAATAATCTTGAGTGATTAAGTGACACGATGAGTGAGGGATACCGGACCAAAGTTAGAGTCTAGGTAAAGTGGACCTGGTCAGGTCAAAGCCGGGAAGATCGGATGTGGTCAGGTATGGAAACAAACCCGGTGATGTTACAGTGCTCCTATGACTACTGGAGTCATTTGACCTTGATTTTCTGGATTTGGGTCGGGGCTGGCGACAAATCAATTAAATAATTTGTCGCTCATGTGACTACATGGTAAAATGATAACATTAAATAAATTAATTTGTTGTTTAGTGAGGAGATATGTTGGAAGATAATCTAAATTAATAGATTTTTAAAGGTAAGTTAATTTCATGGATTAAATAATAATAAAATAAAAATAAATAAAAATGTTATCCTTATAAGTAATGGATGAGAGGAGAAAGAAAGGAAATTTAATTTCTTTCATCCCTCTCTCTCGATCCCCAAATTGCCCATGCCCCTTCTTCCAAATCTACACAACCAGCACCTGGCCACAGCCGCCTGTGCCCAACCAGCCTCCGCCTGCGCCCGCCACTCGCTGTAACACCCATTTCCTTTTCAAGGGGACACGTTTCACACAAGCTAGGGCCAGGGCCAGGGAATGAACCCTAAACCTAAGGCTGTAAAACTGGTAATCACAAATAATCAAGTAAATGAGGAAGCTATTAAGGCAAACATATTATATCATAAACTCCAAACTCTAGACACTATAACATCAAATAAAATGTTGTTACAGACGTAATCGTCTCAATTACCCTCAGTACGATACTTAAACATACTAAGACAAGGGGAAGTCAAAGCCAGCTACAGGACATCTCCACTTAGACTCACGATTAGACAACCCTCTATCTGGTCTCCTGTCTATCGCCTGCATCAAAATATCAAGAAGAAGGGGTTGAGCTACTAGAGCTCAGTAAATTGGGAACAATACTGTCGGGTATAAAATTGTACCCATATAATTAAATAAAACTGTAAAACTGAAGCATAAAATATGCATATAAAACCAGTGAAATTAAATATTGAAATCTGAAAGAAATACTTAGCAAATAACATGCTGGTCAATATATTATCTTCAATCAGTTTTAATCATGTCAATGCAAAGAAATCTGATGTACGCATATATCTCATAATTTGTATCTCTGTACTGTGAATGATTTCAGAAATTACCCTTGGTAATCTGTACCAAGTGCCTCTATGGTGGATCTCTAATCGCTACCGGGAGGTGGGTAATACGGAGTCATCTGACCATCACAATACTATCATCTCTAACTACACATCTACTTCAATACTGCAGGACAAGCGACCAATGGGTAGATCTATCCTCTCTACACAGGGTCAAATTATATACGTACACTAGGCACTACAAGAGTACAGAAAGGAGGTTTTAATTTTATAAAGAGGAATGTTTTAAAACAGATAGTTGGGTAATAAAAATTAGAGTTTTAAATCTCCCCTTTCCTAAGCTAATGTCGTATTCTCTGGCTCTATATGAGCCACCACTGGTACCAGCAAATATATCAATAAAGTGTAGTCTCTGTATTTTTTTATCTGTTTCTCTATTTTGTTACTGATTACTGTACATGAATGATTCTCTAAAACTCTGAATGTTTTCAAGAAAATTCTAATTCATGCTTTTCAAACTGAAATCAAAACTGTAATAAAATGAAAATATGATGAAAACTTATACTGTACAGCTAGTTCCCTCACCTGAGTCTATTCCGATCTTAAGACTACCTCGGTCCTTCGGCAGTGGCTGACTTGCCTTTGCCCTTTCCTTTTCGATTTCCAGATAATCGAAATACAAAAATTATAAATACGGAGACCGTATCCTTAACTCATACTCTAATTTAAACTCGATAGAATGCAGTAAACTCATTAAGCTCTCTAAGCATGATTCTTATTTATAATCTAATACATGCTTCTTAAATTCATAAATACTATGATAAAATTTCATAGCTTTGGTTTTATCGCTAAGAATACGATAAAAGTACGAAGGACTACAACATGTTCATGTTTCGCTATACTTCTAACTATTCTTTACTTATACATCATTATCACCTTCTTAACTTAATAACTAGCATATTAAGCATGGAAAGGAGATAATTAAATAAACATGGGAGCAAGAAACTATAGATTAACAAATCTTAACTACTATAGATTTTAAAGAAAAATTGGGCAGCAACTCCTTTATTTTTAGGCTCCTGAACTTATACAAACATACACTCAATATAACTAGAATTTAATCCATTTATCATACAACATTCTAAACCCCTTTTAACAACCCATAATTTCCATTCAATCATGCATCTACTTAGGGTTTCCTCAAATTAGAAATTTTAGGGATTTACTTGAAGTAGGGCACTGTTCGTCAGTATAGGGTTGCAGGCCGGAAAGAAGGGTGATAGAAGGGTAGTTGGTGACGGGTGAGAGGGCAGCCGGGACTGGGCGCCAGCTGAAGATGCGGCCTGACGTCCGGAGCTGAGCAGAGGGCCTGAACGCCAGGTGAAGCCGGCTGCTGGCTGGCTCGGGGCAATAGCGCAGGGCGCAAGCACCGGCGAACGGTGGAGATAAGAGCTGCAAGGCGCCTTGGCTGTGAGGCGGTGGGGCGACCAACGCGTGGAGTCGGCAGAAATGGTGGTGCGGATCGGCGGCCGACGTGGGTAAAAACTCGCCGGTGAGCGAGTGAGAGAGAAATGAAGAGAATGGGAAAACTCAGGCGGAAAACCAAATCAAAAGAAAGAGAGATGAAAAGAAAATTTTCATTCTCTCTCTCCTCTCATGTTATATATATATAATAGGGGAAATTACAAAAAAGTACCATATGGTTTGTGACTTTTTGAATTCGGTCCTTGTGGTTTAAAATTGAACAATAAAGACCCTGTGGTTTGCCCGTTTATCACTTTAGTACCCTGTAATACTGTGCATTCATTTATCACTTTAGTACCTTGTAATACTGTGCATTCAAGGTCGTGTCCTTGTTTGGCACCCTAGAGCATGTTTGAAGGATTTCCAACCGTATGGATGGGAAGATCATCGAAAAATAAGCCAGCCTGCCAATTTTCATACAATTTGGGAACTTGTAGGATCTTCATCTTAACGGTTCTTATTTTATAGGAATCTTAACAGTCCAGAATTTCAACCGTTAAGTGCGAAGACCAAACGGTTACAAAATTGTATGAAAATTGACAGGCTAGCTTATTTTTCGATGATCTTCAAATCCATAAAGTTGGAAATCCAAACGGGGACACGACCTTGAATGCACAGTATTACAGGGTACTAAACTGATAAACGGGCAAACCACAGGGTCTTTATTGTTCAATTTTAAACCCCAAGGACTGAATTCAAAAGTCGCAAACCACAGGGTACTTTTTTGTAATTTCCCCTATATAATAATACTTTCATTTAAATAAAGTTTTTAATATCTAAATTCATTATAATAACTTATCTTGCAAAAAGTAATTCAATTAATTTATAATATCTTCTAAAAAATATATCCCCTACTAAAAGCCAAACAACTTTATTTGGTCTTATCATGTTATTATGCCGTCACAAGGGCGACTAATAATATTATCTAGCACGTTTCTAACCTCGAGCAAGATCTTGAAATTCCGGGTTAGACGACCCTAGTGGCACATGCTTACTGTAGCATCATGGGTCGTCTATTCTCATGACCCAGATCCGTGTTTTTCGGCTTTTGACTAGGCCAGATCTACTTTATCGGGACTCTAAGTTTTGTTCTATGTCTTCTACTTAATTAATCTGGATTAATTACTATTTAATTAATTTCTCATTTAATTAATCTAACTCTGCTGACTATCCACCTCCAACTATTCTATGTAAATTTGACCTTGCTAAATAAGGCATTTTCTTGGCCCTATAGTTGTGAGCCGGGCCCAATAAGGCCTTATCTCGGGTCCATTAAATCACGATTTTCTTTAACTTGTAGGTTAAATAATTAATATGATTTTTGAGCTAATTAACCTCATTTAAAGTTTGAAAATTTACTAAAAACTTATTTAGAAAAATTTGGGATGTTACACTCGCGCCCGCGGCCGGTTTGCCACTCTTCCCGTACCACCCGGCTGGTGGATCCGCCCCGCTGACCGCTAACGAGCTCCGCTCGAGCTCCCTCCAGCTAGCCTCTGCCTGGCGCCGCCCCACGTTCGCTTGCCCTTGTCAGCCGCCTCTGCTATCTGCGCAGGCGCGATAGTTGGTCGTCCGCCTATGAGCGCCGCCCGGCGGACTACGATGCCGCCCATCTTCATCCCTCGCGATTGTGAGCCCTAATTTCAGAAAATCCCTTCTCGAGTTTGTTACTTTTAATGATTTTGATCAGAAAGTATGTTTTCATATTTTTTTTACTTGCGAGATGCTTTGAGTCTTACAAATCATTGGTTTATTGATTGGCGTGTTAGATTGGAAAATGTATTTCGAAAAATGCATGTGAAGAATAAGTAAAAATATGCTGAAATAGAAAAAGAGAATTTGATAGATATTGATGCTTTACACCGTACTTACTTATATGCCTTCGCTAGTGGTGGCTCTGTGATAGAGCCAGAGAGTATGGTACTAGGTAGAGTATGGGTAATTTATAAATTCAGATTTTCAGTCCAAACTATCTGTTTCAAAACAATCAGTTTTCATGAAACAAGACCCCCTAGTCTTACACGTATGATGCCTAGTATACGTATATATACATTAGCCCAACGATTGTTGATTGGTTGCCAATTGTGAGTTTCGGGCGTGGGTTGGTTGCAGCTCATTAACACACTGGTTCCGCAGTATCGATGTAGAGGTGTAGGTGACACTATATTATGATTGATGAACTGATTTCCCTACTTGGTTGTCCCTCGACCGTTGATTAGCTGCCGACCGATGGGACTATCTACATTTATATTATTTGCTGCCAAGACATTTGTGCTATCGTTCACATTGCTGATGAGCATATTGTTGGGGAAAAATGTGTATATATTTACTCGAGAGTTGTATTTCTGTTGACATGATTTAACTAGATTGAAGATAATGAATTGATTAGCATTTCATTTGTTGAGCATTTATCTTCAGATTTCTTTTATATGTACAGTTTTCATATTTTGAGATTATTCTTATTGATCATGCATAGGTATAGTTATACCTGACAGTATTGTTTCCATTCACTGAACTCGAGTAGTTCAGTCCCCTTTCATATTATTTTTATGTAGGCGATTGACAGGAGTCCAGGTAGAGACTTGTGTTAGCGTGCGAGAGTTGAGGAGTTATTATTTTTATGTTAGGAGTGAGTAGAACTCCTGTTATATTTGAGACATATGTTATTTTGTCACTACCCTTTTTTTTGGTGTTGTATTAAACATCGATATCAATTCTTGTTTTGACACTAGTTTAATTGCATCTTTTGCTTTTGCATGCTTTTAGTTGACCAGTTATTACAGCCTTAGGCCTAGGGTTCACCCCTTGATCTGGCTGGTGTGGCACTTGTCTCTGTTTTGGAGATGGGTGTTACATTCTCAATCATAAATAACTATGAGAAAAGAACATAGGGGTTGGAATTATAGCTAAGGTAGTTGCCCTTCAACTTTTGACGACGCAAGTCAAGGTGATGATAGTTCATGACCACTTTATCACTTCACCAATATTAACAAAACAAAAAATAAATTATAGAATAGACTCTATTATACGAATATCGAATATAAGATATGGCATAATTGACTTACATACTCATAGTCAGTTCATTCGGTGCTTTCTCGGTCTCAGTTTGGAAAAGAGCTATTAGTTCTTTAGCAAAACTATGCACGGGAACATATATGTTCTTAAATTTTTTGCTTAAGATATTCTATTATTGTTAAAACAAAATATTAAATGAAATTTTCACATCAAACATAAAACTTAGAGAAAGAAAAATGCAAGAGACACTATTATGCATCCAAGTACTAAACAACTACCCTATTATAGCTAAGAAAAAGGATTTCAAAATACACAAATAAATACAGAAATTAATGCAGTCATTAATATCAAAATTGTAAGATAGTAGAGTAATGAGAAAATAATTGTAAGATAGTAGAGTAATGAGAAAATGAAACTGCTAGTTACCAACTTTATACATTAGAACAAAACAAGTAACCAATACTTTCTATTCTGAGAAGCATGTCATAATGGCTCTTATTAATGCACATATAATTAAAAGAAAGTTTATGTAACATGTATATGAGTTTATTAATTAATTGGCTTCATAGTGCTCAAATAAACTACAACTTCGACCATTTGCGAGCTTCGAATCAAAGCTTAAGATTGGAAATCTAGTTTAAATTTAGATATTCATTGGCTTTTATCGATACTGGCGACAAAATGCTTATTATGTTTTATCGTTTATTGCTAAATATACTTATGTATACAAAAATAAAATATATGTTTTGTCAAAACCTTCGAATCTAAGCTTGAGATTGCAAATCTAGTTTAAATGTAGAAGTTCATTGGCTTTTAATGATACTTGTAACAGAATGATGATTATGTTTTGTTGTTTGATGCAAAATATACTTATGTATATATAAATAAAATCTATGTTTTGTCAAAACCTATGTAATTTTTTCAAGGTATCCCTCGCTCGGGCCAAGTCGACCTCGGCCTTTTACAGCATGTCTTTCAAGGGGGCCTGCGAGCATGGCCTCCTCTTATAGCTAGTTAGCTATGTAGGTCATTAGAAGACTGGAGTACACAATGAAAAAGGGTCATATTACTGACCGAACAAGAGATATAAAAAATTAGAAAAAGATAAGAAAACTTACGTATCTTTGACTCTGCCAGCTACAAGTCCAACTCCTCTCTGCCGATCCCTTGTAGAGTTGAAAGGTTTGACTTAAGAGAAATGACCTCGAAGGCCTCGGCTTCGGCTACGTCATCAGTAAAGTGGGACTTCATCTTGGTAGTGCTTGAGGTCATAAGGTTGCCCTTTGAAAAGGAGTGACTACTCGACCCCAAAGCATTCTCAACCGGTGTGGTGGAGGAGTGTCGGGCTCAGCATCCGTCTCCACTGGCAGAATAATCCTATAATACAAAGCTCTGGGGGCCAAGTCCCCCTAGGTATCAAACTCCTTGGCTATAGGAAGCCTCCAAGGCCTCTAGTTGAGTGTGAGGCTTCTTCGTCGATCGAGGCTGCTCCTCCGAATGATACTGGTTCGATAAGGAGCAGGAAAGCTCAATGAGCTGCCAAACTTCTTCTTCAACCCCTACTGAAGTAGCTATCTCTCCATCTCGTTCTCTGTATAAACAAAATCAGTCCGTTAGTTTTGCTCAGCTCAAAGAAGTTCATAATTTAAAAAATGAAAACATGCTACCTACTAGAAGGATAAGCCTAGTCTTATGGAGGTTCTCTACAGTAACTGAGCTAGACAAAGGAGGGGACTCTATACTTTGGAGAATGGCAATTGTTCCTTCTCCTCAAATGACATCTCTACCTTAAAAGAAAGATAGGTGTCTAGGGACTCCAAGAGGTCAAGATTATCCACCTAGATTTGCAGGAGATGAAAAAGAACCCCAACTTCCAATTATTGATGGAAAACGGAGACTTCACTAAGAATAATCTACAGGACCTGGCAACAAAGTAGTACCAGTCCTCGAAATTATGGTGTTTTTTAAAAGAGAAAATTAGGTAAAATCAATGAAGGGAAGGCTCAAGGCCGAATAGGAGGATTTGAATAACAAACCGACAGAGAATTCTCCATGAGTGGGAGATCAGTTGTGTAGGAGTCAGGTTATAAAAAGATAAGATTTCACAAAATGAAGGATGGGGAAGAAGATGAAGGTTGGCCCGGAATAACTTACATACAAAGAAAGTTCTCTAGCCGAGGAGAACTAGCTCGTTTCCTAGGATTTAGAAGTCTACCTCTCAAAGGCGATAGGATCGCGAAGTAATCACCAATTTGGATAAACTCAAGGAAGTTCATGGTGCAGGCTACTGACTCAACATAGACTGGCTAGCTGCACCTTAGATGCTAAGGGAAGGATTCCATTACCTTTGTTTGAGAATATGAAGAGGAATCAGTTGGTGAGAAGTAAAAGGGTTTCACAAGCGATGACAGAGGCAAAAACAAAGATGACAAAAAGAAAACCCTAGGCCTCTGTAGGCTTATTTATAGGCGGTATCTACGGACATGCTTCCTTAGGGGTAATTAATTGGAGTCCTATAACTAGAGTGACTCGCCAAAGAAATGCGCCATTGGAAGAGTGATACATAGGCCAACATATTTGATGTGTTTTGAGATATTTATATAGAGAGTTATACCCATGATCTCCTCCTTCGACTCCTTCCATTACATTTTAGCTGGTTCTAAAGTCGAAGTGCCGTGTCAAGCGAAAGCCGCAACCCATCGACTGATATCCCTACGAAGTGAGGCCCAACTACCACGAAAAAGCAGCTCATAGTCAGAGAATCAGAGACACCCTTCTGATCTAATCATACCCAATTGATGACAAAAATCCTTAGGTTGTACCGCCTTAAAAACAGATCAACCTAGAGAGTTGGGAGGGCAAGTGTTATGGGGTAAAAATAATTATAAGCACATGGCATAATCAAGACTTCTTAGATAGAAACTTAACTTCCAGATCAACTTCTTGACCATTCAATGGTAAAGGATGAATTCCCAAAGGTGCCCCAAGATATAGCATATAAGTTCACAAAGGTATATAAGGATCTCGTCTACCCATGAAGGAGGTATAACGGATTCTATTGTCTCACGAAAACCCCATTCAACCTGAGTTCTTGATGAATACATAATTATGCATATTTTTATATCATATTTGCATACACTTTCTCTATCTTTCTACATGATTTCTGATGCACACAAAAGTATACACGACACTTCTCCTGCAAGTATATGGGGTCGATCAAGTAGTAACGTACTCAAAGGTAATGTACTCGAATCCACAGGGACTAGCCACTAGTACTAGTTATCCTCTATTACCTAGCTTAACTATTAGAAGAGTTGTGTAATCAAGCTAGTTGTATATCCTAACTAAAAACTAATATGAACAATTAGTAGATTAAGGTAACCAGAGATGAAAAATGGCACCTCGGATCACAATCCCCCTAGGATTCCGTTGCTAATGATCGATTCCCTTTTACTGGCTAATTGTTAATAATTCTCTGAGGATGTAACAATGTGCTTCTCAGCAAAGCACCCGATCTCTCGTGATGTTCACTCACGCCTTAGCATCCTTGTCTGACTAAAGACCAATCTAGATGAATCCTAAGGTTAATGTGATACTCTCGTCGTTGCAAGTTACTGCACAAGCACTCATGGTGCTAGGTACTCTAAACTACTGAGGTGATGACTCGAGCCTCTCGCAAGGGAAAGAGACATAGAGATATTAAGACAAATAATAACTCTAGGCTAATATAATACAAACTATACAAACCATCTAGCAGGAACACTAACATGCCAATGATATTGGATGATTGGGCTCATAAACAAGATAACCAAAAAGAGAATTGCAAGCACAAACAATCAAGATACGACACAAAGATTATTTAATAAGAAAAAACTGAATAAATATAGGAAATCAGTAACAAGTTCATCCTAGGGTTTGGGTGTTTGAGGCATCATAAAAGGTTTAGCCTCTCATGCTATTATCTATCATAACTAAGTTAAAGGATAAGGTTATACAATCAGACATAGAAAACTTCCTTTGATAACGCCTCCTCCGCCTTCAATTCCTCTCGTGAAACCCCAGACATCGCTGCAGAAATTGCCCCAAGATTGCTCCGCCAAAGGTCGATCCTGAGCCGCTGCCCAAATATGATCAATATGTTATCGTCATAAAGTTTATATAAGCTAGTAAAGGATGAAACATGACGTGCCTAGGTCATATTTGTCTTGTATTTATCTTTGGATAACTTCTTGATAACTTTGGGATCGAGTTAACCAATTTTTAGAGGATCTTGAGCTGAGCATGACAATTCTGATCTGAAGCACGCCCGTGTTCCTCTTTTACAATGTATTTTCTAGACTCCTGAGAGTTGCACGGCCCTCAGTACGGCCAGGCTTCTGGCCTTGCTATTTTTTTAGCTTTGCGTTGTCTTCATCAAACGTTCGATCGGATTACTAAATCAACTCAGATTCACCTCAAACTTTAACTGGGTGTTCCTAACTCCCTATTCTTCAATCTGAACATGCAGATCGGCTTTGGAGTCCTTAGCTCTTGTAATAATTTCCGGACTTCTGCACCTCATTCAGACTGCTCACAACTCTATCTACTCCTCTCTTTTATTGCTTCTTTCATATAAAACACTTCCAAATTATTAAATTTTCACTTATTTTCTCTTGGGTACCTATTTATCTGTCCAATCACAACAACTTAATCAGAAGAGCACAAAAGTAGAGGAATTCATGCGAAAATACAAGTAAAGTGTATGCAAGTATAGTTTTAAGATATGTATAATTATGCACTCATCATAAATAGCCCATACACTTAAATGTTTGCTTGTCCTCAAACAATGAAATATATGGAATCTAAGGATGATGAGTACGTGATCTCATAAATAGTTGGGAGTCCCTCTGGTGTCTGGCAAAACATAGTGTTAGGTGTCGTGATGGTTTTTATATAGAAAATAGGTCTTACCTTACACTCAAACTCCCCATGTGTGTGTGTAACCCTTCCTATGGTGCCGCTTACTAACTCAAGCCTGGCCCAGTTAGTCTAAACCTTATTTAGTAAACTACTTTTCTTAACTCTTTTAGCCGAGGGTAGTATCTTCATATATCCAATAAGGTAGCCTTTTTCCCTTAGAAGGCCATCAAGTGAACATTTGTGATACCTAAGATCTGACTACTCACGAGCAACTTTCATGCTTCAAAGGTGATAGCTCTTTCTAGCATCTTTTCTATACCGGTAGGGCATCCTAATGGATTCAACTTTCCGGCCGGTAGAGCATCCTTGACGGATTTGACTTTCCTGTTATTCTCGCAATTGTAACATATTTTCCTTTTTTTTTACTCACCCTTTTTTACTTTTTCTACCAATTTTTTTTCAAAATAATCAAAAAATATAGGCAGTTCTCGAATGGTTAAACTGACTGGAGTCCAAACCCATGCCGGTAGGTAACAACAAAGTCAGGGTTTGTGCTCAAAAATTTTGTGAGGTGTCAAGTAAAGGCAAGACTATATATATATATATATATATATATATATATATATATATATATATATATATTTGAAAAAATTTGATACACCTAATGCTAATGTCAACCTAAACTCAAAGAGGACTTCAAATCATTAACTATCATAGATCATCTTAAATTAGCACTCATCATAAGTAATATAATCACTTCCATCCCCCATACTTAAATTGTGCATTGTCCCCAATACACGTGATATATGCAATAAAAGAGTATGACATGTGACAGCAAGATGGTACGGTGTAAAGTGAACTTAGCTCATTGTGCGTCGTGATGTGTTTCGTTCTTTCCTTGTGTTTCCTGCTATGTATGAGTGTTTATTAATCCTAAAATCATTGAAGGAAAAGAAAAGGTGAAGCAACATACCACATAGAAAGACTAAATATTTATCAACAAACTGACTCAAACTAAAGTAAAAAGTATAAAAGTGGTGAAAAAAAAAAGATAGTAGTGATACTCATATGAGGTAGTCCTCCTCCTAAAGCCGTTAGAAGTATCTCCCTGTGATCTACAGCTTGTTGCCATGATAAGCCAGGGTGCGTGCTGTGGCCTCTCTGTCGTGGGTGGAGCTAAAGGCCATGATGGTCATGGATAATCGGCTCCCTGCTATCGGAGAAAGTAGTCTACTACACTCACCAGCCAATGGAGTAAGGCACAGTCGCCCTCTGTGAATGTCATGGCCGGTAGTGAAGGTGCTACTGTCGATGGTGGGGGTGTTGTACTGGGTTTTACGGTCTACGGGGGGGCTATAACTGTGTACCTTATTTCCTGTGTAGTTTGTTTGGGTTGTAACATCTCCATCGATCGTATGGTCTCTACTGTGATCGGAATAGACCTCCCGACTATCACCATCTCGCCGCTAATCTGCTTTGGGAGAACGCCCATCCCTCGTGCCAGGTGTGTCATGTATGGACCTGCAATTAATACTTTAATCCTAGTATCCGATGCCTGATGCCTGAGGAGCTCTACTACAACCCATCCCAGGTGGATGGGAAATCTGTCAGCTATGCTTTGTAGGTATAAGAAGTCCTTGGAGCTAACCACTCTCGTGCTCAATCCCTGCCCAATGACCAAATGACTAAGGACCATGTGGATGTATCTGATAGTTCCGACGTGGTGGTGGTGTAGTTGGTTGTAATGAGGGTTGTAACTCTTTTTCTCTTTTACTCACAGGAACATACAAACTCACAAACTTACACAATCAAAATCAAAACAATAAAGAAAGGAGACACAAAGGTGGTCACCCAGTTCGGCTATCCAAGCCTACATCTGGGTGGCCAAGCAAGGAGAAAACATTCCACTAAAAGAGAAGAGAATACATGAGTACAACTCCCTTGTCACTAATCTCACACACATACATAAGCATCCACTTGACCGATACCCACACAACTCCCTTTGGTTTCTCTCTGGTGGCTCATCCTAAACCTCGAGCTGGGTCTCCATGAGCCTAAAATATCTCCTTCCTCTTTTAGAATCTCCGAAATCTCAATGGAAACTATTTTTGGACACCTTCCAAAAATAGTCGCAGTCTGATCCCCGACGCATCCGATCGCATACAACATGGCCGAAGTCAACTAATTGACTAAGGTTGTAGCTTTTATACCGCTTCTACAACCTCACACCGCCCAATCCTCCCGGTCGTTTGTCGACCCGGCCCGATCCTTACTGATCATGACCACGCATAAATCAGCCGGACTACTCTATGTCGCGCTTCATCGACCTCGCCATAGTGCTCTCCTCAGAAGTAGTGTGCCTCCCGCAAGACGCCAACCTCAAATGTTTTCCAAATTTAGTCTTTGACTCACTTAAGTTTGGTCTTCAGAATCTTTCCAAATCATTATCCTTACCATATTTAGCCTCCCGCCAAAATATGGGCTTCTATAAAATCTTCGATTAGATCTTCAATCATGTTTCAAAATCAAGACTTGGATCCTATTGCCATAATAAGTGTAATAGCCTTCCTGTTGACCTTTATTTCTCCTCAAGTATATCCCGTGCCTTCCAAAGTTATGCTCCTGCCAAATATACCATGCTCGACAAATATCTTTGCTTAACCTGTCACTTTCCAGAGATAGTCAGCACCCATGCATTTCGTTATGATTCTTAGTCAGCTCCTATAACGGCTTCATTATCACCTCGTTGTTACTTGTGTCATATCCATACTTGCAATGACTCCTTCTACCTCATATACTTTTTTCAAATAATGGCAACCTAAGTGCCTTTCCACAAACAATCTCCCCCATTGGCATTGTTTGATATAATTAATGTCTGCTAGATAACAAACACTTGTTGCAACTCATGGGTATACCACCTACCATGGTTTACTCTAGACTTGATCGACCTGAACTAACTGGACTTTATACTTTACAAAATTTTTAGCGGTGACTAGACAAAAATATACACAACAAGATAATGCTCCCCATGAATATTACAGACCATATATTGCAATTTGAGCAGAATATATAACAGTCAGTTCAGACATAATAACATAGATTAAGTAAACCATGTTCAGATATGCGAATAGAGTTCAAGTAGAATAAAAAAAAAAATTCAAGCACAACTACTTCTCCTCCTTTGTGTCCAAGAATTCCCAAGCTTCATCGACTCCCCCTAGGCAACTTTCTTCCTCTTACTCAGAGCTTCAAGTAGGAGATTGATTTGTTGCATCTGATTGGATATCCAGAAGAGCTCTTGTGCTTAAAGGTGCCATTTGTGCTCCAAATACGTAGTTAGTGATTGAGATATTTCTCAAATTCATCCGCTAAGGGTAGATTGAACTGTGCAACATCAGGTTGTGCTGGGGATTATCGCCTAATAGGCAAATCAACTTTTTTGCCATACAATTTGCTAGATATGTTCACTTTTAGGGTCAATTCAACTATATCCTGATGTATTCCTTGTTGCATCAAAAGGTGGGTGAGTAGTGATGGGTAGCCGAGACAAACATTCGTGCTTGTTATTGTTGCAACTTGATTGATGTTATAAAAAATGTATTTCCCATAGTTTATCTTCCTCCCAATGACCAAGGCATATAGAAAAATTATCATTTCCTTTAAGATGCTTGAATTGTGGGCAGTAGGAAACTAGTTAAATATGCTGACTCTAAATAAGACATTATACTTGACAACAAGTACTGAGGCTGGTAACCTCGAATCATCTCCACAATCTTCACATCTCCCAACAGTAATTTCTTTCAAAACATCATCAGAATATTCCAATCCTTCCTCAAGACTTCCAGGACACTCATTAGAAAATCTTATAATCTAATTTAGTTTTTCTGGTGAAAAATCAATTATTTCTCTGCTTACAAAAACTTGTGGTGACTCTTCAGTGGACAGAACTTTAATAGAGGCATTCAGATTGCTATAGAACTTCTAGACCAGGGATCTGTTGTAGTGTTTTAGAAATGTCACTGACTTCAACATCCATTTATCAGTTGGGAATTGAATCAACTCAAACTTTCTGAAAGCCTTTTCATCAATCTTTCTTTCAATAACCATACTTCGAACAGAGCCAATATCAAACCTTTTCTTCCATTCTTTGTTCTGAAATTTCTTCCTTTTCTTCTCCACAGAGGTTTCTTTAGGTAGAGAGTTGGGTATATCCCCCTTACTAATGGCTCTGGCCTGTCTCTGAGTTGGTGCTAATTTTTCCTTACTGGTAGATCTAGTCTTTCTCTTAGTAGTAGAATTTATGAATGGTCCTTTCCTTGATTTATACGATGCAACTGTAAGTGTACGGGTCGTAATCAAGTAATAATAGTGGACTCAAAGGTCGGGTTATCAATCCTTAGGGAGATGGAAGTACTAGTACCCACCACTTGTCTACTATCTAGTCGATCCAAGATGTCACTGATTATACTAAACTTTAAACTAACAAATTGTAGAGACAAACAAGGAAATAAATTTGTTCTTGAGATCAGACAATCATAAAAGGGGAATGCTCGGATAATTGAATCCCTCTTGGACTTCTAAAGGATGGACGATGCTCTCTATCTTGACACTTGGTTAATTCTTGGCTAAAGGTTCCTACGGTGCTTTCATTCCCTATCTCAAGGTGAATTACTAATCCCAGTGCCCTTACCGATGATGTTCTAGGGAACCTTAATCTTGGAAGAATTATGGGAATAAAATATCTAAAGGACTCGCTCTCCTTAATACCCAGGTTCCCAGTGTATTCATAATCCCCTTTATTGGAGATGATCTACATGCGGGAAAGGCGGTGCCTTCTTCCCCCACATGGACTATGAAAACCCCTGCAGGCTGCCGCAACATAGAGGGATTCACTTACATCAAAACATCCAATAAACTCATGAATTCAACCAAGAATTCAAGAATAGAGAAACAATATCAATTAAACCATGTCCAAGGGTTCATCAATCATCCAAACATCTATAAAATTAGCCCTCCATAAGGGAAGAGCAACAATCCAATACAAAGATTAAAGCAATCAAAGAAATCATAATGAAAAAGATCTTTGCACACACCATTGATGACTTCCTTGATTTTTCTTTAATGTCTTCCCCTCTTCTTGCTCCAATGGTTTGAAGATGTAAATCCCCCAAAGTCTACTCAAGACCTTCAATCCTCTCTCTAAGCTGTTGCCTTAACCCTCATTAGTCGGTCTTTTATACCTCTAGGGTTTTTAGGTTGAGATTTACTGTTTTGCCCTTTCCTAAGTCTGTAGAATCGCTGAGAACTTACAATATACGGGCCCATATATGGGCCATATACGGGCCCATATAGTTTCCAGGTACCTTCATACAGGAGTACGTTAGCCCGTAAGAGCCATACGGGGGCTATACCGGTCCAACAGAGACCACTTGTTTAGGCCTCGACTCTCCAAGTCCATACGGGCCGTATGGAAGCCCGTATGCCTCGGTTTTTCCTCCAGGAATGCTTCGTTTCAGCCTCAATTTCCCTCTAAAAGCTTCCTTTCTCCTGGAGTCTTGATACCTTGCCCTGTTCATCGAAATAAACACTTTTTAAGTATCGGTGGGCAAAAAATTCTCACAATTACACGCACGACACAAACAAATATGATATAAAAATATTCTCAAATGAACATTTATCATTGATCTCTTTGGAACTTTCTTTGGTTCCTGCTTCTTGTAGGATATTTCTTGCTTCCTTTTCTTGGACATTTTGGCCATATGCTGTCTAAGTGGGACATTATCATCATCTGAGTTCTCCAGATGTTTAGTAGGTGCTAGTGGAGTTTCGACAAAAGAGGAAACACCCTGTGGACCTTCAAATGGTACGGCAGACTGACTAAAATTTTGCATAACATCTTGCATAAATTCCTCAAATTTCTATTTATCACTGGGTACCTCACTTTCAAAAGATCCTTCTTCCACTAGTCCTTTTCCTTTGTCCTGTGCCTTTGGTACACTCTGAAGCCTTTGGTACACTCTGTGAACCTTCAGATTTGTCTTTTCCTGTTTCAGTTGTACCACATCCTCCAACATCTAATTCTAGTTCAACTTCTTGTGCTTCAATGATGACGATTCCTGACTTTTTTTTTGGAGCTTTGTGTTAATTGTTGAAAACTGGTCCACCATTGAAACAAAAGGGTAAATTGTCTCCCTCTCTGGGCCATCCTCTATCTGATTTGGTTCAAGAGGGTCCATGGGTACTGTGGGACCTCCCTGTCTCTCTGATTTCTGAAATAATTATGGTGTCATTTTGATTATCCAGTCTAATGGTCCAGAAGTTGTACTGAAGGTAGGAATGTAGGGTATGAAAGCAAGAGATGGAATACATTTTTTCGATGATCTCACCGGGAACTCCGTTTATTTTTATGCTTCCATGGCTGGCCTCACTTGCTTCTCTTTCCAGATCTTCTTTTAGTGGACCACCTTCTTGGTTCTCATCTTCATGTGCGGTAGAGCCTTCTTCTTCTTGGAAACCCGCACAACTTCAATACTTGCTATTCCACCGGAGCAAGAATTTTTGGGAACAAGGAGTTGATACAACTCACAATGTGACCTTAGGGATTTTATTTACTCCTTGTTTAAACATTAACCACCTAAAGACCTTATCAATTAAACCAAAAGGGGAAAAAAGGAAAAAAGTACACACCAATCAGTTTTGGAAGCTAACATTATTTTTCCCTCCAAAACCCCCTCTTTTAGTTTTGAAATCCTTTTCAAATCCAGGAGATCTTGGATCAATAATCCTTCAAATGCCATTGCACCTCCATTTCCTATAGTCTTTTGGTAGTAAGTTTCAAGTTGCAACAATCTGTTGCACTTGCTTCAGGTGTCTTCTTTTTTGCGGTTGCTTTCCTTGTGTCCTCCTTTATAATCCATACTTTTCTGATTATAGTGGTCTTTCCTCTGAACCTTCTTTTTATAATTGTCTGTAGATGTCCAACTATTCTCCCACTCGTCAGGTCTTTCTTTAGCTTAAAGCACTTGGGTTTGATGTGACCTTTCTCCCCACAGTGAAAGCAGATAAGGACTTCCTTCTTCTATCTCTTTTGAGGCTTCTCTTGTCTTCCCTTCAGTATCTGTTGTTCCTGAGCTTTGATAAAAACAACCTTTATATGGTTCCTTTTTGTTCCTGAAGACTCTTTAGTTCACCCAAGTCCTCGTCGATTTCTAGCTGGTCTTCAGGCTGCCAATATTTCATCCATCATGGCCTTCCCTTTATTTATGGAGTCCATAGTCTTCTCTGTACAGCTCAACTTCTGTTGATAAGCTTCTAGCTTCTTAAGAGATTCTTCATTCTCCCTCCGGTTGTTTTCCTTTTCTTCTTCAAGGTGCTTGTTCTGTAAGCTCATCTTATCCAACTTCTTAAGCATTAGTTCATTGCCTCTGAGAAGATCTTCATCAGTTACTTCTTCACAGTCACTATTACTATCTTCATAAGTTGCTATTGAAGGTGCATCGTAGTTTGTGACACCATTTGATTTGCCTATCTGTCTCAACATAGAGGGAAAGGCAATATGATAACTTATTATACCTCATCTTCTTCTTCTTCCATGCTTCCCTCGGACTCATCATCTCTCCAGGTAGCAATGTAGGACTTGTCTTTCTTCTTGAGGGTGTTAGCACACTCTGCTTGGATGTACACATAGCCTTCACATTCTCTACATTGGACTCTTTTCTTTTTATCTGGTTCCTCCTTCTTTTCATCAACTTTTTGCCTTCTTTTTGAAACATTCTATGGAGCTTTCTTAACAAAAGTGCTATATCTAGATCCTCTTCTTGTTCTTGTGGGGACTCCTTTGATCTTTTAGTGTTTGCTTTTAGCCCAAGGTTCTCCTCCTTTCAGTTTGACTTCTGATTCATCTCATAAGCTTGGAGTGACCCTATCAAATTATTGAGGTGCATGAACTGATGTTGTGAGCCTGTTCAACGACAAAAACCTTTGCTTCAAACTCTTTGGTATAGATCTTAGAGTCTTTTGAACAAGCTTCTCTTCTGTATATTTCCTCCCCAGTTGTAATGCTTGATTGGCTATGTCCATTAGCTTAACGTTGAAGGAACCAACAATTTCATCTTCCTCTATTTTGAGACTATCAAACTTAGATGTCAGCATCAGAAGTTTAGATTCACGTACTCGGTTTGTTCCTTCATGTATTCTTTGGATAATGCCCCATGCTTCCTTTGCGGTATCGCATGTTGCAATATAATTTAATTGATTTTGATCAAACCCTCCAAAGATGGCATTGAGAGTCTTGTTATTGTCGTTTGCTTTATTCATATCTTCAGTGCTCTTGATGCTTTTTCTTCTTCTCCACCTTGTTGTTCTCAGCATCCATATAGGTTAGGCGAGTCCAACCATCTTCGATGGCCATCCATGCGTGCTCATAGATTGATATGATGAAAACCTTCATGCGCGCCTTCTAATAGGGATAGTTGCCTTCATCAGTAGAGGTGGATGACTGATGGACTCTCCTTCTCTTCTGGTCATGGTCGAAACTTCCTCTAAAACCTCACCAACCATGGAACCAAGGCGTCGTATGGTGACCTTGCTTTGATACCACTTGATAGTTCATGTAAGGGGTGGTGGTGCAGCTTGGTTGCAAATGAGGGTTGCAACTCTTTTCTCTTTTACTCACGTAAACATACAAACTCATACACTCACACAATCAAAATAAAAACAATGAAGAGAGGAGACACAAAGGTTGTAACCTAGTTCGGCTATCCAAGCCTACATCTGGGGGCCAAGCCAGGAGAAAACAATCCACTAAAAGAGAAGAGGATACATGAGTACAACTCCCTTGTCACTCATCTCACACACATACATAAGCATCCACTCTAGATTGGTCGATGCCCACACAACCTAACTCCCTTAGGCTTCTCTCTGGTGGCTAATTCTAAATCCTCGAGCTGGGTCTCTTATATAGAAGCTCCATGAGCCTAAAATATCTCCTTCCTCTTTTTGAATCTCTGAAATCTCCATGGAAACTATTTTTATACACCTTCCAAAAATAACCGTTGCAGATCCTGATGCATCCGATCGTGCAACGTGGCCCAATCAATTGAACTTACTAAAGCTGCAGCTATGTGTTGCTCTCTAACCTCAGAACGTCCAACCGTCCTGGTCGGGTCTGAGTGGTACTCCGGGTCCTTGAACCCTTAGATGAACTTATGACTCTTTTTCTTTATTTAATAATAGTTTTTTTTATTATTCCTGTGGATTGTCTTTGTGTGCTTAATGCTTGTGGCCAATTAGTGCGAAAGTGCTGATCACATAATTAGAATTGCTTGATACATGAAGAGAGATCTCGCTAAAGCTAGATCCGTGCGTTGATAATAGGGGATGCGCCCACGCCATGAGATCGGGTGATTACGGTGATTTCGCAACACACTCTCCGGATTAGGGTAAAACCTAATAGTAGGAACCACAGAACCTACGCTAATTGTTAGTATAATGCAGTCATATGGCAAAGTCATTGTATGAGATTAGGGTTTGACTGTCAAGATATCGAGATTAAACTAATTTAATGTTCCTCACTACCCAAGAATACATAAACTAGATAGCCAAGATAGGAATTAAGTCGCAAGGGATTCTTAGGGGGATAAAGATCTCAGGGGTGCCATGTCTTCCGTAATGATAAAACCCTAGATTTGCCAACCGTGACTTTAGCTTTAGTTTTCCTTCAGACATGTGAGTTAGGATCACAAAACACCAAAAATATTTCGTGCTAGATAATAGAAGATAAATTAGTACTAGCTTTATCATTCCCTATGGATTCGACTACCTTACCCTGGGGTACTTTTACTTTAATTGAGCGACTCTGCAGCCATGGAACAGCATAGCACATCAAGTTTTTGGCGCCGTTGCTGGGGAACAACAATTCTAGGAATATTAGGATTCTATTCTCTAGTCAAATTAGGATTGGTTTAGTCCATTACATTTCTTTTCAATTTTTAGTTGTGAACATTGACTCTATTCTTTTGGTCCAGGAATTGGTGTATGACCAAAAGTTCTTCCCTACCAAAATAAGCACTAGATCTAGACTTTGAGCGTCAATTTCGCAAGAAGATTAGGAAAATCCCTCTTGAACAAACCGCAATTGTAGAGAGCAATACAGAAGTAGATCAACCGAAAGCAATGGCAGCATCAGCCCGGTCTATCTCTTATTTTGCTAAGCCAAATCTCGATGGTGTTAGATCAAGCATCAACCGACCACCAATCATGACACTCAACTTTGAGCATAAACCTAATGTCATCAAGATGGTTCAACAGACATGTCAGTTTGATGGTTTCCAAGACGATGACCTATACAAGCATCTAACAAGCTTCTTGGAGATATGCGGCACGATCAAAGCAGGTGGAATTTCCGAGGACAAAATTCACCTCACAGTGTTTTCTTCTTAGTCAAAGGTAGAGCCAAATAGTGGTTGAACTCACTACCTCAGGGTTCTATTACCTCCTGGGCTCAATCGGTAAAATTTTTAATGATGTATTTCCCATCGTGAGAAGATCACAAAACACCGCATGCATATCTCCTCCAACAAACAACTAGAGTTAGAAATACTTTATGACGTATGGCGTAGATAATGCCAGTAGCTACTTCAAGAAGTGCCCACAATATGGAATAGTGGACAGGATACAAGTCCGGATCTTCTACTATGGGTTGAACGTAGCTAGCAAACAGATGCTAGACGCAACAACTGGCAGTTTTTTGTGCAGCAAGCAACACAAAGCAGCCCAAACACTAATAGAAGAGAAGGGGACCAATGGATATCAGTAAGGCGCTGAAGGGAACACAAATAAAGCCAATCGAGCCGCAGGAATCTACTAGGTGGATATACTAACAACCTTGGCGGTCAAGGTGGATGCAATCAACATGCGCTTGGACAGCATATCTATTCAAAAGTAGACACCAATAATGAATTTTGAGGCATATTGGGAGTAGTCACATACCATATGTCCATCTATAGAAGGGTCTGTTGAGCAAGTTGACTTTATGGGTAGTCATAATAGATATCAGAACAATCCGTATAGTTCTACCTATAATCCAGGGTGGAGCTACCCAAATTTTTCATGAACACACTAGGATAAGGTCAAGGCCAATCCCAGCCAAGTCAGCAACCAGCTTTCCAGGCGCTAGCACATGAAAAGAAAATTTCAGATTTGGAGATGATCATGTCACAATTTTGTTCATACCACCGACAAACGCTTTAAAAGTCATGAAGAGAGGTTGAGAAACCAACAAGAGTCATTATAGAACCTTGAACATCATGTTGCTCAAATTGCCAAAACACTGGCTGAACAACCACCGGACACCCTTCCTAGTAACATGGAGGTCAACCAAAGAGAATTTGTCAATGCCATCACCCTCAGGAGTGGAACCAAGTTGCCTCCACCTCAAGCCAAAGCTCAAAAGGCTGCAACATACGAGGGAAAAAGAATAAAAAACCTAAGGAGGAGAAATCAGATACTACGAAGGACTCGAGCAAGGGTATGGATAAGTTAGCTCTGAAGGTACGTGAATATCAACTGAAACTATCTTACTAGTAAAACTCAAGAAGGATTATCAAGATGAGCAGTTCAAAAAGTTCTTTGAGATGTTTAAGGCATTATACATCAATGTCCCATTCGTGGAAGCTCTCTCACAGATGTCAAGGTATGCCATGTTTCTGAAAGAGCTACTAACCAATAAGAGGAAGTTGGAAGAAGTATCCATGGTGACGGTAAGTTAAGAGTGCTCAGCCCTTCTCACTAATAAACTACCTAGGAAGGAGAAAGAGCCAGTGAGTTTATAATTCCCTGCACCATTGGAGGTTTGGTGGGACGAGAAAGCATTTGTCAAATTTGGAGCAAGTATCAACCTTATGCCGTAAAAGATACTTCAAAAACTAGGACTCGAACAACCAAAACCCACCAAGGTGACACTTCAAATGGCAGATAAATCCATTCTCCACCCTCGAGGAATCATTAAGGACGTACTAGTAAAAATGGACAAGTACATCTTCCCAGGGGATTTCATCATATTAGACTTGGATGATCAATTAGAAGTGGCGCTTATCCTCAAGAGACCATTCTTGAAGACTGCAAAAGCATTATTCAATATCAAAGACAGTTGGATGCTTCTCGGGGTTGGAAAAGAGGAAGTCGATTTCAAACTTCAAGCAATTATGCGACACCCCATGGATTTTTATGACTCTAATTATTTTGTTGCTCATATTAATGATTGTGTTTCTAATTTTGTACATGATGAATTACCAAAGGACCAGCTGGAGAGCCGCTTTGATAACGAACCACCACCCTGTGAACACGATGCAAAGACAGAGGGAACCGAGAAAACAAAGCTTCTTATGCAAGGATGAAAAAGAAGTATTGGAGGAAGTTGAATCTTAAGGAAACAAGTGACCTACGTCACCAGTGCTTTCATCATCAGGCTCGCCCGAACAATTCGCTGAATGCGAATTTATCTCCTTATTGAATATGCAAGTCACGTGTGGTGGTTCTCCGAACAGAGACGCTGAGATGTTCCACCTGTTTGAACCTCCTTGAGCATTATAGGTATGTGAAGCTAGTAACGTAAAACAAAAGCTTATTAGAAGGTAACCCAAGCATAGTAGTTCTTAGTTAGTTCTAGTTAAATCCTTTAGGTATATTTCATGATTAGGTCTGCTTTTAGGTTTAGATTTAGGTATACATCAGTGGTGACAGCAAGATTTTGATGATCTTTCTGTGATTAGTTGATTTCCAAAGTGTTAACGACTAATTTTTCATCTTTGGAGTCAACGACATGTTAGTGCAGGTAAAACAAAGTGAAAATCATAACTCATAAGCAAATAGAGAGTCATACGCCCTCAGATACGGGCGTGTGTATACCCGAGTGATTCTCAGATTAGAATTCAAAAGACAACATAGAGTTACACACTCATGGACACGGCCATGTAAGGGGTGTGTCAGCTGACCACGCCCAAGAGCTCCTTACCTAACAGGTTTTAATCATTGAGCGCAACTCACGAAAAATAAAGAGATACACACCCGCGAACATGGGCGGGTGGAGGGTGTGTCAAGCCCATATGGTCAAAGTGCTCTTTACACGATCTTGTCAAATCTCTGAGTATAACTGCGAAACAAACCGAGAGATACACACCCATGGACATGGGCGTGTGGAGTGGCATATCAACCCCAACACGCTTAGGTTGCTCCTTACATTGCAATCTGAACACTCACACACCCCGAACACGGCCGAATGAACCTCATGTGCGGCCCGACAAAGTGAACTTAGGGTTTTATAATCCCCAAATTGGGTCGCTATCGCCACAAATCGCAACTTGCCTCATCAACACCTTAGCATCGGTGACCCCACAGACGCTTCCCCTATTGATCCCAGCAAAGATTTCCCGCGTATTTGTCATCTTTACCAACATCTTCACCGTCCAAATGGCCATGTCCGTGTATCTACACGTCTGTTTCCACCATTTTCTTGGACGAACTCATGGAGCTGAGCGAGCAAACCTTGAGGAAGAGGTGTTCGGTAAAACCCCAAAAAAGGCCTAGGGAAGAAGGTAGATTCCAACCCCCACCGGCATCTGTCTTTGGTACGCCCATTCAGAATGACTGATATGCCCTCCTGAGTGTAAAAAGGTTCAGCGAGGCCCAGGCCCTTGATTGGGGCACTTTGGAGAAGATGGGCATCACCGAGGAGGTCTGACACCTATTGACGGTGAGAGGATGCAGCCAATTACTCACCATTGACGAGATATTATACCAGGAACTGACCTTGGAGGTCCTCGCCACCATCACCATCATTCATTCGAGGAGGCGGCCTGCGTAAGCACGGATGAGACCGCATTCGGCCCAAATTGGGGTACTATGCACCAGATGAGCTACACACAGTTCATCTTCCACCTCAAACTTGATGCATACACAGGGTGCGCGAAGACACTCCCGCACGTGTAAGGGGTTGATCAAGTAGTAAAGTACCCAAAGGTACGGTATCGAATCAACAGGGATTGGCATACTAGTACTAACTATCTTTCACTCTCTAACCTAAAAGAAATATAAGAAATGTTTGGAGATTTCACAAATTAACCTAATAAAGAAACTAACGCGAACAATTGTTAGATTGTGGGTGATCAGAGATGAAGCGCGCTACCTAGATCACAATCCCCTAGGAATCCCTTTACTAACAGCTTTGATTTATCAAGTTATTAGTTATTTGTTACTAATTCTTGGGGAGTTCGAAAATTACACCATCTAGATTCGATATCTGATTTCTCGGTATTCGAATCGAACTCAATTACCTGTGTCTAGCTGTGTTAAAAACATTGTGAGATATGGGCTAATACACTAAGAGACACACAGATCATAATCATAAACTCCTACGTACTTCGCTACATTAAAACGTGGTATATGACCAAGGCTCAAGCAAAGAAACCACATAAATCAAGCAAATGCGTGCAAAGATAACTCACAAGAATTAATAGAGAGAAACCATTAATAAAAGAAATTCAAGAACAAGTTATCATAGGGTTCATGTGCCCTAGGGACCACACAAGGGTTTAGCCTCTCATACTATAAGAAGCCCTAACAAGGACATTGGAGAAAGACATAATAGAAAACATGGGTGACTCCCTTGCTCAATACCTTCTCTGTCTTCGATCTTCTATGAAACCCTAGACGTCGCTCAAAAACCCAATCGAAGACTGATCTCCAAAAGTCAATTTGGGCCCTAGGCTCCAAAATAACAATGGACAACCATGTTTATTACTAGATGATCTTGGGGTTTACTTTGAGATTAAGTTAACGTATTTTCCAATAATAGAGAGATGCATGGCCTAGTGCACGGGCGTGCATTCAGTTGTTCATCTTTTCTCGGTCTGTGTAGTCTTCATCAAATACTTGATCGGATGACCAATTCATCTCGGATTGACCTAAAATTTTAGTTGGGTGTTCCTGACTCCTTTACTTTGATATAAACAGTGGAGATTAGTTTTGGATTCTGGGATCTCTTGAAATAAATTCTGGACTTTTGTAGCTTGTTCATAGATTTTGGCTTTAGGATGCACAGCCGCGTGGATCCAATGCACGCCCGCGCAAGTCTTCCATGGCATGGTTTTATGCATTTTGAAGCTCATGAGCAGATGCACGTCAGTGCAAAGATATGTCTAGGCAGTGCACATCACAGTGGTCTTCTTTTTCAACTCATTTCGTCCTGATTTGTCCCAATTTTAGTTTCTTTCTCTCTAGGTACCTATTTTACCTTCTCAATCACAGAACAAACCCATAAGAGTATAAAAATAGAGAAATTGATGCAAGTTATTGGTATAAGTGCATGAAATATGATAGAAATATATGTATAATTATGCACTTATTAGGACTATACTATAAACCATTTACACGGACCCAATAGTATAACGCCATTAGCATCCACAATCCATCCGGGATGACGGAGAGAGTGTACTAGAGCTGGATCATCACCGACAAAGTTTATGACCCAACGAGGTAGAAGGCTACTACCCTCCACTCACCCCCCCCCCCCCTCCCCCCACCCCACCCCTCACTCTACCACAGTATGAAGGTGACAGTAATCCAGCGAAGCCTGCACGGGCTTCTTATTTTATGTCCAGCATGGTAAAGGGGTTTATGATCCACCTGGGGTGTGTAGTCGCATACTTCATATTACATCAGACGATATACTCCCGGGTCCACGTCATCTTTACCGGCTTGTACATCGCGAGGCTTACTTGAGGGATGGGCCTACTACCAGGAGGAGTCACAATGGGGATGAGGATGGCTGGAGGCTCACTACCGATCACCGTAGAAACATTACGATCAATGGGGTTGGTGCGGCTGATGTGCACATCTCGTGGCATCATATATTGAGCCGCAGCCCCTAAGGAGCCTGAGGAGCCTGCAAACCCAACAGCAGCAGCTAGGCCGAGTATTGCCCCACCTACACCAGTCCCTACTCTACCACCACCAGCACTCGACCCCGCCGCCTTCCAGCAATGGGTGGTCACGGTTTTCTATAGGCTCAGCAACCACTTTGGAGTGCACCTACCACCACCACCTCCACCACACTCGGCCCTCGGCACACCACAAGGGAAGTGGGGATGGATGCGCATAATGATTTTGCAAGTGCGGACGACGATAATAAGCTTTATGGCTATGGATCCTCAGACTTCTTTTCCCTTTTCACCACTTTTGTATTTTCTTTTTATTTAAGTAGTTATGTATCAAAAAGGGGTAAAGGCCGCTTTATATATAATGCTTGAGCTTCACCTTTATGGCTTCAGAATTTTCAGGTGATTGAAATTTTACAGTTTCAAACTTGGACAGGGACCCACACAACACGAGCAACTACATGCCATACATTCAGTAAAGTTCCACATGCCCATTTTCCCCTCTTTAGTGTCTCATATCATATTCATTTCTTCATATATTTGGTACATTCAGGACAATGTACAATTATGTGTGGGGGAGGGGTTAGTTTTGCTTATATGATTTACAATAGTTATATTATGATGAGTGCTAAAATTTAAGATGATCTATGAAAGTTAATGATTGGGAGTCCTCTTTGAATCTAGGTTGACATTAGCATTAGGTGTCAAATTTTTCAAAAATATATATATCTAGTCTTGCCTTTACTTGACACCTCACAAAAAATGTTGAGCACAAACCCTTACTTTGTTGTCACTTTCCTTCTTAGGTTTGGATTCCAGTTAGTTTAACCATTAGAGAAGTGCTAATAATTTTTGACTATTTTGAAAAAAAAAAGTGGGGAGAGGAAAAGAAAAGGAAATAAAAAGAAAAAGAGAGAAAAAGAAAAAGGAAAATATCCAAAAATTGCCAGAATAACCGGAACGTTGAATCCATCAAGGATGCCCTACCTACGAGAAAGTTGGATCCATTAGAGATGCCCTACCCGTATAAAAAATATGGTAGAAAGAGATATAACCTTTGAAGATTGAAAGTCACCCTTGAGTAGTCGGATAATTAGCATCACAACTGTTCACTTGATAACCTACTGTAAGAAAAGGCTACCTCATTGGATGTAGGAAGCTACTACCTCCAGCTAACAAAATTGAGAAAAGTAGTTTAGTGAATAAGGTTTAGATTAGCTTGTAAGGGCTTGAGTTAGTAAGCGGCACCATAGGAAGGGTTACACACACACGTGGGAGTTTGAGTGTAAATAAGACCTATTTTCAGTAAAAACCTTCATGGCACTTAAAACTGTGTTTTCTCGGACATCAGAGGGACTCCCAACTATTTTGAGATTGGATATCATACACTCATCCTTTTTCTTGTGAGTCGTATTTTCCTTCCTTGAGAACGAACAAATGTTCAAGTGTGGGGGTATTTAATGAGTGCATAATTATACATATTGTCATATCATATTTGCGTACACTTTGTATATCTTTTTGTATATTTTCCTCTATTTTTGTGCTCTGTTTGGTATTTTGTTGTCAATGGACAAATAAATAAGGCCTCAGAAAAAAAAGAAGCCAAAATTAAATCAATTCAGAGCCAAATGAGTTGTAGGAGACAAGAATTTATTACAAGATCTAAAGAACTTTAAAAGAGATCTCCACTGTTCATATTGTATAACAAGAAATCAGAAATACACAGTTAAAATTTCAAGTCAATCCGAGATCAATTGGTGATTCGATGTAGTATTTGATAAAGACTGTGCAGAGTTGGAAAAGCCCCAAGGCCACAGAGTTCCCTACACGGCTATGTGTGTGACGACATTACCGCGCAGGCGTGCCCATATGAAGGCCGTATACATCTTGGGATAGGTCAAAAACTGGTTGATATGATTCCAGATGATTCGAGTCTTACACACGGGGTCAACACCGCCCAGACACCGTCGTGTGCGTAAAATTGAAGCTTATAAGAGGCCCTCGGATCTAATTTGAAGTGGACTTTTGGCGGATCAACTTCTGAGGGTTCTTGGCCATTCACTAGGGTTTCGGAGAGGAGATTCAAGGCGGAGGATACATCGAGTATGGGAGTTTGATTTATTTTATTATGTCTTCCTCTTTGGACCTTTTTAGGGCTTCCCATAGTCTGAGAAACTAAACCCCTTGTGGTGCCTCGGGTCCTTGAATGCTTAGATGAACTTGTGACTCTTTTTATTTATATAATATTAGGCTTTTTTTTATTATTCCTGTGGATTGTCTATGTGTGCTTAATACTTATGGTCAATTAGTATGAAAGCCTCGGTCACATAATTAGAGTTGCTTGATGCATGAAGTAAAGATCAAGGTTAGCTAGATCCGGGCATAGATAATAGGGGATGTGCGCACGCCGAGAGATCAGATGATTGGGTTATTTCCCAACTCACTCTTTGGATTAGGATAAAACCTAACAATAGGAACCACATAACCCATACTAATTGTTGGTATAATATAGTCTTATTGTGAAGTCATTATATGGGAATAGGGTTTGGTTGCCAAGAGATCGGGATCAAACTAATTTAGGGTTCCTCACGGCCAAAGAATACATCAACTAGATAGCCAGTCTTAGGAATTCATCAATCAAGGGATTCTTAGTGGGATAGAGATTCGGGGTGCCATACCCTCCTTATTGATAAAACCCAAGATTTGCCAACTGTCACTTTAGCTTTAGTTCTCCATTAGATTTCATTGTTAGGATCACAAAAACACCAAAATCATTTTAGGTAAGACGATAGAAGATAAATTAGTACCACTCTGCTGCGTTCGATTGGATTCGGCTAACCCTACCCTCAAGGTACTTTATTACTTAAGCAACCCCGTGCACTTGTGGGCGAGCATATATAGCACATAAGTTCTCTCTCTCTCTCTCTAAGTCCTGACTTGATTGTCGGTGGCTCCCCCCCCCCCCCCTCGCGGAGCATAAGCGCTTGGATCATTTCTCTCCTTCCGTTCTCCTTCTTTTTAGAGCACGGTTTGACTCATGAAGACTGATCCGTAGAGGGGTCTTTGATCCATCACCGATCATGACCGACCTCTCCATCGAAATCTCATGAGGAATTCCCATCTTTACTGATCAATCTCATTCGTTGATCAAAATATGCTCTAATCCCCATGAAGAGTGGATCCTTGCATCAACAAGTATGATTCCAACTTATAAGGAAGAAGGCTTGTACAAGCTAAAAATTGTTATACCTTATAAATGTCCTCAATCTTAATTTTAAAAATTGAATACTTGTCCTTCTCGAAAAAAAAAACATCACTTTCATTAGATCATTAGATTAAGCCTCGAATGGTTATGATGTTAGTTTCAAGTTATGAATCACAAAACATACTGAAAGATTTAGTAAGATTCAAACATATCAAGGAGAAGACTTGTGACAAGCAAAGATTATTATACCTTATGGATGTTCTCAATCTTTGTTTGCAAAAGATAATACTCACCTTTCTTTATAAAATAGTATGTCAAAATTACTGGATTGAGCCTCTAACGGCCATGATGCCACTTTCAAGTTATGAATCACAAAACATAATTAATATTTAATAAGTTTCATACTTATAAAGGAGAAGTTTTGTGAGTAAGATAATATTATAGTCGAATGGAGTAATAACCGGAGATGGCTGGAGATAGATGGGTGGAGATGAAGTATGAGCAGGCCTATAGTGGAGGCTCTTCAAAGTATATTCAATCTCAAAAAAAAACCCTAACTTATACATGTGTATATATACAATAACCTAAATGGATCTGGGTGAAACATAACCCGACCCATTACCCCTTAAGGTTTACAACACTCCCCCTCAAGTTGGTGCATATATATCACACATGCCCAACTTGGATACAAATTTTTAAAACACATGTCTCGCCACTGCCTTGGTAAGTATGTCCGCTAACTAGTCCTCGGTTCTGATTGGTGGCACTATAATGATTTTCCCATCATTTTTTTCCTTAATGAAGAATTGGTCAACTTTGACATGTTTTGTACGGTCATATTGAACAGGATTATGTGCAATGTTACGAGCGGCCTGATTGTCACAGAACAACTTCATCGGTTCTGTGTTCCCGAAACCTAAATCCTTCAACAAATTCTTGATCCACAATGCTTCACATATCCCCAGCACTATACCACGATACTTGGCCTCTACACTAGAGCGAGCAACCAATTTTTTCATCATACTTCTCCATGTGACTAAATTACCTCCCACGAAAGTAACGTAGCCTGATGTAGAGTGCCGATCATCAATTGCTCATGCCCAATCTGCATCACTATATCCCTCGACTCTGAGGTGGTTATTCTTCTTGAATAGTATCCCTTTTGCTGGACCCCTTTGAGATATCGTAGTATCCTCATCACTGCATTTATGTGTTGTTCTACAGGATTATGTATGAACTGGCTAACCATTCCTAAGGCATGTGCTAGATCAGTTCTGGTATACGCCAAGTACATTAGTCTTCCAACTAACCTCTAATATCTTCCTTTGTCCACTGGTACCTGATTTGGATTCACTCCGAGCTTCAGGCCCTCCTTCAATGGAGTATCAACTAGTTGACAACCCAACATGCCTGTCTCCCATAACAAATCTAGTGTATATTTTCTTTGGGACAAGAAAAGTTCAGATTTATGTCTGGAAACTTCACTTCCCATAAAATACTTCATGGTGCCTAGCTTCTTCATTTCAAACTCTATCGATAGATATTTTAGAAGTGCCAATTGTTCTTCCATATCATTCCCCGTAACTACCATATCATTAACTCATACAATAAGAGCTATGATTCTACCTCATTTTTGTTTTATAAACAGAGTATGGTCTGAATTACTCTGCTCATATCCAAACTTTCTCATAGCATCTGTGAATCTACTAAACCAGGCTCTTGAAGATTGTTTGAGTCCAAACAAGGACTTAATTAGTCTACAAACATTCTTGCTCTGAGAGGTCAGAGTATTGTACCGCGGTGGCAGGTCCATATACACTTTCTCAGTCAAGTCTCCTTGTAGGAAGACATTCTTCACATCAAGCTGATGTAAGGGCCAATCCAGGTTGGCTGCAAGTGACAGTAGTACACGTATGGTATTGATCTTAGCGACAGGTGCAAACTTCTCCGTATAGTCAATCCATATGTTTGTGAGTACCCCTTCGCCACCAATCTTGCTTTATAATGGCCAATCCCACCATCTGCTTTGTACTTCACAGAATAAACCAGAACGCCATGACCCTATCTCGACTCCTGGGCACATTCATTAGACCTGGTTGCATCTAAGTAGAGACGGGCCCCACTCGGATACAAGGCCTAAGTGAGTAAAACAGATAATGCAATAAATCAACTTAATTATTCAAAAATAACAGAGTTTCAGCGAAAAATATAAAAAGGTGCAAATATCCTACAAATGCTAGGCCCTATAAGGGACCTACAAAATAAAAAAAAGTCTTACACAAAATGAAAAGATAAACAAGGTCCTCGAACCTCTGCAAATCCTCCCGACCCACGATCGGCTCCTGTGTGCTAGAATCCTACGCCTCAGGATCTGTAAACAGGAAGAAACAAGTGCATGAGCTTTCGAATGGAAAGCCCAGTAAGTACCCCTGCGGGGTTCAAGAAAATATGATATCAACAAGTAAGAATATCAAGAATCAAACTCGGGGCACGCCCCTCAAAAACAATCCCTAGGAGTCTACCACAAAGAAACAAGCAAGGTAACGACTCCTAGCTACAGAAGCCCTGGGGCTCTGATATGAGTTCCAATGGAAGCTCCACAAATGTCTCCTTGGCCAAGCACCATCAACAACTCACAAAAACACGCACCATCCTGGTGCTACGGCCCTTTGGGTCGATATCCAGTAGTGCCACCTCTCTACGCTACGACATGGCGGTGAATCATCCCCACCGACGCAAGTGTGACAACCAGAGTATCGATCCCTCTGGCATGGCAATACCGGAACATCAGGGTGTCCCGTCCCTAAATGTCCGCAAAGGAGCTCACCTGCTCCACTAAATCCGGGCCGAAGAAAAAAAAAGTAGGGATCCCAATATCCCGAAACAATCAAACATGCTAAATAAAGATTTCAACAAATCATGGAAGCATGAATGAATACCAAGCAGTATGTCACAATAAAGACATGTCAAGAAAACTCCGATGAGTGGAACAAGGCAAGTGTACTTACCTAAAATCACAAAGTCTCGTACTCCACGGGACTTCCCGACGCATCCACGTCAATATCTGATGAAGATAATACTATCCTCAATAAGTATACATGCCTATGAGTATGGAATCTATAATGCATGCTCTAACGGGCCCAAGTCCGACTGGTAGGCCTTCCCTCGCCTGTCTATGTTATTCCTTCTTAAATCACTAAACTCATCTATTCTCATAATTAGAATCTAGTTGGCTTGGTGGTTAAGGCCCACTAAGCCCATATTGGGGATCCTTGGTTCAAACCCCCACCCTTACACCCCCTTTGTTTATTTATTTTTACTTTTATTTTATTTGCTTCTTGACTAAGCCCAAATCAATCAACTAAATCTACTATCTTGGCTTAATCTCCTTGAAACCGAATCAACCCAACCTTGAACTGAAGCCCTTGATTTAATTGACTTAAATCTTATTTGATCAAGCCCCATCTCCACTTGATTAACTATGTCAATTTATCGATTAATTAAATCAATTCATCTACTGAATAAATCAACTAGCCAATCAACTAACTAACCAAGTTAATTAAGCTGCTAATTGATTGTTAATCTGATCCATTAGTTAGTTAACAAATTAACTAATTAATTAATTTCCTAATTGGTCATCCATTATCCAACTTACTAGATCCAGACTCAACCATAGATTGATTGGACTTAATCTACTTAGTTTAACTAGTTGGCTCAAACCAATTAATTAATTAATTTACTCAATTAATTATTTACCGATTAGTTATCCAACTAAGTAGTTATTAGTTAATTTCGTTAATTAACTAATCTGGTTAATCAAAGAAATATTTTATAATAAATCTAATTCCTTTTGATTAATCTCCATCTTACTTGACCCCTTTTTAATTAATTAAAACCATTAATTAAAACTAGTTAATTAAATCAATTAGTTATCAACTAGTTATCCAATTAGTTATTCAACGAATTTATCAATTAATAAATTATCCCAAATTAATTAATCTCCAATTAGTTAACTTACTAACCATTTAGTTACTAATTAATCAAACCAATTAATTATGATAATTAATAATTATTTAACAATTAACTAAATCAATTAATTATCATAATTTTTAAATAACTCTCTCCCTCTCTCTTATCTTCCTCTTCCTAGGCCGTGACCTCGTCGGAGGGGTGACCGCGCCCATTGTCACCGTGGAGCTCTAGCACCTGTCCGGTGGTCGTCAGCGAGCTCCTCGGCGGCCCGTGCCCGGAGAACCAACTCTGAGGTCCTCCCTGGCCGGTAACCACCTCCCCTCCTCCTCCTGCTTTTCCAGTCAAGGACGGCGCCGAGGCTCCTCCTCCCAAGGCCCGGTCCCTCGGCAGAGACCGGCGGAGGGTCCAAATGGCTTTTCCCTTACATTGCCACCCTAACTACGGCCTACCACGCATGCACAAGAATGAGATTAAGGACGGAGAGCTTACCGGCGGAGTGCTGACTTCGCCGTCGCCTGAGTCTCCCGAAGGCGTTCGCCGTGCTCCGGCAAGACAGGAAGCTCTTCCGCGCTCGTCTCCGTCGGTCTTTGGCGCCGCGACCCCAGAAAATCCCTCTTTGTCTCTCTATTCCTCATAGTGGGGCGAAGGAGTTCGCCGGTACTTGGTGCCTCCTCAATGCTCCGCCTCATCCTCTCTTTTATAGGCCTCGAGGGGAATCTCCACGCCATCGAAGTTCATCGGGCGAGGAGGTATTGATTGGCAATCAATCCCCTCTTTCCATTCCGGCCGGCCATCCATGCAACCATTTTTGCGGTGACGCGACCGCATTGATGGAGAAGAAGATGCCCCACCTGCTGATCGCTGCCCCATCCTCGAGATCCAACGGTGCCAAGCCGCCCAAGACCGGTGGAGACACTCCCACTGTTATCTCACGAACGAGGTGGGCCGGTGGATCGACGCCTCGCGATCAACCCCATCCGAGATTGCTTCATCTCAACCGTTGATTTATTCTATAGCAGTTGCTCTCTTGACATTTTGCATTAAGGACCCTTTGTTTCCCAATTTCACCATTTGGTCTCTGGACTGTGAGAGAGGCACCATTTCCTTTAAGTCCCTTATATTTTCTATATTACCCTTATGTCCTTCACTTAAGACATCCACTTTTACCTTGTAGTCCTTAGTCTTTATAAATTTACTATTAGGTCCTTTGCAGCCAAATAATTCAAATTTACAATTTCAATTCATTTTTCCTCTCCTTCCTTAATTAAACCTAATCAAACCATCTTAGGTCTTTCTCCCATTAATCAAATCAACCGTTATTTGAATTGATTTTCCCCCCATTCCCATTTTAGTCCAACCATGATCAATTTATCTAGGGTTTCCCAAATTAAATTAATTGATTATTTCCAAGTTTAATTAAATCAACTACCAATTAACTTAAATAAATTTATTTAGTCAATCACCACTTAACTTAAATATATTATGGAAGAATTTATTTATTCTTTCTAAACTCTCTCATGCCCCTTTTACCAAAATACCCTTGGGACTTATACTAATCCCCAAAATGCCTTTTAGTAATTTAATAAAAATTTAATAGAGGAAAATTTAAATCCTTTTTTTATTCATGAAAAATCTTGGATTTTACAAAACCCATGCATCTACACCCCACAGGCTTCTTACCAGCTGGCAAGTCAACTGTCTTCTAGTTGGCATTCTTCTTTAGTGAGCTCAACTTCTCATTCATTGCTTCCTGCTATTTGGGGTCAGCCAAAGCTTCCTGCAAAGTGTTAGAAATATATACAATAGATAATCGATAGGCAAATGACTTGTTTGGTTCTGACAAGTGGTCGGTGGATACATAGTTACTCATAGGATATTTCACATTATTTTTGGGATTATGATCATGTGTGGGTTTAGGTATACCTCGATTATGATGTGGAGAGAGACGTTGTGGTAGAGGGATATCCAGGTCTGAAGACGATTGATTATCATTGGTACAGCTTGTTGGCAACTCTGATGATTATTCAATTTGCAAGTCTGTATCCGTCGGTGACTCCTGTGTCATCGGCTCCTCTGGTTCGGTTTCATTCTGTGTGGCATCACAATTTGTCTTCAATGTCTCATTCGATATATCAACAAGATCTATAGTGATTGTGTCGGGAACTTCATCAGAAGTTCGAAAGCTTGAACTTCTTGTCTCCTCTCCCCTTGAAGGGAAGGCTCAGGTGGAGAATAATACAAATCACACTCATGGAAGGTCACATCTATAATAACAATCATCTTCCTAGAAGGTGGGTGATAACAACGGTATCTTTCTGGTGTAAGGCATACCCAACAAACACACACTTCAGAGCACGAGATTCTAACTTGCTCCATTGGTGGGGATGAAAATGAACAAAGGCAGCGCATCCGAAAACACGAGGGGACAAATATAGGACTAGGTGGTGCAGCAATAAGAGTGGAGAGTGGATCATGTGGGGTCTGAAAATTCACCGTACTGGATGGTACATGGTTATTAAGTAAGCTGCAGAGACAAGAGCCTCACCACAATAAGATAGTGGAGCATGCGCCTCAAATAAGGAGTCATGAACTACATTGAGAAGGTGGCGATTCTTCCGCTCAGCAACACCATTTTGTTGTGGGGTATATGGGCAGATCATTTGATGAGTAATCCCATGGTGATCGAGAAACCGACGGAGATCGGAATTCATATATTCACGCCCATTATCACTACGGAGAACTTGGATCTGAGTTTTATATTGAACTACAACCATTTTTTTGAAATTTCTGGAAGGCAGAATTCACTTCATTTTTCTATTTCAGAAGAGACACCCATGTCATACAAGTACAATCATCAATAAAGGTCACAAACCAATGTGCACCACCTAGAGTAGCAATTTTAGATGGCCCCCACACATCGGAATGCACCATCATAAAAGGAACAAAACTTTTACTTAAACTAGGAGAAAATATACTACGATGACTATGTGCTAGTTCACAAACATGACACTTAAATTGAGATACATGACTCTTTGAAAATAAATTAGGAAGGAGTCTCTACAAGTACCCAAAAGAGGCATGTCCAAGTCAATGATGCTATAACCAAACTTCTGAAACAAAACTAGTCTTGGGCTTCTCCCCCTGCGGACCTCCAACTGATAGGGCTTGCATCAACCATCGACATCGCCTCATTGCAAGTCCAATAGTAGAGTGTATCCCGCTTAGTGCCATAACCAATCGTCTTCGAGTCTGGATATCCTTAAACATACAGGAAGAAAGCCAAAAAATGACAACACATTTTAGAGCAGCAATTATTCGGGAAATAGATAACTGGTTATAGGCAAGTGAAGGAATGACAAGGACAGTGTTAAGATTGAGGTTGTTAGAAAGAGAAATGTTGTCTTCCCCAATAACGAGAATTCTTGGTTCAGTCCCTGATTCGATTAAGGACTGGAAGAGCAAATATTTTTTCGTGTCCAGCAGTGAGGGTTGGGAATTCAGTATTAAGTGGGGTACACCTCGAACTCACATTGCTAGTAAGGAGAAAATAACCCCAACTGAAGATAGATTATTAAAGAGATTTAAAGCATTCCGCGATGTCGCGATAAATAAATTCTTTTTGTCCGATCAACGACATCAAGACTATGGACTATATTTAGCCTTGGGTAGGATTATTCGGAATCCCTTGTTCAGATCATTAATCTCCCCGATCTGTAGTTTGGTTTTGATTCTCTTTTCCTCTTTTCAGGTGAAGGAATGGCCCCTAATACTTTGGCTAATAGAATTCTTGCCATTGCTCAGGCAGACAGGTCGAAAAGAAAAGGGAAAGAAACTTCGAAAGAAATAGAGACTGTGACTGCCAGAGTTGGGGAGCTCCCTTGCCCCTCTACCGAAAGGTGTCTGGATTCAAATAAAGGGATAGCTGGAGAGGTTTCATCTGGGAATCTCCCTCCTTAACCACATGATATTGATTGTCCAGGAATTGAAAATCTTGGAGTTGAACCTGTGACTGCTATCAGTTTCGAAGCTGTTGAGGCCTCTGTGGCCGCTTGCCTTCCTCCACTTCTAGTTGTAGGCTCTCCGAACGTTAAGAGGAGACGATTAGTGAAAGTGGCAGAGAAGTACGGCTCTGGTTCTTCTTCTTCTTCGCAAACCACATCGAGTCCGGTCACAAGGACTATTATTGGTCCGACTCAGGAGGTGTGTATTGTACCTGCTTCTTCTCACACTATCATTTCGATTTCCGATATTCCGCATTCTCATGTAATCGGGTACTCGCTGCATCGAAGAGGGTATTTTATTAGAGGGAAGATCCGGAAGGAGTAAAGAGAGAGAAAATCCTCCTATAGGTCCAGGTATACTTTTTTTCATGTACATTCTCACTTTCTGGTCTTTAGAATTATGATAGTTTGACTTCATCTATTCGGATTGCAGGAGTGGTAGGAACTACGGATCCTCCTATTGTAAGTACAAAGATTCAAGGACCCAGAACTCGAGGGACTATCACTACAAGAAAACTATAGCATCACAGACGGAATTTTTCCAACGGAATTTTTTCCGTTGGTAAAAGCAATATCACCGACGGATTTTATGAAAGTTTTCCAACGGAAAGGATTTGGCACCTCGGAACATATTAGTGACGGAATATTATATTATCACTAACGGAACATTCCGTTGGTGATAGTTTCCGTCGGAAATTCCGTTGGTAAAACCTGAAGCTTTATGTTAAAAAATAGTTAACATTTCAGCGACAGAATTTCCGGTCGCAAATCCGTTGGTGAAAAGTATTGTTCTTCACTAAGATTAAAAATACGTTGTTATATATTAGGGACGGAATTTGGGGTTATGACCAACGGAATTTTTAATTATCACCGACGGAATTTGGTACTATCACCAACGGAATTCTATATTATTACCAACGGATTGTTTGGCTTCCAACAACATAAATTATAGGCAACCACTAACGGAATTGTGGGATATCACCAACGGAATTTCAATATATCACCAACGGAATTTCAGGCTATCACCAACGGAATTATGGGACATCACCCACGGAATTTCAAACTATTACGTAATGTAATTCTATTTTATTAGCAACGGAATATCGTGCTATCACCAACAAAATTATGGGATATCACCCACGGAATTTCGTGTTATCACCAACTAATGTTGAATCATCACAATTTATGCATTATTATTATTATTACTATTATTATTATTGTATATCTATTAAATATTAATCATTTATGTAGATACATAGAAATCCTTTTGTAAATTTTTAATATATATTTGGAAATATAATAACTTAATATTTTATTTTGTGTGTTTATTATAGATTTGGATATATATGGATAGCTTGGCTAAGATGAAGGGTAATATATAAAAATTAAAGACGTCAGGGGGGTGCTCGCAAAAACGCCAATTAGTAAAAACCCTAAATCCGATTCCTGGAGCGCTCTCTCGCCCAATCTCACAATCTCACCTCGATCTCTCTCGCCCCTCCGATTTTCGGCTCCTCCGTCCTCGTTCTCTCTATCTTCTTCAGATTCAGACTTCAAGCGGCTGGCGAACCTCGACACAAGCTCTTCCGGTAAGGTGTAAAGCCCTCGATTGCTTCTTTCCCCTTCTACCTCAGCCTCATGGTTTCGATTTCTCATCTTCTTGATTTATCTTTGGTTTATTAACTCTATCTTGTTCATTATCTCTTGGTAATTATTATGATGGATACATGAAAGCTTGTTAATTATTATGATCTGTTGGGTCTCCTGGTTTAGTTAGCAAGAAGAAATCTCAATTGAATGAAAAAAAATAAAACAAAGCATCTCCTTGTTTGTGAATAAAACAAAGAAATCTCAATTATTATGCTCTGTTGGGTCTCCTAGAGGAGGGGCAAAAGAATGTCCCTATTTGTGCCATGAGATTAACCCATTAAGAGACTTGTTAATTGATTCTACAATGTTTTGAATGAAAAAAAATAAGACAAAGCATCTCCTCGTGACTATGATTTATTATCTCATCAGGTGTGTGTCGATCTTCTCACGTGCTCCATCTCTACATATAAGACTATAACTAATAATATAAGATTAAAAAAATCTAACAAAATAATAATTATAACAGTATGAAGGAAAAGGGTTTATTGAAAAAAATATCAATAGTTTAATTTGTTGATGAGTACATATATATATATATATATATATATATATATATATATATATATAAGACGTGCATTTCCCTTTCACTCTAGCGACTGCTTCATGCTTATCACCTTTTTTCAGCAACACGTTTAGGTATTATTGTGAAGTTTAGAGCTAAGAGAGCATGTAGCTTTAAACTTTTTGTTTTTATCTCCCTTTCATTTTTTTTTAACCTGAAAGTTCAAAGCATGTCTACTATACCATCTATGTGACTTGTGTATCATAATACATGATTTTTTCTTTCTGATGATACTTAAGCCATATTTAGTTATTTTTCTCTTTTTCTTATGTCTTTATTATTGCTGATGCTGATTTCCGTTTTACCCATCATGAATGTTGTGTACTTTAGTATGCAAAATGTGATGTGCTCATGCCAAGACATTGCTTTGCTCCACAAAGGACCTTAATATTTATTATTTATGAATATTTCTCTTTTTTCATTTTGAATATTTTTATTTATTATTTATGAATCCCACCATGATTTTAATTGATTTAATTGCCTTGATATGAGTTAAAAAAAATTGTGTCCATTTTTCATGCGTTAAACCACTATTTTTTAGAGAATTAAAACCACCATGATTCTATCGTTTTCTTAACAAATGATAAACTGATTGATGTTTAAAATCATTTAGGATTATACAATGGCTAAGGATGGATATTGGGCATGTGCTCGTTTAAACGAGAATGGATATATAACAGAACAATATATGGAGGCAGTTGAACATTACATATCTTTTGCAATGAATGAGCAATGGTTGTGATAGAATTAGATGCCCATGTTTGAATTGTCAAAAGCATTCATTTCTTAAACAAGATGATGTGCGGCGACACTTATACTATAGTGGTTTTTGTAATGAGCCAATATCCTGTTAAGTAGGCAATCATCTAGAAGCAGAGAGGAGGTTATTGAGCAATTGTTTGATGTGGAGGTAGAAAATCCATATGCTACTATGGTTAGGGATGCTCTCTACTCAAATTAAGACCAACAACTTTTTTCTCTTTGTTGAATGATGCTGATGAACCAGTGTGGTCTGGATGTACAAAACACACAACTTTATCCGCTGTGTCACAACTGTTAAATTGCAAATCTGAATTCAACATCAGCGAATCTTATTTCAATCGACTCATGGTTATCATAAAGGGTATTTTACCGGAGAATAACAAATTGCCAGAGAATTATTATCAAATGAAGAAGAAGATGGCAGCATTTGGCATTGATTATGTGAAAATTGATGTATGTGAGAACAATTGTATGTTGTTTATTAAGGAATTTGAAAAGTTGGATTACTGCTCGGTATGTGGTCATCCTCATACAAATCAAGTAATACAAGTGAAAGAAGGGTGTCAAAAATACCTCGTAAAATTTTGCGTATACTTCCCACTTATACCTAGGCTACAGAGGTTTTTCATGTTAAGAGAGACCGCTAAGAATATGACTTGGCATGCACATAATCAAAGTTCTCCAAGGGTGCTTGCATCATCCTCGTTGATGGAGAGGCATGGCAACACTTTAATCGCATTACACGAAGTCCTTTGCAAAATGAAGCGAGGAATATCGTGACTAGGGCTATGCATGTATGGGTTTGCTCCTTTTAAGCAAGGTCGCTAGACCATACTCTTGGCCGCCAAAGAATGCTCGTAGTATATAATTTACCTCCTTAGATGTGTATGAAGCAACCATATTTATTCCTTAATATGGTAATTCCAGGTCCAAATAGTCCATCTCAGAACATAGATGTCTTCTTGAGACCTTTAATAGATGAGTTGACAATTTTGTGGCAGTTTGGTGTTCAAACTTTCGCTAATTATAAGAAAGAACATTTTACACTTCGAGCAGCATTAATGTGGACAATTAGTGACTTTCCTGCGTATGGTATGTTATCTGGATGTAGCACGCATGGAAAATTATCTTGCCCTTATTGCATGGCAAATTTGAAGTCATTTAATTTAAAACATGACAGAAAAGCTTGTTTTTTTTATTGTCACTGACAGTTCTTGCCTCCTGATCATCCTTTTCGAAGGCAAAGAGATAAATTTAGAAGGAGAGTTGATCATGATCCTCCTATTGAGAGATTGTCAGGTGAAGAAATTCTGAGATATATTGATAGTTGCCCAGATTTGACATATGGCACCAAATGTCCTGCACAGAAACCAGTTGGCTATGGGTTGACTCATCATTGGACAAAGAAGAGCATTTTCTGGGAGTTACCATACTGGCATACAAATTTGATTCGTCATAATTTGGATGTTATGCACATTGAAAAAAATATTTTTGATAATATATTCAACACCATGATGGATGTTAAAGGCAAAACAAAAGACAATGTAAAGGCTCGATTAGATATAGCAGAGTATTGCAAACGCCTAGCTTTACACTTGGTTACGAAGAATGGAAAAACATTCAAGCCTGCTGCTTCATACGTTTTAACGAAGGAGGATCGTTACAGAGTGTTTACATGGGTGAAACAACTTAGACTACCTGATGGCTTTTCGTCCAACATAGGGAGATGTTTTAACTTGGAAGAAGGCAAGGTCTATGCAATGAAGAGTCATGATTGCCATGTGTTTATGCAACGATTGCTTCCTGTTGTTTTTCGTGATTTGGTGCCCACTCCAATTTGGGATGCAATTACTGAGCTATCCAATTTCTTCCGAGAACTTTGCTCCACTGAAATAACCGTTGATCATATGCAGTTGTTGGGAAAAAATATCATTGAAACAGTTTGCAAATTAGAGAAGGTTTTTCCACCCGGCTTATTTGATTCAATGGAGCATTTAATAATTCACTTACCTTACGAAATTTTGAAATGGGTGGACCGGTCCAATATCGTTGGATGTATGTGTTTGAAAGGTATAATATTTACAATCATTTACTTGAATTCTTAGCGAGTTCAAAGGTTTAATAGATTCATTACTAGATAAACTCTATTTGGTTATGATTTGTAGGTTTCTACATCACTTAAAAAAGAAAGTGAAAAATCTAGCATGTGTCGAAGGGTCTATATGTGAAGCATATATTATCGAGGAAATTTCCTCCTTTTGTGCGTTGTATTTTGAAGATGATGTCGAAACAAGATTTACTCGAGTGCCACGTAATGATGACGAAGGTGAGGTGGATCCCACAGGACGTCTTTCGATTTTCAGACATCATGGACGACCATTGGGACCGAAAAAGAAATGCACTCGATATCTGACATCAAATGAGTATTTGGCTGCAGAAATTTATGTTCTGATGAATTGTGAAGAAATGATTCCATATATTGAGTGAGTAATATTTATTTTTGAGTTCAACTACATAATAATTGGAATATTTTGTTTACCATAACTTGTATATCATACGGTTTAGGACCTTCGATGAAATGGTGAGGAGGAATAATCCACGTGTTACCGATAATGAATTGGAAAAAGCACGAGTGACAACATTTACAACATGGTTTAAGCGATATGTACGTATCAAACTATGTGCCCTTCGTCATCCTTTTTTTTTCATATAGTATCCCAACATTGAAATTGGATATTTCTCTTAGGTTGAACATTTTTCCGAAATTGATCGTCAGATTAAGTAACTCTGCTCATGGTCCATCTCGCTTGGTAACTGCTATAAAGGGTACTTTGTAAATGGTTTCAAGTTTCATACTAAAGAATACAAACCGTAATCTGACATTGAATTGCGGTGTATGCGGGAAAGGAAATTGTTATAATGATTATAATCGGGCTTTTATGGAGTCTTGCTAGATGTAATTGAGTTGGAGTATTTTGGGTCCGGAAATCGCATTGTACTTTTTAATTGTCACCGGGTTTGACATGTATAAAGGAGTTCGTGTGGACCCTCGCCATGGGCTTGTGGAAGTTAATTATAAATCAGTACTTGCCAGTAATGAACCATTTGTATTAGCCCAGCAATGCCACCAAGTTTACTATAGTCCTTATCCCAAAAAGAAATCCTCATCGCTTTAATTGGTGGGTCGTGGTTCAAAACTAAGGCAAGAAGTCGGTTTCACCTTCCTAATAGTGATCGAGAAGTACTTAATTTAAAATGATGGGGTTTACCAAGAAGTAGAGGTGCCCACTCCAACAAATGCCATCTATTCAAGATCTTGACAATGAAAGAATGCTTGTTCATGGTTATGTTGAAGAAGTAGATACGTAAGACGATGAAGTGGATGAATGAGGGAGAGGGGATAAAGAAGAAGAAGAAGAAGAAGATGATGAAGCTGTAAGAAGAAGAGGAAGATGAAATAGAAGAAGAAAAATGATAATGTTGACTTATAATGACGCATGATGATGATGACGATGATGATGATGATGATGGTTAAGAACACATTTGTAGCAAATTAGGGTGCTCACTAAATATTTTTGTGCTTACAATCACTTTTATTTGTAAGGGTTTGTTATTGTTAGTACTTGTTTGTAATGGGATGTTTGTTTGCTCCAAATTCTTATGAGTACTTCAGTTTTTCTTAAACATCATCAACTTATAAATTCATATTTGTAAGGCTTTGTACATTAAAGTAATTGGTTTCTTCTTGTTATTATTAGAGATATCATGCCTAAGGGAAAAGCTGCGAAAAAATCCAAGTCTAAGAAAGCCTTGGAAGATACAACAAGTAAAGAGCTTCCAGGTGCAGCAGCATGGGGAGCATGGTTCAGACCTACGCAATCACCCTTACAAAGTGGACATATGATGAACCCCTCTTCTGCCCCGCTGATTGATCTAGATGCAGAAACACAAGATCCTAATGTGTCAAATGAAGCAAATGGTGATAATATCAACCATGACGTAGATAAAGGGAAACGTCCAAGAGGTCCTAACAAAGCAATACCCACACCAACAAATCCAAATGATCGAATCTTCATTACTACCTTACATGATGAGTATGTTGATTTGAAATTCATTTTACTTATGCTCAAGTCATGCTTGACGATACATAAACTAATTCCTCTTATTTTCTTGTTCTATGATAGGAAATTTTTAGACCCTAAAGTTGTAAGAACAATTACGAAGTCTATCCAAATTAACTTCAGTGATGCATGGTCAACGTGGAAGAAAATTCCTGAAGCTATCAAAGAGGAGATGTTGGCCAGATTTGAGGTATGTATTTCCTCCTTTACATTGTCTTAATTGATTTATTCCCAAAGTTTGAGAAATCTCTCTGAGATTGGTTGGAGTCTATCTAGATGATCCGGTGTTTGGATTGATAAATTGTTTGAATTTGATATACATAACTTTTTTCTTCATTTACATACAAAGTTCTATCTAAACCTAGGCTTTGATTTTTTTATTTATTAAAGTACCCTGAGTAACATAGTTTCAATATTCATGCTTTCAATGTAATTGTCTTCTAATTCATAACACACTTGCATGGAATTCTTCTCTCGGTTTTGAGTTTTATCAAGTTAAGAATCCTTACGATTGAGTTTTTTTTATAAGACCAATTAGCTTCTACACCTTTCTTTTTTCACACTTGCCATGCTTTTGTTATACCACACAAACTTGAATATGCAACATCTACTAATCTACATGCTTATGATCATTAGATAATTACATGAAAACAGGTAACTATCAACAATAAATTGCTCATGATCATTTGCGCCTAATCATTTCACTTCAGTAGTGCCATGATTATATGTATGCCTACTATTATATTTATATGATAATGAGTTTTATCTTATTAGATGATATTTTTATCTTTGACTTATTTCATAGGAAAAATTCATGTGGCCTATTGAAAAAGCAAAAGTTGTGAGAAAAATTTGGGATACTACATGCAAGGAACGATTTAAAGGAATGATGGAAGAAGAAAGGAGTCGGGCAATGAAGCATTTTGATGCCACAGATATTGCAAAGTGCAAAGGATATAATTTAGGTTGGATTCGAGTTGACATTTGGGATCGACTGATTGATAATGTTTGGAATACTGAAGCATGGAAAAATCAATCTCAAATAAACAAGCAAAATCGGAAGACAGAGAAAGACAGAAGCATTGTCAAACATACCGTTGGATCGATTCCTTTTATGTTTCATGCGGAGAGGATGGTATGTACATAAGTTATATTGGTTAAAGTAATCTTTAGCAAAGTTTTATACATGCATATTTTACCTATACGCATGTGTTTTCACTAACTTATTACATATCTCCATGTAGGCAAAACAATTGAATCGGAGAGCAACATATGAAGAATTGTTTAATCGAACCCACAAACGTGACAAAGGTCGAGGTGATTTTGTTGATAACAAGTCTAAATCTGTTAGTGTAAGTGATGTATATTTCAAGACTATTTAATTATTTCAATACTATTTAATTCCTGATTTTTTATATTATTTGTAGGAATCTTACATCTTCAATGAGTCAAAAATATGGTCCTGATGAATCTTGTCATCCCGAGTTTGACCCACAAGCTTGGTGTGATGCAATTGGAGGACTAGAGACTACACACACTCATGTCTATGGGTTTGGAACCACGCCACGTACAAGAATTTATTCTCTTCTTCAAACAATGTTGAGATGGATCATACTCGCGGTACCAACACCGAACATCCACGTGCACCATCCACAATCAAGTTGATCATCTACGAGAAGAAGTGACGCTTGTGAAGAATAAACTTCAAAACTTGGAGAATTCTCAAGGTGAAATCAAGGAATATCTTCACCAAATTACGGAATTCTTGAATCCTAAAAACTCATTTCCTAATGCTTCAATTGGACCTTTCTCAACCTACATGCAAGGATATATGTACCCAAGAAGAGGCAAGCTCGATTCGATGAGTGAAGATCATAGTGTGTTGAACTATATCGTTGCTTTATGTGTTTTTGATGTGTATGAATTATGTATCTTTTTTTAAGACATGTTGTCGTTTTGTATCCTTTACTTATCTTTGATAATGAACAATTGACTTTTATCAGTTTATTGATTGGTGTCAAATAATAATTAATCCGATTATATATATTACAGAAAAATATTGCAGGAAAAAAAAAATTAATATTAGAATAAAAGACCTTTAGGGACGGAATTCCGTTGGTGATGATCATTATTAGGGACAGAATTCTTTTGGAGATAAAGAACATGGATCCGTGGGTGATAACTTCCTTTAGGGACGGAATTCCGTAGGTAATAAGCATTTTAGTGATGTAATTCACAGGGGTGATAAATACCTACAGGAACCGAAATCCGTGGGTGATAAGACATTCAGAGACGGAATTCCGTTGGTTGCCAAGGCTATTAGGGACGGAATTCCGTGGGTGATAAAGGCATTCAGAGACGGAATTCCGTTGGTGGCCAAGTCTATCAGGGACGGAATTCCGTGGGTGATAAAGGAATTTAGAGACGGAATTCCGTTGGTAGCCAAGACTATCAGTGACCGAATTCCGTGGGTGATAAGGGCATTCAGAGACGGAATTTCGTTGGTGGTCAAGACTATCAGGGACCGAATTCCGTGGGTGATAAGGACATTCAGCAATAGAATTCCGTTGGTGGTGAAGTCTATCGAGACGGAATTCGCTGGTGATATATCGGGTTTCAGCCGACGAATCCGGCCGGTAATAAGCACTTTCATAGACCAAAAATTACATGGTTGTTAATCATTTTACCGACGGATTGTCGGGCTATGATACATAGACATCACCGACGGAATATCTCTTCCCAAACAGTAATGGCTTCAACGACTCGGTTTTCAGTGACGGAATTTCCAACGGAAAATTTCCGCTTGTCAACTACACGCCAACGGAATTTAACTCTTTAGTGACGTAATTTTCTCCCTCTGTGGATGCACCTGCTTTTCTTGTAGTGTATTTACCGTAATGATAATATTTCCTTGTACTGACACCAAGATCGTTAGGGATTCTCTTCGATCTTGGCAAAAGGACAATGTCAACAAGCACCTTAACCAGTTCAGTTTGGAAGAATCAACCACCCATTTTCGTTTATCTCTTGCTTCGATATGTTGCTTCCTTTGCTATTTGCTGACAAAGTTACCTTTCATTTTGTATTTTTACAGAGCATTTTTCTTGCAGACTGATTTGTTGGGAGAACGGGTCTCAAGATTCTGCGAAAAGGGTGACCCCAAAATCATTGCACATATTTCCAAGTTGGAGGAGGATAACAAAAAGCTATTGGAAACTTTTTCTCACAAAGATGCTGAGATAGTTAAAGTGAGTGGAGAAAGAGATTCCATTGCTGCTGATTTGGGAAGATCTGAGGGATCAAATGCTGTGCTGAAAGTAGATCATTAAAGTTTACGGGCTTCCCTTTCTCTTTTAAAGCAAAATATCATCGCCTTGAGGCAGGATTTGGATCAGACCAGGGATGAAAAGAATTCCATAGTTGCTGAGAAGGCATAGATACTTAAAGAATTGACTACGCTCCAGCGGGATATTTCTATAGAGAAGAAAGTTAATAATGATTTGAAAGAGAAGCTTGAAACTACTGAAAAATTGGTTTGCTCATTGAGGGAAGAGAGAGATGTTCTTTCTAAGAAATTATCTGTCGCAGCTAATCTTCTTTCTTGTGCTAAGAATGATAGCTCCTATGCACAGCAAATGAAAGATGAAGCTGATAAGGAGTTAGCATCTCTGCAATCTGAACTTAATCTGAATTTGAGGAGAATTATTGAGTTGGAGAGGAAAATTTCCGCCGCGGAGAAAAGAGAATTATCTGATGATGAGATTCGAAAGATTTCATCAGAAGTTTATGGAATCCTCAGCGGTATTCATTCTGTTGATCCCTCTGTGAATTTCAGCGAAATCCCCTACGATGAAGGGGTGGAGCTTTATTTTGATAAGTGTCAAGGGGGGATTGGGAAAATTGGGACTGACGTTTCTATTTTTGAAGAAAGAGGAGTTGCCACTCCTCGCTTGGAGGAGATTCCGGTTGGTGCGACATCGGATAAGGATATTCTTGATAAGCCAACTTCTTCATCGGCTGCTTTTGACCTGAAGGAAGGAAAGGTTTTTGAAGGAGATGCAGTCACACTAGATCGGATCCCATCTTCGGAGAAAAGGTACACAATTCCACCGATGAAGCAACTCAAGCCATCGAAATTGAAGATGATGCAGCAGTGTGCAGCGTTTGCACTTTTTCTCGCCTTCTAGACATCTCATCTCTTTGTCAAATGCCTTTTAATCCAACAATCTTGTGTGTTACTGAAGCAATTTTGATCAACCCGGTTGGTGATGATATATCGAGAAATAGTGGTGAAGTTGGAGCAGTTGGCTTAAACAGAAAAGAAGGTCAGTTAAACTTAACTCCTTTAGCCCTTTTCCTTCTCTCTTATTAAATATCTCTCCTACTGATGTTGACATCACTAAATTAGTTGCTGCTAATTTTTGAGATTTAGGACTCTAGTTTGCTCTCAAGACTGTGTATCGGGTGTCGTAGAAGTAAATGATGAATCCTTATTCTTTCATTTTCAGCTCTATTCTTCCCAAATAAAGAATTTTCTGACTTCCCTTATTCTCCTTTTATCTTTCAGAAAGACGAGAAATCAAACGACTTCAAATGGAAGTTGATGAATTGGAGAGGGTGAGGGGGGAGATATTGAGTAAGTGAATGAAGAAGCGAGAAGCTGTTTTGAAATCAATGTCCCTTGCAGAAGCCCGAAGAAGGAAGATAGCTGACGCAAAAAATTGGGACCTTATATAATAAAACACTTGTAGCTATCTTTGATTGTCCCTTGAAATTTTAATCGGGGCTTCGGCACGATTACGAATTCTTTTCAGCTTGTATCTCCTGTATAAAATTACTGATTACTCTTCTGTCTTGTTTTTGATCTTTTTCTTTCTCCCAAAAAACAATCCTTATTTGGAAATCATCAGAACTATCATCTGATCTATCCTCAGAGTTCCTTAAAACCAATTTGCCGGATGTTGATTTCACATCGGATTGTGTTCATATCGCATCATACTCATTGTCAGATGCTTATATCTGAACAGTTTATTCGTCCAACCAGACGCATTTTTCGTTCTCAAGATAACCTGGTATAGAAGCAATCTTGTAAAATCCGGAGATTTTAGGTATTGAAATCTTTGGTAATAAAATAAAGTCCCCAACTTTACGAGAAAAGAGGGATTAAGTTTGTTAATCTCCTAATTATGGTTAATTTGGGTTGTTGGGGACCTATCCGTAATTCCAGAAAGTTTGAGGACTTGAATGAAAATTTGCCCCTCTCTCAAATAAGGACCTGCATGTAAAAGTGTTAATAGGTAAGGATTTATGTACAAACATGAACAAAAGAGAAGGAATGATTTGATGGATATCATATATATATATATATATATATATATATATATATATATATATAAAAGAGTCAGATTCATTGAATTCAAAAGAAAATATAATAATGATTATAATGATAATATATATGTATGTATTAACGTGCAAGGTTGGTGATGGTGAGATTGGTTTGAGTTTTTTTTTGAAATCAGAAGATAAAAGAATAAGATAAAATACTAATATACCTATATGAATAAAATAATACTAATTATATATATATATATATATATATATATATATATATATATATTTGCAGGAGGGGACATGCATTGTTGATGGGATTTGAATTAAAGGTTGAAAACGCGTGGCTTGATTGGAGGATATATCATAGTATATATATATATATATATAGAGAGAGAGGTATAGATAGAAAGATAGAGAGACATCTGGGGAGAGAGAGAGAATTATCTCTAAATGGACTCAAGATTAATTTAAATACGGGCCACGTAAATTAAACCCATCGACGCTGATCGTAATCCTATCCTCCAAATTTAGTTGCAAACTCCTATAAATAGAGGAGAGTACCCTCAAAACCCTAGAACGCCGTCAACCTTGCTTCCTTCTCCTCCTTCTTCTCCGTTCATCGCCATTGATCCGAGAACCCACGGGCAACCGTTCTCGACCACGCCTCTAGGACACCGAGAAAATCATGGAGGGGCTCCTCTAGCCATAGGGAGACTATGGCCGAGCAAACTCATCGTGTCGAGGCGTTTGGAAACTTGATAGGCCCGGTGAAGCCTATGAGAGAAGAAGCACTGCCACGCCTCCAAGTTGCCGGAACCCGGATGCGACACGCATTACTGTTTTTTGTAAGCCTCCTTCTTTCCCTCCCGTTCATGCTTTGGTTATCTAGTTAGTTGTGTTGAATTTCCGTTAATAAGAATGGTTATAATAAGACAGTAAAGGTATTGGTGGGTTCATGATGTTCATGAGAAAGGATCACAAGGACCTGTGTGGGTATTTTTGTGTGTTGGTGTTAACTGTTTAATCTGAGGGAATGAGAGGATATGGAGGTCGATAAATGTCTACTTGGTGTTGTTGAGGCTTAGATTACTTGGGTAACAATAATGAAGAATTGATGAATGAATAGGATCTGCAAGTTGGGAGATGTGCATGTATGTATTTGGTGTGTGTAAGATATGAAAAGGTAGAGGAGAAGTCAACTGAAAGGTTTTGAAAGGTTGATTAAAATGATTGATCTTTGTGTGTGAGCGGTGAAGGTTGATGGTCCTTGTTTTGTCTTGGTGAACATCGGGGAAGTTAAGTGAAGGTTGATGGTCCTTGTTTTGTTTTGGTGAACATCCGGGGAAGTTAACTGGGTTGAATCTTTGGTTGTTTGGGCTTGAGGTTATGGATCTTCATTGTCGTAGGCTTGCTCAGATGTGTGTTTGTTCCTGGTTCTTTGTTTTGAGTGGTAAAGGCTCTCTGATGGGGTTGTTTGAGGCTTTCATTCATGTAAGTTATGATTGTTTGATGACAAAGTTATGGTTGAAGCTATGGAATCGGCTGGGTTGTGAGTTGGTGGTGTGGGTTCATAGTGGTGAAGGTTGAGGATGAAATGATAGATAGTACATTAGCATGAGTGAATATAGTTGGAATCCTTGATAGGTTTCAGACCTTGTGAGTTATGGCCTAGGTGTGAACTAGTGAAAATATGGGGAATAAGGTCAAGGAACTTGAATCGGCCAGATCTGGTAGTTGGGCCAAGTTTCATGAGAGACAAGTGGTGCATTTGGACACATGTAGGACAACCACTTAGTAAAAGTGTTATCTATCATATAATTGAATAAATACTAAGGCGTGAATGTTATCACCAGATATTGACGTAGAGTGTGGAGACTCATCAGGAGAAGATTCTGTGGGATTCCAGGCTTCACGAATTGAGGTAAGTGCCTTTGCCTCGTTTCTACCCTTTGTATGGGTTTCTTTGGCATTCTTATACCTGGTTTGGTATATCCTTTGCTGGTATCATGATTGTGCCTGTGATTATGATTTGGATATCTGTTGTTGATTCCCGGTATACATGTTTTGTTTGATGTTTTTCCACATCTGTGATTGGTTGTTTGGACAAGTTGCTTTTGGATGCTCACTGAGCATGCCACCGTGGACCGGGACATTACTGTGCGACTCATGGTGCTTGTGTTTAGGTTGGGTTGGTATGTCTCAGGGATGGAGTATGCGCATCGGGAGCATAGCCACCGTCAGTCCGCAAGACTTGACCATTGAGGCACACAAGACTTGTGCCACCGTGGAGGTGTGATTGGCTCGGCTTAGGGGCCCCGCTTGATTGACTCCACCGTGTTGACTGATTGTCTTGATTTGTCTATCTTGACTATTTGGACTGTGCTTATCGTGATTTCTCTGCAGGGTACTTACTGAGCTTTCCTTTCGAAAGCTCACTTCACTTTCTTTTCTCTTCCAGGTTAAGAGGAACAGATGACTCAGGGTTTGGAGCTACGCATGGGACTGGGATAGGTTGGAGAGGTCCGAGGACCTCAGGTTGTGTGAGAGTTTCACTTGTAGGACCCTTATAGGGACTGACTTTGTATAGAGCTTTGTAGGGTACCTGGAACCCTTCATGATTTTTAATTCCGTTGTATAACTCTGATGTTGTTCTTTATTATTAATGAACATTTGATTATTATTGTTATCTGCTTATCATTTTTAGGCCTTGTATTCGAGTGGGGCCCGTCTCCACTTGGATACTACGGCTCACTGGATCGCGATGCCCAGGTCCCCGGATCCGGTCGGGCGTTCTAAATCAAGTAAGGTACTTTTGTCAAGACTTCTTATTCTTAACTCGGTTTGATAGAATGGTCATTTGAAATAAAAGCTCTTTCCTAAGATCCCTTATCAAACAGTTTTCAAAATGCAGGTGTAGGCACTTTCTTTCTTTCGAACTAGGAATTAGTGTGAATTCAAAGTGAATTTAATAAGGCATCTTGGAAGAAGAGTCAAAAGATTTCTGCTAGCTTAAAATGAAGGCCCGCATCCTTTGGGATTTTGGTCATGAAATTAACTGCTCCTTAATTTCTGTAGAAACTGTAGTATAAAATGCAAGGGTGATGGTCTTTTTGGGATTATTCTTCTTAATATTATGGGTGACAACAGTCGTCCTTCTTTTTATAAATTTTTTTGCGCAGACGATAACTCTTGTTGCCTGTGGATTCCCAGGGCTTTCCACAATAGCATGAGGTTTGTGCAGGATGGATTAATAAGATTACATGGGCCAAGTGGAAATTTCTGGCTGGTTATGCATTCATCATGCAGAAAACTTAGGGAGTTTAGATTCACAGATGGGTGGGAGGACTTTGTGATGGATCATCAACTAACCGAAGGAGACCTTCTTGTGTTCGTTCTCCGAGAAGATGAATGCTTTGAAGTTCATATTCTTGGATGGAATGGCTGTCAGAAGGTGACGGCGCTCACTGCTACCCCAGGCCAAGTCCCGGATTCCGTTTCTGATTTTGATTCTTCTAACTCCCTTTAATTTGTATGCTTTTCTTGAAAATGCGCATACTTTATCAATAAAATTTCTGTTGTTTTTTTTTGGTGCTTCCTTCCCCTTTGTTCTCGATTCACTTCTGTTGGTATTATTAATGCGAAGTCATTTTCTTTTTCTCCACTTGGAGGTCGACGTGGTTCTCTTGAGAAGATGAGTGTGCTTGATTCTCTGAAAGTGATTCTTCGTGGTTGAAAAAGGATGATGATTTCCCAGAAAAAATCTGACCGCTGCGATTCTTCAGAAGTAGAAAACCGATATGGTTATTCATTTGCAGGAGACTGATATGGTCTTTTGATATTGGAGACCAGTATGGCCTTTTGATGTTGGAGACCGGTATGGCCTTTTGATGTGGTAGACCAGTATGGTCTTTTGATTTGAAGGACCGGCATGGTTATCTTCAATAAAGGACCGATATGGCCCTTCTATGTGATAGTGTAACGTCCCGAAAATTCTGAGTTATCTTTTGGTTGATTTTCTTATAAATAATGAGATGGATTAGAAAACTTATAATGATTTGATTGTTTAAAACTTCGATTAGAGAAAATCGGAAATTAAGAGGGGGCTAGAAAGCCAACTTCGCGACTATGGGGTCGGGCCACTCCGATTCAAAATAGTCGGAAGTGGATAATAGTGGAAGCCAGGTTGATTAGTTAATAAATTACTTAAGTGCTAATTAATCAAGATTAATTAAGGGAAGCAGACAAATGATAGGGTTCCGATAAAATAGATCGGGCGAGTCAAGAAACCGGTAATTGCGGATCTGGTCTGACGGGAGGCAGACCCGTGAGGGTACAGTACGTCGTGATGACTGGGTCAATGACCCGGGATTTCCGGATCTAGCTTAATGAATCATTAAAAGGAGAGACTGGTTAAAGATGACGGGACATAAAGTGAGGGGACAACTCCATCAATTAAAGTTGATACGACACAAAGGAAAAAGAAATAATAATTAAAGATAAAGGAAAAAGGGAAAAAGAAATAATGATTTAGTCAAAGAAATCAAATGAAGAAAAATAAAGTAAATGTGACATTAGTATACATAGGGCATCAAAGAGAGATGAAATGAAATTGGATTCATAATCATCTCAGCCCCTTGCCCTCTCCCTCTCTCTCTCGCTCGCGATCTCCCCGCCCGTGCTCACGCCAGAGCTTTGCCGCTGGTCACGGCCACCGCCGCGATCCTCAACCCAGCTCAGCGCAAATTGTCACGTCCGGGACTTGTCACGGTGGCCGACGCCCTCGACCTGCTGTAGCGTTGTGAACCCCCTTCCGCGAAGCTACACGCGATCGCGTAGCCTCAGCCTAGGCCGGCACCACCACCGCGTCTCTCTCTCTCTCACTTCCTCTCTCACCGGTGGACAGCCAAGCAAGACAGCGGCAGCCACCATCTTGCATCCTTGTGAGCTGTGAACCTTGGGAATTTATCTTATTATTGACTATTTAATTGAAAGATTAGGTTGGGGAATGGAAGGGATTAGTGTTGTATATGATAATCATGGATTGTAGGAGGCTAGATAATGGGTGGTGGAATGCTAGATAATGATACCATGGTTTATATGTGATAATTATGCTAATATTGAGAGATTGCTTGTATAATTTCGGGCCCGGAATATAGGGGAGGTGCTGTCCGATTTTTGTTGTAGAAAACCATATGAATTCATGCTCTTAACTCCTATGTTCATTCTTTTGTATTAAAGAGTTAAATGGATGTAGGTTTTACTAAAAGGCATGCTAGTTAACATGTTAAGTAAGAAGGGCTTCCATGATGGCCATGTTTAATGTTCATGTCTTAGATTAACTAAGTTTGTTAGTCGAGCATTATCTAGGGCATTCAAAGAGATTGGAAGGCGAGTAATGCTCGTTGATTAAGGAAGCATGTTCTTATAAACTTAATATTTTCATATGCTCCTTTGAGTGAAATCAAAGTTAAGTTAAGAATACGAAATTCGTATTCTTAAATTTCCGTATTTCTTTTATATAGCTATAGACCTAAATTATGGAGAACGCGAATCTTGTATTTATTTGGTTATTCTAATAAATGGTAGGAAGAGGAAGAGATCCCGCGGACGCGGAAGAAGGACCAAGCCATTCCTAGGATCCTTGTCGGACTTATGTGAGTGGACTTTCTGTACATTATACTTTGTGCAAGGATTTCAACACATTTTTGAACTACTTATGTTTTATGCGAGTTTTGATTTGAATCGTGCTTGCCGGTGGTTTTTCATTTCTATATTAGCATTATGGTTTTTTTAAGGGTGTACCGATTACGAACGTGAACTAGTATATTCTTTATAAAGAAATACCTTAAATTGGTAGAATGGGGAGTTGGTAAGATAAGCTGCACCCTAGTTAGACATACCGGAAGATTCAGCGAGGATAGAATTAGGAGCATTGATATTGGGTTAGGGATGGAGAGGTTTTCAAATGGTTTTCTAAAAATTCATACTTTCAACTCTTTTATCATGAAATTTCATCCCGACTCCGAGAAGCCCACATCAGTGCGAGGAGCATTTTGCATGACGATACAGGCACGGTAGGACATACCTCTGATCGTCGAGGGGCCGAGTGCTTTCTGCGCCGAGGATCAGGTGTGGTAGGACATACCCCCTGATAGTTGTTTCTTCCGAGGAAATCGAACCTAGGGGTGCATGCTAGTACTTTAGGAGGTCTTGCATACTTTTATAGTTGTATATTTTATGCAAGGGATGACCGTGTTTTAACTTATTTGTATAATGCCGGTTTTCTCCTGCTTTTAAGTACCTTTGGCATGTTAACTCAATTCAAGATAATATATGATTTCTATGTTTTGAATTGTTTACATGCTAGTATTTTACTTTTAATTTGAGATTTGGGAATATGGGATGTGTATAAGAATATCCGCGTAATCCTGTTTCACAATTCAATCGAAGCTTGCATAGCTCAAATTTCCTCTGCTATTGCTTTTACATCAGCAGACTTAGTGTGTGGGTCCGCATGCGAGTTCTCGTCATGCAAGGGTCGAGGTCTAGATGGCTTTGGCTTGACTACCTGTTTACATTTGTGTTGTATTCTTGAGGACTTGTTATGTAATCTGGATTATTGTTGTATTTGGGGCCTTGCCGCCCAGACTTGCTGTGTATTGTATTATGACATGACCTCGGTCATGTTTAGACTCCCAATAGGGAGCAGGTTATGTTATGATTATGACTTGGTTTTTGAGTATTTCTTCAAATTATGATTCTAGATTTCACAGCTTATGGGTTGGGTGTACTCCCGGCCCAGCTGGTGTGACACCGGTCATCTTGTGGAAAGGGGGTGTTACAGATAGACCGGTATTGTAAAACCCGCCCCGAAATAAATAAAGATTTATTTTCTCAGAATTATTAAATAAAAATTTAATATGGTAAGCGGTGAAGTTTTGTGAAAAACACAAGGCATGAACAATCCAGGCAAATTAAGTGTTAAATAATCAAGGTTAATTATTTGTTAATTAATCCAGATTAATTTTATATTAATTAATTCAGATTAATTAACGGGAAAATAAAAATAGACAAATATTCAAATCCCGGGACAGGTGGATCTGGTCGGGGACTGAGACAGCCTCGTGATGCTACAGTATGCCCGTGACGAAAGATTTGACTAAAAGCTGATATTCTCGCATCCGGTCCAAGCGAGAGACACCTCATGATATTACAGCACCCGCAAGCATGGGACTATTGACCCGAGATTCGCAGATTTGGGTCGGGCATGAGGACAAGAGAATTATGATAGTGGTGATAAGAAATAATTCACTCACTCGTGATTGAAAAAAAATAAAAACCATGTGAATGAATAATAAACTCGTGACCTAATAGTGTGAGGAATAGATAAGTTAAAATGATAAAATATTACTATTTTAATTATCTTTTAATTTTATAAGTTCAGATGAGAGGAGAGAGAGAAATCAAAATTTCTCATCTCTCCCCTCTCACGATTTCCTTCTTAATCTAACCTCTTCCCTCACCGGTGAACCCCTCGGCGGAGCTACCCACGCCCGGCCAGTCGACGCAGTTAGCTCACCCGCCTCAACCCACTCTCCTCACTTCACGCCAAATTTACACGCTGGCCCGTGCATGCACGCCGCCAAGGTGATCCGCTACAGGCTCAACCGCTTACACGACTCGCCGTCGGCCGCGATCCGCCTAGCGCCCTTCGACTCCCTATGCCGCCGCCCCCCATCCATACCCTCGCACGACCCGGCCTGCTGCCGCTGCTGGTGGATCTGCCCTCGCCAAAGACTCTGCGTGCCGGCCTCAGAGCTCGCCTCTCGAGCTCCGATCTCCACCCTACCCGCTTTCGCTGCCAAGGCCAACGCCGCCACGTACCATTTTCGCAGATCCGCCTCTCCCCGTCTCCTGGACAGCCTCGACTCCATGAGCTCGGGTGGCCAGCCTTCCTCCCTTCCTCGGCAACCTCTTTCCATCGCGATAGTGAGGACCTCTAACCTTGAATGATTAAGAGAAATTGGTTCTGTTAAGGGACCTTAATTAAGAGACTAATGATAAATGTTTGTATGCATGAATAGAGACTGATCAGATGTAGATCAGAGGGTTGAACTTTATTAATTGAATGCTCATGTATTGATTTAGGAAAATCCATGTGTAATGGATATTCTAGTGTGTATGATTGTATAATTTCGGGGCCCTATAAATAGAGGAGGTGTCATTAATTTTTCATGAAAATCTCTAAGTATAAATACTACATTAGTGTGCATGTTAACATGTCTAGTTATGATTAGTTCCATGATTAACATGCTTAATGATTTTATGCTCTAGATCGATTTATCTTAGCTAACTAAACATGCTTAGGAGCATCCTGAAGATCTTAAAGACATGAAATGCTTGTTAAGTAAGAAAGCATGATTTAGTTTAGGGATTCATGTGTAATCGCATTTCGTATTTAGATAGGATAGAGATACTGAGAGTTTCCATCCATCTACTAGACCCGAATCGGACGCGTGAGGCGCGACAGGGATCAGAGATTTACTCTAGCCAGGTAGGCTCTCGCTCGGGAGGTTTGTGAGTATTCCTTCCTTCTACTTCGCTTTGATTTTGTGCGCTTATTTCCTCGAGAGGTTCCCAATACATATTTGAGATCGGTTTCCTCATATGTATCGGTTTTACATCTCAAGGAGATTGTTGCTTTCACGCTTTTCTTTTGCGTATTTGAGTAGAGTTTACTCCTTAGATACGTGTTGACTTCCGATCTCGATGAGGTCACTGATTATTATATATTGAAGATGTTAGTCGCTTTGGATATATATAATTATATATATATACCTGTTGTTAGGTATTTGTACTAGCAATCTCTTACTTTCAGGCATGATACATCGGACGGATGCCCCAGCAGGGGGCGTATAATATCTGACCACTAGGCCCCTGTAGAGGACATATAATATCCGCCACGGCGGCTTTGATGCTCCATCTGGACGGATGCCCGGCTGCAGGTCATATAATATCCGCCACTGGCTCACCATAGAGCGCATTTTCCTCGCAATGTGCACATGATTATTAGAAGGCGCTATCCGGCTTAGGCGAAGACGATCTTGATAGTGTCGCTGATGTCGTAGACATTTTAGTATCATATATGCCGAGATTGAGTACATCCGTGGATTTATCCGCATTCGTGAGACTTGTTATTTACTAGTGATTTATGATTCACTCGCATGGTTGCTTTTGATCTATCTTATTTCTTGTTTACGGCTTCCGCCTATTTTATTGTTTATGCGACCCTACTGGGCCTATTTCTTTAGGCTCATGCACTTGATTTGTGTGTTTCTCAGGTTCATACGAGGATGAGTAGGGTCGAGCTTAGGCGGGGATATACCGAGTATTCGAATCGGTTACTTGTATTTATCTCGAGGTCTGCGTACCTCTTTTATCTTGTGTGAGACTTGTATTTTGTACACTTTTGTTGTATGGATATCTAGGGGTGACTGGACTAGATCCTAGTCTTGGGTTGTGTAAACCCGGCATTGCACTTGTACGGAGTTGTATAAACTCCTTTCTTCTTTTATCTTATGATTCATTGCTATCATTACTAATACTTAATGTATAAGAGTCTCTGAGGCCTTGCGCCTGAATGGGGACCAGTCCCTGTTTGGGTGCGGCCGGTTGTCTACGTGCCTGGGCCGTGGTTCAGGGCGTGACAATTTATATGGTATCAAAGCGGTACAATTCAAGTCACCCTAGCTATCTTAGCAACTTAAGAGTCGAGTCTATATTTGTTGAGAGAATGGGTTGGGGAGTGTACTAACAACTTGAAACTTTTCTATCTCGTAGAAGTCATGCCTCCGAGACGAGGGCGGCCAAGCAAGCGGGCGGTGAGCCCAGCACTCCGCAGCCCATGCACCTGGCAGGAGGAGGCTCTGCCGGTCCTGCATGAGGAGGCCCCACAGGCGTCGGCCCCTGAGATTGGTGCTCCTCAGACTGGTATAGACCCTATGACAGGAGGTCACCCTGGCTACCCTATAGGAGGCTACCCCAGCTACCCCGGCTACCCTGGGTACCCCGCAGGAGGATACTCCACGCCAGAGGGGGATATCCCGGACCAGCGGTGGTGGGTACTCAGCCCGTCCACCGGAGCGTATTCTGGTCTCGCACCCGGAGGATACCTTGGCCCCCGCACTGTGTGTCTATCTGGAACCAGCGAATGGCGATGTCAGGCCTGGTATAGGAGGTGACGAAGATGATGCACGACTACCGCTAGCAGCAGCAGCAATGGAAGACCCCACCTACACAAATTCTGCGTTTCCCACAGGCAAAGCGGTGGTGGGCGCTTGGTAGTAGTAGTTCTCTGGCAGATTTCGGAGGCACGGACCCCCGCCCTTTGAGGGAGGTACCGACCCTGATGTGTCAGAGCAATGGATAGACGAGATCGACGCTACCTTCTAGGCTATGCAGAGCCCGGAAGAAGAGATGGCGAGACTAGCTGCCTACATGCCAAGGGTCACATGAAGTTGGTACAAGACTGAAGTGAAGAAGAGAGGTGAAGAAGGCTTTGGGTCTTGGGAGGAGTTCAGAACCACCTTCTTCGATAAATATTTTTAAGAGAGCAGACAGGCCATGATGACTCAGAAGTTTCTGACTTTGTAGCAGGGGACTAGGACCGTCGACGAGTATGAGACCGAGTTTGAGCGACTATCCAGGTTTGCCTCTACCCTTGTGGCTGACCCATTGTTCAAGGCCCGCCAGTTTGTTAGTGGCCTGAGGCCCAACCTCCGGCGTTCCGTGACGCCATCTCTGAGATGTCCCTTCCACGAGTTGGTGGAGATAGCCAAGGACGCTGAGTTAGCTTGGCAGGAAACACAGGAGCCACGCAAGCGAGAGCAGAGCAGTGGCAAAGGAAAGAGCTCCAGGAAGAGTGAGTCTTCCGGGGGCAGTTCAGGGCGCTCCAGGAGTGAGCGCAGGTCCCAGCCTTATAGCAGATCTTCCTCGTCGTCCGGGTCCAGAGGCAGGGGTTCGTCAGGGAGGGGCCCACGTCCTCATTGCACCCGATGTGGGGGCACACACACTAGAGAGCAGTGTTGGCACCAGGCAGATATATGCTTCCGATGTGGTAGCACCGAGCACTACAGAGCTGATTGCCCTGTCGATCAGGTCGGGTCACCAGGAGGAGATGGGTTACAGACAGCATAAGACAGGACCCCACAGACACTTGGAGAATCACGACAGTAGGCCACGGGAGATCGAGGCCAGAGAGGAGGATTTACTTGAAGGGGAAGGCAGAAGACCTCTTCTTCTTCTTGTCGACCAGTTGCTCAGGGTCGGGTTTATAACCTGACTCAGGAGGATGCCCGAGCCTCTCATGAGAGGTGTTGCGAGTGTACTATTACTATTTGCTCTTACTATGCTTGTACATTGTTTGATCCCGGGGCGACACATTCCTTCATGTCTACTTCATTTGCCTGGAAATAGCTTGTATGTAATTAAACTACCCCACGACCTGTGCGTCGACACCCCGGTGGGAGCGACGAAGATCGTGGACAGGTTGGCACAAAAGTGCTCAATCGTGATCGAGGGTCACGAACTTATTGCCGATCTACATCTGATAGAGTTGCGTGACTACGACGTCATCCTCTCAAAGATGGATTGGCTTTCCTCAAAGATATGCGGTGCTAGATCGCGAAGGAAGAGGGTACACTCATCGATTTCCGTGCTACGTAAGAATTCATCTTCAAGGGCAGCAAAAGCTATTCTATGGCTCGGGAGATATCTGCACTTCGGACCAGGAAACTTATCAACAGGGGTTGTATCGGGTTTCTGGCGTCTATCTCAAAAGCAAAAGACGCTCAGTACACGGTGGAGCAAATTCCTGTCGTCCGTGACTTTTCGGATGTTTTTCCAGATGACTTGCCAGGACTACCCCCAGAGAGGGAAGTGGAGTTTGGCATTGACCTGGCTCCAGGAACCGCGTCCATATCCAGAGCCCCATATAGAATGGCACCTGCCAAGTTGAAAGAGTTGAAGCAACAACTTGAAGAGCTTTTGGATAAAGGTTTCATTCGGTCGAGCATGTCACCTTGGGGAGCCCCAGTACTCTTGGTCAATAAGAAAGACGGATCAATGAGACTGTGTATTGAATACCGAAAGCTCAACAAGGTGACGATCAAGAACAAGTATCCTCTACCAAGGATAGATGATCTGATGGACCAGCTACAGGGAGCACAAGTGTTCTCCAAGAAAGACTTGAGATCTGGGTAGGATTTCCGCAAGTGCACGAATTGTGATCAAGTAGTAAGTGGACTATTAGAGTCGAGTGTCGAACCCACAGGGAATAGATAGCTAGTGTAAGCTAAACTTCTATTAGAGTCGAGTGTCAAACCCACAGGGAATAGATTACTAATGTAAGCTAAACTTCTATTGTCTATGCGTGCTAAATGCTTATGGTTTGTTAGTACGAAAGCTCTAATCACATATCTAAGTTTCTTGATGCATGAAGAGAAATCTCAGTCAAGCTAGATCTAGGCATAGATGATAGTGGGTGCGCACATGTCAAGATATCAGGTGGTCGTGGTGATTTCACAACACACTCTCAAGATTAGGGTAGACCTAATAGTAGGAACAAAATAACAGTAATAATACTAATGTAATCGTATTGAGAAGTCGCTATATAGAACTAGGGTTTGGCTGCATAAGAGATCAAGGTCAAACTAATTTTGGGTTCTCGATGATCCAAGAATACATCAACTAAATTAAATGGTATTAGGAAACTAGTCAACAAGGGATTCTTAAGGGATAGAGATCCGGATGCCATGTCCTCTTGACTAATAACCTATAGATTTTCCTACTGTTCACTTTAGTTTTAGTTCATCTTTAGATTACTTGGTTAGGTTCATAAAAAGATCAAAAATTAGGCTAGATAATAGAAGATAAATTAGTACTAGCTCAGCCGATCCCTGCGAATTCGACTACCCTACCCTCAGGGTACTTTACTCTTTGAGAAACCCAAAGGTAATTAAGGGCTAGAAACACATCACTAGTGAATGTCATTGCTAGGGTTTTCCCTTCCTTCCTCATGTGTATTTCTTGACACATCTTGAGGTGAACTCCTTGAATGGAAATTCTAGTCTGAGGAAGGCATTGAAGAGGAAGTGTTGCAGCCTTTTAGTAATTGTGTATGCCTACACAATAAAAGTATACGGTGATGCTATCGATAAGGTCTTGGCACATCATTTTAGGCACACAACCAGTTGTTTCAGAAGTCATGCATGACACACTAGTATAATTATTTGTTCCAAGGGATGAGAGGGTGTGAGATGTATTTGAACAAGGAAGAGCCATCCAACACATGGATACGGGAGGCCCACACCTACCTATCACAAACATGGTCGACTCTATGACATATTTATTACTGTTCATTTATACTTAGTTTTATGCCTTTCTCTTTTTGTTGCCATTAAATATGTAGTCTATATGGTTAGTATATAATATTCTAGGTTTTCACTTAGTATCTATTATAAATGTTTAAGAGGTGAAGTTTATCATTATTAAACGTCCTTTTTCTGTATTAATATGAAAATCACTACAGTATTTCTTGTTTATTTTTACTAATACTAAGTTTCCTATTAGCATCATTTGTTTCATAGATACAAGATGATGAATATGATGCATGATTAACGATAACAAAACAAATGATGGAAAACTCATCTTTTTCTCGAGATACACAGAAACTCCAAATACTAAACACTTAAAGAAATTCGAAAGAGATCAACGAAAATTTACATAGAAACAAAGCATACTAAACACCTCAGGTGAATACTAAAGGCTTACTCTTAATTTTAATAGAAACTCATAACATTCCCACCGTTTGGTTGGGGGGAATGTGATCACATTCCTTGGAATGTGGTGGGAATGTGATCACATTCCTCGTTTTGAATCTAAGAATGGAATGTGGTGGGAATGCACATTCCCCACTTATTCAACATTCCACAACTCGGGAATCCACATTCCCACTAAAATAGGTGTCTTTTTGGATTCCCAAGTTGGTGGGTATGTGAATACCCATTTTGCCCTCACATTATTATTATTATTATTATTATTATTATTATTATTATTATTATTATTATTATTATTATTATTATTATTATTTCTATTATTATTATTATTATTATTATTATTATTATTATTATTATTATACTATTGCTATCACTATTACTATTATTATTATTATTATTATTATTATTATTATTATTATTATTATTATTATTATTATTATTATTATTATTACTATTATTATTATTATTATTATTATTATTATTTCTATTATTATTATTTTTAGAATTATTATTATTATTTCTATTACTATTACTATTACTATTACTATCATTATTTTTATTCTTATTATTCTTATTATTACTATTATTATTATTACTACTATTATTATTATTATTTGATATTTGATGAAAATTTTAGATGCAAGGGTATTTTGGGAAACTGTGGCAAAATTATTTTTTGGTATTAAAATTTAATTAGTTTTGATCTAACATTTAATTTTAATTTTAATTTTAATTTACTCAAAATTTTATATATAAGGGTATTTTGGGAAATTTGGAACATTACCAAGTTGATTATCATGACCAAACAAATATGAACCAAACATGGTAATGCAACATTCCCTATAACATCTCAGGAATGTAGCATTCGACTACATTCCTACATTCCCATGGTAATATCCCAAAACTTGAACCAAACAGCACCAATAAAAGGAATACAAAAGACTTCCATTGAAATTTACAAAAAAAAACTATTAATACTAAATACTATAATTGAATTTTAAATAGAATCTCAGGATAATAAACACTTTGGTTAAATTCAAACATTTATATATAGTAATAACAGGAAAACTCTACGATGAGGGTAAAAACCGAGGAGCTTGACACTCGACACGTGGATCGATCCTGCCTTTTGATCCGTCACATGATCCCTTCGGATCCTCCCTTTCAAGTCACCCTCGGAAATGAGAGAGGCAACAGCTTCTGGCTCACTCAAGACGAATCTCCTCGGGAAATTGGTTTACCTCTTTGGTCTTCAGAGGCAACCCTCACTGACTCGCAGGAGGCACCATGGATCCCGAGCCCACGGGAAACGCCACGAACTGAAGGACTCGGTAATCTGAAAGCATCTAGAAGAAAAGGTTGTTAAGATCTAACTGAATGACAGCCTGGCAATCTAGAAACGTCTAAAAGAAAGATGAGCTATCAAGTTAACTAACTCCAGCTGGCACCCACGTGGTCTATTATGGATGACTTGCTTCCCAAGCAACACCCCTCTCTGGGAGCCTATAAATAGAGAAACTCAATGAGTTGTCTTCAATCTCTGAATCTCTAGCGAAGACATGCTTCTCTAGGAACTCAAATTCCACCTGTAAATTTATGATTTCATAGTGATTTCGTCTCCAATCTTGGAGATGACCCGTGGTTTTCTCCCCGATTTTGGGGTTTCCACGTAAATCCCGTGTTGATTCTTCTCCTTTTTGAATCTCTTTCTCTCGATCCTTCTCGATCTCATCCAGATTAGTCTCCAATCAACTCACAAATTCAATTGTTGATCGGAATCAAGGGTTCTTCGATTCTTGCATCAACAATTTGGTGCAATTACGTCTCAATAGGGGACGATCAGGCGTGAAGCCATGACAACTACGAGAAGATCCAAGCAGAGTCACACCCAAGAACAGCGGATCCCTCCGTCTGGGGTCGCTACTGCTCCACCGGTCGCTCCCCCGGCAGGAGATCCGCTTCCACCCAGCTCATCCCTTGTTCCTGATCCTGCACCTATGATGGTGGAGATTCCGAAGGAGAGGTATAGATCGATGGAGCGACAGATCGCGGACCTCACTCAAACACTCCTCGCGGTAGAGAAGCAAGTTTCCCAAGGAACGGTGCCAAATCAGCCCCATCGACAGGCAAAGAGTCATGACCTGTCAGCTGTGCACTCACCACGCCAGCGAGAGCCATCACCACGAAGAGGTAGGAGCTGAAACTCTTCTTCTAGGAGTTCTGATTCAATCCGTCCGAGGCGTCGATCACGCTCTCAGGCTCAGACTTCCCGGAGAAGGAGGCAGGACTCCTTTCCAGATGGTTCCATATCACCAGAACCACCCGGGAAGCGTTCCGCATCCTGACGCCTATCGCCGAGAGCTCGCTCCCGGGAACGTTCCCCGAGGCGAGCACCCGCCCACCATCGTCAGGGGAACTACTCTCTGGAGCGTAACTCACCCCACCGTCCACAGACGAGACATCGTTCCCCTAGGCGATGTCGCTCCCCCGGAATACCTCACCGGGACTATGATGAGCGGAGAGGGAGGACTTACTCCCGTTCATCAAGGTTGTATTCTCCTTTTGTAACAGAGATTTGTGGGAAGCTCCTTTCCCGAAGGACAACCATATTGATGATGCTGTATTGTGTCGATCCTTCCCGAAGAGGCTTCTGACGGCCATCATGCATACGGTTCCGAAGTCTCCCGTTGGGCTCGATATCAAGCTTCGATCAACTGACTGATCTCTTCTTTCGTTGGTTTGCGAACTGTCGAAGGCATAGGAGGAACCCAGTGATGCTCCTTAGATGCAAGCAATTCGAGGGCGAGAGTCTTCGGGATTACGTGGATCGCTTTAATAAAGAAGCTGCGGGGATGAGTGATCAGGACTCCATAATGGTGGTTGGAGCGGTTATGGATGGTCTTCGGGAATGTCGCTTCCTCGACTCTATCTCGGGGAATGTCCCCACGAACTTGTCCGAAGTGATGAGTAGAGCTCAGGAGTTCATTGCTTTCGAAGAATTCAAAACTGGGCGGCGAGAGGAGGCTCTATGACGGGTTCGGGAGTTCCAGAAGGAGGAGCCACGGCGGGAAGAAAACCGAGGCTCCCGCCGCAGTGACCAGAGGACCCGAAAAGATGATAGGCGCCCCTGCTCGGATGATCGGAGACCTCGAGACCCCCAGATGCAGCCAAGAAGGGCGAGGTATGAGAACTACACTCCTCTTCTTACCTCAAGGGAGAATGTTTTGTTACAGATCCAGAACAAAAAGCTCCTGAAGCAACCCGAACCCATCAAGGAGTCTGGATCCATGAAGAAGAGCAAGAAGTATTGTGCTTATCATCAAGTCAAGGGGCATAATACAGAAGATTACGTCCAGCTCAAGGATGCGATTGAAGATTTGGTCAAGGCGGGGAAGCTTGATCAGTTTCTGGACAAGAAGGCGACCTCAAAGGGGAGTCCACCACGAAGGCAGGAGGCCCCTCCCAATTCTGCAAATCTTGATATCAAACTCTTCTTCATTACTGGGGGCCCTGGCTGCGGAGGGGAAAGCTCTTCCTCGAGGAAGCAGTATGCGAAGATGGTGGCTTCGGTTCAGGAGGCAGCCCCCCTCAAGAGAGGCTGTTCTTCAGCTCCCATCACTTTCTCGGATGAAGACCTGCGTGGAGTCTACCAACCCCATGATGATGCCCTGGTGGTGGCAGTCAAAGTTGGGGTCTTCACCATATATAGGGTGTTAGTTGATACTGGGAGTTCGGCTGATATAATCTTCTGGGACTGTTTTGAAAGAATGAAGATCGGCAAAGAGAATCTTAAGCATGTCCGATCCCATCTGGTGGGCTTCGATGGGAATTCTCGCCACCCAGAAGGCATGATCTCTCTCCCGATGACACTTGGTACACCTCCTCGGGCGGTTACTGCGATGATCGACTTCCTGGTTCTGAGATGTCCCTCCAGCTACAATGCGATAATGGGCAGACCTTCACTGTGTAAGCTGGCCGCAGTACCGTCCCCTTACCACCAGAAGTTGAAGTTCCAGACCGAAGAGGGCAGTGGAGAAATACGAGGTGACCAGGCCTCTTCTCGCCAGTGCTACTCCACTCTTTTGAGGCATCAAATAGGAGAGTCGAGCCGAGCTGCTGAGACGTTGACCCTAGAAGAACTCCAGTCTGAAGATGAGCAGAGAGAAGCCCGTTGTCCTGTCCCAGTTGAGGGTCTGAAAGAATACCCACTGGATGAACATCTCCCCGAGCGGACTGTGCGCCTCAGGGAAGGGCTGGAGTTGAAGAGACAAAGGGAGCTCCTCGCGATACTGAAGGATAATGCTGATGTCTTTGCCTGGACCGCCGAGGAAATGCTTGGAGTCCCTCGGGAGGTGATTGAGCATCAACTCAATGCCGATCCTGTGGTCAAGCCAGTCATTCAGAAGAAGAGGAACTATGCCCCGGACCGCCTCTCGGCTGCTGAAGAAGAGGTCGATAAGCTCCTTAAGGCAGAGTTCATTCGGGAGGTCCAATACCCCGAATGGCTCTCTAATGTAGTTATGGTGAAGAAGTCCTCCGAGAAGTGGAGAATGTGTGTAAACTTTACAAATCTCAATAAAGCTTGCCCTAAGGACTACAACCCCCTGCCTCTCATTGATAATCTAGTAGATTCTACTTCTGGAAATGAAATGCTTAGGTTCTTGGATGCGTTCTCGAGGTATAACCAAGTTCTGATGGCGAAATCCGATGAGGAAAAAACATCCTTTATTACCTCCTGAGGTATTTATTGCTATAAAGTGATGCGCTTCAGATTGAAGAAAGCAGGAGCTACATTCCAGAGGCTCGTGAAGAAAGTCTTTAGAAGGCAGATTGGGAGGAATGTTGAAGCTTATGTTGATGATATACTTGTGAAGAGCCTCTCCGCCGAAGGGCACACCTCAGATTTGAAGAAAACGTTCGCAGCCTTGCGGGCTCATGGAATGAGCCTTAATCCTAGCAAGTGCGCGTTCGGGGTTAGGTCAGGGAAGTTCCTCGGGTTTATGATTACACATAGAGGAATAGAGGCGAATCCTGAACAGATCCGAGCCATCATGGAGACCAGATCCCCGAGGACTATAAAGGAGATACAAAGTCTGAACGGGAGGTTGGTTGCCCTCAGGAGATTCATTTCAAGATCCGGGGAGAAAAACCTTCCTTTCTTCAGGGCCCTCAGGAAAGAAGCAAAGGTGGAGTGGACCGAAGAGTGTGAATTGGCACTAAATCAACTGAAGGAGTATCTACAGTCACCCTCACTACTTATGAAACCGAGCACGGAGAAGAATCGCCTACGTACTTGGCGGTCCATTTGATTGATCCGTTAGTTCAGTCCTCACTAAAGATAAAGGGGGAATCCAAAAGCCAGTCTATTATACAAGTAAGGTCCTTACTGACACCGAATCGAGGTATCTCCACCTCGAGAAATTAGCTCTTGCCCTTCTCACATCCGCTAGGAAGTTGCGGCCATATTTCCAATCTCACAAGATAAAGGTCCTCACAGATCAGCCCCTGAAGAGAGTACTTCACTCTCCTGAGTCTTCTGGGAGATTGACTAAGTGGGTAATCGAGCTCGGGGAGTATGATATCAGTTACGAGCCACGGACAGCGATAAAGGCTCAGGTACTTGCGGATTTTATTGCAGAACTTACTGTAACTGACGGGGAGTATCTCTGCCCGTTAGGGGGGTCCGAATTACGGGAACGTTCCACTCCTCAGTGGATTCTTTACACTGATGGGTCTGCAACTTCTGAAAGTTCGGGAGCTGGTGTGGTGTTGCGATCGCCGTCAGGATGGAGCACCTCGACGGTATTGAAGTTCAACTTCAAAGCAACCAATAATGAGGCTGAGTATGAGGCGATGATAGCTGGTCTGCAGCTTGCTCGTGGCCTGGGAGTTCAGAACCTACAGGCCAATACCGATTCGCAGTTGGTAGTTGGCCATATTACCAAGGAGTTTGAGGCCAGGGAGGAGAGTATGCAAAAGTACAGAGATGTAGTTCGGAAGCTTATTGACAGCTTCCAAAACGTCCACATCAGCAAAATCCCCCTGGAGGAGAATCAGGAGGCTAATTTCCTTTCAAAATTTGCGACATCTGAAGCAGAGGTCAAGCAACCCATTAACATTCAATTTCTCATTGCAAGAACTATTGAATGTAGGCCGGTCGAAGAGCTCCTTGATATCGGTAGTGGCGAGTGTTGGATGGATCCCATATTGAATTACCTCCAGAACGACACACTTCCTTCCGATTCGAAGGAGGCTCGTCGGATCGTTGTCCGGGCGGCTCATTACAGCATAATTGAGGGGCGACTTTACAAAAGATCCTTTACCTTGCCGTATTTAAGGTACTTGCGTCCTTCCGAGGCGAAGTACGTTTTGTATGAAATTCATTGTGGGGAAGCGGGCGACCACCTCAGGGGGAGAGCTCTGTCTCACAAGGTACTTCGGCAAGGTTACTACTGGCCCACATTGGCTAAGGATGCTATCGAGTTTGTTCGGAAGTGTGACGCCTGCCAGCGCCATTCAAATGTCCAGCGGCGCCCTTCAGCTCACTTGACTTCAATCGCAAGCTCGAGGCCATTTGCTTTATGGGGGGTTGATATTCTGGGCCCATTCTCAGTTGGAATCCGGCAACTAAAGTTTCTTATTGTCGCCATTGACTACTTCACAAAGTGGGTCGAGGCAGAACCGTTGTCATCAATCACGGAGAAGGCTTGTGAAGCATTTTTGTGGAGGTCAATCCTATGTCGATTCGGGATCCCAGTAGCTTTCATAACAGATAATGGTCACCAGTTCGACAATTCTGCCTTTAGATCGTTCTGCGACAAGTTCAATATCGAACACAGACTCACTTTAGTTACGCATCCACAAGCAAATGGGCAAGTGGAAGTAACTAACAGAACTCTTCTCCATGGTTTGAAGACAAGGGTTTTCAATCATGGGTCTTCTTGGGTTGAGGAGATTCCAGGAACCCTTTGGGCGTATCGGACCACTACACGAACCCCGACTAGAGAATCCCCGTTTGCTCTTGCATTCGGGACCGAAGCGGTGATTCCCCCTGAGACAAGAATACCTACTCCCCGAACTCAAATCTTCATTCCTGAGGAGAATGAGGAGCAGCTCAGGGCAGAGCTCGATCTCTTGGAAGAGAAAGGGATGAAGCAAATCTCAAGGCAGTACCGCATATCACTGTGAGGGGTGAAGCGCTTCTACGACAAGAAGGTGAAGCAGGTGTCCTTCCAAGTGGGTGATCTGGTCCTTAGGGCGAACAAGTTTGACGGGAACAAAAGTCGAACAGGGAAGCTGATCCCGAACTGGGAGGGACCCTATATTGTTCAAGGAATTGTGAGGCTTGGTACATACTGGCTTGTTAGGATGAATGGGAAAAAAAATTAAAGCACCCATATCATTCCGAGCACCTTCGAAGGTACTATCAATAAAATTAGTCCTTCAATTGCAATTTCTTGACAATTCTATTTTGGTTATTTCTATGAACACCTTCTTGCAAACATGAGCCACCCTCGGGAAATGGCTTGAAGCGCTTCGATCGCTTGGCTATTGTCCCTCCTTCGGGAAATAGCTTGGAGCACTTCGATCGCTTGGCTATTGTCCCACCTTCGGGAAATGACTTGAAGCGCTCCGATCGCTTAGTCATTATCCCTCCTCGGGTAATAACTTGAAGCGCTTCGATCGCTTGGTTATGACCCCCCTCGGGAAATGGCTTGAAGCGCTTCGATCGCAGCTGTTATTGTCCCACCCCTGAAATGGCTCGGAAGCGTTTGATCGCTTAGCTATTATCCATCCTCGGGGTATAGGCACGAAGGACATCGATCAAGACTTCGAACTCAAGCGGCAAACAAGTTCGTTGATTTGATAGCAGAAAAAATCGATTCAAGAAGTCTTTATTCACAAGAAATTCAAATTACAATTCAAGTTTACAGCATAAAACTAACTCAAGATAACGCCAAGCGAGTGATTAAACTTCGAGGCCCAGGGAGCTTCTTTTCCATCAGCAGCGGTGGCAGGTTGATCAACAGGTGGAGCCACGATCCCAGAGCCATCTTCTGCTGTTCCTTAATCTCCTTCAGCCCCAGCTCCTCCCTCTTCTCCCGACGAAGGGTCCTCTATCCATTCGTTTTCAGAATCAGCAGTTCGGTCTTCTCCAGTAAGGTATTTGAGGCCCCCTTTGTAAGTTAATGAGGAGAAGTCCACTGGGAGGGTCTTCAGAGTTTTCTCGGGAACCACCTGCAAAACCAGTTCCCGAAGGACCCGGACGGCATCAGTACCTCCGGCAAGGAACCCGAGGTCATATCCTCCAGCCTTCTCACTTGTACAGATGGCTTCGGCCTCCTTAATCTGATCAGAACAAGGACTTAGTGTTTCTTGGTGAGAAACAACCTCAGAGGAAAGTCTCTCCTTTTCCGCTTCCAGTGAAACGATGAGGTGATTCGCCTCATTGAGGAGAATAGATTTGCTATCCAAATCTCTTTGAAGCTTATTGTTCTCCTCTGTCAGAGTCCTCACCTGCTCTTTGATCTGGACCAACTCCGAGGCCGTCTTACCATATGTTTCTGATAACTGCCCCCACTTTCCTTCAACAAGTTTACACCTATCCTCTAGGGCTCCTTGGTTCTTGATCATCTCGTCAGCAGCGGCCCTATACCTCCTGATCTTGTCTTCCAGGGGTCTGATCTTCCCCTCCAACTTCATCTTTTCATCAAGAAGTTTTTGACACTTCCTACCAGAGGAATCCAAGGAGGCTTGAATTTTGTCCCTTTCTGCCTTCAAGGCGAAAAGCTCATCTTTCAAGTTTTGGTAATCGCCTTCCCGTAGAGAAAGTGCAAGGCGAAGATCCCTCTTTTCCTCTAGCAAGCGAGCAGCCCTATCGGACAAGATGCTATTCGACACAAAACAACACGCGGAATATTGGTTGAAGCAAGAGAAGAATGTCAGAATGATATGAAACAACCAAGTACTTACGGAGATGGCTGTGATTCGGAGATGGCTGTGATTCGGAGATGGGCGGCTATTTCATCTTCCTCCAGCTTGTCGAGTCAGGACTCCGAATCTTCAGAACAGAGCAACTCTAAACTGAAAGCCACGGACTCTGGGTTGAAGAAGAGTCCCTCCAGAGGATTTATTTTCATCCCCTCCGAACTTCTCGCAACAGGGGCCTTTCCCTTCTCCACAGAAACCGGACCCTCCTTCGCGGACAGACCAGAAGTTGTTAACTCCGCGGGTTCTTCGACCCTCAACCGCCCCCTCTTCGAGCATCTGAGAGGAACAGTTTGTTCTGGAGCGGGCTCAATTTCCTCCAGAATCAGATGAGCAGGAGATAATCCTCCAACAGCATCTCCCGGAACATCTTCCCGAGCCTGCAGCTCGGGAACAGCAGTAGCAAGGGGCACACTTGGAGCTGAGCGGACACGAAACCGTCTCGCCGAAATCGGCACTGCATCATCGCTGTCCACCTCCTCAATGGGCGTCAGCGTCGAAACCTCCTCGGCGACTGTAGTAGGGGGAGCTACGAGGGTACCCACCTTCCTCACGACTCCCTTCCTTACAGGATCACTTGGTTCGGTCACGGGCACTCCCGAGCTCGCCTGAGAGGTTTTGCCTCTTGCCTCGGGCGCTAAATTCAGATTCTTCCCTCTCGTCGCGCCCCTCTTTTTTTGTGGAGGCTCTTCAATTGTTGTGGCTCGGGAACTTTCACTCTTCTTCCTCTTCTCAAGTTTTGAAGCTCTCAGCTGAGCCTCTTTTGCCCTCACAATGGATAGTAAGTTCCCAGCGGCAGCTTGGGGATTAACAGGCCTTTTATCTGTAGGACAAATACAAGAGTCCAGATTAACAATTCAGATGAGCTAATGTCCAGAAAGAAAGCGGATTTCAATACAAACCCTACCCAACATGGTGTAGAGACCACTAGCTTGAAGAACGTCCGAAGTAAGATATGAATCAACCCGGAGATCAAAACACTCTAAGAGTTTATCATATTTACCCTTCTCCACTTCATTGAGATCTCTCTTCTCCATAGGAAGGGATCTGGGAGTACCCCACTCGGTCCGAAATGAGAAACCCTCCGAACTAGAAACGTAGAAGTATTTGGATTTCCAGCCTTTCAGTGAAGAAGGCACGGAACCGAGGAAACGGCGATTCTGGCGAGCCCCGAAGAAGTTCTAGTCGGTGGACTTCTCACAACTCAACCCAAAATAAAATTTAAATTTATCTACAGTGGGTTCAATACCGCTATGGAGGCAAACAATGACAAAACCACAAAGGCATCTCCAAGAATTGGGAGCGAGTTGGGAAGGACATACATCGAATTCGTTTAAGATATCTACAAACAATTGAGGAAGGGGAAGCCTAAGACCACCAATCAGAGCTTCGAAATAAACAGCGATTTCCCCTTCCTTTGACGGGGAACTAGCGCGTTCAGAAGCACTAGGAATCCTATAAGTTAAAGAAGAAGGAACTCCAGAGATGCTATATTCTACTGCTATTGCATTGATTCGTTTGGCAGAGAGAAGATTTGGGAATTCATTCGAACAGGCATTCGGGCCCGGGTTCTTGAAAACAGTTTGGTCTACCTCGGCTTCTTGTTCGGGAGAATGGACAGCAGAATCGATGGGTAAAGGAGGAGATTTCGTACCTGGAGCCATTTGATCAGAACTCTGAAAGGGAGAATGGAAGGATCCTTGCACACACTTCTCCAAGGGTCAGGCGAGAGTAAGAAGACGAAGAGGATAGCAAATCTTTGACGATTTGGGGGGAAATCTCCTTGAATAGAACTCGATCGACGTTACGATATATGAACCGTCGTGATCCAACTCAACGGTCCAGATCCCTTCGCGAGTAAACGAGCGATCTGAGGCGCCCAATCAAATTCAGAGATCATGAGGCCAAGATCAAAACATGAACTCAAAACTCCACAGATGAGCGCCACGTGTCGCCAATGATGGGACCAGCCACCATAATAAAGCTTCATCATTGTTTTAAATGGCGCTTATTACTGAAAAGACACAACGACACACTAAAAAGCGCGTCGCATTAAATGCGCCTTACCGCCCGGGAAGCGATTGAAGGCCGGTGCTTCGGAAGTCGGTTGAGAACCGGCCCCAAATCAAATACTGCTTTATGACACGAAGCAACCAAGGACAGAACGACCAAACTGCGATTCCCCGTATGCTTAGCTAGCGCAAGCATACTTTAGGGGGGACTGAATGATGAGGGTAAAAACTGAGGAGCCTGACACTCGACACGTGGATCGATCCTATCCTTCGATCCATCACAGTATCCCCTTCGGATCCTCCCTTTCAAAGTCACCCCCTCGGGAAACAGAGAGAAGGCAACCGCCTTGGCTGACTCAAGGCGAATCTCCTCGGGAAGTTGGTTTACCTCTTTGGTCTTCAGAGGCAGCCCTCCCTGACTCGCAGGAGGCACCATGAATCCCGAGCCTACGGGAAACACCACAAATTGAAGGACTCGATAATCTGGAAGCATCTAGAAGAAAAGACCGTTAAGATCTAATTGAATGAGAGCCTGGCAATCTAGAAACGTCTAGAAGAAAGATGAGCTGTCAAGCTAACTAACTCTAGCTGGCACCCACGTGGTCTATTAGGAGCTAGGTCACTAACTTCCACGTGATCTATTATGGATGACTTGCTCCCCAAGCAACACCCCTCTCTGGGAGCCTATAAATAGAGAAGCTCATTGAGTCGTCTTCAATCTCTGAATCTCTGGCGAAGCCCTGCTTCTCCAGGAACTCAAATTCCACCTGTAAATTTGTGATTTCATAGTGATTTCGTCTGCAATCTTGGAGATGACCTGTGGTTTTCTCCCCAATTTTGGGGTTTCCACGTAAATCCCGTGTTGATTCTTCTTCTTTTTGAATCTCTTTCTCTCGATCCTTCTCAATCTCATCGAGATTGGTCTCCAATCAACTTACAAATTCAATTGTTGATCGGAATCAAGGGTTCTTCCTGATTCTTGCATCAACACTCTATTTAAGTGTATAATGAAACAAGTGATTATATACACTTTCTAATAGAAGTACGTAAAAGAGTACATAGAAATAACTATATCATCAAACAATAAACTAACCCCAAGAGTTTCAATAATCAGCTCATGCATTTATTGATAGGCCTTTTAGATCTCTAGCAGTCGATGCATCTTTAACTTAGTTATTTGACTCATCACATCCATCCTAACAGCATACCATAGCCTCGCAAGTGGGACCTTGGAACTCATCCCCATCGAGAAGCAACTCCATGAAGCACAAAACTTAAACTAAGCAATCCAATGATCCCACCCATTGTTGTGGCTAATCCTTGATGTCCATCAGATTGTATGCGTCATTGCCTTTCATGTTATGAACGATGGAGAGTTTATTGACCGTAACTAATTATAACATGTTTCCGCATAGTTCATGCTACAAAAACAACATGTTATACTTAGTTACAATAAACAAACTATGAAAATTTGTAGGGATCTTTTACCGTAGCAACTACATCATCATCCTATATGCTAATTAGGGAGGAGAGTAATAGGGAGGAAAAGTAATAAAAATATTCTTATTTTTTAAATCCAAGACAACAAGGTGGAAATGCTTAAGCATTATGATTGACATTAATACAATGTCAAGATAGTAAAACTCTTCTAGCACACACCTTATAATCTTGCTCAATTTGGTTCTACAGAGATCCATGCCTGATAGGGCCAACAAAAATGGCCTCATGATAGTCGCCCGACATTTGGACGAGTGTTTGGATGAGTACGACATCCTCTTGAAGGAGTAAATAAGTATCGAAGAGAAGACACCCATACATTGTCAAGGACTATATATTGTCCCTTTGTTCATTGTGTAAAACTTATCACGTGTTGCATAAACCCATTCAATTTTCAATATTACTATTTTGTTAGAGTGAATACGTGATATGAAGTGTTAATAGTAAATGTTGTCAATAAATCATAAACAATTTACTAACAAAACTAAGCAAAAAAGGAAATTCTAAATGATTTCATGGAGGTAATAAAACTAAGTGTAAAACAGTATACACTATCAACAAAAAATAAACAATTTCATGGATGTAATAAACTCTTTTCCATCCAGCAATTTAACTTTCTTATAAATGACAATGTTTTTCCTGATCCGTCCGGGAGTTCAGGAACATGGACAATCAGGTTTTCTCAAGCTCATCCAGACCATTAAAATCAATAGGCTTCTTCTTCTTTGGGATGAAATCATTAGCCAAATGGGCTAATGATTTATGTGATAAACCTTGACCAAATCAACCAAATATCTTATTCGTACTTTTTCTTTTGTGATAATGAAAGACCAATTTATGTGATAAACCTAGACCCATTTATGTATCATCAAAGCCGGTAATTAAATTTTTGGTAGATCGCCCCAAGTTTTTACCAATCTAACTCGCAATATTTAACACAACATCTACAAGGTCATCTTATTAAATGATCAAACAAATGTTTAAAACAAAACCCAAAATAAATAAATAAATAAATAAATAAATGGCATCCAAACTATCCCAAAAGAGCACATGGGATTAAACAAGAAGTCTAGCTCTATGACCTTCTGAAAACCCTAGCTTGCTTAACAAATTACAAATATGTGCTTCCTCCAAATACCTTAAGTACATAATAGACACAATAGTGCCCATATATATTTGGCTCACGTGGCTCAAATTACCAACATTACAAGCCTCAAACAAAGTGTAAAGACATTTTAAACACCAAGAACTATGCCAATCGAAACGCTAAAAAACTTTTTAAAAAAAAAAAAAATTAGAAAAGAAGAGTACTGTTAGATCAGCAAGATGCACCTCAGCACAGTATAAATTTTAGTGAAGTTGGTGTACTTTCTTCACATACTTCAACAAAGGAACTACTCTCGCTTTCCTCACAGTAACGTTCATGTGTTAAAAAATGGCCACTGGCTAAAGACTTGATAAAGAGTACACCACTAACTCAAAGAAGTCATTGTTTTGGTTTTACTGAGTCTTTCAAACATGCAGCTCTGAACTCTTTAAATAATCTGAAGTGTTACTGCTAGGTTTTCAGATGACTATTATAGTGATGTCATGTCCACAAACAAAAACGCTATCACTGTCTCACTGACTCTCATTGATGACTAGATATATTTTTTTGCATCTAGTTAGGGTTTCCCAGAAAAGCAGTAATGAAGCTCACAAAAATTTGACCACTTGAACAAGGTGCCAAATTCCAAGCAAGCTTCACTGCAGTAAGTCACAGTCAAGCAAAAGGCCTAATCATGACCTCAACTTCAGCAGTACATCTCTTATCTTATGGAAGACCTAAGACAACTCTCAAAAACTAAGCTAAAAGAAAAGAGCAGCAGTAGAAAAAACGTACCACCTAAAATTCCTCAAATTTACTGTGAGGTTTTCTTATTTTTTCTGTTATTTTTCTTCAATTAATGTTTTCCATTTGAGAACCCCTTTAAGGTTGTGTTCGATTGGTAGGAAGGAAATAGTAAGAAGCTCCTTTCTTCCTATAGTCCCCAATATCTTTTGCATAAATGTAATGCACATAGCACAGAATTCTTCATACTATGAATAAATTGAACTTATTTGTATATAGAACTACATGAACCACAATATTATTTTCCTATTGTATCTATATTAGACAGAATTCTTCATACTTGGAATAAATTGAACAACATGTATATAAATCATTTCACTGCATCAAGAACCAATTTTGTCAAATTCAATATAACTAGAATGATTAATTAGCTATCCACCTAGGTATAAAATCAGTGGTACAACCTTGGACAACCTAAACTAAGATCCCCTCTAAACCTAGAAAAATACTTCAAGAATTTAATGATAAAATGGAATTGATAGGGGAAGAGGGAGAGGCAATTTTCTCTTCCATAGTCAGGACGAAAAAGAACAACAATATTCCACAACTTCTAGTTTTGAAGATTGATGGCAATCCAGAAACAACAAGCTCTGACTTTGTTACTCATATTTCATTCACTACATTTCTGGTGTGCTATGAAATCCTAACTATTAATTCTTATGCACCAAAAGAAGAAACATGGAGTTGAATATGTTAAAGATAATTGAACAAGAAGCAAATTAAAGAAATGTTTCCTAATTTTGAAATAAATGTGAAGATTAAGAAGAAGATATTAAAGAGGGAGCTCCCTTCAGTCCAAGCATGGGGAGAAGGGGGTAGAATCATCTCCCGCATCATTCACTCAATCACAGAGTTGCTTCAATCCTCCCTTTCCATACTTTGTGCTTGAATAAATGAGTCGGCAGCGCATTCAAACCCCAAAACCATCCATGAGTGGGCTGAAGGAAGCTCTCTCCAACCCTGCTCTATATATCATCCTATCATACCAAATCATTTTTAATATATATATATATATATATATATATATATATATATATATATACAACTCCCAACCAACAATATAGATACTGCAAAACATAGGATACTGCAGGCTCTAAATATATATGAAATCTAGACTTATTATATACCTCGAACTAAACATGCCCTGAGAATAGAACTAAGAAATTAACATCTCTAATTGCTTTTTCTATTACTTATTCTGACTAGGTTTCAAGCATGGATGCATATTTCCCAAGATTGTAAATATCTTGGTGAAATTGAAAGCAAAATATCATTACATACTACAACACTTGTTAACCATATATAAGATATTTTAGAGCTCACAACAACATCTCTAGCCCTGATGGAAGGAAAAAAAAAAAAAACACATATCAGTTGGATTTCTATATCTAAAAAGAAGAGCCTGCTTTCACATTAGTACATAAACTAACACCCAGACTAAAAACAAACTACTTCGGAGATGCAAATCTAAAACTAAAAGGAGGAGAAAAAATAAAATCCCCTCTTTTGTGAACTAAGAAGAAAGATAGTTGCTAGACAATAGAGAAACCTTTTTCTTTGAAGATCTAAAGAATGTGGTTTTCAACGAAAAGTACTTCATTATTTCTCTAAGAAGGACACACAAGATCATAAACACCGGCAAAAATCAATCTCTCCTCCAGCTTAAAGTAGATAATAAACAAACAGTTTGTGGTGTGTCATGTTTGTGTGTATGGATAGAGAGAGAAAGAGAGAGAGAGAGATCTGACCTTGATGAATCCTACCATGAGACAACCATGAGATCGAGGAGCTAAAACAAACAAAAAGGGAAATTTGGAGGAGTGAATGGTGAAAGGTCATCGTTGCGCAGATGAGAAGAAGACCAACCCTGAGACCCTAAATCCAGAGAGACGATGATAAGGAACAGCTATCTATATATTATCCCTACGGTATCTCTCTGCAAGATTATAAGGAGCCGCGGTACTGAAGGCCTACACCCCAACTACCATGATCTCTCACAGCCAACCAGATTCATATATACTGAATAAAGTTGAAAAACAAAAAGATATAAGTGGAGAAGTAAAGGTAATCACCCTCATCACCAAGGATTATTATACCCTTCTCTAAAAAACAAAGACAACATGCAGAATAACATGGAAGGTGTAAAAGGATTTGCCCTGGTCTCTTGCCACTTCTCCAGATACCACAACCAGTAGGAATAAAAGAAAAATAGAGAGAGATAAGTCAGGGAAGTGGTTGTTCATGAGCTAGCTAGCTAGAGAAATGAAAGCGACCCAAGATGTAGAGCTACAAAATATGAAGAATAAACAAGTTCACAAGAAAAGAGGAGAGAAGAGAGGGGAGAGAGATCTCAAGTTATCTCTATCTTTTGCAGCAGATCTAAGGAGAAGTATCACAGTGACTGGATCTACAGTGAAAGCTCAGTGAGTGGTGAACTGGTGTTTTGAATGAGTACAGAGAGTAACAGTACTAAGTTTGTCTGAATTCTCAGTAACATGGGGCCCTGCCTCTGATGACAGCTGACCGGACATTAATGGGGGTTTGAGTTCAAGAACTTATAATCTTTGACTTATTACTTCTTTGATTATATATAGGCCATGTTTGGTTGGGGGATAACCCACACAATTCCCTATAAAAAAGTTTTTCCCGCTAAAACCTTTAACTAAGATTTAAAAATATAACACACCAATACATGATAGACACATCACTATATTATCATTAATACCTTTAGTTTAAAATTCCCTCCAAAAAAATTTGAAATTTTTCAAAACTTATTCCTATCCCCAAGTGGGATAACCCCCAACCAAACGCAACCATAGTGATTTAAAATATCTAAGTCTGTTGTTTGATTCTTTGCTTTCTAAATTAAGCTCCGGCTAAAGACTCATGAATGACAACTCCATGACAAACACGTTCACTTGATGTACATGAGAATCGATCTAATGTAGTTGGGTCAGATTCTGTGTACCTGTACTGTTTCTCACACCATATTTGTATTCTTCTTACATATTGATGAAGCATGTGTGTATGCATCTTTCTGCAAAATTCACAAGGTTAAAATTTATGTACTATTGAAATTTAGCCTCTGTTTTTTAGATGTATTAATGTTAAGAAATCATCTCTGTATTTTTAAATTAGTGTGTTTTGTATTTAAGCATAAAGTGTTTTTTTTAAGTATATATAGGATTTTCTAATTATATATATTAACCAAAAAATCGGTTCCTCCAGGATTGACTCCGATCAAGATCAACATATGGAAAGTTTTATGGCTGAGTTATGTGTTGAAGGTGTCTCCTCGCAGAATCCACCTCAAAAAATAACACAAACGGGACTGTGAGAGGGGCTAAAGGCCTAGATGTCCAAATCTCGCTCTGACAGTCAAGTTAGCCGAGAGATCGTCAAGGCCGAAGTGAGGATCAGAGGATGAAGAGACTTTTTATCAAATATGAGTTTACCTCTGTTTTTCTGAAGTCCTCCACCCTTTGTGATGTTGGAGCGCCTTGGGATCTGGGTCTCATCACATCACCTTTTACCATTTTGTCAGTCATAATGACAAGGGATGTGCGGACAACCCTTCTATCCTATAAGTGATGGCGACCTTACCCTGCCATGGAGCGAGATGGCGGCTACTGGGATACATGTCACATTTATGGAGGTTCGGATGTGGCGACACGTGTGCGGTGATATATATATATATATATATATATATATATATATATATATATATAGGGTTGTGTTACCGGCCCACTGTAACACCCAAAACCCAAAAACATTTTAAACCCCAAACAACCCACCCCCCTTATAAAGCTCTGATAGAGTGGGCCGGTTGCACGTTCGACCGGCTAAACTCTATCAAAACCCTATATACATATATATAGAGAGAGAGAAGTGATGCAATCAGACCTGCCACAAGTGCAGCCGCCTGATTGTATCACTTCTAAATCATATATATATATATATATATATATATATATATATATATATGTGCATGCTACTCCAAGGCCGGCCGGAACATTGTTCCGGTAAGGTCGCCTCCCATTTTGGCCCTTAGAGCATGTTCTAAGGATTTCCAACCGTATGGATGGAAAGAACATCGAAAAATAAGCTAATATGTCAATTTTCATACAATTTAGGAACTTGTAGGGTCTTCATCTTAACGGGTGAAAATTTATAGAAATCCTACCGGTTCAGAATTTCACTCATTAAGATGAAGACCCTACAAGTTACCAAATTGTATGAAAATTAACATGCAGACTTATTTTTTGATGTTCTTTCCATCCATATGGTTGGATTTTCTCAAAACACTGTGCAAGTGGGTCAAATGGAGGCGACCGCACTTACAAAATGATAAGACCGGTCGCATAGTAGCATGCCCGATATATATATATATATATATATATATATATATATATATATATAGAGAGAGAGAGAGAGAGAGAGAGAGAGAGAGAGAAGTGATACAATCAAGCCGGCCAAAAGTTTTGCCGCATGATTCTATTACTTCTAAATCATATATATATATATATATATATATATATATATATATATATATATATTATATTTTATATATGTTATCTATGATTTATACGATGTATGTAATATATTATTTTTAATATTATCTATTATATAATTATATATCAGATATTATAACATATATTATATAATAGATAATATTATAGATAATATATTACATATATCCTATAAATTATATGTAACAATTATAAAATATAAAATATATATTTTATATATATAATATATGATATATACATGATACAATCAGGCTGTGAGGCCAGCCTTATTGTACCTTGTCTTTCTCTCTCTCTCTCTATATTTCTTTATATGATGTCTATAAAAATAAAAATAAAAATAAAAATAAAAATTCTACCATGGTTATCAAACACTGGTTGTGAGGTTTTTGTTTTAGAACCCACTGATTGCCAGTGCAATTTAAATTTTGTTCATTTATCTTTCATGACAGTTTGAACTATTTTACTTAAATTTAATTGTAATTTTAATGACAAATAACTATTGTCTTTACATTTAATCCTTGTTATTGATCACTTCATTTTATATATTGACAAAAAGAAAAATTAATATTAGCAAGGTGAGTAATAATGTAAACAAGAAGTTAATTTTGGATAAAAGCTAGCATACCTTTAATTATCATCATTTTTTTCTCCTGTCACTTTTATTTGTTAATTTTGGCATTCTTACATTGACTATATATTAAGTGACATCGTCTCCCTATTCTAGAAGTGTACCGCTGGAAGATGGATTAGTACAAATGAAGTCTCGAGGCACGTTACAATGTCGCTCTCCTTAAGGGTATATTAGCCTCCACCAATCCGGTAGTACAACGGGTTTCCGGCTAATTTCCTTTAGGATACTGATGCAGGAGAGCCCGAGTCAGACGATGCTGAGCTATCTGATTGCACCATGAGAGCTTTGGCATACTACGACTTGGCGGACCAACGTAAAGGCGGAAGGTGATCGAGCCAAGTCCGGAGTTGGGGAGCACTTTGGACACGTTTCGGTATTTTGGCCATAACTTTGGTTACCGATATCAGATTCGCGCGCTCAACCCCAATTCGAAAAGCTTATCTCGACACGCACGTAGTCCATCCAGCTTTGCATGATGGACCCTTCCTTCATCCTCAAATTCCACTGTTTTCCCCATCATTTCTTCATTTCTCCTTGTTTTTTTTTTTCATTTTTGGTAGTACTTCCTATACCAATTTAGGATAGGATATGAATCCAATTTGAACTCGGATTTTTAGGTGTTATCTGTTATGATTAGTTATTTTAGAATTATATAAGTTTTTCTATTTGACCAAAATTTGCCGATTTGGGCAAATTTGGATAAGAAGATAGAATTTCTGGGTTATCTAGTTTAGTTTATTTTTTAGCTATTTAAACCTGGCTCGTGGGTTGAATTTTATTTATTGCTTATTGAATTATGTTGATGCCAAAAACTGGTCCACGTCACGCTTTGGCTACTATTGCCTCGTGATCTGGCCTCAGCTTTCGACCAATGGTTAAAATTTATAGTTGGTGTGGACGCTTACTTCTGCTTACGAACAGGGAGCCCAGAGAACATCCTGAAACTCCGATCGGAATTACCCATAGGCGAACACAGTAAAAGGAGAGGGCGGTGATCGAATTGGGCCTCTACGCCGGATTGACTCGATGCTTAAGTCGAGAAAACTTGAGTAAAGAGTCTTAGATTTAGAGCAGTTCTTTGTGTGATGAGTTTTTCGGGGTCCCTTTCTTCTATTACCGCTCTCCTTTTATAGCACCTTAGAGGCGGTTCGAGGAAGAAGCTGATTGGAATAAGGCGGTGAATGAGAACACATGAGGTGGCAAGAAAATACCTTAAAAGGCATTGGGGTAAAGGCGTTGAGTTAGGTAAATATCTCCTAAGGCGGTAGGAAAATATCTGGCCGCCTAGCGTGTACTTACTGCATTAGGTAAAACAAAATAAATATACACTTATGTAGCAAGTGGATAAGGCCTACTCACTTTGTAGATGTAGCAAGTGGATAAGGCCTACTCCGTAGAGGCGTTAAATATTTATCTCTCTTTCCCCACCTCCATACATATAAGAGGGTTGCTACAATTCCGACGGACTTGTTGGTAGGATCGAACCCTGTTATTTGCCGAACGGAATTGTGCAAAGGTGGTGATATTGCCATGTGGTCAAAGGAACAGGTGGTCCTTTAGGTCAATGACACCTGTCTTCACCAAATATATCCGTAACACTAGTCCCCCCCAAAGTGTATTTGTTCGAAAAATCCGAGCGAGGGGTGAGCTAACCGCACTTTTCACTTGGTTCGAGAACAAGTATTGTTCTTAGTTGGCATGTCTAAGTAAGCGTAGGCTTAGTGTACGTCTACTACGTCTAAAGTACATGTGTTTTAATAGGCGACCGACGTTTACTGTGTTATCCTTTCGCTGTTATCGAGGTAGATTTTTGTTCCGGAATTCTCGTCTATAGTGTCGATAGGTTCTCCTATTTAAGGGCTTGTATGGATGGCGAGTTTGGGCAGAAATCTTTTGTACTCTTGTATCTTTGTATCATGGCTCAGCGCTTGTCTTTTTATAAGTTTTTTACTTTTTCTCAATGTTCTCGACACTTACGAATTCCCAGCTCTTTTCACGAGCACCTATCGGAACTAAGGACTTGAGTGATCCATTTGGTAAGTCCGAGCGGTATGTGTATGGCCCGTCTATTACATTGATTGGCGGGGGTAGGTGAGATGAGCATCGTCGTGGGGTGGGAAGCTTTTCATGTCGATCACGACGTGGAAGCGGGGGACCTCTTAATTTTTACTTATGCAGGGGGTATGCGTTTCGAAGTTGAGATGTTCGGAGACGACTCCTGCCGCAGAGAGGTGGGCCCCCACCTTCGCCCCCGTGCCGAACCCAGTTCCCCTAGTAATAATGGGGACAGTGACGGTTGCGGAAGTCCGTGTGTCTCTTCTGAGTCTTATCCGAGCGTGTCCTCGGACGGGTCTGCGGATATTTAGCTTTAATCCGTCGGACAATATGTTATGTTAGTTTTGTTTTGTTTTGCGTTAGATCATGTAACTTTGAATAAATGGCGTTTGTCGTTTTGCTTCTAAATCCTTTGGCATTTTTATGAGGCCTTCATTTGGCGATCCTATGTTGGAGTGTGTGCTTTGTCTCATACAGTGCAGGCTCTACCTTCCGCGTAGCGCTCATTTGCTCCCTAAGATGACCGCTGTCCCTTCTACTATTTAGCATTAAAGGGGATAGTGAAGCGGCGTGCGCTTGGCGTCTTGGCGTTTAATCCAACGTCATGATGGGTGATGGCGTGGTTTTCTATGTGTGTCGGTAGCTTGGTATTCTTGGCGTGGGGCGAATTTTGACCTGTTTTGAGGAGGTGTAATGATGGTTATTTGAATGGTCCAGATTTGTGGACCTTTGGTTCCAGCGGTTTTGATCGGAATATAACCACGAGATCTAACGGCCGCGGATTACGTTGCCTTTGTATATAAAGCGAAATCGTCTGAGGCGAGGAAAAAGGTTGTTTGAAAAATCGAATCAGCGTCTTCTTCTTGATTTCCTCTTCTCCGTGAGCCACGGTTTTGAGCTTTCTGCGTTTTTCTTGTCTTTTTCTTTTCCTAAGGTAATGGCTAGTGCTGCATCTTCCTCCTCTAGTTCTTCTCATGAGTCCTTGATTCCTTCTCCGTCCAACCCTACGGTTTCTGTCGCGATTCCGGGCGAACTTGGAGGCGTTCCAGTTCAGGGTTCGCGGGTTCACCCTGCCTCTAGGGCAATGGGTAGAGGGTCGGATACGTTCATAAGTCTTCTAGGGCAGAAGGATGTAGATGACCTAGTAGAGAGATATGAGATAGACCTCTCTCTATTCGAGGTTAGGGTTCCTTGTTCAGGGGAGAGGGCGAGTGCTACTAGGGAGGGGGAGATAGCTGTCTATCAGGATGCGTTGCTAGGCAGACTTATGCTTCCTTTTCCTGATTTTACCAAGGCGATCCTAGAGGAATATCGTTTGTGTCCTTCGCAGTTAACTCCGAACTCTTGGAGGCTGCTCAATGGATTTGTCATGGTTTTTAAGAATTACGGGGGTAAATCCATTTGTCCATTTGGTTCCATGTTGTTTAGTCTTTGTTTGGAGTCTAATACCGATTGGTATTATTTCTCGGCTTCGCCACAGGAGAAAGTTTCTAGGGAAAGTTCCTTCTTCCATTAAGCGATGGAAGAGCAAGTTTTTCTTTGTTAGATGTAAATCCGAGTGGGATATCGAACAAGGTGGGAGGTTCCCGTGCGGACATTACTTGTGAGGAGATGTGGAAGAAGAGGAAATCTTCTTAAGTCAATGGCGGGCTATCCAAAGTTTATATGGATAGGTTTTTGACCAAGGAAAACCTCATTAAGTGTCATTTAATAGTGTCTCTTGGTAGGACTCGTTAGCATTACCTAATTTGGTTTGATTTTGGCTTGTGATGTCTAACCTTATTGAATTTGTTTTGCGAGAAAATCCGATGGAAGGCGAAGACTTGAGCTATGTTAAGGGTCTTACGGCTTCTTTCGAAGGTGAAGTTCATCCGCCCTTGGCTGCGTGGGCGAAAAAGAAAGAAGTGGTATCTAGCCAAGAATGCTGATACCTCCAAAGAGGAGAAGAAGAAAAGGAAGAGAAAAGGCCGACTCTTCCAAGAAAGGGGTTAAAAGTGACCCGGTGCGGGGTCCTCACGGGAGAGGAGGACAAAGAGAAAGAATTCGAGGGCGCATGGGTTCGGAATTGCAGGAAGAACAAGCGGAGGTGCCTCGGGGAAGAGGTTGTTGAGGAAGAAGTCCGCCCGGCTTTGTCCCCAATTTCCGAGGGTCCTTCTTTCAGCCGGCCGGAGGATATCCTTCTTATAGAGGTGAGAATTTCTACACACATATTTTCTATGGGTGCTTAGGTTATATTTTATAGGCGGAGGCAGGAGAAGCGGCTCTCCTGGATAAACTGCGGGTGGCGGACTCGGTCTTAAGGGGACCGGCTCCTCAAGAGAAGGGGGTGCCCTCCGAAGACGTCCCTTTTCGGGATGTCGCTTCCGTAAAGACTGTTTTGATGGCAATGAGGCCTGAACAGCTCTCCTCCAAACTTCATAGAGCTGGAAGGGAAGAGGCCATTTCTCAACTATTCCGTTCGGTCATGCTGGTGAGGATTATCCTAGTATTAGTTTTACTTTTTGGCTCGGTATTAATGCTACTAACTTATTTGTTTGTTATTTTGTGAAATTTGCGCCTTTGGTAGGACCGGAGTCGGCAATCTTTGCCAAGATGATTGGCAAAGATGGAAGCGTGTAGAGTGAAATCGCCCAATTGAACTCTAGGGTGGCGGCCCTGGAGGAAAAACAAAGAAGCGGCTTCGCCATTATCCACACTTTTGAGAAGGATAAAGGCTGGCTTCAACAAGCTGTTGTGGGAAAGGAGAAGGACGATTTGGCGGCCAAGTTGTCTATTTACGAGGGTTCCCTTCTTACTGCTGAGGAGAATGTTAAAAGTTGCGGAGAACTCTAGCGGTTTGGAGAAGGAACTCAAATCTACTCGAGAGGGCAATTTGAAGGCCCGATGGGAGCTAAAGGCTGAAAAAGCTGGAACTTCTAGCTGCTTTAGGGGAGTTGGAGGAGCTAAAGGGGGAGCGCGATACACTTAAAGAAGACTTAGCTTCCCGGCTGACAACTCCTAAATCCGACTCGCAAGAAATCAAGGATTTAGTAGGCGGCGGATAAATTAGAGAAGGAGGTCGCCCGCTTAGGGCTTAAAGCTAAAGAAGGGGCCACCCGCATTTATTGATGGTACAGCGGGTGGGCCGTCATATCCCTCCCTACGGAGGTTTTGTCCATGGGGTGGCGGGAGTTTTGAAGAAGTTCCGCGAGGCTAAAAGGCGACAAACTATTAAGACCCAGAGGCTTACGCCCCTCGGGCCTTCAACCCAAGTTCCTCGAGGCGGTTTGGGCCAGGAGTCCTAGTTCTTAGGATGTTTTTAGCATTTTTGAGAAATGTTCTTGTAAATTCTCAATCATGTGGAATGTAATTTCTATTACGTATGAATGAAAAACAAACCTTTATTTTGGTGAAGATTTATTTCCGAGTGATGGTTATCCTTAACCATGAGAAGTATTTTACGAAGTCCTTAAGTAAACTTCTTCCTTCTTCATTTGGCTTGTAAGATAAGCTTCGTAACGAGTTCTTAGTCCAATCATGGGACTTTAAGTTGTTGAGTGAGGTACTCGTCTTCATAAATGAGATTGTTGCCTCATATTTCGATCGGGATTTTTGCCCCTTGTTTTTTGGATAAGAGTTGTCGTTTATCCTCACAGGATAATTCCGACTCATCTTCCAAGAATGGGAATTTCACCGCATTTTTGTAGAATGGGAATTTCACCGCATTTTTGTAGGATGGGAATTTCACCGCATCTTTGTAGGATGGGAATTTCACCGCATCTTTGTAGAATGGGAATTTCACCACATTTTTGTAGGATGGGAAAGGCTTGAGCTTTATTCCATGAAATTTAAGAGACAGCTACAGAATTTACTGATAGTAGCGTCGTAAGTGTTCAGCATGGAATGGACGCTTGAGCGTTTTTCCGTCCATATTTACTAGATAATAGGTGCCCGCTCGGACGATTCTTTGTATGACGTAAGGGCCTTCCCAGTTAGGAGTTAGCTTCCCCGTTCGGCTTTTATTTCCATGAAACTCATTTTCCCGTAGGACTAGATCGCCGATTTGGAAGAAGACTCTTTTTACCCTTGTGTCATAGAACCTTTTTACTCTCTGACGATAGATGGTTGCCTTTGTTTCCACAGCTTCTCTCCGTTCTTCGAGTAGATCAAGTTCTGCTCGGAGTTTTTTCTCATTCTCTTCTGATGAGAAAGTTTCTTTGTGTGTCCATAAGGTAGGCATTCCTATTTCTACAAGGATGGCGACCTACGCCCCATAAGTGAGAGAGAATGGGGTTTCTCCTGTAGGAGTTCTTGTTGTTATCCTGTAGGCCCAAAGGCGCTCGGGATTTCTTCTATCCAGTTAGTCCCATTTCTGGATACCCGAGTTTTCAGTGTTTGAAGCAGGGTGCGGTTCGTCACTTCTACTTGGCCGTTGGCTTGGGGATGTGTCACGCAGGCGTTAATGCGGATTCAATTCGAGCTCACGAACAAAAGCTTTTGAAAGCCTTGTTATCAAATTGTAAGCCCATTATCGAAATGAAAGCGACCGGAATTCGAATCGACGGATAACCGTTAAGCCATAAGAATCCACGACAAGCTTTCTCCGTGATTTTGGCCAAGGGTTCAACTTCCACCCATTTGGTGAAGTAGTCAATAGCGACTATTAGAAACTTCATTTGAACCGAAGTAGGGAATGGTCCTAGAAGATCAACTCCCAGGATGGCAAATGGTCGAGGGCTAATAATTGGTGTAAAATTTGTGCGGTGGTCGCCTCTGAATTTTGGAATGCATTTGGCGAGCATCACATTTCAAGCGAGCGCCATTGCATCTTGAGTTAGTGTTGGCGATAATAACCTTATGCGTAGGACTTTGTAACTCAAGGCTTTGCCCCTATGTGTCCTCCTCCAGATGCCTTCGTGAATCTCTTGAAGGATGTAGCTAGCTTACGTGGGACGTAAGCATCTCAAGAGAGGTTGCGTATAAGACCTTTTGTATAGGTTTTCACTGATGATGGTGTACTGGGCGGATTTGTAAGAAATCCGCCTGGCTTCTGTTTTGTTGGGTGGTGCAGGTCCACCTTGTAGGTAATTTCGATGGGGTCCATCCAACTTGACTCTTGGTGCACTTTGTACTTCTCCCTCCAATGCATCGATGGTCTTTCTTGGGGAAGATGCTTGTAGGTTAAAGGAAGACTCTGTATCTCCGTTCGGTCTTTGTGGCCTTTTTAGGCAGGCGTCCGCCTCTTAGTTTTGCTTCGGCCATGATTTTTCAATTTGGAAGTAAGCGAAGTATGGAACTATTTTCTTCACCTTTGCTTGGTATCGACCATGTTCTCTTCCTTCGCTTCAAAAGCGCCCAAGGTGTGGCTCACAACTAGCTGAGAGTCGGAATATACGTCACGGATGTTGAATTAGAGCCCGGGCCAGGTGTAATCCTGCAATGAGGGCTTCGTATTCGGCCTCATTGTTGGTTGCTCGGAATTGGAACTTAAGCACTGTCGCAATTTTCCATTTAGAAGGAGAATAAAGGACGAAACCTGCCCCTGACTTTTCTTCAATTGCTGATCCATCAACATATAAGGACCATGGGATGCTAGGGCTTTCTTCTGGATTCTGTGACGGGAGTTCGTCCCCATTTGCGGGAAAAGTTAACTCCTTGGCGAAATGCGCGATGCTTGAGCCTTGATTGCCGTTCGGGGTTTTATAGGTGAGATCGAACTTCGCCTAATTCTATCACCCACTTGGCTAGGCGTCCAGGAGTTTTCGGGCTTATGAAGAATTTGCTTTAACGGTGATCGGTCAACACTTTGTGATCTTGTGGGCTTGAAAATCACGGCCTCAATCTCCGTGCGGATGTGACAAGAGCGAAAGCCAACTTTTCAAGCGGCGGATATCTTGACTCCGCCGTTAAGGATTTTACTTGTGTAGTAGGCGGTTTTGAATTCCGTTATCTTCCCTCAAAAGGCTGCTTGGCATTTGCGTGGGCGACCGCCAAGTAGATGTAGAGTTCTTCTCCCACTTGTGGCTTAGCTAGTAGGCGAAGTGATCGGAGATAATCTTTAAGCCCACGAAAGGCTTTTTCACATTCTTACTGTCCACTCCATTTTGATTGCTTTTAGTAGGGCTTGAAAGAGTGGGAGATTTTCTCTCGGCTTTGGAGATAAATCGCCAAGTCTGTGAGGCGTCCGTTAAGCCGCTGAATTTCTTGAAGACTCTTGGGCGACCCCATGTCAAGAATAGCTCTGATTTTTTCTGGATTTGCTTCTATCCCTCTTTGTGTCAAGATAAACCCCAGGAATTTTCCCGATCGAACGGCAAAAGAACATTTATTCGGGTTTAACCGCATAGTATAAATCCGAAGAGACTGAAAAGCTTCTTGTAAGTCTGACAGGTGTTCATTGGCCTTTCGGCTCTTCACCAAGATATCATCCACATAGGCTTCAACATTTCTGCCAATTTGTTCTCTGAAGACTGTATTTATGAGCCTCTGGAAGGTGGCTCCGGCATTTTTTTAGGCCGAACGGCATCACCTTATAGCAGTAAGTTCCGTGCTCATAATGAAGGATGTTTTTTCTTCGTCGCCTTTGGCCATTCGGATTTGGTTGTAACCTGAGAAGGCATCTAAGAAACTTAGCATCTCATGCCCGTTGTAGAGTCAACCAATTCATCAATTGATGGTAAGGAAACGAATCTTTTGGACAAGCTTTGTTCAAGTCCGTGAAATCAACACACATCCTCCACTTTCCGGACGGCTTTTTTACTAGAACCACATTAGCCAACCAATCTGGGTAATGCACCTCTCGGATAAACCTAGCCTTTAGGAGGTTAGATACTTCTTCCTCTGCGGCCATTGGCCTTTCTTGTGCGGAATTTCTCCTTTTCTGTTTCGTAGGCTTAAACGATTGATCGATATTGAGACGGTGCTCGATGATATCGCGTTTTACGCCCGGCATATCTTCTGAAGACCAAGCGAAGAGATCGGAATTTGCTTTCAATACTCTCATGAGATCTTCTCGTTGTTCTGCTGTCAAATCTGCCCCAATCCGCACCGTGCGGTCCGCTCTGGTTGTGTCTAGGGGGACTGTTAGCAATTCTTCAACAGGTGTAGGTCGAAGCTCTTCATTTTCCCGTTCGGCCATTCTGCTGACTAACATGGCTTCTGAAACCTTTGTCTTGCTGCTGTTGAGAGCTTTCCCTTTGAGGGTTGAGACATAACATTGCCGTGCCAGGGGTTGATCTCCTCTCACTTCTCCACTACCACTCTCAGTCGGGAATTTGAGGAGAAGATGGTAAGTAGAGATTACGGCTTTCAAGGCGTTGAGGGTTGGCCTGCCCAGGATCACGTTGTAACTTGAAGCACAACGCACAACCAAGAAATTTGTTGTCACTGTTGATGATCTTGGCGAGTTTCCTACCGTAACTGGTAAGGAGATCATTCCTTCTGGCTGTACTACCCCTCCGGAGAATCCTACTAAGGATGATTTTACCGGAAGCAAGTCATCCGCGTCATATCTCATTCTTTCGAAAGCACTCCAAAAGAGGATATCAACTGAACTCCCACTGTCTATCAGAACTCTCTTCATTTGGAAACTGGAAACTTTCATAGCAACAACCAGCGCGTCATCATGAGGGTGCCGAACTCATTGGCGTCATTGTCGTAAAAGATGATTGGAGCCGTAGGTCGAGATCGTCTCCGTGGCGTTCTGTTTCTGCGTGGTTCCTACCATTCAGGCGTAACTTTTCCGAGAAATTTGAACTTTCACCACCGCAACCAGGACCTCCACTAATAAACCCCACCATTTCTCCTTGTTCTTCTTCAGGTTGTGAAGCTTCAGGTTCCTCTTGAATCTCAAGGTTGATGTATTGCTCCAATTGTCCTCTCGGAAAGACATCTTCTATTGCGTTCATCAAGTGGGTACACTTTTCCGTATCATGTCCTCTAGATTGATGAAACTGGCAATATCTCTTACTATTCTTTTGCCGTTCGGTATTTCTTGTGGGTTCTGGCCTTGTCAGAAGTTTTTGTTCTTTGATCTGCATAAGGATATGGCTTCTGGTCTGATTCAGTGGGGTATGGTGATCATATCTGACAATTTTTCCTTCCTTTGAAGGTTCTCTAGGCTGTAGCATATGTCGTTGGGGCCGTGTTAAGGTTTCCGGACCTCTGTTTGCGCCCTTGTTATCCCTATGCGATCCTCTTTCCTTTCGTACATCCGGAGGCCTTCTATTGACATTGTGGTGGGTTTTCCTTACGGGTGTCCACGAGGTCCACGCCTAGCCTCCTCTTCCCAACCCGTATAAATTTCCTCGGAATTGATATATTTTTGGGCATGGATCATAAGGGGCGGGAATGGTTTTGGTGGATCAAAGTGAGGGAAAAGCGAAGGGGATTCTACTTGATCCCTCCATTAAGAAGGTTACGGCCATTAGCGGAAGGAGGTCTGCGACATTCGCTGTTTCGTCTATGTAGCGATTTAAATAAGCCTGGAGTGTTTCTCCCTTTCATTGTTTAACATGCAGAAGGGTAGATGGAGTTTTCTTCTGCTTTGAGTAATTGGCAAAATAGGCTAGAAAGCGATCTGCTAAAATCTGAAAGGAAGTAATTGTGCTAGATGGGAGATCGACAAACCAGTCTTGCGCTTTCCCCTCTAAGGTGGCGGGAAAAGCTCGGCACATGCGAGCGTCTGTGACTCCGGTGAGGAGCATCTTCGACCGGAAAGACTTCAGGTGACGAGACAGATCGGTTTAGCCTTCATATGCGATCATAACCGGTGGCGTGAAGCTATCAGGAACTTTTTCTCCCAACATTTCCTTGACAAAAGGCGAACACATCTTGAGAATATATGGCTTCGGACTTCTGTTTTCTTGAGAGAGGTCACATGCGTTGAGTTCTTCTATCAACCGTTTGAGCAGATGGACTATTCCGCTCATCCTTGTCCGCTCGGTTCTTGTAGTGGCTTCTTTATGCTGCGTCGAGCGAGGAGGGTTCTAAACTAAGCGGAAAAGGCGGTCCTTTCTTTCCTCTCTTTATGGAGTGCGGGTTCTTGTCCTCCCTCTACTTTCGGAATTATCTCATTAGAAATTTGTTGGTATGTTTGGTGTTGGAACTTGTGTAGGAGGAGGCGGAGGATGGGTCAAAGTATGAATAGACTTGAGTCAACCGCTCCAATTGTTCTTTGTATGTTAAGATAAAACTCGGAATAGATTCTTGGGGTTGGGCGGAAGGATTTTCTACGATGGAGGTAAGATGGGTGGATTATCGACCCGGATTTCCTCATGTCCTCGGACCTCGCCATGAGGCCCTTGGGATTACTTGGGGCTCCACTGTTCTTGGATTCGTTTTGATCTATTGGTAGTGGTCATTTGGCTTTTCGTAAGGGTCCCCGACGGGCGGTATGGCTATTGATGCCAAAAGCTGGTCCACGTCCACGCTTTGGCTACTTGTTGCCTCGTGATGCGGCCTCGGCTTTCCGACCAGCGGTTAAAATTTATAGTTGGTGTGGGCGCTTACTTACGCTACGAGCGGGGAGCGCAGAGAACATCCACGAAACTCCGATCGGAATTACCCATAGGCGAACCTGTAAAAAGGAGAGGGCAGTGATCGGAATTGGGCCTCTCTGCCCGGATTCAGCTCCGATGCTTAAGTCAGAAAACTTGAGTAAAGAGTCTTAGATTTAGACAGTTCTTTGCGTGATGAGTTTTTCGGGGGTCCCTTTCTTCTATTACCGCTCTCCTTTTATAGCACCTTAGAGGCGGTTCAGGAAAGGCGGTGGAATAAGGCGGTGAATGAGAACACATGAGGTGGCAAGAAAATACCTTAAAAGGCAGTGGGGTAAGGCGTTGAGTTAGGTAAATATCTCCTAAGGCGGTAGGAAAATATCTGCTGCCTAACGTGTAGATGCCACGTAGGTAAAATAGAATAAATATCTGCCCACTGTAGCAAGTGGATAAGGCCTACTCACTGTAGATGTAGCAAGTGGATAAGGCCTACTCACTGTAGAGGCGTTAGATATTTATCTCTCTTTCCCCACCTCACGCCCTGTATAAGAGGGTTGCTACAATTCCGACGGATTTGTTCGTAGGATTGAATCCTCACGTTATTTGCCGAACGGAATTGTGCAAAGGTGGTGATATTGCCATGTGGTCAAAGTAACAGGTGGTCCTTTAGGCCAATGACACCTGTCTTCACCAAATATATCCGTAACAAATTATATTTTCCCTTTGAAGTTTTAGTGACTTTTCTTCTCTGTTTGTCCTCCCTTTTCTTGTTCTTTTAAAAATCTCCCCTAGTTACCATCGGCCGCAGGTTAATCACTACCCTACATGGCTTCAGTTGGTATCAGAGCTCATCTTCTTCCTGTGGCCTCTGCATCAATGGCTGGGGTCGTGGTAGCCGTGGTGGTCATCGTGGTGGACATGTTCCGGCAGAGGAAGGTCCGTCTCTGGACACAATCGCCTTGAAAGCGATGAACGAGGATCTGCAGAGACAAGTAACGGAGTTTACCCAACAGTTGGCGGTGCGAGATTTGGGGGATCGTGAGGTTTTAGACCACGACTCCAAGTCCACCTTCTTTAACCCTTATTCCCGGCGTGGGCAATCCAGAGAGCACCTTGTCCGAGAGGAGAGTCACGGAGATCTCGACTTTTTGGTGGAGTTGCCTGAATTTACTGGAACCTTATATGCCGAAGAGTTCATCGACTCGCTGAACGAGGTCGAGAGGATATTTGAGTACAAGGAGGTCCCTGATCGTCTGAAGGTGAAGCTAGTTGTCATCAAGTTGAAGGGCCGAGCATCTGCGTGGTGGGAGCAAATGCGACATTCACAAGATCGGCAAGGAAAACCAAAGATTGCAGATTGGGACAAGATGAAGAAGAAGATGAAGGGGCACTTCCTCCCCTTCGGCTACACCCAAACCTTGTTTTAACGGCTTCATACGTTGAGACAGGGCGTAAGATCTGTAGATGTGTACACAGAGGACTTCTACCAATTGATCGCGCAGAATGACTTATCCGAGACACAAGAGCAACTGGTGGCTTGATATCTGGGAGGTCTGCGCCAACCACTACAGGACGTTCTCAGTCTACACATATTGTGGACTGTTTCAAAGGCATACCAGCGCGCCCTCACTGTTGAAAAGCAGCAAAATAGAAGACCACCAATCAGGAGCGATCGGAGTAGCCAGACGGCTCGCCCTCAGGCACCCGCCCAGTCCATCAAGCACCGTCAGGTAGTTCTAACTCTGTTGTTCATTATTATAGATGTGGTGAGCAGGGGCATAAATCACTCGAGTGTCGAAAACCTGCTAGTCAGAAGGGCAAGAACCTGATGATTGAAGAGATCGAGGTATGCGAGGCTGAGGAGGCTGAGGAACCAGTTTATGATGATTATGGAGATGATGATGAGCTTGGTGACGTGCTGATTGGGGATGACCATGAGACCCTCGTTGTTCGCAAGAGTCTGTTGGCACCTAAGGATGAATCAAGGGACGACTAGCTGAAAAACAACATCTTCCACACTACCTGTACAGTGGCCAACAAGGTTTGCAAGGTGATCATCGACAGTGGTAGTTGTGAGAACGTAGTGTCTGAAGACGCTGTCCAGAAGTTGTAGTTAAAGATGGAGCGACATCCGAAGCTTTACAATCGATCATGGCTGAGCAAAGGCACCGAGGTAAAAGTAAATTGGCGATGTCTAGTGTCTTTCTCCATTGGGTAAAGGTGCTTTGACGATACATAGTGTGACATCGTATCAATGGATGCCTGTCATCTACTACTTGGGCGACCCTGGTAGTATGATCAGAGTGTAGTTCACGATGGAAGGAAGAATACTTATTCCCTCAGCATTAAGGGAAAAAGGATCGTGTTGGCACCCCGCCGGGAAGAAAAGCCTCTTATAACCAATACTAACCTACTTTCTATGTCCAGATTTTTAAGCGGGATCGAGCAGGGCGATGTAGTCTATGCACTGCTACCTTATATGCATAGTACCAAAGACATGGATCTAGATCTGCCACTAGAAGTGCGGCAGTTGCTCCTGGAGTTCGAGGACTTGATGCCAGAGGAAGTTCCCCCGGGACTCCCACCTATGAGTGACATCCAACACTAGATAGATCTTGTCCTAGGATCGAGCTTGCCGAACTGACCAGCATACCTCCTAAGTCCCAAGGAGGCCTAGGAATTACAGCGGCAAGTGAAGGACTTATTAAGGAACTGCTATATCCGAGATAGCATGAGTCCATGCGCAGTTCTCGCCCTGTTGGTGCAAAAGAAGGATGGCTCGTGGCGCATGTGTATAGACAGCCGAGCAATCAACAAAATCACCATCAAGTACCGCTACCCCATCCGCCGCATGGACGACACGTTTGATCAGTTATCCTACTGAAAGGTCTTCTCAAAAATTGATTTGAACAGCGGATACCACCAGATCAGAATACAGACTGGAGATGAGTGGAAGACGGCGTTCAAGACACACCATGGACTGTACTAGTGGATGGTGATGCCTTTTGGGTTGTCCAATGCCCCCAGCACATTCATGCGATTCATGCACCAGGTTTTGCGACCGTTTATGGGCAAGTTTGTGGTGGTCTATTTCGATGACATCCTCATCTATAGTCCGAGTTAGTCCTCATACTTTGACCACCTTCGCGTTGTTTTTGAGTTGCTGAGAACGGAGCACCTGTTCGTCTGCCGAAAGAAATTTTCCTTCTTTACCACTTCTGTGACCTTCCTTTGTTTTGTTGTTTCTACTGATGGTGTTCATGCAGATCAATCAAAGATAGATGCAATCTTTGAGTGGCCCATACCAAGGACCTTGCATGATGTTCAGAGTTTCCATGGGCTGGCCTCGTTCTACAGAAGATTTATCCGGTACTTTAGCACGTTGATTGCCCCCATCACAGAGTGTCTTAAGGGGAATGATTTTAAGTGGACAGATGAGACCGAAACTAGCTTCTATTTGGCCAAACTGAAGATGACTGAAGCACCAGTTCTAGCACTTCCCGACTTCGACAAAGTGTTCGAGGTCAACTGTGATGCATCTGGAGTTGGCGTTGGAAGTGTTCTGAGCCAGTCAGGACGACCGGTAGCTTTCCTCAACGAGAAGCTGTCGAGGTCGAAGAAGAACTACTCCACTTATGACCTGGAGTTTTATGCCATAGTTTAGTCGTTGGAGCATTGGCGCAACTACCGCATACAGAAGGAATTCATTTTGTTCACCGGGCATGAGGCCTTGAAGTACATCAATGGCCAACACAAACTGAGCAGGCGGTACGCTAAGTGGGTGGCGTACATGCAGGAGTTCACCTTTACTTTGAAACATCAAGAAGGAAGCCTCAACCGTGTAGCGGATGCTTTGAGCTACCGCAGTTCTCTTCTCACCACAATGAGCGCCATAGTTGCAGGGTTTGAATCTTCCACGGATATGTATGCGGATGATTCTTCCTTCGGGCGGATCCTTCAGGAGGTAACCGATGGACATCGTCACGATTTTATTTTGCATAATGGTTACCTGTTTTGTGGCTTGCAGCTCTGCATCCTCGATTGTTCATTGTGATAGCAAATCATGAGCGAACTCCATAATGAGGGGTACTTTGGTCGTGATAAGACCTACGCTCTCATAGTTGCAGACTTTTATTGGCCGAAGCTGTCTAGCGACGTGGCTCACTTTGTGGAGCGCTGCTTTGTGCGTCAGCGTGCCAAAGGAGTTCTCACCAACGCAGGCTTGTATACTCCCTTGCCAGTCCCTGAAGCTCCTTGGTTTGACGTCAGTATGGATTTTGTTCTGAGCCTTCCTCATACCTAGCAGGCCTCAGACTCTATCATGGTGGTGGTTGAAAGATTTTCCAAGATGGCCCATTTTGTAGCTTGTCGAAAGACTATGGATGCTACCCGCATGCACATCTTTACTTTCGAGAGGTTGTTCGTTTGCATGGTGTCCCTCGCTCCATCACATCCGATCGTGACACCAAGTTCGTTAGCCTCTTCTGGAGAAGCTTGTGGGGAAAATTGGGGATGTAGTTGAACTTTAGCAGTGCATACCACCCCCAGATAGATGGCCAGACTGAAGTGGTAAACCGGAGTTTGGGCAACCTATTGAGGAGTTTGGCTAGAACTAAACTGAAGCAGTGGGATCTGGCACTACCTCAAGCTGAATTCGCCTATAATAGATCGAAGAATCGAACTACTGGCTTGAGCCCATTTGAGGTTGACTATGGGCGGAAACCATCAAGAGTACTTGATCTCACCCCCATCCCACGAATTGGTCGTGTTCACCCCCAAGCTGATGAGATGGCTGAGCATCTTCGGGTTATTCATGAGTAGGTCAAGTTAGCTATTCAGGAAAGTAATACCAAGTACAAGGTGAATGCAGACAAACGGTGGCGTCAGGTGCTGTTCGATGAAGGCGACTTAGTGTGGGCTGTCATCACTCGAGATCGCTTTCCTGTGTGTGAGTATAACAAGCTCAAGGAACGAAAGATCAGACCCTGTGAAGTGTTGCAGAAGATCAATGATAATGCATATCAGTTACGCCTCCCCAGTTATTTGAAGATCTCTGATATCTTCAAGGTGAAGCATCTTAGCCCTTGTTTTGTGGAGTTGACTGATCCTATTACGAACTTGAGAGCGAGTTCTTTCCAACCTAGGGAGGCTGATGTAGGAGAGCTCGAGTAAGATGATGCCGAGCTGTCTGATTGCACCATGAGAGCTTTGGCATACCACGACTTGGAGGACCGACGTAAAGGCGGAAGGTGATCGAGCCAAGTCAGGAATTGGGGAGCACTTTGGATACGTTTCAGTATTTTGGCCATTAGTTTAGCTACCGATATGGGATTCATGCGCTCAACCCAGATTCAGAAAGCTCATCTCAACGCGCATGTAGGATTAATCAAACTTTGCTCGATGGACCCTTCCTTCATCCTAAAATTCCACTGTTTTTCCCATCATTTCTTCGTTTCTCGGTGTTTTTTTTTTTTTACTTCGTATGCCAATTTACGATATGATTTGAATCCGATTTTAACTAAGATTTTTAGGAGTTATCTGTTTTGTTTAGTTATTTTAGAATTAGATAAGTTTTTCTATTGGACCAAAATTTACCGATTTGGGCAAATTTGGATAAGAGGATAGAATTTCTAGGTTATCTAGGTTAGTTTTTTTTAGCTATTTAAACCCAGCTTGTTGGTTGAATTTTATTCATTGCTTATTAAATTATATTTTCCCTTTGAATTTTTCAGACTTTTCTTCTCTGGTTGTTCTCCCTTTTCTTGCTCTTTTGTCAATCCCCCCTGGTTACCACCTCCCGCAGGTTAATCACTACCTTGCTCGGCGTCAGATACAATGGAACTTCTTTTCACCTGCGCTTGTACTATCGAAAGTGAATCCTTTGAAATGTGGAAAAACAAGAAGGTGAATCAGAGTTTTGATGCTTTGTACGGAGTACCAAAACTACATAATGCCTTTAGAGAGGAATGTAGAGAGGGAGAGTGAATACTTGAGAGGGAATTGTTGTCCATTGTTGGAATACTCATAGGCTATATATAGCCAATGATGCACCCCTTTGGATAAGACGCAACCGACTATGAAAATGAATTATATCTTTTGATAACACCCTATTGGATAAGACACAACCTACCATAAGAAGAAACAACCCTTTGTATGAGATGCATCCCTTCCAATAGGTAACACCCATTCCCTTCTCTACATCCTTTCATAAAACCATTCATTAAACCCTTAAATTTTATTATAAAAATATCCAACATTCCCCCACTATTTTTAAAATAAAAATTAAAATAAATAGAAATAAATAAATAACATTTTAGGCATTCTCACTTTCTTGGAAGTCATTTGTATAAATGAAGGTATCTCACGATTTGAACCTTCATTTAGTAGAATTTAATCAAAGTTAAGCAGAGATACATAGTGGACACTGCCTTGAACTAGCATCTGATATTGATAATCGGACTGAATCTACTCAAACTTCTTCTAATGTTCTATCTTTTCATTCTACTACCAGACACCATTATGGCCATGTGTCTCATATCCTTTCATGAATGCTTAGAATTAAAGTCTTGAAAAACTTAAAAGCGGCCTCACTCCTGCATTCATATAGGTGAATCAATTAGTATCCCCGTATTATGATAATTGACAAATAGTCCATGAATTTATTAAGAGAATGAGCTCACCCTTCCTTTTCTTTTACGGGTACCAAACACCTTAACCTTGGGATGTTAATATGATCGGTGCTTGCCTTCATACTTATGACGTACTCTTTCTCATTGAACTCATAGACATGAAGTTTTCATGAATTGAGTTGAGGTTCCATCACTGATGAATCTTAGATATTGACTTTAAACCCATCCCTTTGGAAGTATTGTAGACTAACTCTCTTGAGAGACCTTTTGTAAAAGGATCAACCAAATTTTGGCAAGATCATACAAAATCCACAGTGATAACTCCATCTTGTATCAACTTTCTCACATAACTGTGTCTCAGGCCAATATGTCTTGATTTTCTGTTATAAGTATTACTATACGCCCTAGACAAAGTTGCTTGACTATTGCAATGTATAGATATAGGAGACATAGGCTTCGGCCATAATGGTAGATCTAATAAAAGAGACCTTAGTTATTTTGCTTCTTATCCTGTTGCAGCCAATGCCACAAACTCAGAAGCCATTGTAGAATCCGTTATACATGTTTGCTTCTTGGATCCCCAAGAAATAGCTCCCCCACCAAGTGTGAATACCCATCCACTTGCAGATGAATGATCTTCATAGTTGGTGATCCAACTTGCATCGGTAAAACCTTCAAGCACCCTTGGATTCCCATTATAACAAATACAATAATCTATTATTCGTCTCAAATACTTGAGGACTCTTTTAACTGCATCCCAGTGTTGATATCCTGGATTGTTTGTATACCGACTAAGCTTTCTGACCGCGAATGCTATATCTGGTCGTGTGCTCGATCCCTACCAGTATTAGGTAGTAATCTACATCTGGATGCATAAGGAGTAAATACCAGTGAACAATTAGAGTGTTCAAATCTCTTAAGCATGTTTTCAATGTAATGAGATTGAGAAAGCGTAATACAATCAGAACTTCTAAATATTTTGATTCCTAAAATGACGTTAGCTTCACCCATGTCTTTCATATCAAAATTACTAGATAATAGCATCTTAGTAGATTTTAATTATTCTAAATAAGTCCCAAATATGAGCATATCATCAACATATAAACAAATAATAACTCCTTTGCCACAAGAAAATCTACTATATACACATTTATCTGATTGATTAACTGTAAATTTATTTGATAAAAGCACTTCATTAAATCTTTCATGCCATTGATTAGGAGCTTGTTTCAAACCATATAATGACCTAACCAATTTATATACTTTATTTTCTTTGCCTGGTACCACAAAACCTCAGGTTGCTCCATATAAATTTCCTCTTCTAATTTACCATTTAGGAATGCTGTTTTTACATCCATTTGGTGAATTTCTAATTTATAAATGGAGGCCAAGGCTATCAAAGTTCTTATTGAAGCCATTCAAGCCACAGGAGCATAAGTATCAAAAAAGTCTATTCCTTCTTTTTGAGTATAGCCTTTGGTGACCAATCTAGCAATGTACTTTTCAATAGTACCATCAATCCTCCTTTTCCTTTTGAATATTTATTTACAACCAATTGGTTTTGATCCTGGTGGTAGATTTACTAGAATCCAAGTATTGTTGCCCGTTATTGAGTACATTTCATCATTCATAGCTTTCTTCCAAAGAGCTGTATCTGATGATGACATAGCTTCCTTGAAGGTATTGAGATCAGACTCAATATTTAAACAGATTGGAATCTGTGCAACAATATCTTCATTGGTTCCTTTCAACATAAACATATAGAAGTCAAATCCATATATTTTTGGTATTCTTGGTTGCTTACTCCGTTGAAGCTCATTGGAATCTTCCTTAGAAGTTGCTTTCTCTATGTGAGTTTCCTTAAACTGATGTTGTTTAGGTGAAGATGTGAACCTTGATTCATCAAATATAGCATCCCTTGATTCAATGACCGTATTAATGGAAATTGAATCATTAGGTTCTATAACCATATATTTGTATGCCTTACTATGTTGTGCATACCCAAGAAATATACATTCTACTTCTCTTTCACCCAACTTTTTCCTTTTAGGTTCGGATAACTTCACTATAGCATAACATCCCCTTACTTTCAAATAATTGAGATTGGGTTTTTTATGCTTCCATGCCTCATATGGAGTCATAGGTTTCCCTTTTGTAGGTACCCTATTAAGAATATGACAAGCAATTAATAATGCTTCACCCCAATATCCATTTGATAGGCCAGCCATAAACATCATGGAGTTAACCATCTCCATCAATGTTCTATTTTTCCTCTCAGCCATACCATTTTGTTGTGGTGCATACGGAGCTGTCACTTCATGTATAATCCCATGAGATTCAAAATAGGAAAGACTATAGTATTCCCCTCCCCAATCAGTCCTTAAGCATTTAATCTTGGTTCCACATTGGTTTTCAACTTCATTTTTAAAGATATTAAATTTATTCATAGCTTCATTTTTATAACATAAAAGATAAACATAAAAAAATCTAGAGCTATCATCTATAAATATCACAAAATACTTTTTACCACCAACAGTTGGAGTAGCATGCAAATCACATATATCACTATGTATTAATTCAAGCAAGTTTAAATTCCTTTCAACAGTAGAAATTGGCTTCCTAGCAATCTTAGTTTGCATGCAAGTAGAGCATTTGTTTCCATTATCATTTAAGTGAGGTAATAATTTCATTTTAGACATATTATGCAATTTCTTATAATTAATATGTCCTAAACGACCATGCCTTAAATCAGAGGACTCAAGCACATAAACAAAGTTCTTACTTTTAATATTAAGCTTAAAGAGCCCATCATACAAATGCTTTCCAACAAAGACTCCACCCTTAGATAGTATAAAATTATCTGCCTCAAATACAAGTTTAAACCCATGCTTATTAAGCAAACTTCCAGACACCAAGTTACTTCGAACTTCGAGAGCATACAACACATCATTTAGAGTGAGAAATTTTTCGGATGTGAAGTCCAATTCCACCACTCCCTTGTCTTGAACAGATATACAAGTTGAGTTTCCCATGAAGAGAGAAACTTCTTCCACATTAGGCTCAAATTTCTTGAATAAATTCTTGTTTTTGCAGACGTGTCTTGTAGCCCTAGAATCAACCCATCAAGAAATATTATCTTCGAGTATGTTAGCCTCAAAGATCATGGCTGCGAAATTATCTTCTGGAGCATTTTCATTCTCCTTGTCCTTCTTACGAGACTGACAATCTCTTATAAAATGCCCTGGCTTGCCACAATAATAGCAAGCACCTTTCTTCTTCTTGTTCTTGGCGTGCTCATTGGTAGGATGATTGAGTCTTTTCTTGTTTCCCTTTGAGAGCTTGGATGAGACTTCCTCCTCTGCTAAGAGGACCTTGAACTTTTCATCCATCTTTTGAATGCCATCATCTTGCTTTCGATATTCCTCTTCAATTTGGAGATGATTGATGAAATCCTCAAGGGAAATATCTTCCTTCTTGTGTTTAAGACTATATTTCACATTTTTCCAAGGAGGGAGTTTATCTAAGATAGAGGTCACTATGATGGCTTCATCCATATTCATATTATTTAGTTTTCAATGTTGTAGAATCCTATCGATCTCATAAAATTGCTCAATAATAGATCTACCATCTATCTTTTTATAATTAAAAATTTTACTGACCAAGAACTTCTTGTTTGCAGCATCTTCAAGGATGTATTTTTGCTCCAATGCATCCCATATCCTTTTTTTGCAGTAGTGTGATGTTGATATGAGTCGAACAAAGCATCGGACATGGAATTGAGAATTTGTCCACAATACATTAAATCATCGTTATCCCATTTTTGCCTTTTCCGAGCCGCATGCAAAGTTTCTCGGTTTGTATCATCAGGTTCAATAGGCTCTGGAGTAGACAACGCGTACACACTTTCAAAGTTGCAAGTAGTAGATGTATCCTCTTTTGCCAACGCTTAAAGTTCGTCCCATTGAATTTTTCAAACTTGACTAAATTGCCCATCTCCTTCAGTGTCGTCAAATCCATCAAGACTTTATTTACCCTTAAGATTGTTGTAGAAGTGTATCGGTGGAAGATGGATTAGTAGAAATGAAGTCTCGAGGCACGTTACAATATCGCTCTCCTTAAGGGTAAATTAGCCTCCACCAATCCAGTAGTACAACGTGTTACCGGCTAATTTCCTTTAGGATACAACGGAACTTCTTTTCACCTGCGCTTTTACTATCGAAAGTGAAACCTTTGAAAAGTGGAAAAACAAGAAGGTGAATCGAAATTTTGATGCTTCGTACGTAGTACCAAAACTATATAATGCCTTTAGAGAGGAATGTAGAGAGGGAGAGTGAATACTTGAGAGAGAATTATTGTCCATTGTTGGAATACTCATAGGCTATATATAGCCAATGATGCACCCCTTTGGATGAGACACAATCTACCATGAAAATGAATCATGTCTTTTGGTAACACCCTATTGGATGAGTCAACCTACCATAAGAAGAAACAACCCTTTGGATGAGATGTATCCCTTCCAATAGGTAACACCCATTCCCTTCTCTACATCCTTTCATAAAACCTTTCATTAAACCCTTAAATTTTATTATAAAAATATCCAACACTCCCTCATTAAAGGGGTCTTGATTTTTATCGGATTATCATCTACTCTTTTATTCTTTTCTCTATTAATAAGGGTTAAATAAACTTTTCGTCCCTAAAAAGGGTATAGTTGTTCACTTTCATCCTTGTATTTTCATTGTGTTCAATACAGTTCCTGTATTTTGCATATTTCGGTCAAATACAATCCTAGTGCTGACGTGGTGCTTATGTGGCTGCCACGTGGCGTATGACTGATATACAAGGGTATATTTTGTTTTTTTTAATTAAAAATAAATGTATTTCGATGATGTGGCATGACAACTAGCCGTATTTGTTGATGTAGAGTGCCGCATGTATCGCTGATGTGGCATAAAATTTTAAAAATTTAAATAATGCTACAGACATTGCAACTTTTTAAAAATAAAATAATTAGTTAACGAACAAGTTAATTAACCTCATTATATCAACTTAATTATTTAACAAACAATAAAGATAATATAATTTCAAACCCCCTAACCTAAACCCAAACCCTCTTCTTCTTTCCTTCTTGCCGCCATGGCCGCCGCCCATGAGCTTCATTATTGCGCATTCTCACAGCCACCAACACCATCCTCCGGTCATCTCCCACCGTGACGATTTCAACTTAAGAGCTTCATTGTCGCGTGGGAAGTTGGTGCTCTCAAGCGAGAAGGTGACGAGGAGGGAGTTGTAGGAGGTTCTACAGAGGCTGGGGCTAGATCCGCCAACCGAGGAGAAGGTAGCGGCGATGCTCGCTGAGGCGGAGCGCTGCGGGGAAGAGGTGGATCTGCTTGAAGGCTATCGGTGCACTGCTCAATCCTTGCGGTGTGAAATAAGGGAATCGACGATGAGTCCTCAATAATGGCGCTCTGGGAAACCCTAGCCAAGATCCGCTGCCAGATCCGCGCCATTCAGACAACCGCAGTTGCGAAAGCTGCCGAGCCACTATCTGATGCCGTATTTTCCCATATCCCCTTCAGAATCGGTGGATCTTCGACGATGTGGGGTTCCCGACCGGAGACTGGCTGATGGACCAGATCCGAGAGTTGAACCGTGATCGAATTCATCTCGACGGGCTTCTCCTGATGCCGCCATCGTCGTGAGAGCAGGTGAAGAAGAGGCTACCGGTGGAGGACGTGAAGATGGTTCTTCGAGCTTCGCAAATGGCGGCGGTGCGGGCGAGGTTGCGGGCGATCCAAAAGCACATCTTCTTCGGCGACCACATCTTCCTCAGCCCGGATCAAACAACAACCCTTAACCCCTTTTCTCTTTCTCTCTCGAATTTTCTTTTTCATTTATTTAATTTTCCATTTTATTTATTTATAATATTATCAATGGTTATCAAATTCCTCTCGGCAGAGAAGCTGATGAAGATGTCCAAATTCCTCTTCCTAAACCTCCTCTTCCCCCTCTTCCCCAGCTCTTCCTCTTCTACATAAGATTGCTTATTTGAAGACCCTCTCGAATTTGGGGTTTTATCAGTTTTCTTTGTTTAATTTTAGTGAGGATTTCAATCAGAGATGTGGATGTGGGATCTAGGGTTTGGAGATCGTAGAGGCATCAATTGAGGAAGATGCGAGCTTTAGATCTAGAAATGTGGAGGTGCTCCTCATTGGCGGTCTCCTCCTACTCTGTTGCCGTCCAGCAAAACCCCTATCTCTTGTCATCATCTTTCCCACAACCCTTGCACGAACCTCACAATTTTTACGCCGAGATGGAGACCCTCGGCCGAATCCACCATCGGAAGAGAAGATGAAGGTTTGGGCGGCGGTTATGGTGGCAAGGAGAGGGTTAGGTTAGGGTTAGGGTTTAGTTCATTGGTTTGAGAACATTAAAGAGTTTAATTATGTTTTTGTAATTATATTGTTTTATTGATTTGATTGGATGTAATGAGATTAATTAAATTGATTTAATGAGGTTAATTAAGTTATTTGTTAACTAATTAATTATATTATATTTTTTTAAAATAAATTGCCATGTCAGCAACATTATTTAAAAAAAAATTAATTATTTTAAATTTTTTTACCACATCAGCGATACATGTGGCACTCTACAACAACAAATACGACTAGTTGTCATGCCCCATCATCAAAATACATTCATTTTTAATTTAAAAAAAATCAAAATATACCCTTGTATATCAGTCATACACCACTTGTTTGCCACATAAGCGCCATGTCAGTACCAGGGCTTGTATTTGACCAAAATACGTAAAATACATAGATTGTATTGAACAAAATGAAATATAGGGATGAAAGTGAACAATTGTACACTTTTTAGGGACGGAAAGTGTATTTAACCCAATTAATAAATATATACAACTAGTTATTAAAAAAAGGGTTAAAGACACTTTTTGTCCTTGAAAAATGGTACAATTGTTCACTTTCATCCTTTTATTTTAATTTTGTTCAATACAACCATTGTATTTTGGTCAAATAGAGTCCCTCGTGCTGACGTTGCGCTTATGTGGCAATACATGAGTATTTATTTTTTATTGTTTTTTATAAATTGATGTATTTTGCTGATGTGGCATACATATATGTTGATGTGGAGCGCCACATGCATCTCTTTTGTGGCATAAAAACTTAAAAAATTAATAAAATTTTTTCAATAATGTCATTGACATAATTTTTTAAAAAAAAATAAAAAATACTTAATTTTTTTACGAACAACTTGATTAACCTTATTACAAATCAATGAACTAATTAACCTAATTAGCCTTATTACAAACATCTTAATTAACTTAATTAAAAAAATTAATCCGCCTCCACCTCCAACCTTCATTCTCCGTGATATCTCCTTCACAGCCCTCCTAGGCAAGGTCCTCGCCATAGTTAGCCCCAGCGGGGACGGCAAGTCCACACTAGACATCCTCTTGCCGCTCAGGTCCCCATCGTCCAACCACCTCCTTCTCAACTCCTCCCCTCTTCGTCCCTCCCTCTTCCGCCACATCTCCTCCCAGGTCCCTCAGCACGACCTTTCCCTCCGTCTCCTCACCTTCTCCGAGAGCTTCATCTTCGTCGCCTCCTTTCTCCTCCCCTCCCCCACCGCCGCCTCCTCCACCGCCTCCTCCCTCCTTTGCTCTCTCCACCTTTCCTACATCTCCCACTCCCTTCTCTCCACCTCCTTCTCTGGCGGAGAGAGCCGCCACATCTCCATCAGCCTCAGCCTCCTCTCCGACCCTTCCATCCTTCTCGTCGACGATCCCATCTCCGGCCTCGACAGAGCCAGCGAGTTCTCTCTTCTCCACACTCTTCGCTCCCTCTCCCTCTCTCAACACCGCACCATCATCCTCTCCATCCATCAACAAGGCTTCAAGCTCTTATCCACCATCGACTCTATCCTTTTCCTCTCCCAAGGCTCCGTCGCCCACTACGGCGGCGTCCCCTTTCTTGACTCCTTCCTCCTCTCCTTTGGCTTCCCCGTCCCATCTTAACTGAACCTTCTCTAGTATGCCATGGAAGTCCTTCCCCGCCTTTATTCCTCTTCTGCTCATCGTCCTCCTCCCCCACTATTACCTAGGGGCGTAAGAGAAAAGGGATTTGGGGTGGTGGCCGGAGAGGAGGGTTGGGGGACGTTTATGGTGGCAAGATGGAGATGGTTAGGTTAGGGCTAGGGTTTAGTTTATTAATTTGGGAAAGTTTAATTATGTTTTATAATTATGTTAATTAAGCTGTTTGTAACAAGGTTAATTAGGTTAATTAAATCATTGATTTGTAATAAGATTAATTAAGTTGTTTGTAAAATAATTATGTTTTATTTTTAAAAAAAAATTGCAATGTCAACGATATTATTTAAATTTTTTTAATTAAAATTTAAAATTTTTATGCCACCTCAGCGATACATGTGATTGTTTAGTTATAGAAGGTAAGAAGAGGGGCAGGGGTAGACCTAGGATTACGTGGAGAGAGGTAGTGTCTAGGGACCTACGTATGCTGTATATTGAGCCGGATCTTGCTTTTGATAGAGCGACATGAAGACAAAGAATCCATATAGTGGACCCCATCTAGTATGGGACTATGGACAAGTCGATTAAAAATCTCTATTTCGTTAGGAATATTTTTTTGCGTTTAACATTCCAATCTCATAAAATTATTTATTCTTTATTATTATTATTTATTTATGTATCTATTTGTGGATTTTAATTTTTTATTTTATCATTTTTTATTTCATTTTATTTTATTTCATTTTAACTCATATTTGAGAGCAACATGGAGACAGAGAATCCATATAGCCGACCCCATCTAGTATGGGATTAAGGCTTAGTTGTTGTTGTTGTTGTTGTTTAAATTTTTATTCTATCTCAGCGATACATGTGGCACTCTACATCAACAAATACGTATGCCACATCAACAAAATACATCAATTTATAAAAGAAAAAAAATAAATACTCATGTATTTCATTCGTATGCCATTTAGTTGCCACATAAGCGCCATGCCAGCACCAAGGATTGTATTTGACCAAAATATGCAAAATATAATGACTGTATTGAAAACAATGAAAATACAATGATGAAAGTGAACAATTGTACCCTTTCAGGGATGAAAAGTGTCTTTCATCCTTAAAAAAAATTAAGTAAATTAAATCATCTTCTATCATCTAACACTTAATTAATATCAAATACTCTGATTTTTATATGCTTTGACAAAGAATTATTGTTAATTATTAAATTAATAATAGTTAATTATCTATTGAGTCATAAAATATCATAATATTATTTAGTATACTTGGTAATATATATATAGTCATGATATAGTCCAGCTGGCCTTATCACTATTCATTTATGGTCGCTTCATTTTGAGGGATTTAGAGAGTATTTTTTTTTTTCAAAATCCAACCAAATAGATGGAAAGAACATCGAAAAATTAGATAACTTGTTGATTTTCATACAAATTTGGGAAGTGATGATCATTCATCTTAAATGGTGAAATTATGAACCAATAAGATTTCTGTAAAATTTTACCGTCTAAGATGAATACTCATTACCTCACCAAATTGTATGAATATCTATATGTTATTTTATTTTTCGATGTTCTTTCCATCCATACTGTTGGATTTGGAAAAAAATCTCTAAATGCCTCAAAATGAGGCTTAATCTTTACTGTGACAAATGATGTGGCCTGGTCAGATAGGAATTATATATATATATATATATATATATATATATATATGTTACGGGTATATTTGGTGAAGACAGGTGTCATTAACCTAAAGGACCACTTGTTCCTTTGGCCACATGGCAATAACACCACCTTTACACAATTCCGTTTGGCAAATAACAAGAGGATTCAATCCTGCGAACAAGTCCATCGGAATTATAACAACCCTCTTCAGGGCGCAGGGTGGGGAGAGGGAGAGAGAGAAATATCTAATGCCCCTACAGTAAGTAGGCCTTATCCACTTGCTACAGTGGGCAGATATCTACCCCGTTTTACCTGCGTGGCATCTACGCGCTAGGCGGCAGATATTTTCCTACCGCCTTAAGAGATATTTACCTAACTCACCGCCTCATTCCACCGCCTTTCCTGAACCGCCTCTAAGGTGCTATAAAAGGAGAGCGTTAATAGAAGAAAGGGGATCCAAAAAAACTCATCACACAGAGAATTGCCTAAATTAAAGACTCTTTACTCAAGTTTTCTGACTTAAGCATCGGAGCTGAATCCGGGCAGAAAGGCCCAATTCCGCTCGCTACCCTCTCCTTTTTACAGGTTCGCCATGGGTAATTCCGACCGAGTTTTCATAATGTTCTCCGGCGCTTCCCCGCTCAGAAGCGTGGCAGTAAGCGTCCACCCCAACTATAAATTTTCACCGTTGATCGCGCGCCGAGGCCAGATCCCGAGGCACCAGCGGCCAAAGCGTGACGCGGACCAGCTTTTGGCATCAACGGTTTAAGCGCCCGGTGGGGATTCTACGAAAAGCCAAATGACCACTACCGTAAGATCAAAACGAATCCAAGAATAGGGAGCCCCAAGTAATCTCAAGGACCCGGGCTAAGTCCGAAGACATGGAGAAATCCGGGTAGATAATCCGCCCATCTTACCCCCATCAGAAATTCCTTCCGTTCAACCCCAAGAATCTGTTCCAGAGTTTTACCTTAACATACAGCAACAATTGGAACGGTTGACCCAGGCTGTTCATACTTTGACCCATCCTCCGCCTCCTCCTACACAAGTTCCGGCACCAAACATAACAACAACCCCACTGGATAATTCTGAAAGCAGAGGAAGGACGAGAACCCGCACCCATAAAGAGAGGAAAGAAAGGACCGCCTTTTTCGCTAGTTCAGAACCCCCCTCTGTTCGACGCAAACAACAGGCCACTACAAGAACCGAGAGGACAAGAACGGAACAGAATAGTCCATCTGTTCAAACAATTGATAGAAGGACTCGACGACAGGACCTCTCTCAAGAAAACGGAAAGTCCGAGCAGCATATTCTCAGTATGTGTTCGCCTTTTGTCAAAGAAATATTGGGAGAACAAGTTCCTGATAGCTTCGGACCGTCGGTTATGACCGCATATGAAGGCAAAACCGATCCGTCCCGACACCTGAAGTCTTTCCGGTCGAAGATGCTCCTCACTGGAATCACAGACGCCAGATGTGCCGAAGCTTTTCCCGCCACCTTAGAGGGAAAAGCGCAAGACCGGTTTGTCGATCTCCCATCTAGTACAATTACTTTTCGTGATTTTAGCGATCGCTTTCTAGCCTACTTTGCCAATTACTCAAAGCAAAAGAAAATCCCCGCCTACCCTCCTCGCGCATTAAGCAAATGAGGGGAGAAACGCCCGTGCCTATTTAAGCCGTTACATAGACGAGACAACTAATGTTGCGGACCTCCCTCCGCGGATGGCCGTGACTTTTCTAATGGAAGGACTATTAGAATCCCCCTTTTGTTTTTCCCTTATACTGGATCCACCAAAAACCATTCCCGCCCTTATGATCCACGCCCAAAAATATATCAATTCCGAGGAAATTTATATGGGTTGGGAAGAGGAAGCTAGGCGTGGACCTATGGACACCCAGAAGGGAAAAACCCACCACAACGTCAACAGAAGGCCCCCGGATGTACGAAAGGAAAAAGGATCGCACAGGGATAACAAAGGTGCAAACAGAGGTCTGGAAACCTCAACACAACCCCAACGACGTATGCTGCAGCCCAGAGAACCTTCATAGGAAGGAAAAATTGTCAGATATGATCACCATACCCCGCTGAATCAAACCAAAAGCCACATCCTTATGCAAATCAAAGAACAAAAGCTTCTGACATGGCCGAAATCCGCAAGAAATGCCGAACGACAAAAGAATAGTAAGAAATATTGCAAGTTTCATCAATCCAAAGGACATGATACGGAAAAGTGTACCCACTTGATGAACGGAATAGAAGATGTCGTTCGGAAAGGACAATTGGAGCAGTACATCAACCTTGAAATTCAAGGGGGACCTGAAGTTTCACAACCTAAAGAAGAAAAGGGGGAAATGGTGGGATTTATTAGTGGTGGTCCTGGTTGCGGTGGTGAAAGTTCCGCCTCTCGGAAAAGTTATGCCCGAATGGTGGGAACCACACAGGAAATAGAAACACCACGGAGACGATCCTCACCTACGGCTCCAATCATCTTTTTATGACAATGACGCCCGGAGTTCGCCACCCTCATGATGACGTTGGTTGTCGCTATCAAAGTTTCCAGCTTTCGGATGAAAAGAGTTACGATAGACAAATGGGAGTTCAGTTGATATCCTCTTTTGGAGTGCTTTCGAAAGAATGAGATATGACGCGGATGACTTACTTCCGGTAAAATCATCCTTAATAGGATTCTCCGGAGGGGTGGTACAGCCAGAAGGAATGATCTCCTTACCAATTATGGTAGGGAACTCGCCAAGATCATCAACCGTGACAAAAAATTTCTTGGTTGTGCGTTGTGCTTCAAGTTACAACGTGATCCTTGGCAGGCCAACTCTCAACGCCTTGAAAGCCGTAATCTCTACCTACCACCTTCTCCTCAAATTCTCGACTGAAAGTGGTATTGGAGAAGTGAAAGGAGATCAGCCTCTGGCACGGCAATGTTATGTCTCAACCCTCAAAGGAATAGCCCTCAACAGCAGCAAGACAAAGGTTTCAGAAGCCATGCTAGTCAGCAGAATGGCCGAACGGGAAAATGAAGAGCTTCAACCTACACCTGTTGAAGAATTGCTAACAGTCCCCCTAGACACCTACTCGTAGCAAACCGCATCGGTGCGGATTGGGGCATATTTGACAATCGAAAGCAAATGAGAAGATCTCATGGAGTATTGAAAGCAAATTCGACCTCTTCGCTTGGTCTTCGAAGATATGCCGGGCGAAACGCGATATCATCGAAAGCACCACCTCAATATCGATCAATCGCTTAAGCCTACGTAAATGTAAAAGGAGAAATTCCACACTGTAAAGGCAGAAGGCCGCAGAGGAAGAAGTATCAAACCTCCTGAAAGCTAAGTTTATCCGAGAGGTGCATTACCCAGATTGGTTGGCTAATGTGGTTCTAGTAAAAAAGCCGTCCGAAAAGTGGAGGATGTGCGTTGATTTCCCGGACTTAAACAAAGCTTGACCAATTGATTCTTTCCCCTTACCATCAATCGATAGTTTGGTTGACTCTACAACGGGGCATGAGATGCTAAGTTTCTTAGATGCCTTCTCGGGCTACAACCAAATCCGAATGGCCAAAGGCGACGAAGAAAAAGCGTCCTTCATTATGAGCACGGGAACTTACTGCTATAAGGTGATGCCGTTCTGCCTAAAAAATGCCGGATCCACCTTCTAGAGGCTCATAAATACAGTCTTCAGAGAACAAATTGGTAGAAATATTGAAGCCTATGTGGATGATATCTTGGTGAAAAGCCGAAAAGCCAATGAACACCTATCAGACTTACAAGAAGCTTTTCATTCTCTTCGGATTTATACTATGCGGTTAAACCCGAATAAATGTTCTTTTGGCGTTCGATCGGGAAAATTCCTGGGGTTTATCTTGACACAAAGAGGAATAGAAGCAAATCCATAAAAAATCAAAGTTATTCTTGACATGGGGTCGCCCAAAAGTCTTCAAGAAGTTCACGCTTTAATCGGACGCTTCGCTTGGCCAAGTGATTTATCTCCAAAGCCGAGAGAAAAAATCTCCCACTCTACCAAGCTCTGCGAAAAGCACCAAAAATGGAGTGCACAGAAGAATGTGAAAAAGCCTTTCAGGGGCTAAAAAATTATCTCCGATCGCCTCAGCTACTAGCTAAGCCGCAAGTGGGAGAAGAACTCTATATCTATTTGGCGGTCCACTTGAAAGAAGAAAACGGAGTTCAGAAACCAGTCTACTACACGAGCAAAATCCTTAATGATGCGGAGTCAAGATATCTACCGCGTGAAAAGTTGGCCTTTGCTCTTGTCACATCTGCACGGAGATTGAGGCCGTATTTTCAAGCCCACAGGATCACAGTGTTGACTGATCAGCCGTTAAAACAAATTCTTCATAAGCCAGAAAACTCTTGAAGCTTAGCCAAGTGGGTGATAGAGTTAGGCGAGTTCGATCTCACCTATAAACCTCGAACGGCAATCAAGGCTCAAGTACTGGCAGATTTCGTCGCAGAGTTAACTTTTCCCGCAACTAGGGACGAACCCCCGTCACAGAGTCCAGAAGGAAATCCCAGCATTCCATGGTCCTTATATGTTGATGATCACAGAATGTAAGAAAAGTCGTGGGCACGATTCGGTCCTTTATTCTCCTTCCAAATGGAAAATTGCGACAGCATCAAGTTCCAATTCGAGCAACCAACAATAAGGCCAATACTAAGCCCTCATCGCAGATTGCATCCGCCCGGGGCTCGAGAATTCAACATCTCAGACGTATATTCCGACTTCGCAGCTAGTTGTGAGCCACACCTTGGGCAAATTTGAAGTTAAGGAAGAGAACATGATCGGATACCAAGCGGTGGTGAAGAAAATAGTTCCATACTTCGCTTACATCCAATTGAAAAATCATGCCGAAAGAAATGAAGAGGCGGACACTCTATCTAAAAAGGCCACAGCCCCGAACGGAGGCACAGAGTCTTCCTTTAACCTATAGTATCTTCCCGCAAAAACCATCGACGGATTGGAGGAAGAGGTACAAAGTGCAGCCAAAGAGCCAAGTTGGATGGACCCCATCAGAAATTATCTACAAGGTGGACCTGCACCACCCAACAAAGCAGAGGCCAGACGAATTTCCTACAAATCCGCCAAGACACCGCCATCAATGAGAACCTATATAGAAGATCTTATACATAACCTTTCTTGCGTATGCTTAAGGCCCAAATGTAAGCTAGCTATATCCTTCAGGAAATTCACGAGGGCATCGGAGGAGGTCACATAGGGGGCAAAGCCTTGAGTTACAAAGTCCTACGACAAGGTTATTACTGGCCAACACTAACTCAAGACGCAATAGAGTTCGCTCGGAAATGTGATGCCACCGCCTGCATTCCAAGATTCAGAGGCTTACCACCGCAAGACAAATTTTACGCCAATTATTAGCCCTCACCATTTGCCATCTTGGGAGTCGATCTTCTAGGGCCGCTCCCCACTTCCGGGCAAGAATGAAGTTCTGATAGTCGCTATTGACTACTTCACCAAATGGGTGGAAGTTAAACCTTTGGCCAAAATCACGGAGAAAGCTTGTCAGGGGTTCTTATGGCGAACAATTATCTGTCGATTCGGGATTCCGGTCGCCTTCATTTCTGATAATGGGCGACAATTTGATAACAAAGCTTTCAAAAGCTTTTGTTCAGGGCTCGGAATTGAATCCAGATTAACTTCTGTGACACATCCCCAAGCTAATGGCCAAGTAGAAGTGACGAACCGCACCCTGCTTCAAACACTGAAAACGCGGGTATTCAGAAATGGAACTAACTGGGTAGAAGAAATCCCGAGCGCCCTTTGGGCCTACAGGACAACAACAAGAACTCCTACAGGAGAAACCCCATTCTCTCTCACTTATGGGGCGGAGGCTGTCATCCTCAGTAAAATAGGGAATGCCTACCTTACGGACACAGCAAACCTTCTCGCCAGAAGAGAATGAGAAAAAACTCAGAGCAGAACTTGATCTACTAGAAGAACGGAGAGAAACTGTGGAAACAAGGGCAGCCATCTATCGTCAGAGAGTGAAAAGGTTCTATGACACAAGGGTGAAAAGAGTCTTCTTCCAAATTGGTGATCTAGTCCTACGGGAAAATGAGTTTCATGGAAATAAAGGCCGAACGGGAAAGCTAACTCCTAACTGGGAAGGCCCTTACGTCATACAAAGAATCGTCCAAGCAAGCACCTATTATCTAGTAAACATGGACGAAAAAGCACTCAAGCGTCCATTCCATGCTGAACATTTACGACGCTACTATCAGTAAATTCTATAGCTTTCTTAAAATTCATGGAATAAAGCTCAAGTCTTTCCCATCCTATAAAGATGCGGTGAAATTCCCATGCTACAAAGATGCGGTGAAATTCCCATCCTACAAAGATGGGTGAAATTCTCATTCTTGGAAGATGAGTCGGAATTATCCTATAAGGATAAACGACAACTCTTATCAAAAAAAAAACAAGGGGCAAAAATCCCGATCGAAATATGAGGCAACAATCTCATTCATGAAGGCGAGTTCCTCACTCAACAACTTAAAGTCCCATGATTGGACTAAGGACTCAAGTACGTAAGCTTATCTTACAAGCCGATGAAGAAGGAAGAAGTTCGCGAAAGACTTCAAAAATACTTCTCAAACGTAATTTCTTACATGGTTAAAGGTAACCATCACTGGAAATAAACCTTCACCAAAAATAAAGGTTTGCATTTCATTCATATGAATAGAAGTTACATTCCAAGTAATTGAGAATTTACAAGAACGTTCATAAAAGAAAACATCCTAAGAACTAGGACCCTCAGGGCAGCCACCTGCTTCTGAAGGAACTTGGGTAGAAGGCTCCAAAGGGGCGGGGACAGAAGCCTCTGGGGTCTTGGTAACTTGTTGCTCTTTGAGCTCTGTGAACTTCTTCAAAACTCCAGCCAGCCCCATAGACAAAACTTCCGTAAGAGGAATATGGCGACCCACCTGCTGTACTACCGAATAAATGCGGGTGGCCCCTTCTTTAGCTTTCGCCCTAAGCCAGGCGACCTCCTTTTCTAATTTATCCGCTCGCTCTACTAAATCCTTGATTTCTTGCGAGTCGGATTTGGAAGTTGTCAGTCGGGAAGCTAAGTCTTCTTTAAGTGTGTCGCGCTCCCCCTTTAGCTCCTCTAACTCACTTTGAGCAAGAACAAGTTCAGCTTTTATCGCCTTCCCCCATCGGCTTCAAATTTTGCCCCTCTCGTAGATTTGAGTTCCTTCTCCAAGCCGCTAGAGTTCTCCTGCAACTTTCTTATATTCTCCTCGCCAGTAAGGAGGGAACCTCTAAATGCATAACAACTTGGTCCGCTAAATCATCCTTCTCCTTTCCCACGACGGCCCGGTTGTTGGAGCCGCCGGCTTTATCCTTCTCAAGAGCATGGATAATGGCGAAGCCGCTTCTTGTTTTTCCCTTCCAGGGCCGCCACCCTAGAAGTCAATTGGGCGATTTCCGCCCTAAACGCTTCCGTCTTTGCCGAATCATCTTGGCAAAGATTGTCGACTCGGTCCGCCCAGTGCGCAGTCTACGAAATAACAAACAAATAAGTTAGTAGCATTAACACCAAACTAAAAAGTAAAACTAATACGAGGATAATCCTCACCAGCATAACCGAACGGAATAGCTGAGAAATGGCCTCTTCCCTCCCAGCTCTATGGAGTTTGGAGGAGAGCTGTTCGGGCCTCATGGCCATCAGAACAGTCTTTACCGAAGCGGCATCCCGAAAAGGGACGTCTTCGGAGGACACCCCCTTGCCTTGAGATGCCGGTCCCCTTAAAACCGAGCCCGCCACCCTCAACTTATCCAGGAGAGCCGCTTCTCCTGCCTCCGCCTATAAAATATAACCTAAGTTAAAGGTTCTGAACGAAGCACGAAGCACCCATAGAAAATATGTGTGTAGAAACTCTCACCTCTATAAGAAGGATATCCTCCGGCCGGCTGGAAGAAGGACCTTCAGAAATTGGGGATAAAGCCGCGGATTTCTTCCGCATCTAACCTCTTCCCAGGCGCCACCACTGTTTCTCTCCTTCAATTCCGGACCCGACACGCCCTCGGAATTCTTTCTCTTGGTCCTCCTCTCCCGTGAGGACCCTGCATTGGGGTCACTTTTAGCCCCCTTTTTGGAAGGGTCAGTCTCTTTTCTCTTCCTCTTCTTTCTCTCCTCTTTGGAGGTATCAAAGACCTTGGCTAGGTACCACTTCTTTCTTTTCCTACCATGAGCCAAGGGCGGATGAACTTCACCTTCGAAAGAAGCCAGAAGACCCTTAACATAGCTCAAGTCTTCGTCTTCCATCGGACTTTCTGCAAAACAAATTCCGAATAAGGTTAGACAACACAAATCAAAATCAAACTAAATCAGGTACGCGAGCGAATCCTACCAGTAGACACTATTAAATGACACTTAATGAGGTTTTCCTTGGTCAAAAACCTATCCATATAGACGTTGGATAGCCCCGTCATTGACTTAAGAAGATTTCCCTCTTCTTCTGACATCTCCTCACAAGTAATGTCCGCGACGGGACCTCCCACCTTGTTCTGATATCCCACTCGGACTTACATCTAACAAAGAAAACTTGCTCTTCCATCGCTTGATGGAAGAAGGAACTTTCCCTAGAAACTTTCTCCTGTGGCGAGCCGAGAAATAATACCAATCGGCATTAGACTCCAAGCAAAGGCTAAACAACAAAGGAACCAACTGACGGTCGGATTTACCCCATAATTCATAAAAACCATGACAACTGCTGAAAGCGGCCTCCAAGAGTTCGGAGTTAATCATGAGGGACACAAACGATATTCCTCTAGGATTGCCTTAGCAAAATCGTGGAAAGGAAGCCTAAGCCCACCTAACAACGCTGGCCCCGAGCAAATAGCCTATCTCCCTCCCCGGGGCACTCGCCCTCTCCCCTGAACAAGGAACCCTAACCTAAAATAAAGAGAGGTCTATCTTGTATCTCTCTACTAGGTCATCTACATCCTTTTGCCCTAGAAGGCTTATGAATGTGTCCGACCCTCTACCCATTTCCCTAGAGGCAGGGTGAACCCGCGAACCCTGAACTGGAGTGCCTCCAAGTTCACCCGGAATCGCAACAGAAACCATGGGGTTGGACGGAGAAGGAATCGAGGGCTCATGAGAAGAACTAGAGGAGGAAGAAGCAGCACTAGCCATTACCTTAAGAAAGGAAAAAGACAAGAAAAACGAAGAAAGCTCAAGACCAGGGCTCGCCGGAGAAGAGGAAATATGGAGAAGAAGACGCGACTCGATTTTCGAAACAACCTTTTGCTGCCTGTACGGTTCCGCTTATATACAAAGGCAAATAATTGCGGGTCAAGTTAGATCTCATGATGGTATTCCGATCAGATCCGTCGAACCAAGGGTCCACAAATCTGAACTGTTCAAAATAACCATCATTACACCTCCTCGAAGCAATTCAAAATTCGGCCCACGCCAGCAATACCAAGCGCCGCCTGACACACATGGAAAGCCACGCTCATCACCCATCATGACGTTGACAAACGCGCACGCCGCGCACGTCGCGCCACTATCCCCCTTTAATGCTAAATAGTAGAGGAGACACGTGTCATCTTAGGGAGCAAGGAACATTACGTGGAAGGTAGAGCCTGTACCGTATGAGACAAAGCACACACTCCAACATAGGATCGCCAGTGAAGGCCTCATAAAAATGCCAAAAGATTTAGAAACAAAACGACAAACGTCATTTATTCAGGTTACATGGCGAACGCAAACAAAACTAACAAAAACATGATGTCCGACGGACTAAAGTTAAATATCCGCAGATTCGGCCCGAGGACACGCCGGATAAGACTCAAGAAACGCGATCGGACTTCCAAGAACCATCACCGCCCCCATTGTTACTAGGGGAACCGGTTCGCACGGGCAAGGTGAGGGCCCACCTCTCTCGCAGCTAGGAGTCATCTCAGATCATCTCAACTTCAAACGCTGCACTCTCGTGATAGGTAAAAATTAAGAGGTCCCCGCTTCACATCATGATCGACATGAAAAGCTTCCCACCCAAGCCGATACTCATCTCACCAACCCCCTGTCGACATCGTAATAGCCGCCATACACGTACCGCTCGGACTTACCAAGTGGATTATTCCAGTCCTTAATTCCGATAGATGCTCGTAAAAAGAGCTGGGAATTCGTAAGTGTCGAGAACATTGAGAAAAAGTAAAAAACTTATAAAAAGACAAGCGCTGAGCCATGATACAAAGATACAAGAGTATAAAAAGATTTCTGCCTAAACTCGCCATTCATACAAGCCCTTAAATAGGAAAACCTATCAACACTATAGACGAGAATTCCGGAGCAAAAAATCTACCTCGATAACAATGAAAGGATAACACAGTAAACGTCGGTCGCCTATTAAAACACGTGTACTTTAGACGTAAGTAACCGTACACAAAGCCTGCACCTACATAGACATGCCAACTCAGAACGATACTTGTTCTCGAACCAAGCGAAACGTGTTGTTAGCTCACCCCTCGCTCAGATTTTTCGAACAAGTACACTTTGGGGGGGACTAGTGTTACGGGTATATTTGGTGAAGACAGGTGTCATTAACCTAAAGGACCACTTGTTCCTTTGGCCACATGGCAATAACACCACCTTTACACAATTCCGTTCGGCAAATAACGTGAGGATTCAATCCTGCGAACAAGTCCGTCGGAATTGTAACAACCCTCTTCAGGGCGCAGGGTGGGGAGAGGGAGAGAGAGAAATATCTAACGCCCCTACAGTAAGTAGGCCTTATCCACTTGCTACAGTGGGCAGATATCTACCCCGTTTTACCTGCGTGGCATCTACGCGCTAGGCGGCAGATATTTTCCTACCGCCTTAAGAGATATTTACCTAACTCACCGCCTCATTCCACCGCCTTTCCTGAACCGCCTCTAAGGTGCTATAAAAGGAGAGCGTTAATAGAAGAAAGGGGATCCAAAAAAACTCATCACACAGAGAATTGCCTAAATTAAAGACTCTTTACTCAAGTTTTCTGACTTAAGCATCGGAGCTGAATCCGGGCAGAGAGGCCCAATTCCGCTCGCTACCCTCTCCTTTTTTTTTACAGGTTCGCTCATGGGTAATTCCGACCGGAGTTTTCATAATGTTCTCCGCTTCCTCGCTCGTAGCGTAAGTAAGCGTCCACACCAACTATAAATTTTAGCCGTTGATCGAGAGCTGAGGCCAGATCACGAGGCAACAGTGGCCAAAGCGTGACGTGGACCAGTTTTTGGCATCAACAATATATATATATATATAGCATTATTTATTAAGCTCTTAATATTTATATTAATTGACATATTAAATGGTATCGTTAAGCATTTTACATCTTCTCATATCTGATGGTATTAATTGTGTTTATCGTATGGTCAACTCCCCTAAATAGTCCCTATGGTTTAGATCTAATCCTTATAATTGATCACTTCATTTTATATTTTGACAAATAAAAAAAATTAACATCAGCAAGGTGAGTAATAATGTAAACAAGAAGTTTAGATAAAAGCATACCTTTATCATCTTTTTTTCTCCTGCCACTTTTATTTGTTAATTACCACATTCTTACATTGACTATATATTAAGTGACATCGATCGTTAAAGGGAAGTTGATTTTTGCCGGATTATCATTTACTTCCTGATCACTTTTTGTTAAATTAATATATATAGAAATAGTTATTAAAAATAATTAAGCAAATTAAATCATCTTCTATCATCTAACACTTAATTAATATCAATTATTTTGATTTTTATATGATTTGACAAATGTATTACTGTTTAAAATCAGAATTATTGTTTATTATTAAATTAATAATAGTTAATTATCTATTAAATCATAAAATATAATAATATTATTTAGTATACTTGATAATATATAGTATTATTTATTAAGCTTTCAATATTAATATTAATTGATATATTAAATTGTATGGTTAAGCGTTTTACATCTTCTCACATATGGTATTAATTATGTTCATCTTATCCATATAACTTTTTTTTTAAAAAAAGTGAATAAACCACATTTATTAATACGATAAAGGGTTCATGATTAAACTGTGGTTGTACACACGTACTGATTGAAGTGAAATCACAAGGTCACATACGTTCCTTGCATTATAAGGGGGGTATCTCTACCTATAAGGGTTTGGACTTACTCCTCTTCAAAACTCCTCTCCTGGTAAAGGCAAGGCTTTGCTTGACGATGGTATGCAGCTCCTATAGCTATGGCTTTTTGGTACCATGGGCTACATCAAACCAAGATAGAAAAAGGAAGTCAAAATGTTGGATTACTTCCTTGAAAACACGGTGTTTGTCATGAAAACATCTTCTATTCCTTTCAAGCCATATACTTTAGGTGATGGCCATTACCATTAGGTTCCAACCCTTACGGAGCCCCTTCTCCATTCGTCTAGAGATTGTTGTCACCCTCCCTCCCCCACCCAAGATCTCGGTCGAATATTGGTAATAGGCGAGTAAGTGATCAGTGGTTTCCTCCTTTTATTCGCAAAGGAAGCACATCATTTTGTCCCCCTTCTAGTTTCTTTTTGCCATGTTATGTAACATTAGAAGCTAATTATCTCTTGCCAACTTGACAAAAAACATGACTTTCAGGGGGTATGCCTGTTTCCAGAATGATCCTAAGAGGGGGCTTCTAGATCCGCCATACATTTGGAAGTGGTATAATGATTTGATTACAAACTCTTAATTCAAAGTTAGTCTCCATTTTCTGCAGTTCTCCCTATCAGCACTTCCTTGGGCTAGTTATTCCTGGATCCCATGTAGCATATCCTCTACGCCATTAGATAGAGGTCCCGACTAGAGTAGTGGACATCCTTTTTGGAATTGTGGTCCTGCTTCCTCGAATGTGAGATTCGTCTTTCTTAATAGTGTCTTGAGTTATGGAAAGGTCTGATATGGACTCTGTGCATTGATCTAGTTCTTGAACAAGACTCTGTGCGTGGTTGTGATATTTGCAATGGCTAGGTCCCATTGTTGCGAAATGCCCTTCTAGAAGTAGGAAGCTCTGCTCAGCGCCTTCTTGAATGGGTTTATCTCTGAGTTTCAAAAATATGCCTGCACTATGACTTTTCTGCATAGTTAAATCTCTCCCCGTAACAGTCTTCACCACCTCTCGCCCAGCAGCCCCTTATTACAAGCTTTCAGATTGATAATCCCTCGCCCCCAAGTTTCTTTATTCTACTGATTTTTTCCCATTTTACCAGTCAGTAGGCTTTTGACTCAAGGTTTGCCCCTATCTATAGAAAGTCTCTTCTAATGCTCTCTATGTGGTGGATTACCTACTGTGGTAGTTTGTACATAGACATCCAGTAGTTAGGGATTCTCAAAAGGACCGAATTGAGTATAGTGATTCTTCCCACCCATTAACAGCAGCTTTTCTCTCTATGTACCTAGCTCGTTGGTTACTTTTTGGATGAGTTGTGTAAATTCCCTTTTAATGGGTTTGTTTCCGAATAGTGGGAGTCCTGGATAGTTGTTGGGGAGGGTGGTCAGTTGGCATCCCATATTTTGGCCAGATCCCTAGGGTAACTTTCCCATGCCCCTGTTGGGTTATGAAGTCCTCAACTTCCCTTGAGCTAAGAACTAGGAGATCATCTGCATATAGTAGACACTCTCCCTTCTATTGGTCCATTCTGAAGCCCTTGAATAAATGTGCCTTTAGGCTTTAGTAAGCATTGTTATGAAGACGTCCATGGCGAGGATAAAGAGTAGGGAGGATAATGGGTCTCTTTGGTGTAGATCTCTTTGTCGTTTTAATCCAATTGACCTATCGTGGTCCGAAGCCCCTTGCTTTTTGGATCTTGAGGAGGGATTCCCGGTCTACCATATCAAGCGCTTTTTCAAAGTCCACTATCATCAGCACCCCTCCTTTCTTTTTCATCCCATATATTATCTCCTTGCCTGCCATTTTATTGTCCTCCATGCAATGGCCCTTAATGAAGGACATTTGGTTTTCATTTACCAACTTGGCAATGACCTTTTGTAGGCAGTTTGCCAATACCTTCGTAATGATTCTTCCTTAATAGTTTACTAGCCTTACTAGCCGGTAGTGCAGCTAGAAATCGATCACTGATCCATTTATCAAGGTCATTGATGGGGATCAATAGGATGTGCTCCCAGTTCCATCTTTCTAGGTTTTCCTTTCCTTGGTATAGGTCTTAGAATGTTTGCATTATCTCTCCTTTTGTGAAGCTCCATCCCTACTGATAAAGGGTCATAAGGAAGCCATCATGCCCTATTGCTATTTCCTGGTTGAATTACTGGATAGGCAACAAAATTTTTGCTTTAGTAAAACGGCTATTAAGATAGGAGAGGCCCATTGATTTTGTGCCCTCAAACATTTTCTTCCAATCTGTGGAGTATCTAACCGACCGCCATTTTCCAAATAAGTTAGTGAAGTGCTTATTGATTGCTCCCACTATGGTGCCAAACTCCTGGTGTATACTGTCATCTACCCTTAACTGGTAGATCTAATTTAAGTTATTTCCTTGATTTTCTATAGCCAGGAAGTATTGGTCTCCTTTCTTTAGCCAGGTGAGTCTAGAGCATTGTCTCCAGTGATCTTCCTCCGATCTAATTATGTTTTCATATTTGTTCCTGTGTGTAAGGACGAATTCCTCCTCTATGGTTGAGAAGGGTTGTTGCTTACTTCTAACATCTATTTCCCTGATTTCTGCCATGAGCTCCATTTTTCTTGCCCTTTTTGCAAGTTGTGCCTCCAAGTTCCACTTTCGAAGACAACCCCTGGGTAGAGTAAGCTTCTTAGACCACTTAAAAGCTCCTTCTCCTATATAAACGTTATGTTGCCACTCTAGCCTCATCATTTTCCAAAAGCCTTTAGTATTTTCTCAGCTCCTATTGAAGTGGAAAAGGTATTGCTTATACTCATGTTGTCCATAGTCAAGCACAATATATGGTATTGTGGTCTGATCAAGTGTGTGGTAGAGCCATTTTCAGAATTCTGGGGTGGGTCGCCATCCATTCCATTGATAGGGGAAATCTATAAAGCCGTATCATTGTTGGTGAGTCTCGACTGTTGGTCTATATAAACCTACTACTGACTAGGGGAGGTAGTGGTTAAGGGTTGGGGGGTTAGGGGAAGGGGGTCATATAGCTGGAGGTTATCCATTATCCAATTAAAATCCTATTTCTCCTATGTGCTCCCTATTCCCATGTCCCTGTCTCCCGCCTCCCTTGTCGAGTTTAAATCCCCTCCATGCAACCATAATCCATGTCATCTTCATTATATTGCTTCGCAGTTCCTCCCAAAAAGCATGTTTGTGCTCTCTTTCACAAGGCCCATAAACTGTGGTGATCATCCACTTTGTTTGGTTGCTATTGCTTTCCAAAACGGTGGATGTTGAGAAGGTATTGATAAAGTTGTTTACTAGTTGAAACTGAGATGCTTTCCAATCGATGCAACAGCCTCCCCTTGTGTTACTTGCTGGTAGCACAACTTTTTCAGTGTAGACACCTTCGATTGAGTACCAAATTTTATTTTCCACTGTCTAAAGTTTTTTCTCTTTTAGAAAGAAAGCATCAGCCCTTTGCGATGTTATGAAGCACATGACGAGGAAACGTTAATTACGCTTTCCTAGTCCCCTCACATTCCAAGAGATTATTTTCATGATGGCACCTTAACAAGCCCTACTGAGATCATTTGGGCGGGGGGCCTAGCTTCACCCCTGTCCATCGGAGCTTCTCTCAGTTTTTATTAGTCTCATAATTTTTAGTTCTTAGGTAGCGTTTCCCTCTGAGTGGTCCTATGAATACCCACAGTCCCACCATGATTGTCACCTATATAAGATCCTATCATGCCAATATGAGAGAGTGAGGGGAACAATAAAGAGGGTTGCGGGTTTACGTTCCGGGTTTTACATTATTATTCTTCTTTCATTTCTTGGGCACTCCTTTGTATCTCTGCTTGCATATTCTAAAGTTCATTTGCCACGGTAAGGGTTGGCGGTTTGTTTTTCCTTAGCCTACCCGTTGGTCTGGGAGAAGTCGCTTTGACCGGCTAGGGTTTTGCAGGAGTTTCAGCAACTAGGTCTATTATACAGGTGGTAGTATCATGCAGTTGGGTATAGGAATCTCCCTTAATTCTCCCGGAGGTAATTTTTTCACATGCTTCATCTATTATAAGGTTTCATGAATTACCTATTCTTTTTGGAGAGGCTTTGCTCAGGTCGAATTCGATTCCATTCTCCAGGGTTATATATCTGCTATCCCTTACATTAAATTGTGCATAATGTAGTCAAAAGGCCATGATGTGCTTGTAGATTCATAGGAGATTAATGTTTGCTCATTTGAGGTTATATTTGCATTAGATAGGCATGTTTCTAATGAGAAATGGGTCGCCCATGATGAAAATAGGCCGATTTGAGTGCTACGGTGAAATGAGAGGCTCTTGTGGGTTTGGGCGAGCCTATGGCCCGTCTTGCGGCCTGCCTCGGCCCTACCGCTGAGGCTAGGTGTTGTGTCACGTGCACCACGTGTGGAGGTATGGGACCACCAAGGACTGGTTGTTACTTGATTGTTGGTGCACTCGCATTGTTCACGCGCGCCAACGAAGTTCGAGGAACCTAGCTCATCTGGGTCCCTTGCCAAACCAGTTGAACCAGGGTCAAAATCTGTGGTCAGTTTTCCCCACTACGCGGTATTATGGAACTCATCCATGCATCATTCGTCAAGCCTTTAGCATCTTTGATGCGATGCAACCGCAAGTCTACGGGTCGTCACAAGTAATAAAGTGGACTTGGAAGTCGGGTTATCGATCCTTAGAGAGATGGAAGTACTAGTGCCCACTATTCATCTACTATCTAGTCGATCCAAAGGTGGTTGATTATGAAAATTTTAAACTAATCAATTGAAAACACAAACAAGGGAACCAAGTTCCTCTTAAGATCAAACAATTATAAAAGGGGGATGCTCGAACAATTGAATCCCCCTTGGACTTCTAAAAGATGAATGCTATTCTCTATCTCGACACTTGGTTGATTCTTTGCCAACAGTTCCTATGGTGCTTTCACTCCCTCTCTTGAGGCGAATTGCTAATCCTAGTGCCCTTACCGATGATGATCTAGGGAACCTAAGTCTTGGAAGGGTTATGGGAATAATACGTCTAAAGGACTCGCTTTTCTTAGTACCAGGATTCCCGGTATACTTACAATCCCCTCTATTGGAGATGGTCTATACATGAGGAGGCGTTCGCTTCTTCCCCCATATGGAGTAGGAAAATCCCTCCAGGTTCTCGCAATGTAGAGGAATTCACTTACATTGAAACATCCAATAGATTCAATGAAATTCAACGAAACAATCAAAGATAGAGAAATAGCATTAATTAAAGCATGTCCAAGGGTTCATCAATCATCCAAGCATCTACAAGATTAGCCCTCCATGAAAAGGGGGCAACAATCCAAAACAAAGATGAAGACAAACAAGGAAATCATAAGGAATAATACTAATGCATACACCATTGATGGCTTCCTTGATCCTCTTCCAATGATTTCCCCTCTTCTTGCTCCAATAGCATCAAGATGAGAATCTCCAAGTTTCCCCAAGATTAAGGACTCTCCAAAGCTGCTAGCCTCCCCCCTAAACGCTCATTAGTTGGCTTTTATACCTCTAGGGTTTTAGGGGTGAGAATTACCAATTTGCCCACCTTCTAGGTCTGCAGATTCGCTGAAATCTCGGGATGTATGGACCCATATATCGATGTATGTCAGCCCGTTTGGCTTCCAACAACCTCCATACGGTCTAGTATACGGGCCGTATGATGGCCCGTATTCCTTCAGGTGCCTATATACGGCCGTATGTCAGCCCGTATAGATGCACGTATGGGCCCTTCTGGGTGCTCTGATGTCCTGATTTCTCTCGAAATGCTTTCCTTCTTTCGGGGTCCTGGTATTTGCCTTGTTTATCAAAATGAATACATTTTAAGTATCGGTGGGCAAAAAGTCTTCAAAAATTACATGCCAACATATAAAAATATGATATAAAATTATGCTCAAATGAGCACTTATCAATCTTCAATACCCTTTCCCCAGTTGTATCGTCAACCTCCACACAAGCTTCAACACGGATTGGTGCATCCACGTCAGCAATGCCCAGTCCCCATTCTTTTGCAAGTGGTCTCCGTGCAGTGGTCTTGTAAGCTGTGACACTTGCAGCTCAGTTTGCTACAACTCCCGACGCTTGTAATATACGTAACCTCCATCCTACTCCCTTACGGCGTCTTAGGATTGGGTTGTACCTTCCAACTTGTTCCTCCACTGCAACCCCTATAATTCTTCAATTCAATGGAGATCCCTCGCTGCTGACCATCCCCAGATCTCAGCGAAAAATTTTCAATCTCCCCGATTTGGGTTTTCTCCTTGTCAATTGCAGTTGCTCTAAGCTATAAGACCTCCCAGTGATGCTTCTGGTCCCGTTCGGAGGCTTAATCGATGACTGCCAGGCTCGGACCTCACTGTCCTATTCTTTGGTGATTTCCATATGGTAACGATGGTTACACGTCCTCCAATTATACCCGATACTTGTGACTCCAGCTTCGATTGCTGCAGTAGATAGAGCAGGGCAATTATTTAAACCTCCTGATGTGGAACTGGGCTCGAACATCATCAGTGTACTCCCCCCTGATCGTCGACGTAGATGAGATCCCCAACCGGCTTTAGCAACCACAAAGCGGTGTCTCGGCTCTAGCAAAACATAGGAAGTTGGTTGATCGTGACCCAATGGATCTTTGCCTTCACTCGCTCTGGTCGCCAAAGGTCTGGCGACCAAGCTTCGAATTCCAGGGAAAACTCTTACAGGGTTATCATTCTGGCCACCTCAATCTTCCTAGCAACCCCTGCAAACGAGTAGGTGACAATGAAACTATAAGGGTTTTACCACCCAATTCTACTGGTCCTCAACTACAATCCTTAAAGTCACCCAGATTTTCCAGCCATTTACCGTTCCCTTCCGTACCTCCGTCACTGAAGTGAAAGTAAAGCTTCTCAGGTTTTCCTTGCCCTTCACCATGTCATAGTCTAGGGCCAGCAAGATGTAGTGGTAGCCGACGTTTGTTTCCTCGTACTTTGCTTCATTCTTCTTGTGGTTTGTCGTTGGCGGCCACTTGGGTGGTGAATTCCAGGGGCTTACTAGTTCACTTCATTTTGGACGCGTCTTAATTGCCTTCATTATCTTGATTTCCTTCTAATGCTTCGGAAGGGTGGATCTCTGGTTCCCCAGCTGGTTGCCTGTGTTCCTAGCGCCACTCAAGGATCTTGTGGCCCACTGCACTACAACGCTTGCAAGTTGGCGTCTAGTGGCACTCCACCGCGTGATGCCCTGGTCTTAAACACTATCCACAAACCATGATCATTTCGGTGGTGGTGCGGGCATTCGGAGACGATCTTCTTTGATTGGTTGGTAGCCGCTCTGACCGCTATATCTGGTGGTAGCCACTCAATCTCCTTCGACGCTTGAAGTGGAACTCCATCCACCCTTTGTCTTTAGAGCTCCACGTTGAAGGTGCTGGTGGGGTGGCGAGTGTTGGGTCGGTGCTACTCCTCTCTTCTCCCCGAACTGCACCAGCGTATGTAAGATACTGACGGCGATGCGAACTCAGTCTTGCCGGTTGTTCCATCTGGTGACTGTTGATCACCGTGGTCCTCATCCTTACCTTGTTGCCACACTGGGAAACCTTTGATGAGAGCTGACATTTACTGATGCATGCCATGTTTATAGGTTAGGATGCTCCGGAAGTTCACTGAAGGCTGGTCGTAAATCGCCTTTTATCTAACAATTATTAGTCATATTTAAATTTTTAAATTTAGCTCTTAGTAACATATCTATATTTTGATATATAATGTTATGCTTTGCAAATGAAAATTAGTATTAATTATAATATAATAATAGTTTAATTATATATCATTAATAATTAATATAACTTAATATATTAGTAAAAAAAGCATTAACAAAAATTCACAAATCCCCAACACTAAAAAATTGATTTTTTTTTTGCCTCCAATGAACAAATCAATATAACCTCATTTTATTATGTTGATACACGAGAAAGAAGGATTGAAGCTAGGGCAAATTCTTTTATCCTTTTAAGGAAGTCAGCGATAACGGTGTTGATTCTCCTTTTGGTTCCTGTCGACTTCTTGGATGAGGAACTCCTTTAGGATTGGACTTCTTATACACAACTTTGTTATGAAAGAGGAGAAAACCATGGGAGAAAAAGAATCCAAGTATGCTCTGGGGGAGGGAGGCCTCTCTGACGATCAAGTTAGAACTCAGAGAGAGAGAGAGAGAGAGAGAGAAAGAGAGAGAGAGAGCCCAAGAGAGGGAAGGAGATAGGTTTTTCGTCCCCAAGGTTTCCGTCCTTACTAGGGTATGAGTGACGGGAGCTGGTATGGCCAAAGAGGGTGCTGGGGATGTGGAGGGTTATCGAAGTGTAGGGATCGATACCGAGGATGATGATGAAGGTGTATGTTGTGCTAGTGATAAAGGTCGATCGTGGTTCAAGGATAGAATCTAGCGGATGTCCCACCATGATAAGTGTTCAAATTACCATAATTTCATATCATATTTGCCTACATTTAGCATGTAGATTTGAGGAATTATGGCCCACCAACACTTAAATTGTATTAATTTTGTCAAACAAGACATATCGGGAGAAGTTTAGTGAAAATTTCAAGTTTGGAAGCAATTTGGAGCAAATTCGAAGAAAAGGGCTGAAATAAAGATCTAGATGGTTCCGCCTAGAACAAGGCGGTCCTGTCTGAAATGAAGGACACTACAAAAGAATGGCAGACAGACCGGCCCAAGTCCCGGACGAGACCGTCCAAATAATATTGAAGCACAAGACGGCCCCGCCAAAGCCCTAGATGCGATCACCTCTCCTCGCTTTGCCATCGACTTTGGACGGACCGACGATGACGGGCATTTCCGTCTAAGTTCCCATCAGGCTCGGCACTAACTTAGGATATGTTAACCTGATTAAGCACAGACACCTTGGAAACTGTATTCTGCACCCCTAATCATGTCTGGGACAATAAATACTGAAGTTTGGGGTTTTGAGAGAGGCTTCTAATCCCATCTACTACCCTTGGAAGCTCTCATCACCCACAACCAACCATCCATCATCGATTCAGCCATTTTTTAAGGGCACACCGGAGTGTTGAAGAGCATCGCTTGGCGGCGGAGCAATAGGGGATACACGCCAATAGTGAGGGAATGACGCATTACTTTCCTATGTTTTATTTCGTATTCATCTTTGTATTTTCATTGTGTTCCCCTCTAATGGGGAACTACCTCTTTAGAACTTGGGAATTGATGAACTCTTGGGGTAGGTTTAATGTATGACATTGTCTTCTATTTTGCTTAATTAATTATTGTTGGGTTGAGATCTATTGAGTGTGGTTTATGCATTGAATATATACGTTGCGACATCCCGAATATTCAATAGGGCTTATAAGAGGGAAGAAGCAAACACCTCCTCATATTAGAAGTACCTCAGTAGAGAGTGTCTTGAGCACGACAAGAGATTGGGTGTTTAGGGGAGCTAGCCCTTAATACGTATTATTTCCATAACTCTCCCAAGCTATAAATTCATTAGAAATTAATGCAACGAATGCGTTAGTTATTGGTCACCTCGAGAGAGGGAGTCAATATATCTTAGGAATTCTTGGTCCAACCTTATGTGATTATCAATATAGAAGACTCTGTCGGTATCCTTTATTAAGAACCTAAGAGGGATTCATTGAAGGTCCTCAGAAGCTAAAAACTCAGCTCCAGTTGAAATAAGTATTGAAGTTGAAAACTCTCTAACCATGGAAGAGAGGCAGAGGAAACTGTCACAGTATGAAGACCAAATTATACTGGGGAGGAGTTTAGTATTCACCTGCCTGCGGTAAATATGAACAACTATAACATGAGCAAATTTAATGGTTTTTCAGATGATGCCATAAGGTTAAGACTATTCCCATTCAGTCTGAGGGATATGGCGTACAATTGGCAAACTTCACTTCCCGCTCGAAGCATCCGATTAGTGGAAGACATGCTCAGTAATTTCTTGGAAGGTATTTTCCACCTAGCAAAGATGCACTGATTAGACAGGAAATCTCAATATTTAAGCAAGGGGAGGATGAGACACTGTTTGAAGCGCATGATAGATTCAAGGATTTGTTTCATCACTGACCACACCCCAGTCTTAAGCCATGGACAAAAATCAACATATTTTACATTGGCCTTAATCTTCACTCGTGGTAGATGGCAAATGTTGCGGCTGGCGGCTCTCTAGGTAACAAATTACAGATGAGGCAGAACAATTATTTGAAGATATAACTAATATTGAATCATCATAGTCCTCAAGGGCAAGGCAGCCCAGTGGAGTCTGGACTAGCCTAACAGCCCAAATTCTGGCCTCGCGGCACAAGTAGCATAATTATCAAGGAAGCTCGATAGATTGACATCTAGTAGCTCAAGCTCTGTTGCATCCATTTCTTGCGGAACCCGTGGAGGAAGGAATAATATATCTCAGTGCCCGATTGTGGGCATTGAAGCGGCCCCAATTGAACAAGTACAAAATATGCACAACACCCAAAGGCCTTAGGGAACACAGTTTAAACCCAACATGCCTAATTGGAGTCACCCAAGTTTGTCATATGGAAACTCTCAAGGGACATCCACTCTTCCAGGATTCACCCATCAGCCCATTAAGCCTCAAATACCAAAGATCAATGTAGAAGAAGTCTTGGCTAGGTATATGGTGACTAATGGTGCCAAAGTTGAGGCCATCACCACAACCTTGAGGAACATACAAGCAAGCATTCAAAGCTGTGAGAACCAGGTAAGTTTGGTGGCTGAGAAATTTCTCAGAAAGACCCCAAGGCAGTCTTCCGAGTAATACCAAAACCAACCCCCAAGAGTAGTTGAAAGCTATCACTTTGGGAACCGGGAAGAAGGTGGTATTATTAGTGAGTACTCCCCTAGATAAATCACCTGATGTTGAGCCTGGAATACCATCCGAAACTAAGAAATTTGTTATTGGAGATGAAGAAATCAGAGAGAAGAGAAAAGAGGTGGAGCAGCCACCAGTCACCGAGCATCATCCTAAAAAATTCCATACTATAGTAATTTAAAAAGGAAAAGGAAGATACTCCGTTTAGGAAATTTCTTGAAACTATCAAACAGCTGCACATAAATTTACAACTGATGGTAGTACTCTCGCACTTGCCAAAATATACAAAATATATAAAGGAGTTTCTATCCAACAGAAGGAAGCTAGAGGAAGCTACAGCCATCACTTTGAATAAACCATACTTAGCTATAATATAGTCCAAATTACCAAAGAAGTTGAAAGACCCAGGGAGCATAGTTATTCCTTGTGTAATTGGAGAGGGAATTGAAGAAAGCACGTTGGCTGACTCAGGAGCTAGTATAACCGTCATGCCTTACAAACTCTTCATGAAGCTTCGACTGGGAGAACCGTAGGGCACAAGAATGACTCTTCAATTAGCTGATCGCTCAGTAAAACGCTCGAAGGGAATAGCAGAAGATGTGTTTGTTAGAGTTGACAAGTTTGTATTTCCTACTGATTTTGTGCTCCTAGATATCGATGACGATGTAGAAGTTCCAATCATCCTGGGAAAGCCATTTTTAGCTACTGCTAGAGCCTTACCTGGCCACCAAAAAGGAAAGATGTCCCTTAGAGTGGGGGGAAGTGAAGTAGTTTTCAAATCACAATAGGCCAAGTGTCATACAATGGCGCATGATGACACTTCTTATTGCATGGACGACATTGACTTAATTTCCACTGACTGTGTGCAAGAGATTCTTACTATAGACCCACTGAATGAATATCTTGGTGAAATGGATAGGGAGGCTATTAAGAAACATTCTGCTGAAGAAGAGAAGGAGAGACCCACAAGTCAAGCTCATTTATGGAAAAAGAAAGACAAGGTTAAGAGCAAAAAGGAAGCTACTTCCTAAATCGAGATGGTGCACTGTGCAAGTGTCCAGCATGGTGAGCCTCCTTTATACTTGAGTCTAGGATTTTCTTTGTTTGGAAACTGTTTCAGGGAAAGGGTTGAAGAATATTTTCATGTTTTTGATCTACCATGAGGTAAAAATCAGGTACGTCAATTAATGACATGAGAATTTTTCTTTTAACTGTTTATTTATGTTTACTGTTAGTCAATTAATCATAGGAAATCAATAAATTTATGGCATGCTTGCTTCGCAACTACTTATGAAATCTTTCAAATTTTCAAATTCGACATACAATCAAATTTGACTTATAATCAAATTCGACATACAATCAAATTTGACTTATAATAATATTTGACTTACAATCAAATTTGACTTATAATCAAATTTGACTTACAATCTTTCTTTTCGCTTTTATTCACTTATTTGAGGATCTACTCCTAAAAACCCGTTTTTTACCTCATTGATATTTTCTATGCGTGTGACCCATTAGGTTCTCGGTTATGTTGGCCATTCATATATATAATCAACCATTGATTATGAATAAATTATGAGTGGCATATAGCAAGGCATCATGACCCCCAATTGACTGGAACGTCAGGTAGTTTGACTTGGAACCCTTCAACAGCCCATGTCATTGTACAACTTATCCTTTACCATCATATACCAACTTGGTTTGGAGTATGGCCTATGTGTAAACTCCCACTAGACTGACTATGTCATACCTAGCCCAAGTATTAGTTCCTCATCCTATGGGATCCATTACTCAAAACTTATGTCTTTGAAGACCATCTTCATAACAAGTTACTCTAGCTAGAGATTCCAGAGCAATGACCAGACAAGTGGCCATGTGTATACTCTACTTCTATTAGGAGTGGTAAATCCTCTATTGGCTACCCAAATAACTTTGAATACTTCAAAGTTGTACCCAATCACCACCCTGTAAGTAACCCTGAAGGGAAATGTAGAAATGGAGTCAAAGCACAAGATCCATATCCAAGATAACTTATGTACCTCAAGTCTAAGGATATCTGCACCATTGTTGCAATGAGATCTTCACTGACATTTTAATAGGATAACTATGTAAAGATTCATTGTAGCTCATCTAATGAACTTGCTACCCTTAGCAAACATCCACATGTTCACTCAAAACATCTCCATGCTTCCAACTTGTGAGAACAACTGCTTGATCGGATCAAGGAGCATAACATGTGCTAGTCTTGCTGGATCAATGATGTCTTGTCTCATTGATCCTTAGACTAGGGATATTTAGATACGTACATTATTACACATGATAGGAACCCATATTATGATTTCTATCATAATTTCCTTCATGCTATATAAGTGTTGTATCATGGATTTCATTAATTAGATTTAAGATCTTATATCATATTCATAGTAGTGAACATCTAAATAATGAAAAGGCCTTTTATTAAATAAATAAATTTATACAAAAAGTACCAAAGGTGATTGTCTTTAGAGTACTTCTCCAATACAGTGCTCAACAATTTTGTAACAAAATCAACCCAAGAAACTGAAAGATGCGGTAGTTTTGTTGTCCCTAATGTACTTGGCGAAGGGATTACAAAGAAAGCATTGGCGGACTCAGGGGCAAGCATTAATGTAATGCCCTACAAGCGGCATATGAACCTAGGCCTTGATGAACCAAAATCGATAGGAATGATACTACAACTCGTCGATAGGTTGCTAAGATGACCTAAGGGGCTAGCTGAAGATGTGCTTATTCAAATAAATCAGCTTGTCTTCCCAACTGAAGCTAGATGTGGATGAAGACGTCGACATTCAGATCATCCTTGGCCATCCTTTCTTAGCCACTACTCAAGCCATGGAAGATCATCCACAAGGGAAATTGGCATTAAGAGTGAGAGATAAAGAGGTAGTATTCATGTTGCGCGACGCTAGGCGACACACATTGGCTCATGATAGTACTTGGTATAGTGTCGATGATGTCGACATGATCACTTCTTAATATATGGATGACTTGTTGATGGTAGATCCGCTAACTCAATGTTTGGGAGAAATCAAGGGGGACCCAGGAGATGCTCAAGAGAATTCTGCTATACCGATGGCTGATCTAGAAGCCAAGAAGAAGGTAAAAAGGAAGAAGCCGAAACTCATCGCTGGTGTAAATATCTGGAAGAAGGTGAAAGAGGAGGGGGTAAATACTGTCTCTTCAGACAATTCATTAAGAGAAATCTTATGTGTGAAAGAACATAATTGTTTTATCTATACTGACTAGGGCATACTACTGTTTGGCAAATGTCTCAAGGGAGGAGCTGATGAGAACATTAACGTATTTGAACCTCCATTAGATAACTCGAGGTACATAAACCTAATGACATTAAACAAGTGCTTTTTGGGAGGCAACCCAAGTTATTGAAAAGTTTCTTTGTTACTTTGTGCAATTTACTTTATGCTAGTTAGGATGTTTAAAATAAGGGGTTGTTTGGTTCCCTAGATACCTCGAGATGGGGACGGGATATCCCAGGCTACAGTCCAAAACTAGTGTTTGGACAAAAGAATAATGAGGGATAGGGATGGGGCCCATCCCTTAAAACTGGAGATGGGCTGTTGGATGTGGCGTCCCTCCAAATTGGAGGGATGCCGCATCCAACAGGCGTAGATTAAGAGAGCCTATGTGCTTGCACATGGGCTCCTGTACTATATTAATATAATAGTATTTAAATATTATATAATATTTTTTTAAATATTATATTAATTATATATTATATTTATTTAAATATTTAATTTTATTAAATTTAAATCTTTATAATAATTTTATAATTTAAATTTATAATTATATAAATTATTTTAAAATTTTAAAAAATAATATTAAATACATAATAATTATATATAAATATAATATAATATTAATTTAGAATTAAAAGTTATTATTATCTATTAATTAATATAAATATCATTAATTATTTAATTATAAATAATTAATATTATTTTAATCTTCATCCATATCCTTATCCATTCGTCCAAACACCCAAAACATGTTATCCCTCTTCTTGATCCCACCAACCAAACACCCATGTGATCGATATTCCATCTGTGGATATCTCATCCATGGATATCCCTCATCCATGTGATACAATATCCCGGCAATCAAACGGCCCCTAAGATGATGATATGTCTCACTTCTCACATTTGCATCATTCACCTACTCATGCCGGATGCCCTTTTTATTAGCCCAAGATTAATAATTCTTAATGGGTCGCGCAATGAGGTCAAGAATGGCCTTTGGTGTTGCCAAATAAGGGTGTATACCAAGAGGCATACGACCCGTATAGGGACCATATGGTTAAGCTAGAGGAGTAAACGGAGTAGAGTACGACACGTCTAGGAGCTTGTACGATCCGAAAGTGCATTATTTTGAATACCTAGGTCCATACGGAGGACATACGACCCCGTATGATTGGTAGCATGATTGTCATGCGTGGCCATACGAGGGTCCATACGATTGTTTATCAAACTGTATGGCCCCACTATTTCTTTTCATATCACGAACCCTACGACATATGGTTTATGGTACGACCCATATAGGGTCTCGTATAAGCCAATTTGTGAATTATACGGTCCTCTATACAGCCCGTATGTGGGCCCGTATGGAGTCCGCCGGGTACAAAAGGTGAGGTGTTTCGTATCGTGCCCTTTCACTCCTTTAAGATACCCTCACCGATTCCTCCTCTCCTCCATTCCAAATCCGACACTTCTCGAACTCGCGCGACCCTCTTCCCTTCATTTGGGCTAGTATCCACCCTAGTATGTATTGTTTTGATTTGTTTTGTCGCAAATCTTAATTTGCCACACATAGAAACCTAGGGCTTTCACTTGGATGATTTCTAGAGTGAATGTACACATGTTTGCACTAAATCTAGGCCTCAACACTAGGATTTGAGTATTGTCTAGAGTAAAGAGTAAGAAGAGGGCATTGTTAGGCCTCGAACGGGCCATATGGCGCCTCTGGGCGACCAAATGGCCCGACGCGTATGGCCCATACAGTATCTAGCTTGGCTCTTAGCCAAGGTCATATGGCCCTCCCTATGGCCCGTTTGGGAGCTGTATGGAGTTATACGCACGGTAGAGTGCACATTCTTTCCATGTTCCTATCTTTTGAATGAACTAACATGCTTTCCAATTGTTTTGTAGGCATGCCTAAGAAGCTTTTGGTAAGTAAGGCTAAGAAGCGCAAGGCAGGAGAAGGATCGTCCACAAGAGAGCCTCAGTTCACTAAGGAGTGCTTCTGCCACCGCTACACAAGCTTGGCAGCTCGGCCATTTGGCTACACTAACGTCACAGAGTGGGAGGTCCTTGGACAGCTCGGCATTGCCGACAGAGTGCGCAAGCTTATATTGGTAGGGGGTTGGGATCAAGTTTTCTCCATTGACCACGCAGCCTTTCGAGAGCACACATTGGAGGTCCTCAGTACTTTTAAGGCTGACCGCAGCACGGTATCCGAGCAGCGTCTCAGTTTCATCACCTTTCAGCTCTATGGTAAGACCCAACATATAAGCCACACATAACTTGCACTATACATGGGGTTCTACGACAGAGACTTTATCTCCACCTCCCAGTACGATGAGCTACACACTGTCTTTTCAAAGCATATCATTTCATCCACTTGATATTGGGTACAGCTTGGTCGGTGACTTAACAATCAGAAGGCATTATTGATGACTGATCCGGTGCACAGATACATTCATATGTTTGTCGGCGGGACGATCGCTGGTAGGGATGACAGCACGGGAGAGGTCACCGTTACAGATCGCTTCCTCTTATGCAACATCATGGAGCGAGCACCACTCCACTTGGCATATGTGCTCGCTGACTACTTGGTACACCAAGGACAGAGCCCCTATCTCAAGGCCATCTATACGGGACCCTACATCACCTGGCTGATCATTGGGATGGGCCTCGAGCAGCGGACTAAGGGTGTGTAGCGGCTACATCTTATCACACTCCTTGGGATGAGCACCCTCGTCCAGATGGGGTTAATCCATCATTTTGTAGCCGATACACCCTAGTCGGCCATGAGTCCGAGAGTTCAGACACTAGAGGATTAGGATCAGAGGACTCTCCCTCATCGCCTACTGCCGAACAGCAAACCTCATCCTCCAGAAGTCGACTCGCGAGACTGGAGGAGAAGATCACCGAGGTACAAGGGTTCAGGATACCATCCTCGAGGAGCAGTGCTAGATGAGAGCTCAGTTCACAGAGCTCTTCACATACCTCTAACAACAGGCGCTTTCTGTACTTGCACTGCCGACGTCCAGAGCACCCTTTCCACCTCCTTCATCTCCGACACCCACCACTACATCACCCACGGCACCAGTTGATGAGCATCCCCCAAGAGAGGGTTGAGACTTATCATCTTATTTTCATTTTGTCTCTTATGTTTGTGTCTTTTATGTTCTGATCTCTTATGTACCAGTTAACAACGGCCCCACCCTGCTAAACTTATCTTTATTTTTATGTTCTCTGGCTTCTATAGATTTGATATCTTTTGGAGTTATGATGATCTCTAGTCCCTTGCTGATGTGGAAAATAGATATACAGTCCCCGGTATGTGCTCCTTTAATCGAATCATGGAACTCAAGAGGCACATCATTTCACCGAGGAAGTTTTAGTTCACCTTTCTCCATGCTCATTACTAGAATTCTTATTATTATTGAACTTTATTGAGTACATTGAGGACAATGTACGTTTTTAAGTGTGGAGATGGGTAGCTACCTATCCATTTATCGATTCATTGCAAATTTTTAAGTTTGGCGATAGGTAGCTAATAGTTGAAATTCATTGCAAATCTTTATATGAAAGAGCATGTTTAGCGAAAACGATGACGGGCTTGTTAGAAAATGTATTGATGAATTATATTCATAGTGCACCATCTTAGCACCCAAATTTTTTAATTTATCCTATGAAATACCATAGGCAACTAGAGAACATCGATGTGAAACTCAAAACCTCTAGTGACAATAGAAAACCCATTGCCAAGGTCTGTTGACTTTCATTGCTAAGCATCGCTTTCAATGGCTCCAAGAGGCTTCGCGGCACTAGTTAAAACCTCTAACCCTCCATAATCTAACCTAGTGTACAAGTAAGAGAAGAATAAAGTAGTGTGTATATAGTAGTTGTGAAAGTAATAAAGGCAGTATTTCGCTGCTTGTTGGGATGAAGCAGTTTGGGGTTCTGGCTCCTAATCAGAGTGTCCCTCAAAGTTGAAAAGTCAGTCCTTTGCATGAGTACACCTTGGTAGAGTTGTAACCCTCTGAGTAACTAGGTGTTCGGGTGCTCAAACAGCATATACATCTTTCATAAAAGATGACTTACACTCTACATTGATCTTTACCACGGGAAAGTTGGATCCATTAGAGATGCCTTACCCCCAAAAAAAAAAACCTGTTTTGTTAGGACTTCTTGAACTTGTCCACCACCTATTCAATGGAAGGGTAGTTGTCTTGACTTTAGGGCCTTAAGGATCCTCTAGGGTCCATTGAGGGTATGCTTGTCTTGCTAAGACTTTAGAACATGGCATGTGGAGTGATGATATTCATCTAGAGCCAAAATGAAGAATAGCATAAGATCAATCTACGCCCTGAAGTGGAAATAGGAGAATGCATATTTTGATGGTGAACTTAGAATAGAGTAAGATCATTGATTTTATGGTCAGAGGGTGAACACTTATCATCTTTTGCTAATTTCTTTTCTTTGCTTTAGGATAAGCAAACCTTTAAGTGTGGAGATATTTTATAAGTGCTCAATTGAGCATAACTTCATATCATATTCATATATGTTTTATATGGTATTTTGATGAAATTATAGCCTGCTGGTACTTAAAAAGTGTTGATTTGGATGAACATGGCATAATAGCGATACACCGGGAGAAAGGAAGCTTTTAAGGAGAAATTGATACCAAAACAAAGAAATTTTGAAGAAGACACAACTTCAAACAGGTTTCCATACGACCCGTATAAACTTGGGTATGGAAACCGCCTCTACATTAAGTCTCCCTGGACCGTGTACAGCTCGTATGGCTCGACCTACAAGCCATAAAGAGTGTTATACGGTCTGATATACAACTATACGAATTGACCAGCAAGTCATATGGGATTGCATACGGCCCATATGAATTCCCATATTGCATAACCCTTCCTTATATTGGTGACCCAAACAACGGCAGAAAGTTAATTAGCACTCGAAAACCCTAAGTGGAGATATAAATACGAATGATTAGGGCTTTGGAGGGAGAGAACTAGCTTGGAGAAAGGTTAATCTTTGGATTAGGGATTGGGAGCTCCATCTCCCAATCTTAGAGAGAGAGAAGGACATTGCATTGAAGGAGAAGTCAATAGAGCCACCGACAGTGTACGCAACTGTGTTTCTCATTATGGTCTTGTTGGGTTATAATTATTTGTCTTTGGATTGTTATTCCCCATTTATGGGGAACTAATTTTGCAAATACTTGGGGTGTGATGAACCCTTTGATATGCAATAATGCGATGTTGATTTCTATGTTTGAACGATTGGTTTAGCTTTGTGAGTTTATTGGATGTTTTCATTGTTATGTTAGTCTCTCTACGTTGCGACAGCCAGGAGAGGTTATCGTAGTCCATACGGGGGAAGAAGTGAGCGCCTCCCTGTGTGTAGATCGACTCTAATAGAGGAGATTGTGAGTACACCGAGAGCTCATGTACTAAGGAGAGCGTGCCCTTAATATGACTTATTTCCACAATATTTCCAAGATATAGGTTTTCTAGATCGTAAGGCAATTGACTGAATAAGGTATTAATAGCATCGAGAGAGAGATTTAGTACACCTTAGGAACCATTGGCCCAATCCCTACCAAGAATCATCATAGAAATCTCCATTTATCCTATAGTGTAAAATCCAAGGGGAATTTATTACCCAAGTTTCCCTTTCTCATGATTGATTGTCATCAAGGTTAACTCCCGTTCCCATAGCTTGAGTTACAAATTTCTCAAGTTTAGATTTAGTTCAAAAATACCCATCTTTGGATCGACTAGATAATAGATGAGTAGTTATTACTAGTACTTCCTTTTTCCTGAGGATCAATACCTAAATTTTTAATAGTCCACTCTATTACTTGATACGACCTATACACTTGCTGATTTTACGCATCAGCAACCCTCTCACTCTCTATTTAAACAACCTAAACCGTGCACTTTCCCCTTCATCCCCACACTAGTAATCTCTCATCCCATCGTCCTCTTAGTTAATCAGACCTCTGTCGAAGCATTCTTTATCAATAAATTCATCAATAAGCCTCTCAATTTGCCATTTTATGAATTGGTATGGGTTTTTGGATGAATATAGGGTTTTCGAGCATAGAGTTTGATTTTAGATACATGTATATGATTCGGCATGTGAGGAGCCAATATTTGTATCAAATCATTGTCAATATAGCAGTTAGGAATTTATATTGCTTAGATTTGAATGTGTTGGCTTTGAGACAGTCGTTCGCTCTCAAGCGTCACCGTCTCGCATGACTGGGCACACAACCCTACTAGACGGATCAGTTTTGAACTAGACAGAGCCATCTCGTAGTTCAGAGAGGTTGAAGATTGATGTACGTACAGGGTGCGCGACAACTACCCACAAGTGTATGGGGTCGATCAAGTAATAAAGTACCCAAAGGTAGGACTATCAAATCCACAATGACTGGAATACTAGTACTAACTATCCTTGCTATATAGTTTAAAACTATGGAAGTAGTTATGATTAGTTGATTATCCTAAAGGAAACTAACATGAATAATTGGCTGACTGTAAACAATTAGAGATGAAATGTAACACCTCGGATCTTAATCCCCTAAGGATTATTTTATTAACAACTGAATTCTTAGTATTGACTCTCCATTGATTGATTCTAGGGAGTTCGATAATTGCACCATCTAGATGCCACATCCGATCTCTCAATATGCAGATCGAACTCGTTACCTATGCCTAGTTGTAACCTAACTAAGAGAGATATGGATAATTGCATAAAAGAGACATGCAAGTGAAAACAGTAAGCACGTATATGCCTTGATAGAACATTGCGAGGTATATGACCATGGCTCATGCAAAATATAATCACATAAATCAAGAACAGACTCACATAAATAATCAATAAAGGAAAACCAATAAATAAAAGAATTCAATTAAAATCATCCTAGGGTTCATGTATCCGAGGCACCCCCGAAGGGGTTTAGCCTCTCATGCTAATGAAAACACTAACAGAGATACTAAAGAAAGACATAATTGAAAACATGGGGACTCCCTTGCTCGATGTTTTCTCCACCTTCGATCTCCTTTGAAACTCTCACGTTGCTCGAAACACCCATCGAAGACTACTCAACCAAAAGTCACCTTGGGCCCCTGCCCAAAGATGATCGATCTCTTTCACTGATAGGGTTTATATAGGCTCCAAAATAACATCATTCAGTCATGTTTATCAGTGGATAATTTTGGGGATTAATTCGAGATTAAATCGACGCGTTTTCGAATAACTTTGAGATGCACGGCCTTGTGCACCGCCGTGTATCGCCCCGTGCAGCTTTTCCAAGCCTGTGCAGTCTTCATAAAGCGCTCGATCGGATGACCAATTCATCTCGAATTGACCTAAAATTTTAATTGGGTACTTTTGACTTCTGGATCTTTGATCTGAAGAGCGGAGATTGGATTTGGAGTCCTAGATCTCTATAAATAAATTCCGGAATATTGCAGCTCGTTCACAGATTTGGGCTTCAGGATGCACGGGCATGTACAACATCTGCACGCCTATGCAACCTGTTTTTAACACATTTTGAGTACAAAGAGTTGCATGGGCTAGTGCACCCCTATGCATAAATATGCCTGGGTTGTGCACATCTCTGTAAGGCCCTTTTTCTACTTGTTTTGTCGTGGTTTGTCATGTTCCTCACTCCTTTTGTTCCATGTATCATTTACCTGCTCCATAACAAAAAAAACCTGGAGGAGTACAAAAATAGAGGAATTGATACGAAACAACGGAATAAGTGCTTACAAATATGATAGAAATATATCTATAATTGTGTACTTATCAAATATTGGGTGCTATCAACTTGATTTATCTCGATTAACTTTTTTTATCTGCCTAAATTATCTTCTGCATGTGGCATCAAGAACGAAGAAGCGCCAGCGCACCGAAGCTGGCTTCTCCTATGCTCCTAAGTTCCTTAAAGACCTATGGAACAGGCGATATGAACGACTTGCCACCAAGAACTTCTACAAGACATAGATTATTGACTGGGATGTTCTCTGGGAGCTCGGCGTTGACGATAGAGTCCATCAGCTGATTTCTTTCGAAAGATGTGACCGGGCATTTGCCATTGATCATCCAGCCTATAAAGAGCTGAAGCTGGAGGTACTCAGTAGTTTCGAGGTAGATGACTCACATTTCACTGCTTGGAAGCGAGGTGCTATAAGCTTCCAGCTCGATGGGGAGATACAGAGGATGAGCTACACGAAGTTTTCTTTAGCTATAGGGTTATATGACAATAACTTCATCGAGACACCTGAGTATTCAGAGCTACCAGTTGAGTTCCCTCGAGACATGACACATTCTCAGTTCTGGAGGTCCATCATGACAGGAGCAGGTGTTGAGACTAAGAAAACCTCCTTCATTACTAACCCTGTCCACCGGTACTTGCATGCTATCATTAGCCGGTCAGTGACGGGACGAGAAGACAGTACCTGCACGATCACACACAGATCTCTATGTATTGTACAGTATTATACAGAGGTACTCGATTCACATTGGGTACCTTTCCGCTAACTATATTGCCAGGTAGGGCCAGTACCCTCGCATGAAGGCGATCTCAGCTGGACCGTATATCATGAGGCTCATCGTCGACATGGGTATTCTCTACGGTACGTGGAGCATGACCAAGATCATCACAGTTCAGTTACTAGGTTTTACCACTCTAGTTCTGATGGGGCTAGTTATGCGAGCAGGAGACAGATATCTTCTCGTCTAGAGAGCACTTATAGCGGCACCAACCCCTGCAGTGGAGGAGGCCTAGTAGAGGGAGAGTGCAGATGACAGCTAGACAAGATCAGATAGTTCTCCCTCCGCAGCATTATTGCTACCTCCTCGTACCAAGCTAATTGAGCCACAACTTGAGGAGACACATTCAAGATAGTAGAGCAGCTTAGAGAAGTTAAGAGCATGGCAAATGCAGCTCATTGATGGCCTGCAGAGACTAAAGCTAGCCCAGGCTCGTCTCATCGAGGAGCAGCACTATATTCGTATGGAGCTGGAGTAGGTGCGTTGGGATATTCGTAGGCTAGGATAACTTTCAAATTTTTTCCCCAAAATGAACTTCACCCCGAGAGTGCATAAATTATTGAGCATATCAATGGAATCTAGGAAGTCTCAGTTTACACTTCTCTTCATTTTATCACTTTTATATCTTTTAAATGATTTATTATATGCATTGGGGACTATGAAAATTTTTAAATGTGGAGATGAGTAGCTAGAAAGCTAAATTCAAGATTCATTGCAAATTTTTAAGTGTGGAGATGGATGAGTAGCTAAGAACTTCATCCCATATCTTTCTAAGAAATTCATTGGAAATCTTTATGTGACAACGTATGCTAGTATAAACCGATGATGGCTTGCTTGAAATTTTTCAGTTTTGCTTTACTATTAGTCTGTGCCATATAGTGAATTTTTTTTTATATTCTCCCATGAAACATCATGGATACATAGGGGAAAACCTTATGACAACTATATTATTTAGAGGCATTAGATAACCCATTGCCATGTTTCTTTTGACTTAGATTTCTACGCAATATTTTCAATAGCTCCATGAGTTTTATGTTATTTGCTTGATGACGAGCAAACGTTTAAGTGTGGAGATATTTGTTAAGTGTTCAAATTATCATAATATAATATCATATTTACCTACATTTAGCATGCGGATTTGAGGAATTATGGCCCACCGATACTTAAATTGTGTTAATTTTGTGAAACGGGACATATCGGGGGAAATTTAGCAAAAAGATCAACTTTGGGAGCAATTTGGAGCAAATTTGAGGAAAGGGCTGAAATGAAGATCCAGACGGTTCCGCCTGGAACCAAGCGATCCCGTCTGAAATGCACGATAGTGCAAAAGAATGGCAGATGGACCTGCCCAAGTCCCAGACGAGACCGTCCAAATAATATTGACCAACAAGACGGCCCCGCCAGAGCACTAGACACGATCGTCTGTCTTGGGGGAGATCAGTTCAAAGTACCAGACGGATCAACCTGAATCCCGGACGGACACGTCTGGATAGGGGCAAGTCACCTATCTGTTTTGCCACTAGACCAGACGAACGAGTAGACGCCCGTCTGGCTCGAGACTAACTTCGGGTATGACAACCTGATTAAGCCTAGACGCCTTGCAAATTGTATTCGGAACCCATAATCATATCTGGGACTATAAATACCGAAGTTTAGGGTTTTTAGAGCAGCTTCTAATCCCATCTATCACCCTTGGAGGCTCTCATCGCCCAGCACCAATTATCCATCATCGATTCAGCCATTTTGTAAGGGCACACTGGAGAGTTGAAGAATATCGCTTGGCGGCGGAGCAGCAAGGGGAACACGCCAATGTTCCACGCTAACACTGGAGTTAACGATGCGTTACTTTCCTATGTTTTATTTCATATTCATCTTAATAGGGCACTAACTCTTTAGATAATTGGACATTGATGAAATCTTGAGGTAGGCTTTAATATATGACATTGTCTTCTATTTTAATTATTGTTTGGTTGAGATCTATTGAGTGTGATTTATGCATTGAATATCTATGTTTTGACAGCCGAATATTCAATATGGTTTATAATATGAGGGAAGAAGCGAACGCCTCCTCGTATTAGAACTACTGCAGTAGAGAGTGTCGTAAGCTCTCTGAAAACTCGGGTGTTTAGGCGAGTGAGCCCTAATACTTATTATTCCCTGGACTCTCCCAAGCTATAAATTCCCCAGAAATTAATGCAATTAATATGTTAGTTATTGGTGACCTTGAGAGAGGGATTCAATATATCTTAGAAATTCTTGGTTCAACATCACGTGATTATCAATATAGAAGACTCTGTCGGTATCCTTTATTAAGAACACAAGAGGGATTCACTGTCCGAGTATCACTTCTCCTAACTGATTGCCCTATGATTTCATCCTCTACTTTGTTCACCTTTGATCTTGTTTCTCCATTTTAAGTTTAGCAATTAGATTTGTTCAAAATCCCCAAATCTTGATTATGTTGGACAGTAGATAAATAGTCATTACTAGCACTTCTTATAGTTCCTGAGGATTCGATAACTGACTTCTTAGTCCATTTTACTACTTGTCTGACCCGTGCACTTGCGGTAGCATTGGCGATGATCACATCACGCCTATTCCTACTCCTCAAGAATATGACACTGCTCATCGATGATATGGTTTTGGGCTGCCTCTAACTGCTGCTTGGCCTCAATGATCTGAACATGGCCCACTCTTAACTTCTCAAGATGCTGCTGCTCTAGTCTCTAGGTTTGAGGAGGAAGGAGGTGACTCCGCTGGAGAGGAGTCGTCTGGTCCTGGCAATGCAGTAGCTGGACTCTCCTCTGATGGTGACGCCACGATCGGGTCCACTCTAAGGGATCCCTAGATGAGCCGGTAACACTGGCCGATGCGTGTAACCAACCCCATCAAAACTAGAGTGGTGAACCCCAAGGGCTGAACGGTAGTGGTCTGGGTTATGTTCCGCATCTCGCGGAGCAAGCCCATGGCGACAACTAGTCTCGTAACATATGGTTCCTCTGATATTGATCTGAGGCAAGGGTACTGACCTTGGTGAGCCATGTAATCCTTGAGGAGGTGCCCCAAATGGACCGACTATCTATGTATCAAGCTATAGAGCACATAGAAGATTCGTGTGCTTGATCGCCCCCGTGTTGTCCTCTCGTCACACAACTGAACGGCTGATGATGGCATGCAAGTACTTTTGGAAGGGATCGCTAATAAATAAGGTCTTTCTAGAATCCACATTCCCTCAACATGTGATCGACTATCTGAACCGAGAGTGTGTGTTGTTCATAGAAAAATCAACGGCTAGCTAGGTATACTCAGGTGACTCAATGTAGGCCAAGTCATAGAGTCCCATATATAAAGAAAACTCGATGTAGCTCATACGATGCATCTCGCCTAAGAGCTGGAATCGGATGGAATCTGGTCTCCTCGCAGTATAGTGTGTGTCATCAACCTAAAAGTTGCAAAGGACCTCAAGTGTCAACTCTTGATAAACCGGGGAGTCGAGTCCGCATGATTGGTCCCAACCCCCAAATGAGATCAGCTCGCGTACTCTGGCATCAATCCCTAGCTCCTACAAGATGCCCAAATCAATCTTCCTCACCTTTCAGAGCTTTCTAGTGACCAGCTTCTCGTACCGTGCCCTGAAGCGGTCTGGAAGAAATTGGGGCCTGGAAGAATATACGTCCTCATCTCGCTTGGGCTTGGATGGCGCATTGCTGGCCTTCTTCATCCTCGGAGGCACCTCGAAATAAAAAACCATGTAGAAGAAAGTATTAATCCATATCAAAATAAATGCCGAATAAATTCCCCAAGTCTTTCTCTATTTTGTCTATCAGACGAACCTAGACGGGTCTGTCTGGTTTTTCCGGTACGATATGGTTCTTATATTGAGCCAGATGGAGCCGGTTAGAAATCAAATGGCCGTCAGAGAGTTTATCTATTAAATCTTGGTAGGGAAATTCTTAAAACATGCATAGGGACGAAAAAAAAGCACGAAATTACACTCTAAATCCATTCATAATCATTCAAGAAACGATTTCATACCCAATAAACCCTAAATCGTGCAAGGACTCAATTTAATCCATAAAGAAATAGTTTGGGGTGGAATACCCGCATTTCCCTGGCTTGAATGCCTAGAATAGAGTCCAACGATGAATGGATGCAAGGAAAGAGCCACGGGGTACAAATGCAAGAGGGGAGATAAAATAGAAGGGGCACAACGGCTAGATTTAAAGAGAGGGTGAAATGGAACCCAACAATCGCGGCCGTTGAAAGCAGAAAACCCTTAGTCAAGAGGTTTTGTCTGAATTGCAGATCGGATAGTCTTAATTTATTTTCCCCCCAGTTTTCAAAATTAGGAATCAGACAGACTCAGAGATGGTTGTCTAGAATCCAGTGTAAAGCTCTAGGCCTATTTTCCCAAACTACACGGGTTAGTCTAGTACGAGATGGTTCCGTCTGACCCCATATCCTTCTCACTTCCCAAAAACTGGGAGCCTAATGGGGTCAGAGACGCCCGTCTAGACTCCAGTCTACCTTGCAGGACAACAAAAAATTAGGCTCTTCAGGGTTCCTAAATTGGCTCAATGAAATCTAAACATAAGGATCCTGGATTGACCTCAAAATGTAACCCCAGAAGAATAAAAAATTAGGGAATTTCGTAGTGAATTATGGATCATGGATACAATCAATTTATTGAATACTAGAACTATCTAACTATAAACAAAGAGTGATAAAAGAAAAATTTTTAAACCTTGGTTGCTTCCCAAGAAGTGCTTGTTTAACGCAACTTGCTTAACGTACCTGGTTTATTCCTCATGGTGGTTCATAGAGATAAAGTCCCTTCCTACCTCTCCTTGCCCTTTATAGTACAATTTGAGTCGATACCCGTTCAACTTTAATGTACTCCTCTCTGCGTGACTTATTTCTACTGTACCTTGAGAATAGACTTTTATGACAGTGAAGGGTCCCGACCATCTTGACCGCATCTTACCTGGGAAGAGCTTGAGTCTGTAATTAAATAGAAGTACTTGGTCACCTTCTTTGAAATGTTTGCGCTATTTTATCAGTTGATCATGGTACTGCTTGGTTCGCTCCTTATACAGACTTGAATTCTCATCGGTTGTATAGTGTCACTCATCCAACTGGTTCAATTGGAGCTTCCTCTTTGTGCCTGCAAGAGAAAGATCATAGTTCATGAATTTGGTGGTCCAGTAAGCTCTGTGCTCAAGATCCACCGACAAATGACATATTTTCCCGTAAAACAACCTGTAAGGGGTTCTCCCTATGGGAGTCTTATATGTTGTTCGATATGCCCATAGCGTATCATCCAATTTATCTGACCAATCTTTTTGGAGATATGACACTGTCTTCTCAAGAATGCGCTTCAGCTCTCGATTAGACACTTCTACTTAGTCGCTCGTCTGTGAGTGTGATAAGCGTTCAAATGACTATACTTTTGTATCACTTTTTCGTATATTCTTGTATGCAATTTGAAGCAATTATGGTCTATCGGTACTTGAAGGCCTAAAGAGCAATTTGGAAGCATTTAAGCATCAATTGAGGCAGATTAAGTGCGACTAAGTACTACACGTTCGTATGTACAAATTTCACATGCCCGTGTAAATTTGTGCGGACACTCAGGCGCCCCCATGACAAACCGTCCCGCACACCTGAGAGCTCCACGAGCGAACATGTGCCTGTGAAGGATCCCGTATGGCCAACCCGAAAGCTACACAGACGCTCAGGCACCCCCCATGGGCCACCATTTACACAACCTAAGAGCTACACAGGCACTCAGGCACCCGTGAAGCTACCCTTATGGATCGCGATTTGGGTTGACAAGATTGTAATTTCTTTTGCATTGAGTTCATGCTAACCTGGTTCGTCCAAAATCTGTGGAGAGACTATAAATACACTCAATTAGGGTTTAGGGGGGAGTACTCAACTCTATAGACCACCTTGGGATCTTCTTTTCACTATCAACCACAACCCATCTAGGGCATTATCGGCATCAAATGAAGTAGTGCTTCATTAGAAGAGGATAGGAGGGAGTCTCGCCAACGGTGGAGGCAATGGCGTATCACCACCCTATGCTTTATTTTATTTTCGTCATTGTGCTAGAATTGTGTTCGTCTTTTATGGGGAACTCAATTCCTAGGGATTTGGGCATGATGAACATTTAGGTTGTATTTTATTTTTTACATTGAATGTTAATGACTACTTGATTGTTTATCCAATTTGTGATCTATTGACTGTGATTCTATTCATTTGAGTAATATACGTTGCGACAACTAGGATTATTAAATCTGACGCACCGGTTGAAGAAGCAAACACCTCCCTGTGTGCGGGCATACCTTAATAGAAGTTTGTGAGTGCACCGAGAGATCAGATACTAAGGAGAGCGACTCCTTAATATGCATTGTTCCCACGAACTTTGCAATTAATAGATTCCCCAAGGAATCATTAGTAAGGACACTAGGTTAATTAGTAGTTCGCCTCGAAAGGGGAATCAAAGCATCTTAGGAATCCTTAGTCAAATAGATTTCAACCATTAGTATTAGTATTCTTTCTCTATCTTATGAGAACCCGAGGGGGATTCGTCACCCGGGTGCCCTCCTTTTATGATTGACTACCCTTATGATTTTACCACTCTCTTGTTCAAGTTCAATCTCTCTTATTAGAATTAGCAATTAGGTTTAATTAGAACTCAATCCCAAATCTAGAGTAGACTAGATAATAGGTGAGCAGTTAATACTAGTACTTCACATAGTCCCTGAGGATCGATACCCGACTTCTCAATGTCCACTATATTACTTGTTCCGACCCGTGCAATTGCTGTAGCATTGGCTTGCAATCAAGTTTTTGGCCCCATTGTTGAGGACTATTAGGATACTAGGAACCCTAGGACCTTATTACTTTAGTCATTACTGTTAATATTTTTCCTTCCCTCTTTCTTTCTTCTTTTGTTTGTTACTCATATCACTTGTGCTTACTAATCTCTCTATTTTGTTTTTCAAGGATACATTGTATGACCCGAGCAAGACAACCAGGTCTCGTGGAAGAAGACTAAAATTGAGTGAACACTACACAAAAGGCTAAGAGAAACAGGAGAGTCATCCTTAGACCAATCTTCTGAGGTTGAGAATCAACCATTAGTTAAAGTTCATATTGAGGCCAGGGACCCCCCCTATTATAGCCCACAAACCAAGGAGGTTATCAGAGTATGAGCGCCCAGACTACACAGAGGAGGAGTTCAGTATTCACCCACCGATGGTGAATATGAATAATTTTGAAACAAAATTAAGTGTCATAAACATGATTCAGAATCAATGCCAGTTTGATGGACGACCGGACGAGGACCCACATGCACATCTAGCCCGCTTTATACAAATTTGCAACATGTTCAAGGTTAATGAGGCGTCCGAAGATGCCATTCGACTATGTTTTTTCCTATTCAGTTTGACAGAAATGGCATATAACTTGCTCACCTCACTACCTGCAGGTAGCATCTGAATATTGAAGGATATACTAGATGTTACGGATATATTTGGTAAGACAGATGTCATTGACCTAGGGACCACCTGTCACACACAGGACCGTGTTTTCTCAGCCACGTAACATCTTTGGCCACGTGGCAATATCACCAAATAACCTTGCATAATTCCGTTCGGCAATAACGTGAGGAATAAATCCTGCGAATAAGTCCGTCGGAATTATGACAGCCCTCTTATACAGGACGTGAGGTGGAAGAAGAGAAGTAAATATCTAACGCCTCTACAGTAAGTAGGCCTTATCCACTTACTACAGTGGGCAGATATTTACTCTACTTGCCTACAGAGCACCTACACGCTAGGCAGATATTTTCCTGCCGCCTTAGAAGATATTCACCTAGCCCACCGCCTTACCCCACGGCCTTGCAAGATATTTGCTTAAACCGCCTCTCACTTGCTATAAAAGGAGAGGAAGGACAAAAAGGAAAGGGACCGAAAAAAAAGGAAACACTCACTACACATTACACAAAGCGTTGCCTAGGACTTCTACTTACCCTCGACATTTCCTACTTAAGCATCGGAGTTAAATCCGTGCGTAAAGGCCCAATTCGATCACTTCTCCTCCCTCTTCACTGCGGGTTTTATCGGTGGATAATTTCGACGGAATTGCCGGAGTGCCCTCCGGCGTCCCTTTGTTCGCAAGCCGAAGTAAGCGTCCCACACCAACTATAAATAAGCTTAGTTTGTCAAAGGTGAGAACCCGGATCACGAGGCCACGATTGGCCCATACCGGTTTTGGCGTATAAAGCGGTTTGGCCCGTGCAGTAGGGACCCTTACGAAAAGCCAAATGACCACTACCAGAAGATCAAAACGAATCCAAGGACAAGGAGCACCTACTAGCCTTGAAGAACCTATCGAGCTTGGCGAATTCCAAAGACATGAAGAAATCCGGTCAGACAATCCACCCATTTTACCCCCATCAGAAAATCCGTCCGTCCAACCGCAAGGGTCCATTCCGGAGTTTTACCTTAACATGCAGCAACAACTGGAACAATTGGCTCAAGCTGTCCACACTTTGACCCATCCTCCTCTTCCCACACAAGCCCCAACACCAAACGTATCAACGGTCCCGTTAGCTAATTCCGAAAGTAGAGGGAGGACAAGAACCCGCACCCATAAGGAGAAAAGAGAAAGAACCGCCTTTTCCGCTAGCTCAGAACCCCCCTCCGTTCGACGTAGAGAGCAAGCTGCTACAAGAACCGAACGGACAAGAGCGGAAAAAAAATAGCCCATCCACACAAACTGTGGATAGAAGGACCCAGCGACAGGACTTTTCCCAAGAAAACAAGAAATCCGAACGGCATATTCTCAATATGTGTTCGCCCTTTGTCAAGGAAGGAGATATTGGAAGAACGAGTTCCTGACAGCTTCAGGCCACCTATTATGACCGCATATGAAGGGAGAACCGATCCTTCCCTTCATCTAAAGTCTTTTCGATCAAAGATGCTCCTCACTGGAATTACCGACGCTCGTATGTGCCGAGCTTTTCCCGCCACCTTAGAGGGAAAAGCGCAAGACTGGTTTGTCGATATTCCATCTAGCACAATTACTTCTTTTCAGATTTTAGCGTGCATCGCTTTTAGCCTACTTTGCTAATTACTCAAAGCAAAAGAAAACTTCGTCTACCCTTTTGCATGTTAAACAACGAAAGGGAGAAACACTCCAAGCCTATTTAAATCGTTATATAGACGAAACAGCAAATGTTGCGGACCTTCTTATGCGAATGGCCGTAACCTTCTTAATGGAGGGACTGTTAGACTCCCCCTTTCGTTTCTCCCTCACTTTGGATCCACCAAAGACAATTCCCGCCCTTATGAGCCACGCCCAGAAATACATCAATTCCGATGAAATTTATACGGGTTGGGAAGAAGAGACTCGACGTGGGCCCGTAGACACCCTAAAAGGAAAAACCTACCAAAGTGTCAAATGTAAGGCCCCGGATATACGGAAGGAAAGAAGATCATATAGGGACGCATAAGGGCACAAGCAATCACGGAAACCTCGGGACACGCCCTCAACGACATATGCTGCGGCCCCGAGAACCTACAAAGGAAGGAAAGATTGTTAAATATGATCATCATACCCCACTAAATCAAACCAGAAGCCACATCCTTATGCAAATCAAAGAGCAAACTTCTGACATGGCCAGAGCCTGCGAGAAATACTGAACGGCAAAAGAATAGCAAGAGATATTGCCAGTTTCATCAATCTAAAGGACACGACACGGAAAAGTGTACCCACTTGATGAATGCGATAGAGGATGTCGTTCGAAGAGGACAGTTGGAGCAATATATCAACCTTGAGATTCGTGGAGGAACCTCAAGCTTCACGACTCAAGAAGAAAAAGGGGAGATGGTGGGGTTCATTAGTGGTGGCCACGGTTGTGGAGGGAAAGTTCCGCCTCGAAAAAGTTATGCCCGAATGGTGGGAACGACGCAAGAGACGTAAAACACCACGAAGAAGGTCTCACCCATGGCTCCCATCATTTTTATGATAACGATGTTAGTAAGTTAAATTCGCCACCCCCATGATGACGCTACCGGTTATTGCCATCAAGGTCTCCAGTTTCCAAATGAAGAGAGTTCTGATAGATAGTGGAAGTTCAGTTGACATCCTCTTCTGAGTGCTTTCGAAAGAATGAGGTATGACGCGGATGATTTACTTCCTGTAAAATCATTCTTAGTAGGGTTCTCCGGAGGGGTGATACAGCCAGAAGGGATGATCTCTCTACCAGTTACAGTAGGAAACTCACCACGGTCATCAACCGTGACAACAAAATTCTTGGTTGTACAGGCTTCAAGTTATAACGTGATCCTTGGCAAAGCCAACCCTCAACGCCTTTGAAAGCCATCATCTCTACTTACCATCTTCTCCTCAAATTCCCAACCGAGAGTGGTAGTGGAGAGGTAAGAGGAGACCAACCCTTAGCTCCCGGCAATGTTACGCCCTCGACCCTCAAAGGGAAAGTCCTAAATAAAAGGAAAACAAAGGTTTGAAGCCATGCTAGTCGTGAGAATAGCCAGAACGGGAAGATGAAGGACAATGGCCTACACCAGTTGAAGATTTGCTACTTGATTCCCTAGACGCAACCAGAGCGGAATCAAGCACGGTACACGGATTGGGGCAAACTTGGCAACCGCATTACAAAGTTAAGAAGACCTCATGAGGGTATTAAGGGCAAATTCTGATCTCTTCGCTTGGTCATCAGAGGATATGCCAGGCGTAAAACGCGAGATCATAGAACACCACCTTAATGTAGATCAGTCATTTAGGCCTATGAAACAGAAAAGAAGAAATTCCACTCCAGAAAGGCAGAAGGTCGCAGAGGAAGAAGTATCGAACCTCCTAAAGGCTAAGTTTATCCGAGAGGTGTATTACCCAGATTGGTTGGCCAATGTTGTTCTAGTAAAAAAGCCGTCCGGAAAATGGAGAATGTGCGTTGATTTCACAGACTTGAACAAGGCTTGTCCAAAAGATTTGTTTCCTTTGCCATCAATTGATGGTTTGGTTGACTCTACAACAGGACATGAGATGCTGAGTTTCTTAGACGCCTTTTCAGGCTACAACCAAATCCGAATGGCCAAAGGCTATTTAAGAAAAACATCCTTCATCACAAGCACTGGCATCAAGCTGCTACTGCGTGATGCCGCTCGCCCGAAAAATGCTGGAGCCACCTTCCAAAGGCTCATAAATACAGTCTTCAAAGAGCAGATTGGTAGAAATGTTGAGGCGTATGTAGATGATATCCTGGTGAAGAGCCGAAAAGCCGACGGACATCTATCAGACTTACAAGAGGCTTTTCAGTCACTCCGGAGGTAAACTATGCGGTTAAACCCGAATAAATGTTCCTTCGGTGTTCGATCAGGGAAGTTCTTGCGATTTATCTTGACACAAAGAGGAATAGAGGCAAATCCAGAAAAGATCAAAGCTATTCTTGACATGGGATCGCCCAAAAGTCTTCAAGAAATTCAACGGCTTAATGGACCTTTAAGTACACTTGGCGCGATTCATCTCCAAAGCCGGAGAGAAAAATCTCCCGCTCTTTCAAGCCTGCGAAAAGCGCCAAAAATGGACTGGACGGAGGAATGCGAAAAAAGCCTTTCAAGGGCTTAAAATTATCTCGATCGACGCCTCGGCTGGCTAAGCGAGGAAGTGGGAGAAGAACTCTACATCTACTTGGCCGTTGCCCCACGGCAAAGGAGCTGGTTCTTTTGAGAGAAGATAACGGAGTTCAAAAGCCAGTCTACTAAACAAGTAAGATCCTTAACGATGCAGAATCAAGATATCTGCCACTTGAAAAATTGGCCTTTGCTCTTATTACATCTGCGCGAAGATTGAGACGGTATTTTCAAGCCCACAGGATCACGATATTGACTGATCAATCACTAAAGCAAGTTCTTCATAAACCGGAAAATTCCGGACGCCTAGCCATTTGGGTAATAGAATTAGGCGAGTTTGATCCGACCTACAAACCCCGAATGGCAATCAAGGCCCAAGTACTGGCCGATTTCATCGCAGAATTAACTTTTCCTGCGAATGAGGGCGAACTCCTTCACGTAATCCGTAAGAGTGCCTTAGCATCCCGTGGTGGTCTTTATACGTTGATGGGTTGGCAATCAAGAAAGGTCGAGCAAAGGTTTCGTCCTTTATTCTCCTTCTAAATGGAAAATAGCGACAGTAATCAAGTTCCAATTCCGAGCGACTAACAATGAGGCCGAATACGAAGCACTCCTTGCCGGATTACACCTCGGCCCGGGGCTCAATTCGGCCGTCTGCATGTGTGTATTCCGATTCATGACTAGTCGTGAGCCACACCCTAGGCTGACTTTGAAGCAAAAGAAAAGAACATGATCAAATACCAAGCCATAGTGAGGAAAATAGTACCATTCTTGGCCTATTTCTAGATTGAGAAAATTTGCCGCAAAACTAAGAAGCGGACGCCTTTATCCAAAAAAGGAAACAACGCCAAACGGAGATGAGAATCCTCTTTTTAACTGCAGCAAAGTACCTTCCCACAAAGACTATCGATAGACCGGAAGGAGAGGTACAAAGTGTGGCCAAGAGCCAAGTTGGATGGATCCCATAAAAGTTTCCTACAAGGTGGGCTGCGCCACCCAACAAAGTGGAGGTCCGACGGATCGCTACAAATCCGCTCAATACACCATCATCAGCGAAAGCTCTGCATAAAAGGTGCTACACACAACCTTTTCTTGCGATGCTTACATCCTACGTAAGCTAGCTATATCCTTCAAGAAATTCATGAGGGCATCGGCGGTGGTCACATAGGAGGCAATACCTTGAGTTACAAAGTCTTGCGGCAAGGTTATTACCGCCAAGCGCTAACTCAAGATGCAACTACCGCTCGCGTTCGGGAATGTGATGCTCGCCTGACATTCTAAAATTCGAGAGGCGACTCACCGCACCACTTACGCCAATTATCACCCAGCGACCGTTTGCTATTTGGGGGTTGATCTTTTAGGGCCATTCCCTTACTTGATCCTAAGAATCTGAAGTTCCTAATAGTCGCTATCGACTACTTCACCTAAATGGGTGGAAGTTGAGCCCTTAGCCGAGATCACGGAGAAAGCTTGCCAGGGATTCTTATGGCGAGCGGTCATCCGCCGATTCGAATTCCGGTCGCCTTCATCTCCGATAATGGAAGCTGACGGTTTGATAACTTTCAGGCTTCGGGGAGTTTACATTACGAACTTCGGAATTGAATCCAGATTGACTTCTGTGACACATCCCCAAGCCAAAGGCCAGGTAGAAGTGACAATTCCTACCTTACTCCAGACTCTGAAAACCCGGGTATCCAAAAATGGAACCAATTGGGTGGAAGAAATTCCGAACGCCCTTTGGGCCTACAGAACAACTACCGTAACTCCAGCGGGGAAAGTCCATTTTCTCTTACTTACGGGGCGAAGCCGTCATTCCATGAAAATAGGAATGCCTACTTTGCGAACATGAGAAGTTCATTGAGGAAAGAAAATGAGAAAAATCTCCTCGGAGCCAACTAGACCTACTTGAAGAACGAAGATAAATGGCAGAAATAAAGGCCGCTGTCTATCGCCAAAGAATCAAAAGGTTCTACGACACAAGGGTAAAAAGAGTCTTCTTCTAAATCGGCGATCTGGTCCTAAGAGAAAATGAATTCGAAGGAAATAAAAGCCTAACGGGAAGCTAACTCCCTAGCTGGAAGGCCCTTACGTGGTGCAAAAGAATCGGCCCCGTGAGACACCTATTATCTAGTAAATATGGACGGAAAACGCTCAAGCCGCCCATTCCATGCCGAACACTTACGGCGACGCTACTATCAATGAGTTCTCAGGCGTCCTCTTAAATTTCATGGAGTAAAGTTCAAGTCTTTTCCATTCTCTCGCTAAAATGCGGTGAAATTCCCATTCTACTAAAATGCGGTGAAATTCCCATTCTACTAAAATGTGGTGAAATTCCCATTCCTAAAAGATTTAGTGAATTATCTTACAATGCATAAGCGACAACTCTCAAAAGACAAAAATCCCGATCAAGTATGAGGCAACAATCTCATTCATGAAGGCGAGTACCTCACTCAACAAAGTCCCATGATTGGACTAAAGACTCGTACTTAAGCTTACAAGCCAAAGGAAGAATAAAGAAGTTCGCGAATTTCTTACATGGTTCAAAAGACAACCATCACTTTCGAGGAAATAAACCTTCACCAAAATAAAGGTTTGCATTTCATTCATATGAATAGAAATTACATTTCCAAGTGATTGAGAATTTACAAAAACGTTCATAAAGAAAACATCCTAAGAGCTAGGGCCCCAGTGCACCTGCACCGCACATACGAAGTTGAACTTGGGTAGAAGGCTCCAAGGTAGCGGGGACGGGGAGCCTGCAGAGTCTTGATAACTTGTTGCTCTTTTCAGACTCCAAGTGAACTTCTTTAAAACTCCAACTAGCCCCATAGACAAAACTTCCATAGGAGGAACGTGATGGCCCACTTGTTGCACCACGGAATATATACGAGTGGCTCCATCTTTAACTTTCGCCCTAAGCCGGGCAACCTCTTTCTCTAATTTGTCCGCTCGCTCTATTAAATCCTTAATTTCTTGCGAGTCTGATTTAGGAGCCTTCAAGAGGGAAGCCAAATCTTCTTTCAATATGTCACGCTCCCCCTTTATTTCCGCCAACTCAGCTTGCACGGCGGTAAGCTCAGCAGCCTTCATCTTTAGGTCCCATCGAGAGGCCGCTCGCTCATCCTGAGTCGATTGAAGTTCCTTCTTCAAACTGCTGGATTCATTTTGTAACCCTTTGATAGCCTCCTCAGCAGTAAGAAGAGAACCTTTAGAAACAGATAATTGGGCCGCTAAATCGGCCTTCTCCTTTTCCATGGACCCGGTACGCCGCTTACTTCTGATTTATCTCGGGCTCGAGGGCCCCGGATAGCATCAAGTCGTTTCTTTCTCCTTCTCTTCCAAGGCCGCCACCCTAGAGCTTAATCAAGGATGTTCGCCTATTCATTTCCATCTTTGCCAAATCTTCTTGGCAAAGATTGCTGGAAACTCGGTCCGCCCGATTAATGCGAGTCTGAGAATAACAAGACGCTCGTAAAAAACGCGCCAAATTTAGAAGTAAAAGGAAATGTGAGAACAACCCTTACTAGCATGTCCGAGCGGAATAGTTGACAAGTGGCCTCTTCCCTCCCAGCCCTCCGGAGTTTCGTGTAGAGCTGCTCGGGCCTCACGGCCATCAAAACGTCCTTTACGGACCCAGTGTCGCGAAAAGGAGTATCCTCATAAGATAACTCCTTTTGCTTAGTGGCAGATCCCTTTAAAACTGAATCCGCCACTTTTAATTTGTCTAAAAGGGCCGCTTCTCCCGCCTCCGCCTATAAAATAGAACCTAAGTTAAAAGTTCTAAGTGAAACATACCAGTAGGAAAAATATATATAGAAATTCTCACCTCTATGAGAAGGATGTCCTCCGGCCGGCTAGAAGGACCCTCGGAAATTGGGGACAATGCCGGGCGGACCTCTTCCGCACGAACCTCTTCCTGAGGCACCCCCACCTGTTCTTCTGCAATTTCGGGACCTGATACGTCCTCAGAATTCTTTCTCTTGGTCCTCCTCTCCCGTGAGGACCTGGCCCTTCTTGGAAGAATCCGCCTCCTTTCTCTTCCTCTTCTTTCTTTCCTCCTTGGAGGTATCAGCCTATGGCCAAGTACCACTTCCTTCTTCTTCCGCCTCATGAGGCAAGGACGGATGAACTTCGCCCTCGAAAGAGGCCAAAGACCCTTAACATAGCTTAGGTCCTCATCCTCCATCGGATTTCCTACAAAAGCGAGGGCCAAAGCGAGTCGATTACGTAGTTAAAAATCGGACTAGCAAGATACACGAACAATTCCTACCGTGGGACACTATTAAGCGACATTTAACAAGGTTTTCCTTTGTCAAGAACTCATCCATGTACACTTTGGATAGCCTACCATTGACTTAAAAAGAACCTCCTCTTCTCCCGCCATTTCTCACATTAAGCGACTCTTGGCGTTTCCCGTTGGGAACCTCCCACTTTGTTCCGGACATCCCACTCGGACTTACTTTTGACAAAGAAGAATTTACTCTTCCATCGCTTAATGGAAGAAGGAACTTTCCCTAAAATTTCCTTCCGAGCTGGCGAAAAGTAATACCAATGGCGTTAGACTCTAGGCATAGGCTAAAAAGCATCACGGAACCAGCGGACGGTCGGACTTATTCCGTAATGCTTGAAAACAATAACAAAGCCGCTCAAAAGTCTCCAAGAATTTGGGGCCAACCGTGAGGGACACAAATGATACTCTTCTAGTATTGCCTTAGCAAAATCAGGAAAAAGGAAGCCTAAGGCCACCCAATAGCGCATCTTGATAGATGGCTATCTCTCCTTCCCTAGGAGAACTTGCTCTCTCCCCTGCAAACAGGGGAACCCTAACCTCAAGCGAGGACAGATTTATCTCATACTTCGCTACCAGGCTATCTACTTCCTTTTGTCCAAGAAGACTTATGAATGTGTCCGACCCCCTACCCATTGCCCTAGAAGCAGGATGAACCCGCGAACCCTGAACCGGGACGTGTCCAAGTCCACCCGAAATCGCCGGGATCGCAACAGAAATCGTAGGGTTGGACGAAGAAGGAGTCGAGGGCTCATGAGAAGAACTAGAGGAGGAAGAAGTAGCGCTAGCCATTACCTTAGGAAAGAAAAAGATAACACAAACACAGAAAACTCGAAACCAGAGCTCGCCGGAGAAGAAGAAAAAATCTTAGGAAGAAGACACGATTCGACTTTCGAAATAAACCTTTTTCGGCCTGTACGATTTCACATATATATGAAAAGCAGCGAATCCCTGGCCGTTAGATCTCAGTGTTACACTCCGATCAAAACCGTTGAACCAAGGTCCCCAAATCCTGACCGTTCAAATAAGCCATTATTACTCCTCCAAGAAATCCGTCCACGTCAGCATACCAAACGCCGCCTGACACATATTGGTAATCGTGCCCATCATGTTGTTGACAAAAGCGTACAGCGCATAGCGTCACGTCATATCCCCCCTTTAATATGAAACAGTGCCAAAGACACGTGTCCCTCAAAGAAATAATGAACACAATACCATAGGACCAACACCATAAAAGACAAAACACACATTCCAACATAGGATCGCCATTGAAGGCCATAAAAATGCCAAAGGATTTACAAACAAAACGACAAACATCATTTATTCAGGTTACATGACGAACGCAAACAAAGCAAAACTAACAAAAACATGTTATCCGACGGACTAAAGTTAAATATCCGCGGATTCGTCCGAAACGCTTTCGAATGAGACTTCGGAGGAGATGCACGGACTCGCGAACCGTTACTATCCTCGTTCCCACTAGGAGAACTGGATCGGACGGGGCGAAGGTAGAGACCCACTTCTCTACGCATGTGAGTCGCCTCCAAACATCTCGAATTGAAGCGCACACCCTGCATAAGTGACAACTAAAAGGTCCCCACCTCCATGCCGTGATCAACATGAAAAGCCTCCCATCCTACATCGATACATATCTCACTTTAGGGTCCCGTTAACCAATAGAGCGCCTACACACATACGTTTGGACTTACTAGGTGGATAAACCCGATCCTTAATTCAAATGGGATGTTCGTGAAAGGAGCTAGGAATTCGCAAGTGGCTAGAGCATTGGCTAAAAGTGAAGAATTTATAAAAAGACAAACGTTGAGCCATGATACAAAAGATTTCTGACTATGAACGTTACCAATACAAGCCCTTAAGTAGAAAAATAGGCGAAAAATTTCGAGAAAAATCTACCGATAACGGTATAAAGAGAACACAAGAACGTCGGTCACCTATTAAAAACACGTATACCATAGCCATAGACGAAGCTCACTCCTACATAGACGTGCCAACTAAGAAGAATACTTGTTCTCGAACCAAGCGAAACGTGCGATTAGCTCACCTCTCGCTCAGATTCTTCGAACAAGTACATTTTAGGGGGGACTAGTGTTACGGATATATTTGGTAAGACAGATGTCATTGACCTAGGGACCACCTGTCACACACAGGACCGTGTTTTCTCAGCCACGTAACATCTTTGGCCACGTGGCAATATCACCAAATAACCTTGCACAATTCCGTTCGGCAATAACGTGAGGAATAAATCCTGCGAATAAGTCCGTCGGAATTATGACAGCCCTCTTATACAGGACATGAGGTGGAAGAAGAGAAGTAAATATCTAACGCCTCTACAGTAAGTAGGCCTTATCCACTTACTATAGTGGGCAGATATTTACTCTACTTGCCTACAGAGCACCTACACGCTAGGCAGATATTTTCCTGCCGCCTTAGAAGATATTCACCTAGCCCACCGCCTTACCCCACCACCTTGCAAGATATTTGCTTAAACCGCCTCTCACTTGCTATAAAAGGAGAGGAAGGACAAAAAGGAAAGGGACCGAAAGAAACACTCACTACACATTACACAAAGCGTTGCCTAGGACTTCTTACCCTGATTTATGACTTAAGCAACGGAGTTAAATCGGGGCAGAAAGGCCCAATTCCGATCACTTCTCCTCCTCTTCACAGGTCTATCAGTGGATAATTCCGGATGGAATTCTTTGAGTGCCCTCCGCTGGCCCCCTCGCTCTCGCAGAAGTGGAAGTAAGCGTCCACACCAACTATAAATATTAACCGTTTGTCAAAGGCTGAGACCAGATCACGAGGCCACAGTAGCCCAAGAGTGAGGCGGACCAGTTTTTGGCATCAACACTAGATAAATTTCTTGGGAAGTATTTTCCACCATGTAAAGCCGCGCATTTAAGAGTAGAAATTACATCATTTAAACAAGGAGAGGGGGAATCATTGTATAAAGCGCATGAAAGGTTCAAGGCTTTGATTCGTCAATGCCCCCATTATGGCATTGAACCTGGGTCAAGGATTAATTCATTTTACAACGGCCTCAACACCCATACTCAGCAACTCATGAATACAGCCAGTGGATGTTCACTTGGTAATAAATATCCAGACGAGACCGAGAAATTTTTTTAAGACATGGCCAACGATGGTTCTATTTGGTCCTTTAGAAAGAGGCAACCTAGCAGTGTCGGGGCCATTACTTCTAGCGCAGAAGCAGTCCTAGCCATATAAGTGGCCGAATTATCAAAGAAAATTGAGCAACTAACTGTGGGCAGCTCAAGTTTAGGAGCATCGATCTCTTGTGGTAACTGCGGAGGGGGGCATAATGTACCACAATGTCCAATTGTGAATGTTGAATTGGTTCTACCTCAAAAGGGGCAGTACATGAATAACCAACAAAGGCCTCCATGAACTCAATTCAAGCCATATTTGCCCAACTGGAATCATCCAAGATTTTCCTATGGAAATCTTCAAGGGACAGCAACTCCCTCGGTATTCATCCCTTAACCCTTCAAACCTCAAGCCCTAAGGGGCTGTTTGGTTGGGGGGAATGTGATCACATTCCTGGGAATGTGGTGGGAATGTGATCACATTCCCTTGTTTGGTTACTGTAGCAGTGGGAATGTGGTGGGAATCCACATTCCCAACTTATCCCACATTCCCACCAACTTGGGAATCCGGAAAGCCACCAAAATAGGTGTCTTTCTTGATTCCCAAGTTGGTGGGCATGTGAATCCCCATTTTGCCCTCATCCTATTATTATTATTATTATTATTATTATTATTATTATTTTCTATTATTCCTATTATTATTATTATTATTATTATTATTATTATTATTATTATTATTATTATTATTATTATTATTATTTCTATTATTCCTATTATTATTACTATTATTTCTATTATTATTATTATTATTATTATTATTATTATTATTATTATTATTATTTTTATTATATTATTATTATTATTATTATTATTACTATTATTATTATTAATATTTCTATTATTATTATTTCTATTATTCGTATTATTATTATTATTATTATTATTATTATTATTATTATTATTTTATTTCTATTATTATTAGTATTAGTATTATTATTTATTATTACTATTATTATTATTATTATTATTTGATTTTTATCAAAAATTTAGATACAGGGATATTTTGGGAAAATGTGGCAAAATTATTTTTTGGTATTAAAATTTAATTAGTTTTAATCTAACATTTTATTTTAATTTGCTCAAAATTTTATATACAAGGGTATTTTGGGAAATTTGGAACATTACCAAGTTGATTACCATGACCAAGCAAATACAAACCAAACATGGTAATGCAACATTCCCACAACATTCCCAGGAATGTAGCATTCCCGACTACATTCCCAGGAATGTCACATTCCCATGGTAATATCCCAAAACTTGAACCAAACAGCCCCTAAGAGTAACAACTGAAAATATATTGGCCATATTCATGCTTCTCACCAATGATAAGTTTGAAGCGGTTAATGCCACACTGAGGAACGTCCAAGCAAGTACTCAAAGCTTGGAAAATCAAGTAGGACAACTTGCTAGGAACTCATCATAATAACCACAAGGGAGTTTGCCTAGTAACACCGAGGCAAACCCTTGTGAGCACTTGAAGGCTATTACTCTTAGGAGTGGTAAGGAGGCAGAATACTTCGTGAAGAAGCCTCAAAGAACTTAACCTCAACTAGAGTTTGGTGAAGCCTTAGGAAAAGGAGGTTGTTGAGGAAGAAGATGATAATGGGAAGAAGAAAGAGGCGGAGTTACTGCCTGTACCCGAGTACTAGCCCCAATTACCATACCCTGAAACGCTAAAGAAGGACAGCGAGGATGTGCAGTTTAGAAATTTTTGGGGTTGCTTAAGCAAGTACAGGTGAACTTGGCTTTAGTTGAGGTATTGGCTAAAATCCAAAGTACACAAAGTTTATGAAAGACTTGCTCACTAATAAAAGGAAGCTGGTGGAAGCCTCAATTGTCGTGCTAAGTGAAAGTTGTTCCTCACACTTGCATCCCAAGTTGCCTAAGAAACTCAAGAACCAACAACAAACAACGATGACATTGCAGCTAGCGGACAGATCAATCAAACGATCGAAAGAAATTTTGGAGGATATTCTCATCAAGGTGGATAAGTTTTTATTCCTTGTAGACTTTGTGCTGGTTGATATTAATGGTGACATAGAAGTGCTTATCATACTTGGTCGGCCATTTTTAGCTACAGCTCGAGCTCTAACTAACCATGAAAAAGGAAAACTAACAGTGAGAGTAGGCAACAATGAAGTAGTCGTTAACATGCCCAAGGCAATGAGGAACACCATGGATCACGACGACACATCCTACTGCATTGATGATATAGATATCCTCACTTTTGACCATATGGAGGAACTATTCGCTATAGACCCTTTGAAGAGAAGCCTCGAAGACTCAAATGCTTTATTGGAAGAAGATGCAGTCTAGCTAGAATTCATGCAAGATTTTGAGGAGAAGGTTCAAAGAAGACCTCCTAGCCGATAAAGATCTTGGAAGAAGAGGCGCAATGACGAGTATGGAAGGAATCCTCAAGCCAAAATGAGTTTACTCAGAGTGCTCATGTTGATCAAGGTATGCTCTTTGTACACTCAAGTTTAGGTTTGTCATCGTTCTCTATCTTCTTGAAGGGGAAGCCCAGCGAGGGAGTTTATCTTTTTGAGCCATCATGAGACAAGCCTCGCAGATATGTCAAGCTAATGATACTAAATAAGCGCTTCTTGGGAGGCAACCCATGTCTTTTGATAAATCTTTTTAGCTTTTTTTATTTTCTTTTGTTTTATCTTGAAATAATTGATGCACTTCTTGACCCAAATCTCATTAATTCTCGCTCTTGTGTTTATATTGTGAATCTCAGAGTGAGCAATACTTATATGGCAACAGTATGTGTCTGTATATTTTATATGAAATTCAGGAATGAACCTGACACTTACCTCAACGGGGATCCACACGGGCGCTTGAGTGCCTGTGTTGCCCTTGGGATCAGAAGCGGACTCTCCAGCGCGGACTTTGGGAGTGCACGTGGTAGCGCTGGGTAACCTCCCGCGAGGGGATAAAACCGCGGGCTCACGCGTCGCTTGCGTGCGCAGCAATAAGGATTTAAAGGTAAGCGAGGTATAGATGGATTCATGAGTAGGCAAGCAGCGACGCCGGCTTATCAATTGAAGTATATGATCGCGCTACACCGAATGCGATGCGCATCCGTCTGGCGCACCCAGATCTCCACAGAGAAGAGATGTAAAAGCCGCCATGTTTATGGATTTATTAATCTTTAATTTTTCCTCCAAAATTTCTTTGGTTATTTAAATTCCCTACTTGGATTAATATGATATATCTACTTAATTGCAAGGTAGAAATAAGAAATAAGGACCTAGAGGCAATATTTTAGAATTGGAGGACTTAGGTGAAAAGTTCACTTTTCTCTCACGGCTTAGTGAGAAGAAAAGGGAGGGATGTAATAATGATATTTTTATATCTATATATAGAGGTCATTCAATTTATAATTGGGTGGATATGATGATGATATTTTTTTATATCTATATCTATATACATGGAGGACTTGCATATTAGGAAAATGAGTTTTATTGCTAAATGGTTGCCATCATCGATGCATGAGATAATCTTATCTGAAATCAATGGTCAAGATTTTAAAAAGGATTGTTATAAAGGACAAGTAAACTCCAAACCTTAGCCGTCATTATGTTTTTGTTTCTATTTATCGGGAACCCTAGTCCCTAAATCGCAAGAAGCCCCTCATCGATCTTCTTCTAGCGTTTTGCTTTTCCTTATTCTTTTGTGAAATTTGTGATATTTTCCCATATTTACATTGAAATATTAAATCACAGATGAGATATGTGATCTATAATGAATAGCGAACTTAAACTTGAGAAGATTTCCAATTCTCTTTGGTCGCTCATAGGATCTTGGTAGGACCTATTGTGTAATTATCTTTTTGCCATGATCATGAATCAAACTATGAGATTTCATGCAATTACTTATTTTGAAGCCCAAAAGTTTGGATCTTGATTTGATAGATATTTGAGTGAAAGAGGGCCTTCTAGAATAAATGTTTTCCATAAACGTTTAACTTAGCTAACAATCATAGGTACTATAAGCTTAATTACTTCTGAATTGCTATAGAGCTAGGTGTTAATGAATTACAGGTTAGTGAGTTTATATGCTAGAATAAGCTACTGCAATTCACTAACTTATGTTGTATAAAATGCTAATAAGGAATCAATGAAATGGGAAGTTTATGGCCTACAATCTGACTATCCCTTTTGAGCAACATTTTGGTCATTTATATTGCCCCGATCGGGATATGTAGTATATTGTTAGAAAGTTTAGGAAGAGATATATCTAATGAATATTAGATAAGCAAGATCGGACTTCTGGATTAGAAGATACGAGCAGTTCTTTCTGACTGGGCAGAATTGTTAGAATTCTGCATTAATATGAATAGTAATTACGACGTTTCTCCAAACGGCACGAAATTAAATTTTGATCATCCCAATAGTTTGTGGATATGTTTAAATTAGAGAAAATAGTATAGGCAGGTGTCTAAGAGCCTGAATTTCTCGCTTATGAAATTAAAGACCAATATTTCGGCAAATGCACAGTTAGGGTATTTAATGCATATAATGAATTTTACTGGCGAACAGAAGTGGGCTATGCATATACACCTATACATATAGAGATGGTTAATGAACTCACGGCCCAGGTGAGGAAAGGGCCAAACCACTATATAGGAATGGTTGTTCCATATGTATTCGTATACGTACTGAGGTTAAGTTTTATTACCCGATCCCGACGTAGGGCTGGGAGACGCGTCAAGAGGAGCACATGCTGACCGGATAGAGCCTGAATCAGGTTAGTTACTCTTTCCTAGTTCCTACTCAGTGATGAGTATTTATTGGCTTTTGTTATTGCTATACTCTAGTATATTTTTTTGATGATCTCGATCATTACTTTGTTGACTATACACACATATCTGATATTGATTTGTTGGATTGTTCCATGATTTTGTGTGTATGCTTATTATCTGTGTAGTAGTGTTTACTATACCTGCCTTACCATTCATCGGCACGTGGTAGTGGGCACACGCAGGGACGGATCCAACATTTTTGTTTAGTGGGGGCATACTAATATTAAATATAAAATATAAAAAATATATAATGAAACACAAGCACATCAAAAGCTTTTTCATATAAAAGTAACATATATACCAATGTCTTTGAAAACGATGGAGGATATATTTCATTATCGATATTATAAAATACATATTTTTTCTATATATGTAATCAATACTACTTGTCTACCCACCTACTGCCTGCACCAATTCGCAGTCAAATAAAAACAAATCCTTATTAAAAACCATGAAAAAGACTAACAATGAGAGATAGGAATAAGGAATAAAGACTCGACACTAACCTGATTGCCAACGGAGAAGGACCAAAGGTGGCCCGATCTAACAACTGAAACCAAGGTGAGGAATGGGTAAAAGTGAGAGAACTAGAAAGGGACATAGCCGTAGAGTTAGAGTTGGGAAATAGAAAATGGGAAGCAAACTTTTTAAAATATATTTTTTTCATATAAGCCCTTAGAAAATTCTTTAATTGCTTTTGTATATGTTTTATTTTTTAGGTTTAGTGGGGGCAAATTGAAAATGTCAAAAAAATTTATTAAATACTAATAAATCTCTCAAATTTCAGTGGGGGCAGTTGCCCCCACTGCTCCCACTCTAAATCCGTCCATGGGCACACGTGAGCCTTGTATCCGAGTGGGGTGTGCCTCTACTTGGGTATGGTTGATCTGCTTACATGCTCGAGGCCCGGGATCTAGGGTCAGGGTGTGACACTTCATCTTCCCTACCCCCTTTATGAATATGCGCTTTCCTATAGAGCCTTTTATTCCTCCACTCATCCTCCTTCACCTTTCCCTATATCCAACCCTCCGCATTCCTACAACCCACTCACTATTCTTTCCCCCAGTTGCTAGCTAAGTGTTTAAGAACAGGAGGATATCTTCCCAAGCACACACCACTTCCCCCAAGCGCCAATGTTTAGTAGGGGCTTCCACCTCAGTAGCCGTCTTCCCGTCCGCCCCCCCCCCCCGCCTCCGCCCGCGCCAGGCTACCAGCGTTGACCAACAGCTCAAGGAACTTCAAGCCGACCTGTAGGCTATGATGGAAGATCAACACCACCTTCACGCAGACTTCCAGAGTGTCATGGAAACCAAGCAGCGTCTTATTGAGGGCCATCAGCAGCCGCACCGATACATCCAACGTATTCTGCTCCTACTCTACCTTCATACAGCAGCACTATCCTCCGTATCAGCCCCAACCTGACCACCATTTGTCACGACATAGGCACCACCGGCTGCCGCACCATTAATGAGGAGTATTTCTTTTTTGTTTTGGAACTTGGATGTGCATCTTGTGTTCTTATGTTAGTTAGCAAGGGACCTTCTCTACTACCCTTGTTATTTTCATTTTGCATCTTTAGTATAGATTTCTTCTTTTCCATTATGCGGTGCATATTCTCTTGATCTCTCTTCATTCTTCACTGGAACGAAGCCACAGTTTTATTAAATGCCTCAGGAAACACCCCGCATTCAAACACGAATTGGAACATTCATATCAAACCGAGAAATCTCAGTCCACCATCTCCTATGCACTTCATTGTTTATTTTTAATTAATTCATGCTTTACTGTTGCATTGAGGACAATGTAATCTTCTAGGTGTGGGGATGGGTAGCTAAGTAGGTGTTTAATTCATTGCAAATCTTTAAGTGTGGAGATGGTATCTTATCAATTCATTGCAAATCCTTATATATGAAATGCATGCTTAGTGTACACCGATGACGGCTTGTTGGCAAAATCTTTCAATTCTATTTTACTCTTAGTCTTCACCAATTGAGCAAAAACTTCTTTTTTCTTTTGGATTTTCCCATGAAAGACCCCTGACATTTAGAGAAGATCCTTGTACTTATCACATGTTCTAGTGACATTAGATAACCCATTACCATGTTTCCTTGACATTAATTGCTAAGTATTACACTCAATGCCTCCAAGAGGGTTCGTGACACTAGTCAAACTCCTAGCCCATGTAAGTATAGTTTTGAAAAATGAATAATTAAGTTTTGTATATAGAGACTAGGAGAATAAGAACTAAGATAGTGCTCCTTTAATCTTAGTGACAAAGTAAGCTTGGGTTTTTGGCTCCTAAACTGAGTGTCTCTTAAGTTGAAAAGTCACTCATGAGCATGAGTGCGTATATGTAAAGCTATAACCTCCTTAGTAGTTGGGTGTTCTATGCGAAATCGGCTTGTGCATCGCTCAGAAAAGGAGATTTACACTCTATGTTAATCTTTGGTCATCCGAAAAGTCAGATCCGTTAGGGATGCCCTACCGTAATATATATGAAAATAAAAGTGAAAAGAGACAAAATGAAAAGAAATGAACAAAAAGATGTTTTTACTTCCACAATGAGGGGCTAGCCGTTTTGTGCTTAGGGTCTCAAGAAGCCTCTACAGTCTACTGAGAGTATGCTAGTCACTATAAGACTTGGAAACATGCTAAGTGGAGTGAAGATTTTAATCTAGAGCGGTAATAAATAAAGTCATTGGATTGATCTAAATTCAGGGGGGTCGAAATAGGGAAATGCACATGTCATCTGTGAAACTTAGAGTGAAATAGAATTGCAATTATTTTAAAGCCGAGGTTGAACGCTTATCAATTCTTTGATTTTTCTTTTTGTTTTCTTGAGGACAAGCAAACTCTTAAGTGTGGAGATGTTATGATAAGCTTTCAAATGACAGTAACTTTGCATCACTTTTTCTTACATTCTTGCATGCAATTTGAAGCAATTATGGCCCATCGGTACTAAATTAGTGGTAATTTCTATCTACAAGGCATTTGAAGGCCTGAAGATAATTTTGCTGCATTTAAGCATCCACTGAGGCAGATTAAGTACAACTAAGTACTATACAGGTGCATGCACAAATATCACGTGCCCGTGTAAGTTTGTGCGGACACTTAGGCACCTGCATGACCAGCCATCTAGCACTCCCGAGAGCTCCATGGGCAAACATGCGCCCATGAAGCATCCCATATGGCCATCCCGAGAGCTACGAAAGCTTTCGAGGCACTTCCACGTGGGCCGTTTACGACACGAGAGCTACATGGGCACTCAGGCGCAAGTAAAGCTACCCGTATGGATTGCGATTTGGGTTGGCCCGTTTGTAATCTCTTCAGCATTGAGTTCATGTGAAACTAGTTTGACCCAGATCTATGGAGAGATTATAAATACTCTCAATTAGGGTTTAGAGGGGATTTCTCAACTCCATAGACAACCCTTGGGAGTTCTTTTGCCCATCAACCACCACCCATCCAAGGCATCATCGGCATCGAAAGGTGTAGTGCTTCATTAGAAGAGGATAGGAGGGAGTCTCGCCAGCAGTCCTCGCCCGCGGTAGAGGCAACGGCATATCACTACCCTATGCTTTATTTTATTTTCATCATCGTACTAGATTTGTGTCCCCCTTTGATGAGGAACTAACTTCCTAGGCATTTGGGTATGATGAACCTTGGGATTGTATTTTAATTTTTGACATTGAATGTTAATAGCTACTTGGTTGTTTATTCAATTTGTGATCTATTGAGTGTGATTCCATTAATTTTAGTAATCTACGTTATGACAATCTGATGCAGCGGGGGAAGAAGCAAATGCCTCCTCTGTCATGCAGGCGTGATTATAGAGGGTTTGTCAGGAGTCTTGGCCAGAAAGATCGGGGCACTAAGGAGAGCGACTCCTTAATATGCATTATTCCTACAAACATTCCAAGTAATAGATTCCCTAGGGCATCATCAGTGAGGATACTAGGTTAGTAGTCACCTCGAAAGGGGGAATGAAAGCATCTTAGGAATACTTGGTCCAATAGATTTCAACCATTAGTCTTAGTATTCATTCTCTATCCTATCGAGAGCCCGAGGGGGATTTGTCGCCCGAATACCCTTCTTTTATGATTGACTACCCTTGTGATTTTTCCACTATCTTGTTCAAATTCAATCTCTCTTGTTAGAATTAGCAATTAGGTTTAATTAGAACTCAACCCCTAATCCAGAGTAGACTAGATAATAGGTGAGCAGTTAGTACCAGTAGTTCACATAGTCTCTAAGGATCGATACCTGACTTCTCAGAGTTCACTATATTACTTGTTCCAACCTATGCAATTGCGGTAGCATTAGCTCGCAATCAGGGTCGTAATGGGTGGAAGTGTAATGCACAACCCCATATCGTTAGTGTTGCAAACAGGTGGAGCTTGATAGGCTGGGCCGAGCTTGAATTCAGCTTGAAATAGTCTAGCTCAAGCTCGAGCTAGAAATTAGCTCAAATAAGTTTGCTTGAGCTCGGCTTGATTTTAATTTCGATAGCTCGAGCTCCGCTCGATTTAGGTCGAAATTAAGAGCTAAGTATAATTTGGAAATCTCGAGTTTGGCTTGATTTAACTTGAAATTAAAAATTATTTATAAATTAATTTTTTTATATTATATATTAATATTAAGTATTAAATATTTTATTCATATGTTATATTATATAGGATTAATTACACTTTTCGTCCATGAAAATGGTGTCATTGTTCAATTTTATCCTTGTATTTTCAAAATGTTCAATACAGTCCTTGTGTAATGCCCAATACAATATTAGGGACCCAAATAGAACAAAATACGCAATACACAAGGACTGTATTGAACATTTTTTAAAAATACAAGGATAAAAGTGAACAATAACACCATTTTCAGGGACGAACATAAGAAAATATGCAATACACAAGGACTGTATTGAACATTTTGAAAATACAAGGATAAAAGTGAACAATGACACCATTTTCAGGGACGAAAAGTGTAATTAATCCTATTATATATTAATACTTATTAATATTTATATTATATATTACTATCTTATTACTAAATTTTGAACTTTCGAGCTCGACTCGGCTCGAAAGCTCAAAATTCTGAGTCGAGCTCGAGCTTTTACCGAGTCGATCTTAAGCTGCTCACAAATAGCTTAATTGTTTGATAGCCCTATGTATCGTTTAAGAACTTTTGCGAACTGGGTGTTGCAAAAGTGAGTGCCCCGGTCACTGATTATGGCTCTAGGAGTGTCGAATCATGAAAATTATTTCCTCAAGAACTTGACCACAATGCAAACATCACTATTAGGTAGAGCTTGTCCTTCCACCCATTTGGAGACGTAATCAACAGCAACCTAAATAAATTTGTTTCCATTGGAGCAGTGGAATGACCCATGAAGTTTATACCATAAATATCAAATACTTCACACACTTGGATCGAGCTTTGCTGCATTTCATCACGACGTGAGATATTTCCCGAACGTTGGCAACTGTCATACTGTTGGATATAATATTGGGTATCATGGAACAATGTGTGCAAGTAGAAACCTAAATCAATGATCTTCCTCACCATCTTATTTACACTATAGTTCCCGCCAATTGGTCCTACATGACAATGGCCCAATATCTTCCATCTTTCTTTGGAGCTGCATCTTCTAACTATTTGGTCGGTGCATATACAAAATAAATATGGATCATTGATAGTGTTGCTAGCCCGCAAGTGCACATGGTCGCTCAAGTAGTAAAGTACCCTAGAGGTAGGGTAGCCAAATCCACAGAGACCGGCACTAGTACTCACTAGAACTCTATTACCTAGCATAGAAACCATGGTTGGTGATGGATTTATCCTAATAAGAATCAACCTGAACTAAGTTAACAGTTGTCAATCTAGGGTTTATTAATCAGGAGAGTATAGTACCTCGGATGACTATCCCCCTAAAAATCCCTCATGACTAATCCTCTAATACTAGTAATGTAATTTTATCTATTGATGGACCGTGAAGAACCCTAAATTAGTTTAGTCCCGATCTCTCGGTAACCAAACCCTAGCCGTATGGAGGGTTCTCAACGTACATCAGCATTGTTATTGGTGTTCTATTGTTCTTACAATTAGGTTTTACCCTAATCCGAAAAGTGAGTTGTAGTTGCAAAGCAACCCAAGCGACTACCAGATCTCTCGGCGTACGCCTCCCCTATTGTCAATGCTAAGACCTAGATTGACCGCGATCTCTCATCATGCATCAAACAATTCTAATACTATGGCCAACGCTTTCCCACTAACAATTTGCAGAAATAAATAAAAGGAAAACTGATATTAAGAAGTATAAAGATTCAAAATTTCATCTAAGAGTTCAAATACCCGATGTACTACAAGGGGTTTAGCCTCTCATATTATTGACAAGTGATGCATAAAATCTGTAAGTATACAAGTCGTATCGAGTAATAGAGTGGACTCTTGAAAAGTCGGGTATCGAACCTCAAGGACCGAGAAGTACTAGTACTAACTAGTTATCTATTATCTAGTCTAAACAAAGATTAGCGGTGGCTTGAACTAATCTAAACTATGAAAAATTAAAAATTGCATATTACAAATAATGGATTGAATCTTGGTGTAAATAAATCATAAGAAGGGGGTATTCGGGCAATGAATTCCCCTAGGGTTCTCATAAAGATAGATAATGACTTTGAAGGTCACTAGTTGCAATGGATTGGACCAAGAGTTCCTAAGATGTTTTCACTCCCTCTCTCAAGGAGAAATACTAATCTAGTGCCCTTACCGATGTTCTAGAGAACCTATATCTTGTAAAGATTGTGGGAATAAAACATATTAAAGTCTCACTCTCCTTCGTACTCGAGCTCTCAGTGTACTCATAATCGCCTCTATTGAGGTATGCCCTCACATGAGGAGGTGATCGCTTTTTCCCCCGTTGCGTCGGATTGGATAATCCGGTCTCTCACAACGTAGATTACCCAAATACAATGAATGATACTCAATATATCTCAATCATGGAAAATAATTAGATAATCATTAACAAACAAAATCAAAGTTCATACATAACCCAAGGTTTCAATATGCCGAAATACCAAAAATATTAGTTCCCCGTGAAAGCGGAACACAAATCCAATACAAGAGAAGGAGAAAACATCAAAATAAACTCAATTAAACCTCTCTCCGATGTTCCCTCTGTTCTTGGGGTGTAGATTGGACCATTGATAACGATCTCCCTTAAAGACCTAGCTCGTTTGCAAGATGATCCCTTCAAACCCTAGCCATGAATGAACTCCAAGATCTCTAAGTCAGCCATAGAATGTCAGTATTTATAGGGGTTACGCCTTTCGGGTTCGTGTGCGGCCAACTCATGTGAAAATCTTGTGCAAATTGGGCCCAAAAATAGGCTATACGGGCATCCATAGGGCCATATATGGGCCTGTATATTCTTGCACATTCGTTCCCCAAGTCATATGGGCTGTATGCGGGTATGTAAGGAATGCATGCCTATTCGTACGGTCGTATATAAGACCGTATGATACCGTGTATAGCTTATACGGGCCGTATGGGAAAAATAGAAAAAGTTGGAATTAATGTAGTAGCTGCCCATATGGGTCCGTACGGGTGTCTGTACAGGCCCGTATGGTTGCCCGTATGCCTCTCAAAAATCCATGTTTTTACTCCATGTTTTTACTCCAAAACTTCAGGGAACTTCGCCATAATGTATTGGAATATTTGGTGGCTCTTTATACCTCCTAACTTTGACATTTTTGCCTCCGAAAGGCCTTCAAAAGTCTCCTTTCTCTTGAAATACCTTCAATGTGCCATGTTTAACAAAAATAACACTAATTAAGCATCGGTAGGCCACATTTTTGCCAAATGGCATGCAAAATATACATGAATGTAGTAAAAAATTACGCTCAATTGAACACTTATCACATATCTCCACACTTAAATTTTTGCTTGTCCTCAAGCAAACAAAACAATTAAAATAAAAGAATTGTTAAGTGTTTAACCTCTGACTAAAGAATAAGTGAATTCACTTTACTCAAAGTTTCACTATTGACATATGTATTCTCCTATTTCAACTCAGGACCCAGATTCATCTATTGACATTTGTTAATATAACTCTAGACAAAGCTTGTTCACTCTACATGCCATGTTCCTAAGTCCTAAAGTGACAAGCATATCCTCAGTGGACTCTAGAGGTTCCTTGAGGTCCTAAGTACGAAACAACTAGCCCTATATGGAAAATAAACTTTCTTTTTTTTTCTTTTCTTTTTAGTGTCCTTACTGATGATGTTCTAGGGAACCTAATTCTTGGAAGGATTATGGGAATAATACATCTAAAGGGCTCGCTCTCCTTAATACCCTGGTTCCCGGTGTACTCACAATCCTTTCTATTGGAGATGGTCTACACACAGGGAGGTGTTCGCTTCTTCCCCCAGATGGACTATGAAAATCCCTCCGGGCTTTCGCAACATAGAGGGATTCACTTACATTTTCACTTACATTAAAACATCCAATAGACTCATGTATTCAACCAAGCATTCAAGTATAGAGAAATAACATCAATTAAATCATATCCAAGGGTTCATCAATCATCCAAGCACCTACAAAATTAGCCCTCCATGAAAGGAGAGCAACAATCCAATATGTTGATGCCAAAAACTGGTCCACCTCACTCCTTGGCTATTGTGGCCTCGTGATCTGGTCTCAGCCTCTGACAAACGGTTAATATTTATAGTTGGGTGTGGGCGGCTTACTTACGCTTGCGAGCAGGGGAGGCGGCGGAGGGCACTCAACAATTCCGTCCTGAATTATCCACTGATAGACCTGTGAAGAGGAGGAGAAGTGATCGGAATTGGGCCTTTCTTCCCGGATTTAACTCCGATGCTTAAGTCAGAAAGCAGGGTAAGAAGTCCTAAGCAACGCTTTGTGTAATGTGTAGAGAATGTTTCTTTATTTTCCAGGATCCCTTCCTTTTTGTCCTTCCTCTCCTTTTATTGCAAGTGAGAGGCGGTTTAAGCAAATATCTTGCAAGGCGGTGGGGTAAGGCGGTGGGCTAGGTGAATATCTTCTAAGGCGGCAGAAAAATATACTCGCCTAAGCGTGTAGGTAGTCTGTAGGCAAGTAGAGTAAATATCTTGCCTTGTAGTAAGTGGATAAGGCCTACTTACTTGTAGAGGCGTTAGATATTTACTTCTCTTCTTCCACCTCACGCCTTGTATAAGAGGTAGGTTATAATTAGACGGACTTATTCGCAGGATTTATTGCTCACGTTATTGCCGAACGGAATTGTGCAAGGTTATTTGGTGATATTGCCGCGTGGCCAAAGATGCTACATGGCTGAGAAAACACGGTCCTGTGTGTGACAGGTGGTCCCTAGGTCAATGACATTTGTCTTACCAAATATATCCGTAACATAATACAAAGATGAAAACAATCAAAGAAATCATAATGGAAGAGACTACTGCATACACCATTGAGGGCTTCCCTTATTCCTCATCAATGTCTTCCCTTCTTCTTGCTCTAATCGCTTGAAGGTAAAAATCCTTTAGCTTCACTCAAGACCAACCCTTTTCCCAAACTGCCTCCCTCTCTTCTAAACCCTCATTAGTCGGCTTTTATATCTCTAGGGTTTTTAGGATGAGATTTACCATTTTGCCCCTTCTAGGTCTGCAAATTTGCTGGGAACTTACGACGTACCGGTCCATATACGGGCTATATACGGGCCCGTATAGCTTCCAGGTGCGTCGATACGACCATATATCAGACTGTATGGATGCCTGTATAGGCCATACGGGGTATTGTACGGCCCGAAAGGAAATCACTTGTATGGGCCTCGATTCTCCATATCCATACGGGCCGTATGGAAGCCTATATTCCCGTGTTCTTTCTCCTAGAATGCTTCGTTTCGGTCTTAATTTCTCTCGAAAAGCTTCCTTTCTCCTGGGGTCTTGATATCTTGCCCTATTTATCGAAATAAACACATTTTAAGTATCAATGGGCCAAAAATCCTCACAATTACATGCAAAGCATAGAAAAATATAGTATAAAATTATGCTCAAATGAACACTTATCACATATCTCTACACTTAAAGGTTTGCTTATCCTCAAGCAAAGAAAAGAAATTAACAAAATAAAAGAAAAGATAAGTATTCATCCTTTGGCCACAAAACTCATGACCCAACTCCGTTCAGGTTTACCATCCAAGTGTTTGTTCTCCCATTTCCACACTGGGGCTTAAATAGATCTCATGAAATTTATCAATATAGCTCTAGACAAAGCTTGTTCACTCCACATGCCATGTTCTAAAATCTTTGCAAGACAAGCATATCCTCAATGGATTCTAGAGAATCCTTGAAGCCCTATGACCAAAGAGACCGCCTTAGGTTAGATAAGTTGTGGACAAGTTGGTATTATTATTTTTTTTTTCGGATAGGGAATCCCTAATGGATCCGCCTTTCCCATACTAAAGGTCAATGTAAAGTGTAGTTCCTCCTCTTTGCAGAGTGCTCATGCTGATTAGGCACCGGAGCACTTTGGTACTAAGATGGTTACAACTCTGCATGGTTGTGTTCATGGTAAGTAGTGATTTTTTTAATCGAGGAACACTCTTATTAGGATCCAGAACCCCAAACTACTTCATTACAACAAGCAGCGGAGCACTGTCTTTATTCCTTCACAACTATTATGTACAACTACTTTATTCTCCCCTTACTTGTCCACTAGGTCATATTATGAGGGTTAAAGATTTGAACTAGTGCCAGGAAATCTCTTGGAGCCATTGAAGATAATGCTTAGCTATTAAAGTCAAGAGAACATGGCAATGGGTTATTTATTGTCTCTAAAAATCATGAGTATCACAAAGATGTTCTCTAAGTGCCCATAGCGTTTTATAGGAGAATTTAACAAAATTATATGCTAAGATGGTGCTCTAGAAATAGAGTTTGCCAACATTTTTCCTTAGGGCCTTCATCGAGGTATGCTAGTCATTAATAAAGATTTGGAATGAATTTCACTAATAACTACCTATCTCCACACTTAAAGACTTGCTATAGATGCAAAAAGACATAGGTAGCTACCCATCTCCACACTTAAAAATGTACATTATCCTTAATGTGTTCAATAATTCAAAAATTAAATTTGCATGGAGAAAAGTGAACTAAAACTTCCCCGATTAATTTGATGTGCCAATCGATTTCCATGAAGTTATTGCTTTGCCAATACCGGGGGATGTTGATACAAGTTTCGAATCTGCAAGAGAGAGAAATCATCATAACTCCACAAAAGAGATAATAGGAAATCAAAGGAGTCCACAGAAAGTAAAAACAAAGATAAGTTAAGCAGGGCGATGCCCTTGCTAACTAGTACAATGGTGCACAAATAAAAGAGATAAGTCCTAAGAATAACGAAATATAAAATAAAAGTAACACAAGAAAATAAAAAACAAGATAAGTCTCAATAATCAGAAGGTAGGATCATTTGCTGGTGCCTCGGGTGCTGCTCCTATTGGTCCCTGAGATGGAGGATGTGCAAATGGTGCCTGGCCTTGGATGAAAAGAGAGAGCTCAGTGAATTGGTCTCTCAGCCCGGCCCGGCTGCTTTCCGGTGAGGATGCAGGTCAGGTATCTGCGCTTCCGGCAAATAAGAATGGTATCCTGTATGGTGCGAATCTCAAATATATGCTCCACCAATCAATTGAAACGGCTCCTGTACTCTAAGGAAGGGAGCTGGCAAGCAGGTGATGGAAGATCGGAGTCCTCAGAGTCGAACTCCAGATCATCAGAACTATCTGCACCCTGGCCAACTAGGGTGTAGCGTCTACCGGAGTGCTTGACTAGCCCCATCTAACATAAAGTGCTCATCCCCAATGCGGTCATAAGCTGGAGCCACTGCATGTCCTCTGTCCTCTCCTCAAGACCCATCCCAATGATGAAGCAGGTGATGTAGGGTCACACATTGATGGCCTTGAGACGGGTGTGAGTCCTCTAATGCACCAAGTAGTCAGCGAGTATGTATCTCAGATGGATAGGCACTCGCTCGAGGATGTTGTATAGGATAAATAGGTCTATGAGGGTGACGACACCGGTACTATCATCCCTCCCTGCGATGGTGTGGCTAACCAGGGCGTGGATGTAGCGGTGAATCGGATCGCTCATGAGGGATGCCTTGTTGTTCCCGTGGCGTCCCCCAAGCTGAAGCCAACACCTCATGGTCATGAGGGTGTGCTCGGGGAAGGCGGTGAGGAGCTCTCTGTACTCATGAGTATCTATAGCCTCGCGATCGTAGAATCCCATATACATAGAGAACCGAGTGTAGCTCATGGTCCTCCAGTCCCCGAAGAGCTAAAAAGATATGGCGGTGAGGGATCGCTCAGATACGGCACTCTTGTCGGCCTCAAAAAGGCTCAGGACCTCCAAGGTAGCCTCCCGGAACACCTCATGGTTGATGGAGAACAACTTGTCCCAACCACCAACCAAAATATCCCCCGAACTCGATCTGTAATCCCGAGTTGAGTGGCTGATGGGAATTCCGCAAGTGCACGTGTCGTGATCAAGTAGTAGAGTGAACTATGAGAGTCGAGTGTCAAACCCACAGGGAATAGATTACTAGTATAAACTAAACTTCTATTATATAGTCTTGTCAAAGATTTGGTGGTTTTTGAGTCTAAATCTAAGGAATTAAAAGATTGGAGACAAACTTTGGAAATCGAGAATTAATTGAGAGAAAACTATAGCATGAGAATGAGATACTTAAGCATGAGTCCCCTTTGGATTTAATTCTAAAGATACATAAAGAAATCTATGAAGATAATTGGAGATTCTTGGCTCAAGAGTTCCTAAATTATATCCAATCCCTCTCTGAGGTGATTGGATAACTAATCTCCAAGGATTGTCTTAAGCTCAAGGGAACCTATATCTTGGAAGGATTGTGGGATTAAATCTCATTAAAGAGTCACTCTCCTTCTAGCACCCGAATCCCTCAGCGCACTCACAACCCTCTTTAATGGGGTATGTTCCTAATATAAGGAAGCGCTTGCTCTAGCCCTTGTATTGCACCCAAGTAATCTCTTCGGGCATCCTGCAACGTAGAAAGATTACAACCAATACAAAACATCCAATAGATATTCAAGCATACATCCAATCAATCAAAACATATAAATCAATATTTCATTAATACAATATCCAAAGGTTTCTCATATCCAAGTATCTATAAGATTAGTTCCCCATTAATAGGGAACTATAAACCAAATCAACAAGAATACAATCTAAAATAGATATGATAGAGAATACCGCTGGCAACTTTATAAGATTGATCCCCTTCTCTATCTCCTTCCTTCCCTCTCTCTCTCAGATTGGGGGAGAAGACCCCCAATCTCCATTCTCAATGATAAACTCTCTCCAAAGCCAACCTCCCCCTACTAAACCCTAAAGCCTCCTATTTATACCTTAGCTTAGGGTTTTAGAAGTGACAATGACGCTTATACCCCTACTTCGGTCTGCATTAAAAAGTGAGGGTTACGACATACAGGCTCATATACGGCCAAATACTAGCCCGTATAAAGCTCAGTGCCACATATATGGCCATATAACAGCCAGTATATGGTGCAGGTTTGAGTATACTGGCTAGTATACGGCTGTATAACACCACATATGAATTCATACGAGGTATATACCATCCAGGAAGGGACGATGTGTAGGCCATTCACTCTAGCCAGTAGCATACGGCTATATCCACCCCGTATGCCTTCCTGTTTGCTCCAGAATAGCGTTGGTTCGGCCTCTTTTTGACCTCAAAATGTTTCCTTTCTCTCGGAGTGGCTTCTATATGCCCTGTTTAACAAATATAAATCTTTTTAATTATCGGAAGGCTATAGTTTATGAAAATGGCATGTAAAACATACAACAAAATAATAGGAAAATATGCTCTATTGAACACTCATCAAATATCTCCACACTTAAGCGTTTGCTTGTCCTCAAGCAAATAAAACAATTAAAACAAAGGAAATGATGAGTGTTCAACCTCCGGCTATAAAATAATTGGTTCTTCCCTATTGCAAGCTCACCATCTAAAGATGCATTCTCCTATTTCCATACCGGGACCTAGATTATATCTTGTGTTTCGCTTCCTCACGGCCCTAGATGAACATCTTCACTCCACATACCATGTTCAAGAGTCCAAGCAAGATAAGAATTCCCTCAATGGACTCTAGAAGATTCTTGAGGCCATAAGCTTCAAGACAACCAACCCTCTATTGAGAACATAGTGGACAAGTTTGAGAAATTTCAAGTTATGTACACACAAAAGCCCTCTTTTTTTTTCCGGGTAGGGCATCCCTAATCGATCCGACTTTCCCGTGCTAATGATTATTGTAGAGTGTAGGCCCTGTTTTCTTCAGGATGCACATGCTGTTTAAGCACCAGAGCACCCGAATACTAAAAGGGTTACAACTCTACCTAGATGTGTTCATACTTAGAAGTGATTTTCGAATTGAGGAACACCGTGATTAGGAGCCTGGACCCCAAGCTACTTCATCACAACAAGTAGCGGAACACTGTCTTTATTATTGTAGCAACTAAACTACTATGTACATGTAGTGCCACGGATCTTCTTAGAGCCATTGAGAGTAATGGCTATCAATTAAGGGTTAGAGGCTCAAATAGTGCCACGGATCTTCTTGGAGCCATTGAGAGTAATGCTTATCAATTAAGGTCAATAAAATATGGTAATGGGTTATCTATTTTGACTAGTGAGTTTGAATTCCACAATGATTGTCTCCAGATGTCCATAGCATGTCATAAGAGAATTCGAAAAAATTTGGGTGATAAGATGGTACACTAAGAATAGAGTGAATCAGTATATTCTCTAACAATGCTATCATTAGTGCATTCCAAAATTGCTCATGTATAGAGAGATTTACAATGAATTCCAAAAGTCTATTAGCTACCTATCTCCAAACTTAGAAATTTGCAATAGCTCTGTAAGTGGATAGGTAGCTACCCATCTCCACACTTAGAATGGTGCATTGTCCTCAATGTATGAAATCAAACTCAAGTAAAATATAGAAAAGAGTAAAAACCAAGGAGAAAGGTAAACTGAGACTTCCACGGTGAGATGATGATACCCTTGGTGGTTGAGGGTTTGATCGTGTAGAATTTTACCAGGGTGTCTCTTGTTCGTCCGTAATTCTACAAAGGAAAAGAGATCATCATAGGTCCAAGACAAATCAATAGAATAAAAACTACAGAAATGAAATGTAGAGGATGAGACTAGCAGGGAGAGCCCTTGCTAATAGTACACAAGATATAAGAGTCTGAAAATATAACAAAATAAACACAAGTCTAGATGAAATGTCTCAATCGTCTGTGTGTGTCTGCTCATCGGATGCTGGTGTTGGTTCCATAACTGCGTTACTAATTGCTATGACGGTGAATGTACAAGTGAGTGTAATAATTTCATCATCCCCTTCATTATCTTTAATACGTGGGCGTGGGCTTTCCATTCGAGGTGGTGGTAATGGTGCGGCAACTCGAAAGTGTTGTTGGGGAGTAGTAATGGTATCCTCACGCTCAGGTTGTTCTTGGCCATGGAGTATTTGTTCTTTTGAAAGTTAGCCTTCACCAATGTACCTGCAAAAAGAATACTCAAGAGCATGTTAGTACATTGGAAAGATGGAGAAGATACAGGTGGGCAGTTAAAAGCATACGGGTCCTTGTATGGCCTTATGGTAGGCCGCATACCCCTGAATTTCGCTTAATGTGAATGTGGGGGTATATACGGCCTAATATATGGCCATATAAACCCCCGTATGGTATCACCTGGGTTGTATATGGGACAGTGTACAGCCATATACATGCCCATATTGACCTGGCAATTTAAGCTCATGTAAAGGACCCTCTATATGGGCTAGCATATGGCCATATAAAACCCTGTATGGTCCTTAGGGGCGTCTATACGGCATGTATAGGACTGTATAACGCCCCGTATAAGACCTCGGTTGGCTTGTGAAGCCAACTTTGGGTCACTCTTGGTTGTCACGACATAACCTAACAGGAATTATCAATATGGTGCTCATAAAAGTGCAGCTAGCATGATGAGTCTAATGATGCAAATGGGAAGAATGAGACACAACATCATGTTATTCCAAACAACTCTAACTAGTACAAAACAAGATTAGAAACAAAACAAGACTTGGGTTGCCTCTCAAGAAGTGCTTGTTTAACGTCACGAGCTTGACGTACCTTGACCTTACTTATGGGGGTTCATATATATAAAATCGTCCAACAGCTCCTCTAGTAAAGCACTTACCAAACAATATACTGCCCAAGTTGGTATAGATAGAACAAGTTTTTTCTTTTATACCTGGGTCATCCTCATATGGTGATTAAGTTGAAGGATTAGTGGTTACCGCTTTTTTCTTCACCTTTCTCCAAGTATATCCACCAACGATGAGTGTTTGCTCCTTCCACTTTGTCCTATGCTTTGCCTTCAGGGAAAACCTTGATGTTGTAGAGATGTTTAGAAGCTCTTCCCGACCCTCATTCAGTTCTTCTACAAATTGGCACATTGGGTCGGTTTGCAGCAGGTCTTCCATGCACTCGGCAGTTATTTTATCAACATCATCAACACTATAGGATGTGTCATCATGATCCATGTTGTGTCGCATGGCTTCAGGGAGCTTGAACACTACTTCTTGGTCCCTTACTCGAAGTGTCAATCTTCCGTGAGCATGGGCTTCAAGGCTTGAGTCGTGGCTAAGAAAGGACTGCCGAGTATAATTGGTACATCAACATTTTCATCCACATTGAGAAGTACAAAGTGGGCTGGGAAGACAAACTGATTAATCTGGATGAGCACATCTTCGGCTAGCCCCTTGGGGAGTCTCACAAACCTATCTGCGAGCTGAAGTGTCATCCATGGTTGCTTTGGTTCAGTAAGACCCAGCTTCATATATAATTTATATGGCATCATATTAATGCTCGCACCCGATCGAGTCCGCCAATGCTTTTTTTATGATCCCTTCACCAAGTATGCAAGGGACGACGAAGCTTCCTGGGTCTTTCAGTTTCTTGGGTAGCTCTTGTTGCAACACCGCCGAGCATTGAGCATTTAATGTGACGGCACCCAAATCTTCCAATTTCTTCTTATTGGATAGGAGCTCCTTCATGAATTTAGCATATTTGGGCATTTGGGATAAGACCTCTACCAATGGTAAATTGATGTGTAATTGCTTCACCGTGCTCATGAATTTTACAAATTGAGCATCTTCTTTATCCTTCCTGAGTCTCGCCAGATATAGGATTTGAGGTTGATATGCAGGTACGGGTGGTTGCTCTACCACTTTTTCCTTCTCTTTTTAATGCCCATTAGAATTTCCAATCTGTTCTATTTCTTCAACCTCCACGGTGCTCTCGACTAGAGGAGTTGTAACGGGTAACTCCACTTCTTAGCCACTTCTTAGAGTAATGGCTTTGCAATGCTCCCTGGGGTTCTCTTTGGTATTCCCCGGGAGGCTACCTTGCGGTCTCTCCACTATGTTCTTGCCCATTTGTCCCATTTGATTCTTCAAACCTTGGAACGAAGCTTGCAAATTCCTGATTGCCATGCTAGTGTCCTGCATAAATTTTTCTAGTTAATCTTCCAGGTTGGGCTTCTTCTCTTGCGGTGGCCTCGGAGTTGGTTGAAATCCCAGGGGATATTTCCCCGCTTGAGGGTTTCCATATGATAGGAGTGGGTTGTTCCATTTTGGGAGTTACGGTTGATATTGATCCTCCAGCATTCTTGGTACATTTCCCATGTATTGCACTTGTTCCATTGGGGCTGTTTCAGTGCTTATAATTGGAAATCTTGATACTTCATGCCCTCCCCCACATGTGGTGCAAAACATCACTGAAATAGGGGTCGAACTGCTGTTGGGCTGAGCTTTGTTTCTGAATGTGAGGAGGTCAATTTTCTTGGTCAATGTATCTAGCTTCTCAGCAAGAGCAGTGTCTATGGTGGGGGCTTTATCTAATGAACACACGACTTTGATATGTTTGTCTCTTGTAGACAAATGAGCCTCATTTCCTGCTATGTCTTCAAATATCTTTCCGGCATCTTCGGGATACTTGTTACTCAAAGACCCTCCTTCAGCACAGTCGACAAATTGCCTATTGACGTTGTCCAACCCATTATAAAAGGTGTGAACCTTGCTGCAGGGGTCTAGACCATGTTGTGGACAACAACGAAGCAACTCTCTAAACCTTTTATAAGCTTCAGAAAATGTTTCAGCCCCATTTTGCTTGAAAGCATTGATCTCGAATCGAGGCTTTGCGGCCTTGCTCTGTGGGAAGTAGCGGCCAAGAAACTTTTCAAGCATGTCAGCCCATGTGTGAATAGAACCGGGGGGAAGTGAAGTGAGCCAAATATAAGCTCCACCTCTCAAACTCCATGGGAAGAGTCGCAATCTAATGGCTTCATCGGAGACCCCATTCGGTTTGGATATGTTGCAAATCTGAAGAAAGTTTGCTATGTGGGCATGAGGGTCTTCATCCGGTCTTCCATCAAATTGTACTGAATTTTGGAGTATATTCATCGTGGTGTTCTTGATCTCAAAGGCGTTGATATTGACATTTGGGGGGTGGATGCTGAATTCTTCCTTAGTATAATGAGATCTCTCATACTAAGCTAATGTTCACCTTCGTTCTGCCATGTCGGGCACTTTATCAGTTTTAGTGCCAACTTCAACTGTAATTGAGTTCTCTTACAGTGAAGAGGGACCCAAAGGTGGCGCCTCTATTTCTCTCAACCTTCGAAACAGAGCTCTTTCAATCTCACTATCTTATTCAAGCAGTTCCTTGTTTTTCTTATGGGTCATGTAGTAATTCCATTGCAAGTAGAGATGTAGGAGGAAAAGTTAGTATCCAAGAAATCAAAAGAAATAAAAGAAAATAAAATAGGAAAATAAATGAGTAAAATAATAAAATCCTAGCCTAGCTAGTAATTCTATTCTCCAGCAACGGCACCAAAAATTTGATGGGAATTCCACAAGTGCACAGGTCGTGATCAAGCAGTAGAGTGAACTATGAGAGTCGAGTGTCGAACCCACAGGGAATAGATTAATAGTATAAACAAAACTTCTATTATGTAGTCTTGTCAAAGATTTGGTAGTTTCTGAGTCTAAATCTAAGGAATTAAAAGATTGGAGACAAACTTTGGAAATCGAGAATTAATTGAGAGAAAACTATAGCATTAGAAGGAGATACTTGAGCATGAGTCCCCTTTGGATTTAACTCTAAAGATACATAAAGAAATTTATGAAGATGATTGGCGATGCTTTGGCCAAGAGTTCCTAAATTATATCCAATCCCTCTCCCGAGGTGATTGGATAACTAATCTCATAGGATTGTCTTAATCTCAAGGGAACCTATATCTTGAAAGGATTGTGGGATTAAATTATATTAAAGAGTCGCTCTCCTTCTAACACCCGAATCCCTCAGCATACTGACAACCCTCTCAAATGGGGTATGTTCCTAATACGAGGAGGCGCTTGCTCTAGCCCTTGTATCACACCCAAGTAATCTCTCCAAGCATCCCACAACGTAGAGAGATTACAATCAATGCAAAACATCCAATAGACATTCAAGCATACATCCAATCAATCAAAACATAGAAATCAATATGTCATTAATGCAATATCCAAAGGTTTCTCATACCCAAGTATCTATAAGATTAGTTCCCCATTAATGGGGAACTCCAAACCAAATCAACAAGAATACAATCTAAAATAGACATGATAGACAATACTGTCGGCACCTCTATAAGATTGATCCCCTTCTCTATCTCCTTCATTCTCTCTTTCTCTAAGATTGGGGGAGAAGACCCCCAATCCCTATTCTCAATGATAAACACTCTCGAAAGCCAACCTCCCCCTCCTAAACCCTAAAGCCTCCTATTTATACCTCAGCTTAGGGTTTTAGGAGTGACAATGACGCTTCTACCCCTGCTTGGGTCCGCAATAAAAAGAGAGGGTTACGACATAGAGGCTCATATACGGCCGTATACTAGCTAGTATAAAGCTCAGTGCCACATATATGGTCATATAACAGTTAGTATACGGTGCAGGTTCGAGTATACTGGCTAGTATATGGTCGTATAACACCCCGTATAAATTCATACGTTGTGTATACCATCCAGGGAGAGACGATGTGTAGGCCATTTACTCTTGCCAGTAACATACGGCCGTATGCACCCTGTATGCCTTCCCGTTTGATCCAGAATAGCGTTGGTTCAACCTCTTTTTTACCTCAAAATTCTTCCTTTCTCCCGGAGTGGTTTCTATATGCCTTGTTTAACAAATACGAAGCTTTTTAAGTACCGGAAGGCTATAGTTTATAAAAATGACATGTAAAACATACAAGAAAATGATAGGAAAATATGCTCTATTGAACACTCATCTGTGACCCCCATCTATATAAAGCGGAGTGCAGCCCAAAGGGTTTGGCAGTCAAACGATAGTAACGGTGGAGCAAGCGCTACGCCTCAAATTGTGGTACACCGGAGGAGGAACCCTCTCCGGTCTTGGGTTTCTTCGAGGTGGTGAGCTTTCAAGGCATGTCTGCAAAATAATTGAAAAGGGTTTTAGTGTGAAAGGAAATATCACAGAAGCACTGAAGAATACGCACTACGGCCCTTAATCGGCCCTATACGGGCTGATATATAGCCCGTATGACACTGTCTGGTAGCTATACGGGCATATATATAGCCCGTATGCGCCTGGGCGCTGCGGTGCTATCGGCTATGGTGATTTCTTGCCCCATTTACATCCAAATCATACCCATTTGACATTCTAAACTTTAAATATGCCTTTAATCAATGTATTGCAACAAAAATTCGACGCAAGAACATAAATTCATCACCCATTCATTCAAGATTCATTCATTCAATCCCTAGGGTTCTAAACATGGAGAAGATGAAATAAATTGACAAATCAAACAATTAGAGATCATACCGAGGGAAGAAACAAGCCCAAAATCAAGAAGCGAGGTCACGCCAGTGAGGAAGAGGTTCAGATTGACGTGGAGAGGGGTGAGGTCAGCTAGGTCTTGAAAAAGAAATGATGGGGCGCCTTTTATAACGCCCCAACTTGTGCCCCTGGACGACCTTGTACGGGCTCACATACGGGCCGTATGATACCCTGTATAGGTTATTTGTGGGGTCATACAGCCATATAACAACACGTATGACAACCCGTATGGACCTGGGTTTGGCCTATGCAGCCAATCCAAGATGCCATCTTCCTCGCGCTACCTTGCAAAAATTATGAATCTAGGACTATGAATGAACAACAACCAGCAGGATGATACAAAATAGTATGAAAACGGATATGAAACATGTCATTCATTTATTCCAAACACACACAATCTAACTAATCAAAAGAAAATTTCAACTAAGGAAAAAGAAATTTTCAAGAACTTGGGTTGCCTCCCAAGAAGAGCTTGTTTAACGTCACTAGCTTGACGTACCTTCACCTTACCTTATCGGGGTTCAAATACCTTGAAGCTCTCATCGACTCCTCTCTTGATGGCCTCATTATGGTATAATTTGAGCCGATGACAATTTACCTTGAATGTACCCCCATCATTGTGATAAATCTCTACTGCACCCTAAGGGTAAACCTTGGTAACGAAGAAAGGTCCGGACCACCTAGATCGCAACTTCCCTGGAATTAGTTTAAGTCTTGAGTTGAACAACAATATATGGTCTCCCTCCTTTAATTGTTTATGACGCTTTAGTGCTTGAATATGACGCTTCTTGATCCAATCTTTATATAATCTTGAATTTTCATATGCGAATAATCTCTATTCTTCAAGCTCATCTAATTGGAATTTCAGTTCAAGGCCGACGAGGGAGGTGTCCAAATTAAAGAATTTGATTGCTCAATAAGCTTTATGCTCAAGCTCAACTGGCAAATGACATGCTTTTCCGTAGACAAGCCTATAGGGAGTACTACAAATTGGTGCCTTGTAAGCAGTACGATAGGCCCAATCTGCATCATCCTATTTGTCCGCCCAATCCTTCCTATTATGTATGAGTGACCGTTCAAGGATTCTCTTCAGTTGTCTATTGGATACTTCCACTTACCTGCTTGTTTGGGGGTGGTAAGGTATAGAGGTCGGTAGACTTTACTATAACGCTTAAGGATCTTAGCAATTTGCGCGCTGCAAAAATGTGTCCCCCGATCACTAATAATGGCCCTTGAGGTTCCAAAATGAGAAAATAATCTTTTGAGGAACCCAACAACTCCGCTTGCATCATTGGTTGGTAGGGCTTGCGCTTCTACCCACTTGGAAACATAATCTACCGCAACCAAGATAAATTTGTTTCCGCGAGAAGTAGGGAAGGCCCCATAAAATCGATTCCCCAAACATCAAATACTTCACATACTTGGACCGACTTTTTTGGCATTTCGTCTCGCTTAGATATATTGCTGGCCCGTTGACACTTATCGCAAGATTGGATATATCTTTGTGCATCATGAAATACGGTTGGCCAACAGAACCCGGCATCGAGAATCTTCCTTGCCGTCCTGTTTGCACTGTAGTACCCACTTGTAGGCCCTGTGTGACAGAGCTCCAGAATTTTCAGCCCCTCTTCCTTCGATACGTATCTCCCGATGACTTGATCAGCGTAGACTCAAAAAAGGTAAGGATCATCCCATACATAGTATTTTAACTCCGCGAAAAACTTCTTCTTTTGCAGGTAGTCATAGGATTTGGGAAGGGATCCAACAACCAGATAGTTTGCAATGTCGGTAAACCAGGGTGTTTCCTTTTCCTCACTAATCACTTGCATTTGTTGTTGCATCACTTGGAAACTATATAAGTATTCTTCGGGGAATTCCTCTTTGATATCCCCTTCCTTTAACAAGTCTCTGCTCGGGTTCTCCAAATGGGATAAGTGATCAGCAGCTAGATTTTCAGCACCCCATATGTCTTTTATCTCCAAATAAAATTCTTGTAGCAGAAGTACCCAGCGAATCAATCGTGGTTTAGCTTCGGGTTTAGTCAAGAGAAAGCGCAACACCGAATGATCGGTGTACACCACAACCTTAGAGAGTACCAAGTATAGTCGGAACTTATCATATGCAAATACTATGACAAGGAGCTCCTTTTCGATGGTAGTGTAATTTGCTTTGGCTTCAGTCAAAGCTAGTCTAATAGATGGGTTGAAAATGTTTGTTCTTTCGTTGCCCCAAAACTGCACCAACTACATGGTCACTTGCATCACACATGAGCTCGAATGGGAGACTCCAAGCCGGGGTGGTCTTGATTGGAGCTTGTACAAGCTTCTTCTTCAAGATAGTGAAAGCCACTCGGTACCCTTCGTCAAACTCAAAGGGGGCATCTTTTTCTAGTAGTTTCGTCAATGGCTTAGCTATCTTAGAGAAGTCTTTTATGAATCGCCTGTAGAACCCGGCATGCCCCAAAAAACTTCTGATGGCTTTCACTGAATTTGGTAAAGATAGCTTTTCAATGGTGTCAACTTTTACTTTATCCACCTCAATAGCCTTGCTCGAGATCTTGTGGCAAAAAAAAATCCCTTCTTGGACCATGAAGTGACATTTTTCCCAACTCAATACCAAACTGGTCTCCTCGCATCTGGCTAATACCTTCTCTAGATTTACGAGACAAAAGTCAAATGAATTCCCAAAGACTGAGAAGTCATCCATTAATACCTCCATAATGTTTTCCACAAAATCTTTGAAGATAGCTAGAATACATCGTTGAAAAGTGGCTCGAGCATTGCATAATCCAAAAGGCATACGGCGGTAAGCAAATGTACCATATGGACAAGTGAATGTGGTTTTCTCTTAATCTTCGGAGGCGATGAGAATTTGGAAGTATCCTGAAAAACTATCTAGGAAACAATAATAGGAATGTCCAGCTAACTTCTCAAGCATTTGATCAATAAATGGTAACGGAAAATGGTCTTTCCTTGTAGCATCATTCAACTTTCTATAATTAATGCACACTCTCGAGCCGGTGACGGTTCTTGTAGGGATTAAGTCATTCTTCTCATTGGTGATCACCGTCATTCCTCACTTCTTTTGTACCACTTGGACCTGGCTCACCCATACCCTATCTGAGATAGGATATATGACACCGGTACCAAGAGTTTGAGCACTTCTACCTTGACTACTTCCTGCATATTCGGGTTTAGCCTCCTTTAAGGTTGAATAGAGGGTCGGTAGTTGTCTTCCATACGGATTTTGTGGGTGCAGAATGATGGACGAATCCCCATGATGTCGGATATCTTCCATGCTATCGCCTTCTTGTGCCTCTTAAGGACCTGCAACAACTTCTCCTTCTGCAAACCAATCAAGTTGGATGCAATGATGACCAGGATCTTCAAATTTTCAGCTAGAAAAGCATACTCAAGGTGACAAGGCTATTCTTTCAATTCAAGCTATGGGGGCTCATCTATTGAAGGTTTTAACTTCCGCATATTCTTATCTAGTTCCTCCAGTTCTGCATCTAATTCTACGGTGGATTCATCTTCTGAATCTGAGGATGTACTATTATGCTCCACATCTTATATGAGGTCAACATTCATAGTCACTTGACCTCGATTGGGATTCTCCTCTTCAACTAATTCCCTTGAAGGCAAAGAAACTTTGTTCTGCTTATTTAGGAATTCCATTAGGACTTCATGATCTCCTCGAGCATCGAGGTAGTTTCTGAACACTATAAAGAATACAATTCCTCAAATTGAGTGGCTTCCAACAAGTGTCCTTGTGATGAATTCATGGATTGATTGGATAGCTTTTCTTCAATCCACCGATCTAATGCCTCCCACTTTTGAAATATTACGCTTCTGGATATAGCCATATGATTCTTCGCATGGTATTCAAAAAGCAAGGATTAGTAAACACGAAATTAAATGAATATAGACGTAAAATAGAGAGAAAGAAAAATGACTAAATTAGTAAACTCCTAGCTTTCCTACTAGTCCAATTCTCCCCGGCAACGGTGCCAAAACTTTGATGCGATGCAACCGCAAGTGTACGGGTCATAATCAAGTAATAATAGTGGACTCAAAGGCAGGGTTATTGAGATCAAACAATCATAAAAGGTGGATGCCCAGATAATTGAATCCCCTTTGGACTTCTAAGGGAAGGATGATACTCTCTATCTTGACACTTGGTTAATTCTTGGCCAAGGGTTCCTATGGTGCATTCACTCCCTTTTTCGAGGCGAATTACTAATCCTGGTGCCTTTACCGATGATGTTCTAGGGAACTTAATTGTTGAAAGTATTATGGGAATAATACATCTAAAGGGCTCGCTCTCCTTAATACCCGGATTCCCGGTATACTCACAATTCTTTCTATTGGAGATGGTCTACATATGGGGAGACATTCGCTTCTTCCCCCATATGGACTATGAAAATCCCTCCCGGCTGTAGTAACGTAGAGAGATTCACTTACACTAAAACATCCAATAGATTCATGAATTCAACCAAGCATTCAAGAATAGAGAAATAACATTAATTAAATCATATCCAAGGGTTCATCAATCATCCAAGCACCTACAAAATTAGCCCTCCATGAAAGAAGAGCAACAATCCAATGCAAAGATGAAAACAATCAAAGAAATCATAATGGAAGAGACTACTGCATACACCGTTGTTAGCTTCCCTTATTCCTCCCTAATGTCTTCCCCTCTTCTTGCTCTAATGGCTTGAAGGTGAAAATCCCCAAGCTCCACTCAAGACTAACCCTTTTCCCAAGCTGCCTCCCCCTTTATTAAACTCTTATTAGTCGGCTTTTATACCTCTAGGGTTTTTAGGATGAGTTTATCGTTTTGCCCCTTTCTAGGTCTGCGGATTTGCTGGGAACTTACGACATATGGGCCCGTGTATGGGCCATATACGGGCCCGTATAGCTTTCAAGTGCATCCATACAGCCGTATATCAGACCGTATGGATGCCCGTACAGGCCATACGGGGTGCTATATGGCCCCAAAGGAGATCACTTGTATGGGCCTTGATTCTCCAGGTCCATATAGGCCATATGGAAGCCCGTATGCTCGTGTTCTTTCTCCTAGAATGCTCCGTTTTGTACTCAATTTCCCTCGAAAAGCTTTCTTTCTCTTGGAGTCTTAATATCTTGCTCTGTTTATCGAAATAAACACAATTTAAGTATCGGTGGACCAAAAATCCTCACAATTACCTGCAAAGCATACTAGAATATGGTATAAAATTATGCTCAAATGAACACTTATCAGTTGCCTCCCAAGAAGCGCTTGTTTAACGTCACTAGCTTGACGTACCTTATTCTTACCTCATGGAGTCTTGAAAAGGGTGTGCTCCTCCCGGCTACATATTGCATAGCTACTTCCAAAGAACAAAATACATACCTGTCGGTGTAGTAGGTTGTGGAGGGTTCCGACTAATTGCCTTTAGGCCTCCACGGGAATAGTTTGGGCCGGGAATTGTTCAATCATGACTTGGGCGAATCCTCCGATTGAATCATCCTCCTCACTTCGTGTGTTATCCTGGATATGTCTCCTTTGTGCTTTATGTGTAGGTCAACTTTGAGGTAGAGGATTTCTTCAAGTGTTTTCGGTCTTGCCCTTCTACCACTTCATCCTTCTCTACACCAACACATTCTTCCATCTCTTCTGCCTCTTTGCTCTCTTCTTCTATAGTGGAATTTCCAAGTGGAACTTCTACTACTTATCCATGACTCTTTTGTTCATCATAAATTATTTTGAGAAGTTCTCTAACTTTGTTCTCAATTTGGTAAAGGGAGGCTTGTATTTTGGCAACCCTGACATCATTGATCAGCATGTATTTTTCTAAAACCTTTTCCATAGTGAACTCTTTTCGTTGTGTTGGATTATACTAAAAACTTAGAGGATAACTAGGTCACTGTTCTTGAGGTGGAGAATATAAACTAAAGCCTTGTTGAGGACACCGGCATTGTGGTTCATTTTGATAGCTCAGATAGCTTGGTTGTCCCCCCCAATATGGATTGTAGACATTGTTGAATGGGCTTCTTTGAATTGGTGTATTGCTTAAAATTATGTTGATCTTTTCTATAAGCGCATCAATTGAACCTTCTAAATCTGACCTTGCACGGAACATTGTACCTTGCTCTGAGGAGATCAAAAGAAACAAGTCAAAGATTTTTTTATTTTTATATTAATCAAGAAAAATAAAAACTAAAATTAATGACAAAAGTTCCTAGAAGTCTTGGTCCCTAGAAACGACGCCAAATACTTGATGCGCAAAATCCGCAAGTGCACGGGTTGTATCAAGTAATAAAGTGGACTAAGAAGTCGGGTATCGATCCTCAAGGAGAAGGACTAGTACCCACTATTCCTCTATTATCTAGTCAATCCAAAAGTGAGTGATTGTCATCTAAACCTAAAAATAAGAAATTGAAAATACAAGCAATGGGATCAAATCAACCTTGATAGCAATCAATCATAAAAAGGGGATACTTGGGTAATGAATCCCCTTTGAATTTATATTCTAAAGATAGATGAAGCTCTCACTATGTTGATACTTGGTAGAATCCTGGCCAAGGGTTCCTAAGATGTTTTCACTCCCTCTCTCGAGACGAATTACTAACTTAGTGCCCTTACTGATGATATTCTAGGGAACCTATATCTTGGAAAGAGCGTGGGAATAAAACATATTAAAGACTCGCTCTCCTTAGTACCCGAGCTCTCGGTGTACTCACAATCCCCTCTATTGAGGTATGCTAGCACACGAGGAGGTGCTCGCTTCTTCCCCTGGTGCGTCAGATTGGATAATTCGGGCCCTCACAACGTAGATTACCCAAATATAATGAATGACACTCAGTAGATCTCAATCATGGAAAACAACTAGATAATCATTAACAATCAAAATTCGAAGTTCATACATAACCCATGGTTTCAACATGCCCAAATACCTAAAATATTAGTTCCCCATGAAAGGGGAACACAAATCCTATACAAGAGAAGGAGAAAACATCAAAATAAACTCAATTAAACCTCCCACCGATATTCCCTCTGCTGTTGGGGTGCAGATTGGACCGTTGATAAAGATCTCCCTACAATCCCTGGCTCGTTCCCAAGATGATCCCGTCAAACCTTAGCAATTAATGAACTCCAAGATCTCCAAGTCAGCCCAAATGGTAGCCAAAGGCGAAGAGATGCCTTCCTAACCGTAGAACGTTGGTATTTATAGGGGTTATGCCTACCGTGTGGGGCCAAATCATGTGTAAATCGGGTGCAAATTGGGCCCATAAATAGGCCATATGGGCATCCATATAGGCGTATACTGGCCCATATATTCGTGCAAATTCGTTCCCAGAGCTATACAGGTTGTATGCGGGTCTGTATGGAATGCATGCCCATTCGTACGGTCATATATCAAATCGTATGATATCCCGTATAGCTTATAGGGCCGTATGGGAAGAATAGAAGAAGCAGGAATTACTGTAGCAACTGTCCATATAGGTCCGTATGGGCGTCCATATGGGCCCGTATGGTTGCCCGTATGCCTCTCAAAAATCCATGTTTTTACTCCAAAACTTCATGGAACTTCACCATAATGTATTGGAACATTTGTAGGCCCTTTATACCTCCTAACTTTGGCATTTTTGCCTCCGAAAAGCGTTCAAAAGTCTCTTTTTTCTGTGGAAACACCTTTAATGTGCTCTATTTTACAAAAATAACACTCACTGGGCATCGATAGGCCATATTTTCACCAAATGACATGCAAAATATACATAAATGTGGTATAAAATTACGCTCAATTGAACACTTATCAACAAGCATCATAATAAATAAGGAGAGAGATATAAGAAGACTCATAGACTCCCTAGCACGATACTTCCTTCGCCTTCGACTTCTCTCTGAAACCCTAGCCGTCGATTCATATATACACCTAAAGTCCCCTGGAAAAGTTGAATCCACAGCCTTTTATAAGTTTTCGACTTTACGCCACATGCCCATGTCATTTGTTACATGGCCATGTCATTTGTCACACAGTCATGTCATCTGTCACACGGCCATGTCTTCAAGGCTGAGCACTCTTCTTTAATTGATTTCGATTTGAATTCACACACCCATGGACAAGCCCGTGTGGGTGACCGTATCGCTCTGTTTTATCACTTCTTGCTTTGAATTTCTCCAGAATTTGCTTTTTTTATCCAAAGTGTTGTATTATCTGCCAATTTACACAAAACAACCAACAACACACAAAAGTAGGAGAGACTATGCCAAAATGGATGCAAAGGGTATGGAAATATGATAAGAAAATATGTATAATTATGCACTCATCAATCATCCCAAATGTAATATTTTAGATCGGTGAAGAACCTTTTCTTTTGGTGATATGTGTACCTCGTGGGAAGTGTCCAGGCAACCAAATAGTTAGCATAATCTGTAAAGCAAGGTGGTTTATTCTCCTCACTTATCACTTGCATATTCTCATTTACTATTCATACACTATACAGATTCTCTTATGGGTTTTCCAATCAAGAAAGATAGTCAGTAACTAGGTTCTCTACCATTCTCTTATCCTTGATTTTCAAATCAAATTCCTGCTATAATAAGACCCAACAAATCAGAAGTGTCTTCTCATTAGATTTAGTCTAAAGATAGAGTAACGCAGAATGGTTAGTAGAAACTACAACTTAAGATAGAACTAAATAAGAATGGAATTTATCAAATTCAAACACTATGATGAGGAGTTCTTTTTCCATAATCATGTAGTTTTCTTGCACATCCATCAAGGTCTTGCTGGCATAGTATATGGGCTAAAATGTTTATCTTTTCGTTGTCCCAAACATACCAAACCACGTAGTCGCTGGCATCACACTTGAGTTCAATCGACAGACGTTAATTTGGTGTGATAATGATCGAGGCTCGAGAGAGCCTCTCCTTCAAAGTCGTAAAGGCAACTGAGCATTTACTGTCGAAATCAAATGAGGCATCTTTCTCAAGCAATTTGGTCAGTGACCTCGAGATCTTGGAGAAATCCTTTATGAATTGCCTGTAAAACCCTGCATGCCCCAGAAAGCTCCGCACAACCTTGACTAATGTAGGCAAAAGTAGCTTTTCAATTGTTTCCATTTATTCCTTATCTACCTCAATGCCTTTATGGGAGATATTGTGCCCCAGGAATATTCTTTCCCGCACCATGAAGTGACATTTTTCCCAACTAAGGACTAAGTTTGTTTCCTCACATCTGTCCAGCACCTTATCTGGATTGTGGTGTTAAAAATTAAACGAGTCTCCAAAGACGGACAAGTCATCCATGAATACGTCCATTATATCTTCCACAAAATCCTCAAAGATAGCATGCATGCACCGTTTGAAGGTGACGGGGCATTGAATAATCCAAATGGTATACGGCGATAAGCAAATGTGTCTTATGGTCAAGTAAAAGTAGTCTTCTATTGATCCTCTGGAGCGATTGGAATCTGAAAATACCCCGAGAAGCCATCGAGAAAGTAGTAGTAAGAGTGTCCAGCTAACCGCTCAAGCATCTGATCAATGAACGGCAGTAGAAAATAATCTTTTCTGGTAGCAAGATTCAGCTTTCTATAATCGATACAAAAACATTATCTAGTAACCATCCTTGTAGGAATCAGCTCATTCTTCTCATTTGTTACTGTTATCATTCCATCCTTCTTTGGCACCACATGTACCGGGCATACCCACACACTGTCTAAAATGGGGTAAATCACCCCGGCGTCCAGGAGTTTAATAACTTCGGCCTTCACTACCTCCATCATATTCAGATTAAGTCTCCTTTGGGGTTGGACCAACGGTCTATAGTTCTCTTCCATTAAAATCTTATGCGTGTAGAAGGATGGACGATACCCTCGATATTTAAGATTTTTTATACTATCGCTTTTTCTGCCTCTTGAGTACTTGTAGGAATTTTTTTTTTGTTGGGTGGATAAATCTATAGCAATGATGACTGGTAACTTTGACTCATCACTCAAAAATGCAAACTCAAGACATTTGGGAAACTTGATGCGTTGCAACCGCAAGTGTACGGGTCGTATCAAGTAATAATAGTGGACATAAAAATCGGGTTGTCGATCCACAGGGAGATGGAAGTACTAGTACCCACTATTTATCTACTATCTAGTCGATCCAAAGAAGTGGTTGATTATGCTAATGCTAAACCAATTAATTTGAAACATAAACAAGGGAATTGAGTGATCTTGAGATTAAACAATCATAAAAGGGGGATGCTCGGACAATTGGATCCCCCTTGGATATCTAAAGGATGAATGCTTTTCTCTATCTCAATTACTTGTTTAATTCTTGGCCAAGGGTTCCTATTGTGCTTTCACTCCCTCATCTTGAGGTGAGTTACTAATCCTAGTGCCCTTACCGATTATGTTCTTGACCCTATGTCTTGGAGGGATTATGGGAATAATACATTTAAAGGACTCGCTCTCCTTAGTACCTGGGTTCCCAGTATACTCCCAATCCCCTCTATTGGAGATGGTCTACACATGGGGAGGCATTTGCTTCTTCCCCCATATGGACTATGAATATCCCTCCGGGCTCTCGCAACGTAAAGGGATTCTCTCACATTAAAACATCCAATAGACTCAAACAATGTAACCAACCAATCAAAATAGAGAAATAACATTGATTAAAACATGTCCAATGGTTCACCAATCATCCAAGCACCTACAAAATTAGCCCTCCATAAAAGGGGGCAACAATCCACAACAAAGATGAAAGTAATCAAGAAAGATATAGTAATGAAAGCTTATGCGATCACCGTTGGCGGCTCCTTGATCCTCCTCCTTTGATTTCCCCTCTTCTTGCTCCAATTGCTTGAAAGAGATGATCCCCAAACTCTCTCCAAGATTAGCCCTCTTTCGCCAGCTAATAGCCTCCTCTCTAAACCCCCCTTTATCGGCTTTTATACCCCTAGGGTTTGAAGGGTGAGATTTACCAAGTTGCCCCCGTCTATTTCTGCAGTTTCGCCCAAATCTAATGATGTACGGGCCCGTATACGCCCGTATGTCAGCCCGTATGCTGGCCAACCACCTTCATACGGGCCGTATATCCGCCCCTATACGGGCCAATCATCATACCCGGCTATTATATAGGGATTGAGTATCTTGGCCGTATTCTCTCGAGGGGCGATGCTCACGGTATATATCGGCTCCGTATGATGATAGCCCGTATGGATCCTTCTCGGTGCTCTGGGATCCCGGCTTCTCTCGAAATGCTTTCTTTCCTCCGGGGTCCTCATATTATGCCCTGTTGATGAAAATAAATTCATTTTAAGTATCTGTGGGCCAAAAGTCTTCATAATCACATACAAAGCATATAGGAATATAGTATAAAATTATGCTCAAATGAACACTTATCAAATATCTCCACACTTAAAGGTTTGCTTGTCCCCAAGGAAAGAAAATCAATCAATAAAAGAAAATATAAGTGTTCATCCTCTTGGCCATAGAAATTATACATGAATTCCATTCCAAGTTCACCATCAAAATTCGCATTCTCCCAGAACCTAGATTGATCTTGTGTCCTATTTTATCGGGGCTCTAGATGAACATCTTCACTCCATATGCCATGTTCTACAGTCTTAGCAAGACAAGCATACCCTCAATGGACTCTAGAAGATCCTTGAGGCCCTAAGTTTCAAGACAACCAACCCTCTATATGTTGAGCAAATGGTGGACAAGTTCAAGAAGCTTTAGATTATATATATATATATATATATATATATATATATATATATATATTGTTTTTGTTTTTTTTTTATTCGGGTAGGACATCTCTATTGAATCCGACTTTCCCGTTCTAAAGATCAAGGTAGAGTGTAGGTCCTCTTTTCTTTAGGATGCGCATGCTGTTTAGGCACCAGAACACCCGGGTACTTAGAGGGTTACAACTCTACCTAGATGTGTTCATACTTAAATGTGACTTTTCGAATTGAGGAACACCCTGATTAAGGGCCGGGACCCCAAACTACTAAATCTCCATAACTAGCGGAACATGTCTTTATTGCTTTAATAACTAAAATATTATGTGCATGCTATTTTATTCTTCTCTTACTTGTCCACTAAACAAAGTTATGAAGGGTTAGAGGTTCAACTAGTGCCACGAAGCCTCTTGGAGCCATTGAGAGTAATGCTTAGCAATTAAAGTCAACAAAACATGGCAATGGGTTACCTATTGTCACTAGAGATTTTGAATTTCACAAAGATTTTCTCTAGATGTCCAAGGTATGTCATAGGAGAATTCGAAAAATTTTGAGTACTATGATGGTGCACTAAGAATAAAATAATGTCATACATGCTATCATAAAAAAAAAAATTGCAATGAATTTCAACAATAGTTCAATAATAGCTACCTATCTCCATACTTAAAGTTTTGCGATGAGTGTAAAAATATAAAAAATAGGTAGTTACCCATCTCCACACTTAAAATTGTACATTGTCCTCAAAATGAAACATGCATGGAGAAAGGTGAACTAAAACTTCCCCGGTTATCTTGGTGTGCCAATTGATGTCCACGAAGTTGGTGCGTGGCCACTACCGGGTGTTGATTCAAAGTCCACTTCTGCAAAGCAAGGGAAGATCATTATGGCTCTATAAAAGGTAAGAGTAAAACAAAAGAGTCTATAAAAGATGAGCAAGAAGATGAATATAGCAGGGTGATGCCCTTGCTAGCGGTACAAGGTGCGTAAATAAACTCATAAGTCCACAAAGCAAGAAGTATAAAGAGTGCATAATGAAATAAGTAGCATCAATACAAATAAAAGAGATGTGTCCAAGTCCTCAGAGTGCGGGATCATCTGCTGGCGACGCTGGTGCTGGAGGAGGTACAAATGCTGGATGCCCACTGCTAAGGATAGATAGCTCCGCCAATTGGTCTCCCAAGCGGTCTTTGCTCAGGAAGAATCGTTATCTCGGGTAGCGAGAATGTCCATAATCCGCTCCTAGCAGTGCTTGTGAATAGGCTCCGGCTCGCAGAAGATGGAAGCTCGTCTGCGGAAGGTGGGCTGTCGGACTCCTCATCATCACCAGAACTGTCGACGCCCTGGCCAATCAATCTGTAGCGGCCTCTCGCATGCCTGACGAGCCCCATCTGGTATAGTGTGCTCATCCCCAAGGCCGCCATGAGCCGAAGTCGCTCCATGTCCTCTGTCTTCTCCTCGAGGCCCATGCCGATGATGAGGCGGGTAATATAGGGCCCCGCAGTGATAGTTCTCAGCCGGGTGTGGTCCCATTGTGCACCAAGAAATCGGCGAGTATATATCCTAGATGGATAGGTACCCGCTCGAAGATGCTGTAAAGGATAAAGAGATCGGTGACCGTGACCACCCCGGTGCTGTCATCTCGTCCCGCGATAGAGCGGCTGACCAGTGCATGGATAAAACGGTGGACCGTATCAGTCATGACGGTCGCTTTGTTGTTCCCGTGGCGCTCCACAACCTGAACCCAATAGCGCGCGACTATAATGATGTGGTCGGGGAAGGAGGTGAGGAGCTCCCAATGCTCCCGAGTGTGGAGGGCCTCCCTGTCTTAGAAGCCCATGAGCATGGCGAACCGAGTGTAGCTCATGGTCCTCTTATCCCAGAAGAGCTGAAAGGAGATCGTTGTGAGGGACTGCTCTTGTATTGAACTCTGATCGGCCTCGAATGTGCTAAGGACCTCCAGAGTCGCCTCTCGAAAGGTCTCGTGGTTGATGGAGAACACTTTGTCCCATCCACCAACCCCGAGCATACTCTGTACCAGGTCCGCGATCCCCAACTGGGTAACGACGCTCCAGTCGATGTACCGCGTTTGCCCAAACGGCTTGGCGGCTAGCCTCTGATAACGGTGAAAGAAGCGATCCTCCTCAAACTGAGGTGTGGTGAAGGATCCTTCGCCGGTCCCCCTTTTCTTGGATGCAACAACTTTTCTCGGCATATCTTCAAAGAATAATCGAAAAGGATGTTAGTGCGAACAAGAATTTGCGAAAATTTAACAGAATAATGCGCACTATGGCCCTCAATGGGCCCTATATTGTCTTTCATACGGACCATATACCAGCTCGTATGGGGGCACCTGGGGGCCATACGGGCTGCTATATGGCCCGTATGCATCGAGGCACGACGGCGCCGACCCCCATGGGTTACAACCCCTCATTTACACTTCTTTCACATCCTAATCTCTTTCAAAACATCTAGACATGCCATAGATCAACACATTTAAGCAAGAATTTGACACAAAGAGCATAAACCCATTCAAAATGCATCCATTGAATCCCTAGGTTTCTAAAATGGTGAAGATGGAGAATGTCGACAAAGCAACGCATTAGAATGCATACCTAAAGGAGAATTAAGCCCGCAATCGAAGAAGGAGGTCACCTCGGCGAGGAGAGGTCTCGGATCTATAAGGAGGAGGAATGGGGCGGCTAGGTTTTGAGAAATGAATAGAAGAGTTGCCTCTTTAAAACGCCCCAAACCTGGCTGTATACGGGCCCGTATACGGGCCGTATAACAGCCCATATATGGTATTGGGTGTGTTATACGGCCATGTATACGGGCCGTATGACAGCCCGTATATACCACTGGGGTCTCCATACGGCCGTATGAAAGGCCGTATGGATGCCCGTATGGGCCTGGGTTTGGCTTATACAGCCAATCCAGGACACTACTCGAGTTTTCCTCGCGCTCCCTAATGACAATCATGTATTCTAGGGCTATGAATGGATTGACAACCAGCATGATGATGCAAAATATCATAGAAATGGACAAGATACATCTCAATCTTTTATTTTACACGCACAATCTAACTAAAGAAGTTTGCAACTAAAACGAAAGAAAAAGAAATTCAAGAGCTTGGGTTGCCTCCCAAGAAGAGCTTGTTTAACGTCACTAGCTTGACGTACCTTCATATTACCTCATGGGGGTTCAAATACCTTGTAGCTTTCATTGGCTTCTCCTTTAAAGCATTGTCCAAATAAACGCAATCCCAAGTTAGTATACATAGAGCAACTATTCTTGTTCATACCTGGGATTTACTTGGAAGTGTTATGAGCCAAAGGTTTCATGCTTACCCTTTTTCCTTCACCTTCTTCCAACATGTTGTGGAATGATTGCACTTTTGCTTCTTTTGCTTGACTTGTACCATTTCCACTTTTAATGGAGAGGAGTTCTCTTGGATCTCCTCCGAATGCCTTTCTTGTGCTCCCAAGTATGCGTATAGTGGGTCTACCATGAGCAAGTCTTCAACACATTCAGAAGTGATTACATCCATGTCATCATTACAATATGAAGTATCATCTTGGGCCATTAAGTGCCGCATTGCATCGGGCAATTGAAAAAAAACCTCTTGATCCCCCACCCTCAAGGCAAGCTTCCCTTATGCATGATCTTCAAGAGCTTGAGCGGTGGCGAGGAAAGGTCGCCCAAGTATGATAAGGACATCTACCTCATCATCAACATCTAATAAGACAAAATCTGCGGGAAAACAAAGTGGTTAATCTGAACGAGCACATCTTCAGCTATCCCTTTTAGTCTTTTCACAGATCAGTCGGCCACCTGTAGTGTCATCCCCGTGGGCTTAGGGTCTTCGAGGCCGAGCTTCATGTATAATTTATATGGCATTACATTGATACTTGCCCCGGAATCCGCCAATGCCTTCTTCGTCACCCCTTCTCCAAGGACACACGGGACCACAAAACTACCCGAATCCTTCAGTTTCTTTAGCATGGCTTGTTGAATAATGGCCGAGCACTGGGCATTGAGCATCACCGCACCTACATCTTCCAATTTCTTCTTGTTGGAGAGGAGATCCTTCATGAATTTTGCATATTTAGGCATTTGGGCCAGGACCTCCACTAATGGCATATTGATGTGCCATTGCTTCAACATTCCCTTGAATTTCATCAATTGGGCCTCCTCCTTGTCCTTGTCGGATAAGGGGCTTTAGGTTGGTACGGAGGTATGGGTGGTGCCTCTCCAGGTTTCTCCATCTCTTTTCTTCCTTCATCGGAATAACAGCGGGCCCGGAGTCTTCAACTTCGAGGGGGGTGTTTGTTTGAGGCTTTGAAACAGGGAGTTTCACCTCTTTACCAGGTCTTAAAGAAATGCCTTTACATTGTTCACCCCGAGGATTCTCCTCCGTATTGCTCGGCAAACTACCTTGTCGTCTCTCGGCTAGTGATTTTGCTATTTGTATAACTTGATTTTCCAAACTATGAATGGTAGCTTGCAAATTCCGGATGATAGAATCATTGCTGTGCATGTGCTTCACAATCACCTCTTCTAAATTGAACTTCTTCTCTTGAGGCTTTGGGGGGTGTTGAAACCCGGGAGGATACTGTCTTGCTTGTGGATTTTCATAAGACAAGGCCGGATGGGTCCATTTAGGAGCATATGGTCGATATTGACCATCCGGTTGCCTTGGAGGATTCCCCATATACTGTACTTACTCCATGGGAATCACTTCCGTGCTTGCTATTGGACAGCTTGATGCCTCATGTCCTCCCCCACAAGTATTGCAATACATCACTGTGGCCGATCTTGAGCTACTACCGGTTGTCAATAGCTCAATTTTCCTTGTCAACATATCATGCTTTTTACCAATAATTGGATCAGACATTACAGCTTCATCTATAGCCCCCACCTTTTTTACTTACTTGTCTCTAGTGGACCAATGGGCTTCATTACCGGCCATGTCTTCAAAGATTTGTTCGGTTTCCTCCGGGTATTTTTTTCCCAATGATCCGCCGGCGGCGGCATCCAACAATTGCCTAGTTGAGTTGTCCAAACCATTGTAGAATGTTCTCACCTTAGCACAGGGGTCTAGACCATGTTGTGGACAACGCCGTAGCAATTACTTGTACCTCTCATAAGCTTCAAAGAATGATTCGGCAGGCCCTTGCTTAAAGGCGGAGATATCCAAACTTAGCTTTGCGGCTTTGCTCGGCGGGATGTAGCGGCCCAAGAATTTGTCTAACATCTCGGCACAAGTATGGATAGACCCAGGGGGCAATGAAGTAAGCCACCTATATGCACCTTCCCGTAAGCTAAATGGAAAAAGTCTCAACCGAATTGCATCATCAGAAGCCCCATTGATCTTGAACATGTTGCAAATCTGAATAAATTTTGCTAAATGAGCATGGGGATCTTCATCGGGCCACCCATCAAATTGAGCTGTGTTTTGAATAATGCTCATTGTGCTTGCCTTGATCTCAAAGTTGTTCATGTTGACATTAGGAGGGTGAACACTGAACTCCTCCCCAATATAATGAGACCTCTCGTATTCGGCCAATGTCCGTCTTCTCTCGGCCATAATTGGTATTTCCCTTGCTTCACCAATGATTTCAGTAGGAATGAAGTTTACCGACTCCGAAGAGGATCCCGGAAGTGTTTCTTCAATTTCTTTTAGTCTCCGGTGCAAGGTTCTCTCAATCTCACTATCAACTTCAAGCACTCCTTTAGAATTCATCCGAGTCATGCAATTTATACCTCGCAAGATATTCATAAAACGAAGATTAGTGTCCAAAATTCCAATGAAATGACAAACAAAACGAAGAAAGAAAGAAAAGGGACAAAAATAAAATGACTAAAGTAGTAAATTCCTAGCTTTCCTAGTAATCCAAATCTCCCTGGCAACGGCGCCAAAAATTTGATGCGATGCAACTGCAAGTGTACGGGTCGTATCAAATAATAATAGTGGACATAAAAGTCGGGTTGTCGATCCACAGGGAGATGGAAGTACTAGTACCCACTATTTATCTACTATCTAGTCGATCCGAAGAAGTGGTTGATTATGCTAATTCTAAACTAATTAATTTGAAACATAAACAAGGGAATTGAGTGCTCTTGAGATTAAACAATCATAAAAGGGGGATGCTCGAACAATTGGATCCCCCTTGGACTTCTAAAGGATGAATGCTGTTCACTATCTCAATTACTTGGTTAATTCTTGGCCAAGGGTTCCTATTGTGCTTTCACTCCCTCATCTCGAGGTGAGTTACTAATCGTGGTGCCCTTACCGATTATGTTCTCGAACCTATGTCTTGGAGGGATTATGGGAATAATACATCTAAAGGACTCACTCTCCTTAGTACCCGGGTTCCCGGTATACTCACAATCCTCTCTATTGGAGATGGTCTACACACGGGGAGGCATTCGCTTCTTCTCCCATATGGACTATGAAAATCCCTCCGGGCTCTCGCAACATAGAGGGATTATCTCACATTAAAACATCCAATAGACTCAAACAATGTAACCAACCAATCAAAATAGAGAAATAACATTGATTAAAACATGTCCAATGGTTCACCAATCATCCAAGCATCTACAAAATTAGCCCTCCATAAAAGGGGGCAACAATCCACAACAAAGATGAAAGTAATCAAAAAAGACATAGTAATGAAAGCTTATGCGATCACCGTTAGCGGCTCCTTGATCCTCCTCCTTTGATTTCCCCTTTTCTTGCTCCAATGGCTAGAAGGAGATGATCCCCAAGCTCTCTCCAAGATTAGCCCTCTTTCCCCAGCTACTAGCCTCCTCTCTAAACCCCCCTTTATCGGCTTTTATACCCCTAGGGTTTGAAGGGTGAGATTTACCAAGTTGCCCCCGTCTATTTCTGCAGTTTAAGCCCAAATGTCCGGCGATATGCGGGCCACGTGATCGCCCGTAGGTCACCGAAGATGCGGGCCAGCCACCTTCATACGGGCCGGTATACGGGCCGTATATCCACCCCTATACGGGCCAATCATCATGCCAGCTATTATACGAGTCATATACTGGCATGTATTCTCTCTAGGGGCCAGTATACGGCCATATGTCAGCCCGTATGATAGCCCGTATGGATCCTTCTGGGTGCTCTGGGATCCCGGCTTCTCTCGAAATGCTTTCTTTCCTTATGCCTTGTTGATGAAAATAAATTCATTTTAAGTATCAAAGCTCAAATGAACACTTATCAAAGCTCTTTTAACTCTAGCTCTATAGGTTCCTCTATTGATGGTTTCATTTTCTTCTCATTGTTCATCAACATCTCATCAAACTCCCTTTCAACTTCCAAGATTTAAAGATCCTCAGAATATTGATCTGTATCATCATCCTCCTTTTTAGAGATTAGAGAAACTTTCTCTTGTACATAAGATTAATCAACTTCTTCCTTTGTATCATTTACTCTCAAATCAGTGTTTATAGGAGCTAGTAAGGGTAGCCATACGTCATCTACATCGGAAGTGGGTTGCTCAATGTACAAGCTATCGAGCTGCTGGAAATATTCTTTCTCCTTTTGTACAAAGTTACTAAACACCTCCTCCCAACTGGCATCTTCTAAAGTTGCCATGTGCTTTTGGTGTGTAGACTGGTAGCATTCCTCCCAACAATGTGAGTAGCATGTCACATATGATTCGTCGTCATGGCAATTCATATAAAAACATTCTTGATATGTTGACTCAAATTGTTTATTATCGATCTATTCATCCAATAGTACTAGTTATAATGTCAATAGCTGCTCCATTCTGACCATGAATCTATAATAAATTATTCATCAATTCCTCGCAAAACAAGATAGAAATTGAATGATTAGTGCAAGGGAACAAAGATATCAAACAAAAAGAAAAGGAAACTGAAAAATAAAAACCTAAAACTAATAACTAAAGTAATAGACTTCTAGTTCTCCTAGTAGTCTCAGCCCCGACAATGGCTCCAAAACCTTGGTGCAAGCCGATACTACCGAAAGTGTACGGGTTTGATAAGTAATATAGTGGACTAGCAAAAGGTAGGTATCGAACTACAGTGACCGAGCAGAAATACTAGTACTAATTAGTTACCTATTAGTACTAGTATTTCTGCTCAATCCCTGTATCGAACTACAGGGACCGAGTAGAAATCTAGCCTAATCGGAGTTTTGTAGAATTTTGAACTAAACTAAATGCTAAACCTAGAAAGAAGGTAAAATCAAATCTCAAGAAGGATCCAATGAAGTTAAAAGGGCAATCAATTATAAAAGAGGTGTATCCGGGTAAAGAATCCCCCTTGGATTCTCATAATATAGATAAAGAATGTCAAGTCTAATAGTTGTAGTATATTGAACCAAGGATTCCTATAATCCTTTCCTTCCTCTCTCGAGGTGATTACTAACCTACACCCTCACTGATTGGCGTTCTAGGGAATCTAATTCTTGGAGGGACTATGAGAACAAGGTTTATTGAGGATTCGCTCTCCTTAGTGCTTGATCTCTCGGTGCACTCATAATCCCCTCTACTAAGGTATGCCCGCACATGAGGAGGCGTTCACTTCTTCCCCCGGTGCGTCGGATTGGATAATCTAGGTTGTCACAACTTAGATCACCAATGCAATAAATGATACTCAATAGATTCAATATGAAAAGACAGCTTGATAACCATTAACATTCAATACCAAAGTTTAAACATTAACCGTAGGGTTCATCATGCCCGAATACCTACAAAATTAGTTCCCCATCAAAGGGGAACACAAATTTAAAACAATAATGAAAGTGGAAAGAACCATAATGTGATACACTATTCCCTCCACTGTTGGGGAGGTGATAGGCCTGTTGGTACGACCCCCTCCAAGTCTCACCATCGGAGAGGTAGAAGATAGTGCTTGGTACCCTCGGCTCCAAGCCACTCAATGCCCTCGATGGTAGATGATGGTGGATCAAAATGGAAGAGTCTCCAAGAGAGGTGTCTAGAGCTCTATATTTCCAAAGACGTCTTCAAAACCCTAAACCATGGTATTTATAGTCCCAACACTTCTGGAGGGTGAGAACACATTTTCCAACGCGTTTAGCTTCAATCAGCTCAGCATACCCAGGTTCAGGACATTAGAGCTCTAGATTCAGAAATCATCCATCACAGATAGAAGAGAACTAGAATATAATCCTTTATAATGCTAAAAGTTATTTACAACCCTAGGTTCACTAATATTCAGAAAAACCCTCAACTTTGTCAGTAATTAGGATAAGTAATTTTAATTTGATTTCAACACAAACAACCATTTTTCATATTTTGAATAAAAGTAGAATTGATACAATTTTAGTGCTTAGCATAGATTCTAGGATTAGTAATTTTAATTTGATTTAAACACAAACAACCATTTTTCATATCTTGACGGTTTTAGCGATCAGTCTTAACATGCCTTAAAAAGGGGAGGGACAATCTGATCTGTGAGGACTGAATTTGTGCCCAAAAATTGGTTAAATGATCCAACTCTGAAATAGGCGAGGAGGTCATGTGAGCACCGACGATTTATCTGTTCGGCTCTAAAATTAAAGGAGACTTTTGTACCTAGTATCACGAGGCGGATCTTTTCTTACCACTCTTGTGTATTACTTAATATACTCTCAACTCGATGAGAGAACTAAGTCAATCTAAACCCTTTCATCACTAAAAGATGAGTAGAGGAAATGGGATAAGAAATGGGAAGGTTTAGAGGAGAAGAACTCACAAGGCAACTAGAAGGAAAGAATAAAGTTCTTGGGTTTCTTGATTCATCATGATGTTCGTCGCTCGGTGTTACACGCCTGTGTAAGACCTCTGCACGGTCGTGCGTAATTCCTAAGAGGTGCACGATCTTGTGCACGGGCGTGCACAGGCCCATGTATCTCTGTGTCTCGCCTCAATGTTTCTTCTTTATTTTGATTCTGCCACCTGAGTGTTAGTGACTAATGATTCCTGAGACAAAGAATTATTTGTTAGATACCTAGGAATCACAAAATTGTTGAGAATATCATCAAACTGGATAATTTACCACAGTTGTACCTCTGCTAACGCCTAAGATGATGACTATAAAACTAACCAAACTTGGGTTACCTCCCAAGAAGCACTTGTTTAACGTCACTAGCTTGACATACCTGTTAATTTTAGTGAGGCTCGAAAAGATAGAACCTCTCAGCTTCCACGCCAGGAGGATCACGTCCTACAATTTTTATACTTACGGAAGCTATAAATTCATACTCACAAGAATTTCTCTTGAGTAGGCTCGGTTGTCGAAGTGCAAGAGGAGGAGCATAATTTATTCTTATCTTCCTAAATTTTTACCACCATGCTCTCTTTTTTTTAGCTTGAGTCATCAACTTTGCTTGCCTCTCCGCTTTCGGTTCCTCAACAGGATCTTCCCAGGGTGGTGCATCCTTAAATAGGTCCTCTAGTTGGTCCTTCAGTAGTTCATCCTGCAAAAATTTAGACACACTCATTAATCAGATCGATGCAACAACAAATGTCATCCAGTTCCATGGGATGTCGCATGGCATCCTTAAGTTTGAAGACCATTGCTTCTTCTCCAACCCTCAGGGTCATTTGACCATCTTTGATATCAAAAGTGCTTGTGCAATTTTCAGGAAAGGTCTTCCAAGGATGAGTAGCACCTCCACTCTATCGTCCAAATCAAAGATATAGAAGTCCACGGGAAGTATAAACTTACCAACCTTTACCAATACATCCTTAACTACCCCTCAAGGGCGTTGGATTGATCGATCTGCCATTTGGAGTATCACGTTTGTTGGTTTCGGCTCTCCGATTCCCAGCTTTTGGAGTGTCTTGTATGGCATGAGAATGATGCTTTCTCCAATATCAACTAAGGCTTGCTCGTCCACTAACCCTCTGATTGTGCAGGGGATTATGCAACCTCCTGGGTCATTTTCCTTGGGATTTTGTTGGTGAGAACTGGTGAACACTCTTCATTCAAAGTTTCCATTGACACTTCTTCTAGCTTCATTCTGTTGGTGAGCATTTACTTTAAAAATTTGCATATTGTGGCATCTGTACAAGTGCTTCCACCAAAGGCACGTTGATGTGTAGTGCCTTAAAGATGTCAAAAAAATTTTCTGAACTGCTCATCTTGTTGGCCCTTCTTCAATTTAGCTAGGTAAGGCATCTTGGCTTTATACTCAGGTACCATAGGTGCTCCTTTTATCTTGCCCATGGCTGCCTTATTGTCAATTTCTGACTTATCTTCCTCGAGAGGTGTAGCTGGTGTCTCTCCTGATTCCTTGACCTGTGGTGGTACTAGCTCTGTTTCACTTCTGAGGGTGATGGCGTTGACAAACTCCCTCGGTTGACTTCTGTACTGCTTGGGAGGGTACCTAGTGGTCTTTCGGCCAATGTTTTAGATATTTGGGCAACTTCAAGTTTGAGATTCTGTAAAGATGCCTAATGGTTTCTCATTATCTCCTCTTGTCTAACCGCTCGTGCTTCGTTTGTTTGAATGTGCTGTGCGATCAGGCTCTCCAAGCTCGCCCCCTTCTTTTCCTGTGCTAGTGGTTGATACCATTGAGGTGAGGGTTGACTTCCTTGAGGTGGGTTTGTTCTTGGTTGCCCTGAGATGCCATAGGAGAAGTTGGGGTAGTTCTTCCATCCAAGGTTGTAGGTGAAGCTAAATGGATTGTTCTGTGATCTTCTCACAAAATCAACTTCTTCTACTTGTTCTGCTTTCCCTTCTTCTGTCTTACTCCTACATCCACTCCACATCATCACCGATATTTGATGTTGGGCACTGATGTTATCTAGTTTCTTGCTGAGTGCCTCTACTGTGGCTGCTAGAGTTGTTATCGCATCTACATTTTGGACCCCAGCCACCTTGCTTGTTTTGGTCTTCTGTGAACTCTATTGATATCCATTTGTGGCCATTGCATCTATTAGCTCCCTGGCTGAGTCAGGGTCTTTATTGCACAGTGAACCATTAGCAATTATCTCCCACATCTGCTTTATAGCTACATTCAGCCGATTGTAAAAGTTTTGGACTTGCATCCAATCTTCTATCCCATACTGTGGATTTGTTCTGAGCATCTCTTTGTATCTCTCCCATGTGTTGTTGGAGAGGTGCTCTAAATACAATCACCTTTGGCACTTTATGTAAAAATTTAATTATTTAATAAAAGGCTTTTCATTATTTGGATGTTCACTATAATACAAGTGATAAATGTTCACTTTACCATATTATTATATCATATTTGCATACACTTAGCATGTGATTTTGATAAATTGTAGCCCACTAGTATTTAATTCATGCTTATTTCACTCATCAGGACATACTGGGGGTGATTCTAGGGCATTTACAAAGTATGATACGATTTCGAGCAAGTTCAAGGAAAAACAGGCTGATTTTGTACTACCATACAGTTCAATCTGGAAATCATATGGAACCGTATGGTAGTGTAAAACAGGCAAATTTATACAACAAGACGGTTCAGCCTGGGAAATTATGTGGAACCGTCTTGTAGTGTAAAATATGCATATTTGTAGTACTAGATGGTTCAGTCTGGAAATCATATGGAACCGTGTTGTAATGTAATTCTCGAGCTCTTGCCTTCAAATCGCCAGAAAACCAGACGGAGTCAAAAATGACCGCCTGAAGACCCGCAAACTATATGCTGACCAATTTTATACTACCAGACGATCTGATATGCTAAGCAGATTGAACCGTCTGCTTTGGGAGTCGCTAGAGTACCCAAACAGAACCGTTTGATTAGCTAGATGAGACAGTCTGAACCAAACCTTAAGTTAATTTTTGAGTTGTTCGAGCCTGAACGCGGGGTGAAATGAGTCTAATACTTCACAGAAGCGTTTGGGGGACTATAAATAGTGGGATTTAGGGTTTTGGAAACCATCTCTTGGCTTTTGGCCACCTTTTGGGCTGACTTGGAGATTTTTGGAAGTTAGGGTTTGGAGGAGACTGCCACCAACCATTACCATCCACCATCATTGAGCATCAATCAGAGAGCATAGCTTGCAGGTGAGGGCACCGAGCACCATCATCCTTTTCTCCGACAGCGAGGCTTGGAGGGGGTCGCATCAATGGTCCTTTCAACACCCCAACGGTGGAAGCAACAACGTATCTTTTGTTGTTTGCTTTTATTTTCATTATTGTATCTAACTTGTGTTCCCCTCTAATGGGGAACTAATCTTTTAGGTATTTGGGCATTGATGAACCCTTGGGTTGATGTTTAATTGTTGATATCGGATATTGATGTTTATCTAGTTGCTTTTATTATTGAGATTTATTGGTTGTCATTCATTGAATTTGGTAATCTATGTTGCGACAGCCCGGATTATCCAATCCGACGCACAAGGGGAAGAAGCGAATGCCTCCCGGTGTGCAGGCATACTCCAATAGAGGGGATTATGAATGCGTTGAGAGATCGAGCATTTATGAGTGCAATCCTTGTGATTTTTGATTTCCTATAATCCTTTCAAGTCATAGGTTGCCTAAAACATCATACAGTAAGGGTACTGAGATTAATAATTCGCCTCGAAAGGAGTAAAAGCATTTCAGGAATCCTTGGTCTAATCTATTGTAACTATTGGCATTAATATCCTTTGTCCATATTTCTGGAAACCCGAGGGGGATTTATTGCCCGAATACCCCTATCTTGATAGATTGCCCTCACGACTTCACCGTATCCATCCAAGTCCATCCTACTTCCTAGTCTTATAGTTTAGAGAACTAGTTAGTACTAGTATTTCTCTTTCTCTGTGGGATCGACACCCGACTCTTCAAAGTCCCCTCTATTACTTATATGACCCGTGAACTTGCGGTATTTAGCATAAGCATTAGGCTCTATCAACAAGATCTTAAATCTAATTAATGAAGTCCATGATACAATACATAGCATGAAGAAAATTATGATAGAGATTATAATGTGGGATTCCTATCATGTGTAATTATGTACGTATCTAAATATCCCTAGTCAAAGGATCAATGAGATGGGACATCATTGATCCAGTAAGACTAGCACATGTTATGCTCCTTGATCCGATCAAGCAGTTGTTCTCACAAGCTGGAAGCATGGAGATGGATTGAGTGAACATGTGGATGCTTGCTAAGGGTAGCAAGTTCATTGGACGACCTACCATAAGTCTTTATATGGTTATCTTATTAAAATATCAGTAAAGATCTCATTGCAGCAATGGTACAGATATCCTTAGAATTGAAGTACATAAGTTATCTTAGATATGAATCCTCTGCTTTGACGTCATTCCTAAGTTTCCCTTCAAGGGTTACTTATAGGGTGGTGATTGGGTACAACTTTAAAGTATTCGAAGGTATTTGGATAGCCAATAGTGGATTTACCACTCCTGATAAAAGGAGAGTATACCCATGGCCACTTATTGGGTCATTGCTCAAGAATCTCTTGCCAGAGTAACTTGCCATGAAGATGGTCTTCGATGACATAAGTTTTTAGTAATGGATCCCTTAAGACGATGAACTAATACTTGAGCTAGGTGTGACATAGTAAGTCTAGTGGGAGTTGACACATAGGCCATCCTCTGAACCAAGTTGGTATAAGATGGTAAAGGACAAGTTACACAATAACATTGGTTGCTGAAGGGTTCCAAGTCAGACCACTTGACTTTCTAGTCAATTGGGGGTCCTAATGAATTGCTAGATGCCACTCATGATCTATTCATAATCAATGGTTGATTATGAATGGCCAACATTACCGAGAACCTAATGGGTCATACACATAAAAGATATCAAAGAGGTATAAAACTGGTTTTTGGGAATATATACTTAAACGAGAAAATTAAAGCGAAGAGAATGATTGTAAGTCGAATTTTATTATATGTCAAATTTGATTGTAATATGAATTGGATTATAAGACAAATTTGATTGTATGTCAAATTTGATTATAAGTCAATTTTTATGTATTATAAGTCAAATTTTATTAGATTGTAAGCCAAATTTTATTTGGGATTCAATCAAAGACCTAATTCGAAACAAACCATAATCTGATTAGCGAGGCCATATTCTAGGTCAGAAAAGACACCACCTCTTAGAAATTGACAGAGATCAATGGCCTTTTCTCTTCGCTCCAAAAATCCTCTCAAGAACTTCTACCATAGCTAGTACCTTGCGTGGAAGATCACCCCGTTGCCTTTGAGGTTTTTTCTACGGATCTTCGCGTGGATCACCGTTAGTGGCACTCCGTCTATGGACTGTTGTGGTTGATGGAACGTCCCCTCCGATTCAAAGAAAGGAATTCGACATAGATATCAAAAGGTACATACTCTTCAACCTTTCTTACTTGTATTTTGATAAACATAGGGAGATTCGTTTGGGCTAGAGTTTTGAAAATTTTAATTTTTCCGTTGTGCCATGTATGTGATACATACTTTCGATTTTCTATAACCCCTACATGTGTAATATAATGTTTCCATCTCTAATTGTCTGAAGGAAGGGATATCACTCCGTAGCTTCGTTATTTTGGCCATTGGACAATATTTTATTTGAAATTTCTCGGCTAACTGTGTCCACGTTGTGATGGAACCATGAGGTAGGGAAGTCAACCACTATTTAGCCCTGCCTCTTACTGAGAAAGGGAACAACCTGAGGCATGTGGTCTCTGAGGATACTCCATTTATCGAGATTGTGTCGTTGATATTGAGGAAACTTGACAAGTGTGACTATGGATCCTCATCTTGGAAGCCATCGAACTGACACGACTGTTTAACCATGTGGATGACGTGGGCTTTAGTTTGAAGTTATGCCCTATAATAGGTGGTAGGACAATGCTTGAGCCGATGCCGTCCATGTTTGGCCTTACGAAATCCGATTTGGATCGAGTTGGGGCCACCATCGGTTCTAGTTGATTGACTTCCGCACTAGATTCTGTTTTTGCTGTCTTTTTGAGAAGGGCTTCTCTAATTTGAAGACGAAGGTGGCGCTCAAAATCTGGGTTAGGTACTTCTACTTGTTATGGAACTCGGCTTCTGATCATGCACTGGCACCTTCACAGAAAGAAAACGAAATCAAATTTGAAAGTCAAGTGTATATATATATATATATATATATATATATATATATATATATATATATATATATATATATTCCAAATAGCCTTACTAACTAGAATAACAAGTTCTAATGTTCCTATCGTTGCCAGTCCCGACAACGGCGCCAAAAACATGATGCATGCACAGGGTGCAGGACGACTAACCCGCAAGTGTATAGAGTTAATCAAAAGTACCCAAAGCTATGGTTATTGAATCCAAAGGGACTAGAATCCTAGTACTAACTATCATTTGCTATCTAGTCGAAGGGTAATGGAAGTAATTGGAAATTTGGTTATATGTCCTAAACAAAGAACTAATGAGAGCAATTGGTAGATTGTGAGTAGTCAAAAATGAAACGTGGCACCTCAGATCTTAACCCTCCAAGGATTCCTTTGTTAATAGAGTTCGACAATTGCACCATCTAGATGCCACATCCGATTTCTCGGTATGCAGATTGATTTCATTAGCTATGCCTAGTTATAATCTAACTGAGAGTGATATGTATCTATGCATAAAGAGACACGCAAGTCAAAACCCTAAGCACACATGTGTCTCGCTAGAATATAACGAGGTATATGACCATGGCTCATGCAAAATACAATCATATAAATCAAGCATAGACTCACATGAATCATCAATAAAGGAAAGCCAATAAATAAAAGAATTCAATTAACAAATAATCCTAGGGTTCATATGTCTGAGGCACCATCGAAGGAGTTTAGCCTCTCATGGTAATGGAAACCATAACAGAGATACCAGAGAAAGACATAATTTAAAACATAGGGATTCCCTTGCTCAATGTTTACTCCACCTTCGATCTTCTCCGAAACCCTAACGGTCGCGCGTAACACTCGATGAAGACTAGTCTGGCGAAAGTCCCTGAAATCTGTATCTGCTGCTGCTTATATAGGTTTTTTATTTATTTTAGCACGTACGTGTGCATTTAATGCACCCTCGTGCCAAATCCCATGGCTTGATCTTCACGCGTTTTCAAGTCCGAGAGGTGGACGCATATGTACACGGTCGTGCACATCTCTATCAAAGCCGTACATATCTTTGTGAGTGTTTTTTTTTAGCTTATTTCATCCCAGTTTGCCCTGTTTCTTGTTCCTTTCATTTTGGGTACCTATTTTACCTGCTCAATCTAAAAGCAAACCCAGGGGAGCACGAAAATAAAGGAATTGGTGTTAAACAATGGGATAAGTGCATGCAAATGTGATAGAAATATATGTATAATTATGTACTTATCAGGTTCATAACTCATCCATCATAGATAGAAGAGTACTATAACTAAAATATAATCCTTTATAATGCTAAAAGTTAATTACAACCTTGGGTTCACTAATATTTAGAAAAACCCTCAACTTTGTCAGTAATTAGGATTAATAGTTTTAAATTTATTTAAACACAAATAACCATTTTTCAGAGTTTGGATGAAACTAGAATTAAAACAAATTTAGTACTTAACACATATTCTAGAGTAATCCCTTATGGGATCAACACTCACTTATCATTATATTACTTGTTTGCAACACGTACACTTGTGTTACGAAATGACATTAACAGATACTAGGAGGGGTGTACTTATTGAACAAGGTCTTTAATTGTTTTCTTTCAACTATATGCATTCTTCAGTATTATGACAACGATCTCGATGGAATTTGCAATATTGCTTCATATCTTTTTAACCGACAGTGAATTTTATGTTGGTGGTCCACTTGACAATCTTTTGATCCTAGATCTGCATGAGGATCTCTCCTTGCTTAAAGTAATGTGGCATAGTTTTGAAAATGAGAAACTACTCCCTTTTGATTCTTTTCTTGGGGCTGGAATCTTTATTTCGTGAAACGCTTTTGAGATTCTTGACTTGGTTTCTCTTATTTAGTTTTTTCTCGCCTCACCGCCTGAATCTCCTAGGCATAGTGGTGACCAACCCTCCTTAGGCAAGCCAGTTTTCCTAGTGGAGTTAGGGTTTCCACTTGTGTGAGTGCGGGCCCTCGGACACGCGCGCTATATTGGTGCTTTCATTGAGATGGACTAGTGTGGGAAATTCCACTCGTGCCTGGCGGGAGTCTTGATCCAAGCAAGGAGGTCCCAGAGTCGTGAAACAAATCAGATGCGGAGCGGGGAAAAACCCCAGAGTCTGCTGCCTGAGAGTACCGAGCGGGTGCCACCCTAGAGTCAGGGCTAACAAGGGTATCAGGATGTCGAGCAGGGGGTACTGTAACATGTTTAGTCCCGTATCGCCTAATCGTGGAGTAGTAGTGTACATATAAGTAGTGACCAACCCTCCTTAGGCAAGCCGGTTTTCCTAGTGGAGTTAGGGTTGCCACTTGTGTGAGTGCGGGCCCTTGGGCACGCGCGCTACATTGGTGCTTTCATTGAGATAGACTAGTGTAGGGACTTCCGTTGGTGCCTAGCGGGCGTCTTGATCAGGGCGGGGGGTCCCAGAGTCGTGAAATGAATCGGGTGTGGAGCGGGGAAAAACCCCAGCGTCTGCTGCCTAAGGGTGCCGAGCGGGTGCCACCCCAAACTCGGGCCTGACGAGGGCGTCAAGATGTCGAGCGGGGGGGTACTGTAACATGTTTAGTCCCACATCGTCTAATCGTGTAGTAGTATACATATAAGTGGTGACTAACCATCTTTAGGCAAGCCGATTTTCCTAGTGGAGTTAGGGTTGCCACTTGTGTGAGTGCGGGCCCTTGGGCACGCGCGCTACATTGGTGCTTTCATTGAGATGGACTAGTGTGGGGACTTCCGCTCGTGCCTAGAGGACGTCTTGATCCGAGTGGGGGGGTCCCAAAGTCGTGAAACTAATCGGGTGCGGAGCAGGGAAAAACCCCCAGAGTCTGCTGCTTAAGGGTTTCGAGCCGGTGCCACCCCATAGTTGGGCCTGACGAGGGCGTCAGGATGTCGAGCGGGGGGTACTGTAACATGTTTAGTCCCACATCGCCTAATCGTGGAGTAGTAGTGTACATATATGTGGTGACCAACCCTCCTTAGGCAAGCTGATTTTCCTAGTGGAGTTAGGGTTGCCACTTGTGTAAGTGCGGGCCCTCGGGCACGCGTGCCGACTCTGGGATATACTTCTCTACTATAGCCAGAGTTCAGCAAAACTTTTGGGTTGTTTCTTTAAAAGGGAGAACTCGAACGAAGATCGACGTAATCCTTTCGTTAGTGCAGCTATGGCGAAGGTCTGAATGAGACCAAGACTTTAAGTGATTCCATGTTAAAATGATAGATATAGCTTCGAAGGCTCTCTCCTTCATATTGCTTCGCTCTCATCAATATGACTGGTGTCTTCTTTTGTTTCTTACTGCTAATGAAAAGGTTGACGAAGAGTTCGGTCAAATCTTCCGAAAAAGACCCTGATTTTGGGGGTAGACCAGAGAACCACATCTAGGCTACACTCAATAGTGTGGGTGGGAACGCCCTACACATGATCTCATTGGGGGCTCCATGGAGCTGCATCATGGCTTTTAAAAACTCAAAATAATCGACGGGATCCAAGGTACCATTATATGTCTCGATCGATGGCTTTCTAAATCTTCCTTGGAGTGGAGCATCAAGGATTTCTGAGATGAAAGAGGAAATCGTCCGAGAAACATACCTAGGTCGTTCTTTCTTTTCTTGTGAGACGACCTTGAACCTAGCTCTTGTAGAATTTTTGGGTCGTGACTCAGGTGACCCTGTATTGTTAGTTTATGGGGCGATCTTTGTTTCCCTTCTTGTGTGGATCCTGTCTTTGGGTTTCAAGGCTTGAGTAGTTGAATGTCACCTAGTCTTCATTGAGCCCATCATAGTGTTTTGTGGTGGTGGCGGCGAAGTTGAGACGCCTATTGCTCCATATTTTGAAGTGCTCAAGTTAGCACCTCGATCTTTTCTTCAAGAACTCGATTTCATCTCTAGGGATCGTGTGTTGATCTTGACGAATTTCTTCAGCTTCTTGGATGCCATTGTTCACTATGGTGTTATCTTCAACTTATTCAGGAATATGACTTCCCTTGCCTCTTGCCATGGTTGAGCTTTATAGCTTATCATTCATAAAGATAAGTTCCCCACAGACAACGTCAAACTATTGATGCAAATATCTGCCCTTCCTTGGGATCTGAATGGATCTTGATCAATTAGAAAGATGGATTAAAGATTGTTGGAATTCTTCAGCCTTTTTGAGGGAGAGATCGGCCATGGTGTTGATTCTCCTTTTGGTTTTTGTTGTCTTTTGGATCAGGAACTCTTAGAATCAGTTTTCCCGTACACAACCCTGTTTTGAAAGAGAAGGGAACCGTTGGAGAAAAGGAATCCGAGCATTCGTACTGGGGGAGGGGAGGGGGTTTTCTGATGATCAAGTCAAAACTTAGAGAGAGATAAAATACAAAAGAGTGAGGGAGAGAGAGAGAGAGAGGTTTTTCTGTCCCCAAGGTTTCTTTTCTTACCAAGGTATGGGCGACATCCTTTTATAGCTCATTAACTTGAATCACTAGGTCTTGGAGCTCTTCGAGATTCATTTGCTTCATTGGATGACTGATTATCCAAGATTTTTCTTTAGGGTTGTTGATGCCAAAAACTGGTCCACCTCACGCTTTGGTTGTTGTTGCCTCATGATCTGGTCTCAGCCTTTGACAAACGGTTGAAATTTATAGTTGATGTGGACACTTACTTCAGATTCTGAACAGGAGGTGCTCTAGAATGCCGATCGGAATTGTCTGCTCTTTACCTTGGGATTAATCTGTAAAAGGGAGAGGGAAGTGATCGGAATTGGGCCTTTCTGCCCGGATTTAACTCCGATGCTTAAGTCAGAAAACTTGTGAGAAGGAAGTTTTAGACATAGGTTAAGTCTTTGTGTAATTTCTTTTTCGGGCCTCCTTTTCTTACTATCATTGTTCTTATTTTATAGCAAATTAAAGGCGGTTTAGGAAAATATCCTGAAAGGCGGTAGGAAAGGCGGTAAGAAAATATATGCCTATTGTGCCTACTGTGTAGGTACTATGTAGGTAAGTAGAAAATATCTGCCCACTGTAGAGGCAAGTGGATAAGATCTTCCTATTGTAGAGGCGTTAGATATTTTCTTCCCTCTTATGAGACTGTTTTAAGAAAGTTGCTGTAATTCCGACGGATTTGTTTGTAGGGTTGAACCCTCACTCTTATTTGCCGAACGGAATTTCGCTAGAATGTTTGGTGATATTACCACGTGGCCAAAGGGACGCAGCCCTGTGTGTGACAGGTGGCCATTTAGGTAAGGGACGCGTGTTTTACCAAATATCTCCGTAACACTAGTCCCCCAAGGTGTACTTGTTCGAAAAATCTCTAAGTGAGGAGTAAGCTAAGCGTACTCTTCGCTTGGTTCGAAAGTAAGTATCTTCCTTAGTTGGCATGTCTATGTGGGTGTAGATTTTGTCTCTAGGATGATAAGGCGCATGTACTTTAATAGGCGACTAACACCTGCTGTGTTGTCTTTTCTTTGTTTTGAATCGAGGTAGATCTTTCTCCGGAATTTTCGCCTATAGTGTCCATAGGTTTTTCTATTTAAGGAGCTTGTATGGGTAGTGCTTTTATTCATTCTGTTGTTATCTTTGTAGCTTTGTATAATGGCGCAGCGCTTGTCTTTCTTCAAATTTTTCACTTTCACCCAATCCTCCCGTCATTTGCGAATTCCAACCTCTTTTTATGAACATTTAGAGGGCTTGAGGACTGGAGTCGTTCATTTGATAAGTCCGAACGGCTGCGTATGGCAGTCTCTTTTTGCTGTTGACACGGATTTAGGTGAAGATACGTGTCTATCCTACTATTTAGCATTAAAGGGAGATGGTGGGGTGACGTGTGTGGCATGCGCGTTTGTCAACATCATGATGGACGCGGCTATCCATGTGTGTCAAGCGGCGTTTGGTATGCTGACGTGGATGGAATTTTGAATCGTTTAAGGAGAAGTGATGATGGTTATCTGAACGGTCTGGATTTGGGGACCTTGGTTCCCGCGGTCCTGACGATCAGCGTAGTGTTGGGATCTAACGCTGTGAATTTGTCTCCCTTTTATACAACAAATCGCAAAGGCAGAGAAGGCTTTATTGTGAAAATCGCAATAGTGTCTTCCTCTCCGGCGAGCTCTGTCCTAAAGTTCTTGTGTTCTTTCACCTCTTTTTCTTCTAAGGTATGGCTAGTGACTCTAGTGCGTCTTCTTCTTCTGGTTCTTCTCATGAATCTTATAAACCTGCTGCTTCTCAACCCCTTTCGATCCCTTCTCCGTCCGAACCCATAGTCTCCGTCGCGATTCCAGGCGGGTCTAGGGATGTTCCGGTTCAGGGTTTGCGGATTCATCCCGCCTCTAGGGCGATGGGTAGGGGGTCTGACACCGTTATAAGCTTCCTTGGGCAGAAGGATGTCGATGACTTGGTAGAGAAGTATGAGATAGATCTGCCTTTGTTTGAGGTTAGGGCTCCATGTTCTGGGGAGAGGGCAAGTTCTCCTAGGGAGGGGGAGATTGCCATCTATCAGGATGCGTTGTTGGGTAGCCTTAGGATTCCTCTTTCTAGTTTTGCTAAGGCGATTCTGGAAGAATATCGCTTGTGTCCTTCACACTTAACTCCGAACTCTTGGAGGTTGCTCAACAGTTTTGTTATTGTTTTTAAGAACTATGGGGTAAATCCGACTGTCCGTTGGTTTCGTATGTTATTTAGTTTGTGTTTAGAGTCTAATGCCTATTGGTACTACTTCTCGGCTCGTCTCGGGAGAAAGTTTCTAGGGAAACTCCCTTCTTCCATTAAGCGATGGAAGAGTAAATTTTTCTTTGTCAAAAGTAAGTCCTGGTGGGATGTCTGAACCAAGTGGGAGGTTCCCCGAACGGATATTGTTTGTGAGGAGATGACAAAAGAAGAGGAGGTTCTTCTTAAGTCAATGACGAGGATGTCCAAGGTTTACATGGATGCCTTCTTAACTAAGGAAAATCTCCTTAGGTGTCGTTTAATAGGAGCTACTGGTAGGACTTGTTTGTGCGTCTAACTTAGTTTAATCTTGAATCGTGATGTCTAACTCACATCGGAACTTATTCTTGTAGGAAATCCGATGGAGGACGAAGATTTAAGTTACATTAAGGGCATCCTAGCTTCCTTCGAAGGTGAAGTTCATCTGCCCTTACCTCGTGGGCGAAAGAAGAAGGAGGTATCGTCCAGCAAGGGCGCTGATACTTCCACATAAGAAAGAAAGAAAAGGAAGAGAAAAGATGTTGACTCTTCCAAGAAGAGGGTTAAAGGCGACCTCACAAGTGGTCCTCAAGGGAGAGGAGGATCTAAGAGGAAGAATTCCGAGGACGATCGGATCCCGTAATTATAGAGAACAAAGCAGGCCCGTCGCCAGTGCAAAAGTTTGCCCACTTTTATCGCCAATTCTCGTGAGGGCCTCTTCTAGCTTCCACTGTAAGATATCTTCCTTAAGGAGGTGAGGGTCTACTTCTGAAGGTTGTCTATTATTTCACTAAGTATTTTTGACTTAGGTTTATTTTATAGGTGGAGGCAGGAGAAGCAGCTCTCCTGGACAAACTAAGGAAGGTAGACTTGGTCCTCAAAGGACCGGCGACTCAAGGGATGGAGTTGGCTTCTGAAGACATCCCTTTTCGGGATGCTGCTTCCGTGAAGAATGTTTTGATGGCTATGAGGCCCGAACCGTTCTCCACTAGACTTCGAAGGGCCGGAAGGGAAGAGGCCACTTGCCAACTTTTCCCCTCGGCTATGCTGGTAAAGACTATTCTTGTAATTCTTTTACTTCCTAGTTCGGTATTATCGCCCATAACTCATTTGTTATTCTGTAGACTGCTCAATGGGCGGATCGAGTCAATCTTTGTCAAGAAGACATGGCAAAGATGGAAGCGAGTGGGACAGAAATTGCCTAATTAAGTTTTAGGGTGGCAGCTTTAGAGGGAAAGGAGAAGGAACAGCTCGCTATTATTTATGCTCTTGAGCGAGATAAGGCCGAGCGGCTTCAACAGCTGGCTGCTATGGAAAAAGAGAAAAATGATCTAGCGGCCAAGCTGGTTATTTCCGAGGGCTCTCTTCATACTGCTGAGGAAAATATCAAAAAATTACAGGATGACTCTAGCAGCTTGAAAGAGGAATTTAAATCAGCTCAAGATGAGCGAGCTGAAGCCCGATGGGATTTAAAGTTGAAGGTTGCTGAACTTACCGCCGTTCAGGTTGAGTTGGAGGAAATCAACACTACAAGAAAACTGTAAAATAGCTAGGAAATTTAGCTAGGGACATATTTTCTTACAAATCAGCTAGAACTTGGCGAGGGATATGAGTTTAGCTAGAGACTAGCGAGAAACATAGTCTGTTGCTAAAGCCCTGATGCAATATATTGTATTTAGCTAGAGAATAGCGAGGTCATAAATCATCGGTCGCAAAGGTTGCGCGCGAAGATGTTGGCGCGCAGTTTGGCTAAGAGTTAGCGAGGGAATAATCCCTAGCTACAGAGCTAGAGAGTAAAATCCTCGCCAATTTATGATATATCATTTTTGTCATATATAGTGTGAAATTAGCGAGGGATAATTCCCTCGCTAAATATGGCTATTTGTTACTCACTAAATAACCAGGTAATTTCACACGTATAACGTGGAAATTAGATAGGAGTATTAGCGAGGGATTGTCTCTCGCTAATATCATGATATAATTTCTTTTGTGCCATAAAATTGGCTAGTAGTTGTTCCCTCGGAAATTTCATGATATATATTATATGTAAGTAGCTAGAGAACAGACTCTATCTAATTAGCTAGAGAAAGTCTCTCGCTAATTAAATACTATAGATTTGTATGTATTACAAGATATTAGCTAGAGAGTATTCTCTAGCTAATTACTAGCATATTAGCTAGACTCGGTGTCCTCGCTAATATTATAATATATGCATATCATTGGGGAGGAAATGGGCTTTAGCTAAGTACTAGCCAATTAGCTAGGGACAGTCCCTCGCTAGGTTCGTTTTATAGAATTTTTGTGAATAGATAATATGACATTGGCGAGGAAATATAGTCTAGCTAACTTCTAGCTAAGTAGGGATGTGTCCCTGCTACTGCTAGCTGCTAGGATCCGTGGCCCTCGCTAATCACATATAATAAATATTTTACTTAAGAGTGGATATTTAGCGAGAGAATTAATTCCTAGCTAATTTTGATAATTTAGCTAGGAATAATATCCCTCGCTAATATGTTGATATATAATTTTTAAAACATATAATGATTAAACAGGAAATTAACAAGTGAAATTAGCGAGGAATATGAGGCCCCTCGCTAAATTATAATATTTTAAGGCGTATTAATGAGATTTAGCGAGGGATAATAATCCCTCAGCTAGTTTTGGCTTCTTTAATTTTAATTGGCGCGTGATATCTCTTTCTGAAAAAATCCCAACCCTAGTTTTTTCCATCTACAAATCAGAGCCAATGTCGCCACTGCCGTCAAGCTAATACCGCCATCGCCATGCGAATTGACCTAGAAGTTTCCTTTGGAGGAGAAGATCAATCGGGCCTCGCAAGAGCGAGGAGAAGGGCTTGTTTGACAAGCTTCAGCCTAAACAACAACCCTCTCATCCAAATCAAAAGCCTCTCCCGGAAGAAGGGCTTGTTTCCCTATAAAATTTGTGCTTGTTGGTAAATTCCCTCGCCTCTTTTATCATAGGAAAGCTGTGAATTTACTATTGCAGGTTTTCATTTCACTGGAGTTTGGTAACCCTAGATTTGGATTTTGGTCACGGGTGTTTTATTAAGCTTTTCTCTGGTGAATTTACTATTGCAGGTTTTCATTTCACGCCCAAACCACAAAAAGTATTCTCATCAGATCGTCCACACAAAGCTCACTTATCTGCAAGTAAGTGAACCCATTCTTATTAGTCGTTGATATCATTCAACATGGAAAATAAAATAATTAGTTCAAGATATGTAAAACATTGAATCTTGGAATTGGATTATGTCATTAAATACTTATTGCATTTCAGAGGGAGCACCAATCCTGGAATTGAATCCTATGACTGGAAGCTGAAAGGAACTAAATCAACTTACCATGCATTATACCCAAGGTCCTGGACTGTGTATGATGGTAATACAAATGCTTTATAATTTCTATGGAGATGTTGCATCTTGGATCACTACTTTCTTATTTTCCATTCTTGATGTAGGTGAGTCTGACCCAGAAATCAAAATAACTTGTTGACAAATCTCACCATTTATTCCCCACAACTACCAACAAAGCAAATGTATCCCGCCAATACGTGATTTACTTTCATAGTAACCGATCACGGAAGACCCCAGGAGATGTAACTTTGCTATTTACATGTGCGGTAAGTTAGTCTGAGAACAACTATTTTTAATTGAATTTCCATTGCTTTGTCAATTGTCTTAAGATGCCAACAGAAGTTATATTACTTTATCCTTGTTATTTCAAGTAGAACTCTGGTGGGAGCTCGAACTCGATGCCAATGAAAGTTATAGTACTTTATCTATGTCCATCTAATGATCATACTCCATGATGTACCACTACCTAGCTTAAACTTGAAAAATAATTCTATATCATAATTAAAATCCTCTCTAAATCACAATTGTATTAGTATCTTTACATTTTAAACTTATATGAAGACTAGACCTACTAAAGTGTGAAGACTTAATTAATGACTTGGTTAGAGTTTCCATTCTAGTGACCCACTTCTAGCTACTTCCTGCTAATTAATCTCTCAATCAAGATGATTAAGATTGTTGTTTATTAGTCACTCCAATTACCTCACTTGTTCTTTTCTGTGTCATAAATTAGACTTCACTATTCTTTGTCCTATACAGAAAACTAAGCAATTTAATTTGTAGCACTTTAATTTATAACAGGAAGTACTAGATTTTGAAGGTCATATACATGATATATATCTGAGGGAAGCACACAAACTAATTCTAAATGTATTATGTATTTGAATTAAACCAAAGAATTACAATAGAAATATGAAAAATATTTTTTTTCTAAAATATTAAACATATATGGTTTGTTGCTAATGTAATTCAAGGGCTTGTTAATTTCTCCATTGAGTGAGTCCACACTCCACCAAATTCATAGATTCCCTCTTTTGCCTGGCAAAAGTAGTACTGCTTTTCTGTTGACCAAAGTCTTTCTTAGTGGTGAAGCCACTACTAGCTCATCATGATGCAAATTCATTTGACAATATATTGCTATTTCCAAAGCTCAACAAAGAAATTTGCCATAAGAATATCTATCTTGTCTTCCGTTGCGGTTAGGGAAATATTGGGAGTCAAAGACTCGGCAATTTATAGGACTTTGAATTTTCAAACTTGGAAATACTTTGATTCTTCGTTTGGTAGGAGGGCAAGCACTTGAAACTTGAAAGCGGTTGCTCTGTATGGGAACAGTTTACACACCACACCATCTATTTTTATTCCTGCTGTTTTTTAATTCATGATTTTGAAAAAGTACAAAATTTTTAAATTTTCCAAAGGGCGATTTTTATGTTGACTTATTCAAAAACATTATTAATTTTTTTCAATCCTATGGCCAAAATATTAAACAAAATGGGTATGGGCCAAAGGTGCCTAGAGAAAAACAAAATCCAACATGCCATTTTGCTCCATAGATCAGGACTTCGGCCCTCTAGAATGAAATAGCATTCAGGGTGGCAAACCTAGCTTAATAATGATCATACTCCATGACAGCCCGACTACCTAGCTTAATAACTTGTTTCCAAGGCAAACTACATTAGATTAATTATATGATCATAGATATAGTTTAATTTATTTCTCCACTAGATTATATTTGGAACGATTATATCTTATTTTGGTCTTTGTATGGTTCATTTTGAACTCTATACTTTTAAAATATTCAATATGGTCAGTGCTATTTAATTCTGGTTTGCTTTACAGGTTAGAAAAAGCTCTAGCCTAGCTCAATTACAATTACATATTGGTTGTTGGTGAAGAGGAAGCAAATAATCGGATGCTTATGCTCTAGACTTGCTTCCTTAGTTCATCTCTTTAACTTTTAATTCATCTTGTGTATAGAAGCATAAGATAACATATATCTTTATTAATCTTTTTAAATTATTTGTTCATTGAAACATCTAGTTATAATTTCAGATCGCAGTGGTCTTTAATCGAAAAGTTTTTATAAAGAAGGTTTCAAATCTTGATTTGAAGCCAAGGAAGAAGGAGATATTCATAGAAGCTTTGGTTAGTTGTTTTTCTTTTGCAAACCCTAAGGAATTATCATGGCTTGCTTTTAGTGTGGCCTTTTTGAATATAGTATATATCTTTCCTTGCTTTCCTTTAATTGTCAAGCATTTTTCAATGGCTTCCAATTCCATCCACTTGTGATTTCTCAACCTCGAACCGCTTGTTATAAGGCCTATGACCACACTTCCATTGTCAAAGATGACAAATTGGATTACTTCACTGCTTACACTGCATTTCTTGTTTCGTTGTTTTAAAAATGTCTTGTTAATTTGCAACATATTTTTTTGTCATATATATGCTTTGTATTGTCATTCTGTAATTTTTCTGATTCATTAATTTATTCTCAGTTTCAAACTGTAATAAAGCATGTCTCCAATCTTGTTTTAGAGAGCCAAAGAAGCCATTGGCTTTTCTATGATATATATTGAACGGATGACAAAGGAAATTCTATAAATTGAATGAACTATCTTATGAAATTTTCTGTTTTTCTGCTAGTGTGCTTCTTATGATCAGGTTGTGCAATGTATTTCTTTTTCAGAAACAAGCCAATTGTGGTTGAATCAGGACTGGTGGTAAAGCTTCCACTGATTTTCAACGCTCTAAGACTCTTCAACACAAGAAGAAATAGTTTACAAGGCAACACAAAAATTAGGTTCAGCTAACAACGTATTTTTTCTATACATGATGTTAATTGTATAACATATAAGAATCAACTAATACAACGTTTTATGAAGTCCTTTTCAGATTTAGTACACAAAAACTTAGAAAGCACGATGCTACAATAGCTGAGTTGATAGCGAGTATATCTTGATCATTGGAAAAGTTCCGGAGAAATTGAGGTAAGAATACACCATTAAGGTCATGCTCTAGACATTAGGATATCTTAACAAAATTGAGAACTGTCAACTATTTCATGTATTTCATCCTTATCAATTGGTCCTTAAATTAATTATTTGTTTTTTTTTAAATTCTTTTGCAAACTTGTTAAATTAATATTGGTCATCAATTCTCAGAAAACATAATCATTGTTTGTCTTTAGGAATTTCAATTCTCTCTCCTTTTTTTTATCATCTCTTTCTCTCTGCATCCTCTTGTTCAGTCCTTGTTTTGTTGTTTCAGATGGAAAGCTTTGCTTGCTTGCTTCAGTTGCTTGTGAACTATATATTTGATAAATGTTTATGTAATTAGAAAGGATTGATCTTTGCATACAAAGTTACAGACCAACCAACAATTTTAGGAAATTCTAGACTTTTAGAAACTGAGCATCAGTGAACCTGGTAGCAGAAATTGAAAGGGATGCCTCACTATATATTCTCGGTATGGAACTTTGCCACAAGATATATATCTTACATCTTTTGAGCATTCAAAGAATCTATATCACATTAGCACAAATATTAATTTCATGCGCATTGAATATAGTGATTAACTAGCTTCAAGTCATGACACTGACACAAACATCCCCCATTGTTCTACTTTTACTTCCTGATTTTTCAGAAAACTTTTGAAGTTAGCTAAATGAATTACATAGCACCATCTTATTGCAAAGGGCATGCACATTGTATAATAGGAGAATAATATCAATGTTAGAATGTTGTATAATTAGCAATTGATTCTTTTATTGTCCTAACCACATGGTCTCATCAAAATATCATTGGTAGAAGGCAAAGTTTATTCCCTAGAACATAATGTTAGATATATATATATATATATATATATATATAATTGGCTGTGTCTGTAGATGATATCTCCTTTTAGAATGCCTATAGCATGCAAAAATTTACTAGCTTGTAGTTCCTTGTTTATGGGATCAACACATTAATTGTAGTGATGCTTATTTAGGTCAAGATTTATATGATCAAAGTTCATGATTTGTCAAAAGGTTTACATGATCAAATTAAGGAATGATCAACTTACGAAGCATAAAAAACAAACTATGATTCGTCAAGAGGTTCAATTTGCAGAATGAGATTTTTTTTTTCCTTGCATTTTTGGAAGTTTAATTTTTAACTTTGCTATGCCTACCACACATTGGATGAATGAGGGCATCTCCCTTTCAAAGAGGGATAACTTAGCAAATTGCAAGTATTAATATAAAGCTAATGAAATTCCACATATTTTGACATCCCATTTCTACCACCCATTTATTTGGAGTAAAATGGTTCAATTTAGACATCCCCTGACTTGTAAAAAGCAAGCCACACTATCATAGGTTTTCTTTAGTTATAAACTTATAACTATGATAAGTTTTTTTCTATAATCATAACTATGATAGGTTTTCTTTAATTAGTTAATATAAAATTTCAAACACTAACGAATTTTTAGTCATGTATGACTCAAATATAATTCAAGGGGAAAATTCTGTTCAAAACTATGATAAGTCTTCCTTATATATATATTTTTAAAATTGGAATTTTTTTTATTAATTTAATCTATCTTTTAAACTACTACTTAGAAAATTCTGTTTAAAATTATGAAAATTTTTCTTTATTTTTTAAATTTTGGATAAATTTTTAATTGATTTAATTTTTATTTTCATAAGTATCCCTTAGTGTTTCATAGTTGTTTTTTTTAGCTTATAATTTCATTACACTCTTGTTTTTTGAGCTTTGGCGTGATTACTTTAATGATCTTGTGTTTTTGTTAGACAAATGTTTTCTTTATGATTACTTTATTGATTTTTTTTTTAATCTAACGTAGGATAATGAATACCCCTAATAGATTTTGGATGTATGCTCGACGTCTTGCTCGAGGGGATATGAACCCCGAGTTTTATGCCGGTGTCGAACAATTCCTTGAATTTGCTTGCAGTCAACCGAGATTCATGGATGGGCCGAGCATAAGGTGTCCATGCACAAAATGCGGTAACCGTGCATATAGGCATCCAAATGAAGTAAGGATGCATCTATTGAGAAAGGGATTTGTTACTAATTATTTTGAGTGGAGGTGTCACGGAGAACCAACCACTTTATCATCGAGTTCGCTCTTCCAAACTAATGAATTCGTTGAAGAAGAGCTGCAAGAGATGAATCCATATAGACAGATGGTGTTAGATGTAGCTGGTCCTTTATTTAATGATCAAACATTTGCCTCAATGCAAGACCAAGCTATCGGTGAAACTTCACCAATGTATAGCGGAATGGAGGAATCGCCAAATCCACAAGCAGAACAATTTTATTCAATGTTGAATACAGCGGATGAGGAATTGTACCCTGGTTGTGACAATCATTCTGTGTTATCGGCGGTCTCTCGGATGTTGAACATAAAATCTGAGCATCATCTTTCAGAAAAATGTTATGATCTGACCTGCCAATTAATGTGTGAGGCTTTACCCAAAGGGAACAAGATGGTAGAAAGTTTTTATGAGACGAAGAAGCTTGTGAAGGGCTTAGGATTGCCTTATGAGAAGATTGATTGTTGCAGATTTGGTTGCATGATCTATTGGGGTGTAGACGATGATCTTACAAGTTGCAAATTCTGTGGGAACGATAGATACAAAAGAAGAAGAGGATCTGGAAAACAGAAAAATGTGTCTTACAAGGAAATGTTTTACTTTCCACTTACTGACAGGTTACGTAGGTTGTATGCATCTGAATCAACAGCAGAGTCAATGAGATGGCATGCTGAGCATATTACAAATTCGGGTGTAATGCGTCACCCATCAGATGCAGAAGCATGGAAACATTTCAATGAAATTCACCAAGATTTTGCTAATGAGACTAGAAATGTAAGGTTGGGATTGTGTACTGATGGCTTTCAACCATTTGGTCAATCAGGACAACAATATTCATCATGGCCAGTTATAGTGACACCATACAATTTGCCTCCATCTATGTGCATGAAGGAGGTTTACATGTTTTTGACAATAATTGTGCCTGGTCCACATAACCCTAAGCAGAAAATAGATGTATATTTGCAACCATTGATTGCAGAACTGAATCAACTTTGGGAAATGGGTGTGCATACATATGATGTGTCTACAAAACAAAATTTCTTAATGCGTGCGGCACTTCTTTGGACTATTAGTGATTTTCCAGCGTACTCGATGTTATCTGGGTGGAGTACATCTGGTAAAATGGCATGTCCATATTGTGCTGAAAATTCCAAGGGATTTACTTTGTCTAATGGGAAGAAATGTTCATGGTTTGATAACCATAGAAAATTCCTACCGGTTGATCACCCGTTCAGAAGAAATCGAAGAAATTTTAGAAAGGGGAAGACCGAGACAGCTATACCACCGCCCATTCGGACAGGTGAGGAAGTTATTAATGATATTGATACTAAAGGTTTCATGAAGGTGACAGAGCTTGGTTCTGCTGAAATCAATGATCGACTAGGTAAGTCATATGGATGGAGGAAAAGAAGCATTTTTTGGGATTTACCTTATTGGTCAACTAATCTAGTAAGACATAATTTGGATGTAATGCACATCGAGAAGAATGTGTTTGACAATGTTTTCAACACGGTAATGAATGTCAAAGGGAAGACAAAGGACAACGCACAGGCAAGACAAGACATGAGGAATATATGTAGTAGGCCTGAGTTGGAAATAAATCCACAAACGGGTAAGTTCCCTAAAGCTTGTTTCACCTTAGAAAAGGAAGAGAAAAAGGTATTGCTACAGTGGCTAAAGAGTTTGAAATTCCCCGATGGGCATGTTTCCAATATGGGTCGATGTGTTGATATGAACAAGTACAAGTTATTTGGGATGAAAAGCCATGATTGTCATGTGTTCATGCAACGCTTACTTCCTATTGCATTTCGAGAATTGCTTCCAACCAATGTCTGGCAGGCACTAACTGAGTTAAGCTGTTTTTTTAAAGAACTTACATCGACAACAATCAAAGTAGAGGAGATGGAGAGATTAGAGGCTCTTATCCCAATTATATTGTGCAAATTGGAGAAAATTTTCCCTCCCGGTTTCTTTGATTCAATGGAACATCTTCCGATTCATCTTCCATATGAAGCTAGAATTGCCGGGCCTGTGCAATATAGATGGATGTACCCTTTTGAAAGGTAAATTCTACAACCTTATAGTGTTTTCTTTTAAAATGGAGTGCACATATTGGCGATGTTGTTAATGTGGTTCCATCATATTTCTAATTATGAGTGTAATATAGGTACCTTAGACATCTTAAGAAGAATGTGAAGAACAAGGCACAAGTTGAAGGATCAATCGCTAATGCTTACATAGTTGAGGAGGCATCTAATTTTTGCAGTCATTATTTTGAGCCACATGTAATGTGTAGAAATCGGGATGTTCCTCGAAATGATGATGGAGGAGAATGTGACACATCTGAGGCAGGTCTTTCGATATTTACACATCCTGGTCGATTTTATGGCAAACCGAAGAAGCGGATATTAGATGGCAAGGAACATAGGGCTGCACATACATACATACTTTTGAATTGTGAAGAAGTCTCACCTTATGCTAGGTAAGATTGCAAGTCCAATATAAGTAATATGCTGACATTGTTTAGATACTGCCTAATTATGTATGATTTGATAAATGCAGCATGTTTGTGGACCAACTACGGTTGATGACACCCGATATAAGTGATATGCAAATTGATCAAGCGCTTGATAATCAATTTGCTATATGGTTCCAACAATATGTAAGTTAAACTGAAATGAGCATTAAAATTAATGACATTGTGATGAGAAAAAGCTAATGTCTTAATAACAATATATTAATGTGTTTTGTGCCTTTTAAATTATAGATGCAAGCTAATCCGATGGAGAACATCATACTACGACAACTTTCACAAGGGCCGTTAAGATCGGTGAAATCATACAGTGTGTATTTTGTGAATGGTTACAAATTCCATACAGAATCTCATGCTTCTGGATCTCATTCAATGAATAGTGGTGTGTGTATTAAAGGAACAAACTATAGTGATAACAGTGGTGATTTCTATGGTCGTTTACAAGAAATATTGTTGTTAGAGTATCCAGGATTACCAATCAAGAAGGTTACGTTATTCAACTGCAAATGGTATGATCCTAGTCCGAATATCGGGACTAGAGTACATGCACAGTACAAGTTGGTTGATGTCAATGCACGTAGAAAGTACACCAAGTATGAGCCATTTGTGTTAGCAATGCAAGCAATGCAGGTATATTATATATCATATCCAAGCATGAGAAGGGGTAACAATGATTGGTTGGCAGTTTGCAAGGTTGGTCCAAGATCGGTGTGCGAAACAACTAAAGAAGCTAAAAATTTGAAAGTGGCATTTCAAGAAGATGTGGTTGAATCACATGAAATTGATGACAATCTTATGAATGAGGAAGTTCAAAACCTAAATCATCCAAGTGGTGTAATTATTGAACTTGAGGAAGATGAAGACAGTGAAATATCAGAAGAACCAGAATGGGAATCCTCGTCAGGAGATGAAACTGATGATGATGAAGATGAAGATGAAGATTATGAAGAAAGAAGTGATAGTGAATAGGCTTAAATCATACTTATTTTATTTCCTAGTAAGAGTGTTTGTTGTTCTATTTTGTGTACCTGAAAAGGGTCACTCTGGTTTGTTGATTTCTAAGACTTTCCACATTGAAGGCAATGTTGCCAATCTGTGTTGATTATTACCTTAATATTATTTGTTATGTTACTTTATTGCATCTAGTTAATTTATTGGTCTATTCCAATACTTTCTTTGAAACAAACAATGTGCTTGTGCCATTTCATAACGAGTTTCATGAATAATAATAACATTCATTTTCTTGTTTCATTTTAGTCAATATGGCGCGAGGACGGGACATTAGGGGTGGAGCTGGTCGTATTGTCGGAGGGAGGGGACGAGGTGCTAGACATGATCCACGACCACCCACTACGAATGCATCACCACGTCTTCCTACTATTACACCACCAGAACAACAACAACCTGAGGTGATGCGTCCGGTACATATCTCATCTGTTGCTTCAACGAATATTCCTTCTATACCGCCTGAGGATGCACCGAATATTGGATTATCCCAACATTGTAATTCTCAAGCACAAACAAGTGTAAATGAGGATGAACAACCAATACATGCTGACCCTCTAGGCAGAAATCGTAGGTGGATCACAGTGGATCGCGGGATGTGAGTATACAAAAATTAAACTATTTCTTTGTTAGTAAATATTTATTTTTTTTTCAATTTGGTTTGGTATACTTGTTGATACACATTCTTTTTTTCCAGATTGACTCCATCTGCCGAATGCTCTCGCCGAATTCGATCTATATTTCAAGAGAGATTTGATGACGAGGGCGCTAGGTGGGTGTCGGTCTCAAATGCGACCAAAGAATTTTACTTTGAGGAGTTCAAGGTAAGCCTAAGTTCCTATTAGCAAATTATGATTGTCTTGTGTGTGAACTTAGTTCTATCATTAAACATTATTTGTTACGATGCAGAAATTCTTTTACTGGGATCCACCAATTGAGCACCTGGTCAAGCAGGCTTGGATGACAAAGACATGTACACGGTATGGAGATATGATTTGCAAATTGAAGGTTAAGACCAATCGACCGGTATATGTTCCTGAATCTGTGTGGACCAAGTGGAAAGAGGCATGGAGGGTACCTGAAGTTGTGCGCATATCACAACAAAATGCAAAGAATAGACGGGGTGGAGTTGATGATGGCCCTTGTCCCTCTACACACAATGGAGGCTCCATCTCCCATTCTGAGCATGGGAAGAGATTGGTAAGTTTTTTTTTATATAGGTTAAATTTTTATAACACATCTTAAGTTGTGTATACTGTTAGTTGAGTGTATTTTATTCAGTTGATCTATATTGGTGTTGTTATTTAGGAGCAACAATATAGCCGCCCCCCGACACCCTTTGAGGTCTTTAGGCGCACGCACACGAAGAAGGGGGATGGTGAAACATTTACAAATGACAAAGCACGCACTATTCATGTGAGTTATTATTTCTTTTTTTTTATATATTTTATTAGGGGGATAAAAACTAACTTCAGCCCTTGTACAAAAAAGAATGGAGTAAATTGGATATACTATTCCAATTTTTATTTTTCTTCTTATTTTGGCTCTTCATGAATATTAATAAAAATTATTTAGGAAAAAAATTGAGTTATGTTGATTATCTTTATCCTTAATATTTATCATAACAAACTTTTGTTCTATGATTAAGAACTAAAATGACATGATTGTTATGCTTTCCTTTTTAATGAGATTCCTTTTATGTGTTAATTAAACTCTTTCTATGAATCACCTTTGCAATATTCATGATTTTGGTTCCCATTAGAGTATTTAAAACCTGATACACCAATATCTTCGGCTTAATCTAATTTCTATTAGATCTATGTTTTTATTCTTGCTCTAGTATTATATGTATGATTTGTTGTTGACTTCTTTCTCCTGCTTCTTTATATCTGTGGGTTGTGTCACAACAGCTAAAAATAATAATTATGGTTACGTTACTGAATTTCATTTCCTTCAAATTAGATTTGATGTAACCACTTCAAAGGTGTTGAATTTAGATAACCAAACCAGTAGTATGATTTTCATACATGTTTTTCCTTTAGAGACAGTAGAGATATTCTTTGCAGTGCACTCAAATGTTGCGTCTCACCATTCATCTTGATAAATTTTTAGTCAGCCTCTAGTCCATGTTTGTATTGATATTCAAACTCATGATGATATTAAACACAAGCATTCTGTTTAATCATTGACAAGTTTCATATAATGAAATGAATGAGAAAGAATCATGCACATGTTAGCTAGCCTAGATTACAGTGTTTATATAAGGGATTAATATACATTAAAATAAATGATTTTTCTCTAAGCTTGGATCCACTTCTTTAGATTTTTAATACCACTAAATTCTAAAGTCTAAGGAAGAGAACCAAATGAAGAGAGACAATTTCTAAGAAGTGTCAAGTATCAAGTTTATTTAAATATATGTGAGGTTCTGATCATGCTTTAGCACTTGATTTAATCATCAAGATTACTTGTGATTTGATATACCATGCATATCACATGTTGAATCTTTTCATGGTTTTTACAGTGCACATTAACTCCCTATTAATTGGATTATTACATTCTTTTCTTAGGATCGATACATTGCTTTGGTGGAGGAGAGAAACAGTTCGGGGGGGATAGTTGACGAAAATAGCATATATAGTGAGGCCGCGGGTGGGCCAAAGAAGAAGAAGATGTTTGGTTTGGGCTCACTGGCGAGCTACTACTATGATGATGCATCTTCTTCAGCATGTTGTGCATCAAACTTACACAATGCTAGAAATGTAAGCCAACAGGTGGAAGCTGCTATTTCATCCATAGAGCAAAGAGTTGATGAGATGGTTGATGAGAGGATGCAGCGGCGAGAGATGGAGATTCGAGCATCTGTCAGGGAGGAGATTCAGACATCTGTTACAGAGGAGGTACGTGCATCTGTTACAGAGGATATTCGTGCATCTGTGACTCAGGAGGTGCGGGCATCTCTTACAGAGGAGATTCGAGCATCTGTTACAGAGGAGCTGCAGGCATCTGTTGACGCACGATTTCTGGAGATGCAGCGACAGTTCAAGCAACAAATGCAGCAGATGTTAGGTAGCCACCACTCACCATCTGATCGAGCTTGACGAGTTAGATCTTGTTGATGGTTTTATTTTGTATCTTTGTATATATATTTTGGCTATTGTGATGTGAACCTTAAAACAAATTTTTTTTGTATGTATTGTTTATATATTATGATGTGCATCTTAATTATATAACATCTCATTAGATCAATGTGTTTATAAATCACTTCATGTATTATATATGTATTACAGGTGGTGATAATATTGTATAATGTGAATTTACAGGTGGTATTTAAAATTATACTACAGTGGACCGATAAATAAAAATTTATATTAGTGGCAAATGTAATTATTAGCTAGGGAATAGCTAGGGAATAGCTAGGGAATAGCAAGAAAATATATTTAAAGAAATTAGCTAGAGAGATGTGCCCTTGCTGGATTGCTAGATGAAATCTCTAGCTAAGCTCTCGCTAATAAAAAAAAATCAACTAGGGAATATAGTTAGGGACTGGCGAGGATCACTGTTCCCTCGCTAATTAGCGAGGGCTGTTTCCCTCGTTAAATACTAGCTGAATCCTAGCAAATCATCAAAAAGGGCGATATCGAAAACCTGAGTTTAGAGAGGGCTAGCTAGGGAAAATGTTCCCTCGCTAATTGGCTAGAATACTATCCCTCGCAAACGTCTAGCAAATTATAAAAAAACATGGATATTGCGAGGAGAGTTTAGCGAGTACTAGCGAGGGACTTTTTGGTCTCGCTAAATGGCTAGAAATTATATTCCTCTCTAATCTCTCGCTAAAATTTAGCGAGAGCCCGTTTCCTCGCCAAATATTTGCTAGGGTTGAAATAGTAACAGAATTTTTTCTCTCGCTATTTCCTAGCGGAATTAATTTAGCGAGGAAAATATATAATTTAGCTAGGGATTTTTCCCTAGCTATTTTACAGTTTTCTTGTAGTGCAAAGGGGAGCGTGATACACTCAAGGAAGATTTAGCTTCCAGACAAAAAACTCCTAAATCCGACTCGCAAGAAATCAAAGATTTAATAGAACGAGCGGATAAGCTAGAGAAGGAGAGGGTCGCCTACATTTAGGCTATGCAAAGCGAAAGAGGGGGCCACCTGTATATATTCAGTAGTACAACAAGTGGGTCATCATGTTCCTCCTGCAGAAGTGTTAGCGATGGGGCTTGCTGGAGTCTTAAAGAGGTTTACGGAATTGAGGGAGCAGCAAATTATAAAGACTTTAGAGGCTCCTGCTCCAGCCTCCTTTGCACCTCCGACTCAAATTCCTCCAGAAACAGATAACCGCCTGGAAGGCCCTAGCTCTTAGGGATTTTTGTTTTATGGAATGTTTTTGTGAAGACTTTAGGCATTTTGAAAGTAATTTCTACTTTATATGAATGAAACACAAACCTTTGCTTTGGTGAAGATTTATTTCCGAGTCATGGTTATCTTTAGCCATTTAAGAAGTCCTTTGTAAGGTCTTTCTTTCTTCATTTGGCTTGTAAAGCTTCATAGCGAGTTCTTCTCTTCTTAGTCCAATCGTGGTACTTTGATTTGTTGAGTAAGACCCTTGCCTTTGTAAATGAGATTGTTGCCTCATATTTCAATCGGGATTTTTGCCCCTTGTTTCTGGACAAGAATTGTCTTTTATCCTTGTAGGATAATTTTTGACTCATCTTTTAGGAATGGGATTTTCACCTCATTTTTGTAGAATGAGATTTTCACCTCATCTTTATTTGAAAAAAACCTTAAGCTTTATTTCATGAAACATTTTAGGAGGCGGCTCTGAAATTCAGCGATAGTAGCGTCATGAGGTGTTCGACATAAAATGGGCGGCTTGAGTGCTTTTCCTTCCATATTTACGGATAATAGATGCAGCTCGGACAATTCTACATATAGCGTAAGGAGCCTTCCCGGTTAGGAGTTAGCTTCCCGTTAGGCTTTTTGTTTCCACAGGAATTCATTTTCTCTTAAGACCAGATCACCGATTTGGAAGAAGACCCTTTTCACCATTGTGTCATAGAACCTTTTTACTCTTTGGCGATAGATGGCTACCTTTGTTTCCGCAACTTCTCTTCGCTCTTCAAGTAGATCAAGTTCCGCTCGGAGATTCTTCTCATTTTCTTCTGATGAAAAAGTTTGTTGTGTCCGTAAGGTAGGCCTTCCCTATTTACTGCGGGGATGGCGCCTTACGCCCCATAAGTAAGAGAGAATAGTGTTTCTCCTGTGGGGGTTCTTGTGGTGTCCTGTAAGCCCAAAGATCGCTCGGAATTTCCTCAACCCAATTAGTTCTATTTTTGGACACCCGAGTTTTAAGAGCTTGAAGCAAGGTGCTATTCGTCACTTACACTTGGCCATTGGCTAGAGGATGTGTTACAGAAGTTAACCTGGATTCAATTCCGAGTTCGGAACAAAAACTTTTGAAAGCCTTGTTATCAAATTGTCGCCCATTATCTGAAATGAAGGGGACTGAAATTCCGAATCGACAGATAACCGTTCGCCATAAGAATCCCTGACAAGCTTTCTCCGTGATCTTGGCCAAGGGCTCAACTTCTATCCATTTAGTGAAATAGTCGATAGCAACTATCAGAAACTTCATTTGTCGAGTCGAAGTAGGAAATGGCCCTAGAAGATCAACTCCCCAGATAGCAAACAATCGAGGGCTAACAATTGGCGTAAGTAGTGTTGATGGTCGTCTTTGAATCTTAGAATGCCGGTTGTAAGCATCACGTTTTCGGGCGAACGCCACTGCATCTCGAGTTAGTGTTGGCCAGTAATAGCCATGTCGCAGGACTTTGTAACTCAAGGCTTTGCCTCCTATATGACCTCCTCCGATGCCTTCATGAATTTCTTGAAGGATATAGTTAACTTACGTGGGGCGAAAGCAAGTAAGAAGGAGTTGCATATAGGACCTCTTATATAGATTTTCACCAATCATAGTGTCTGCGAGGAGGCTTTGTAAGAAATCCGTAACCGCTTCATTTTGTTGGATGGCGTAAGTCCACCTTGCAGTGTAGTTTTAATGGGATCAATCCAACTTGACTCTTCTGGCGCACTTTGTACCTCTCTCCTACCCGGTCCGTCAATAGGTTTTGTGGGAAGGTGCATGTAGGTTGAAAGAGGATTAAACATCTCCATTGGGTGCGGTGGCTTTTTAGATAAAAGCATCACTTCTTCATTTTATGCTCGGCCATGCATTTTTTCAACTGAAGTGTGCAAAGCATGGAACTATTTTCTTCACCCTTTGCTTGGTATTTGATCATGTTCTCCTCCTTTGCTTCAAAACTGCCCAATGTATGGCCAGCGACTAGGTGAGTCGGAATATACATGTAGATCTTTGAATTCCTAGCCCCCGCGGATGCAATCCCCGCTGGCGAGGGCTTCATATTGACCTCGTTGTTGGTCGCTCGGAATTGAAACTTAAGAACTGTTGCAATTTTCCATTTAGAAGGAGAATAAAGGACGAAGCCAGCTCCTGACTTTTCTTCAGTTGCTGATCCGTCGACATACAAGGACCATGGAATGCTAGGTCTTTCTTCTTGATCTTGTGATGGAATTTTCGCGATAAAATCTGCTAACACTTGAGCCTTGATTGCCGTTCGGGGCTTATAAGTAAGATCAAACTCACCCAATTCTATTACCCATTTGGCGGGCCTTGCGAATTTTCAGGTTTATGGAGAACTTGCTTTAAGGGCTGGTCAGTCAACACAGTAACTTTGTGAGCTTGAAAATAAGGCCTCAATCTCCGTGCGGATGTGATAAGGGCGAAGGCTAACTTTTCAAGTGGTAGATACCTTGACTCCGCGTCGTTAAGGATCTTGCTTGTATAATAGACAGGCTTCTGAACTCCTTTATCTTCTCTTAATAGAACTGCACTGACTGCTCGAGGAGCAGCGGCCAAATAGATATAGAGTTCTTCTCCTTCTTGCGGCTTGGCTAGCAACTGAGGCGATCGGAGATAATCTTTAAGCCCTTGGAAGGCTTTTTCACATCTTCTGTCCACTCCATTTTTGGTGCTTTACGTAAGGCTTGGAAGAGTGGGAGATTTTTCTCTCCGGCTTTAGAGATAAATCTTCCAAGAGCTGCTAGGCGTCCATTAAGCCGTTGTACTTCTTCAAGCCTTTTGGGTGATCCCATGTCAAGAATGGCTTTGATCTTTTCTGGATTTGCTTCTATTCCTCTTTGAGTCAATATAAATCCTAAAAATTTCCCTGATCGGACACCAAAGGCACACTTGTTCGGATTTAGGCGCATATTATAAGTCCGAAGTGACTGAAAGGCCTCTTGTAAATCCGACAAATGTTCATCGGCTTTTCGGCTCTTCACCAAGATGTCATCCATATAGGCTTCGACATTTCTGCCAATTTGTTCTTTGAAGACTGTACTTATGAGCCTCTGAAAGGTGGCTCCTGCATTTTTTAGACCAAACGACATCACCTTATAGCAATAAGTTCCTTTGTTGGTAATGAAGGATGTTTTTTCTTCGTCGTCTTTGGCCATTCGGATTTGATTGTAGCCGGAGAAGGCATCTAAGAAACTCAGTATCTCATGCCCCGCCATAGAGTCAACCAAACCATCAATTGAAGGAAGGGGAAGGAATCATTTGGACAAGCTTTATTTAGGTCCGTAAAATCCACGCACATTCTCCATTTTCCGGACGGCTTTTTTACCAGAACCACATTAGCCAACCATTCGGGATAGTTCACCTCTCGGATAAATCTTGCCGTCAAAAGGGTTGATACTTCTTCTTACGTAGCCTTACGCCCTTGGTAGAATTTCTCCTTTTCTCGCTTGATGGTTTGGAACGACCGATCTATCTTTGGCGGTGTTCAATGACATCACGTTTTACGCTGGCATGTCTTGATGACCGGTGAAGAGGTCGAATTTGTCCTTAGTACCACCATGAGATTTTCTTGCTGTGCTGTTGTCAAATCCGCACCAATTCGCATAGTGCGCTCCACTCTAGTTGTGTCTAGAGGAACTATAAGCAATTCTTCAACTGGTGTGGACCGGAGCTCTTCATCTTCCCATTTTGCTATTCTGTTGATCAACATGGCTTCTGAAACTCTTGTTTTGCCCCTGTTTTGAGTTTTTCCTTTGAGGGTTGAGACATAACATTGTCGTGCCAAGGGTTGATCCCCTCTTACTTCTCCACTGCCGCTCTCGGTTGGAAATTTGAGGAGAAGATGATAAGTAGAGATTATTGCTTTCAAGGCGTTGAGGGTTGGCCTACCAAGGATCACATTGTAACTTGAAGCACAGCGTACAACTAGAAAATTTGTTGTCACCGTTGATGATCTTGGCGAATTTCCTACCGTAACTGGTAATGTGATCATCCCTTCTGGTTGTACCACACCTCCGGAAAATCCTACTAAAGATGATTTTACGGGGAGTAAGTTATCCACGTCATACCTCATTCTTTCGAAGGCGTTCCAGAAAAGAATATCCACTGAACTTCATTGCCTACGGAACTCTTTTCATTTGGAAGCTGGAAACCATGATGGCAATGACTGGGCGTGCGTCATGAGGGGTGGCGAACCTAGGCGACATCATTATCATAAAAAATGATGGGAGCCCTAGGCCGAGACCTTCTTTGTGGTGCTTCTGTTTCCTGCGCCACTCCCACCATTCGGGCATAGCTTTTCCGAGAGGCGGAACTTTCATTACCACACCCAGGACCACCACTAATAAATCCGACCATCTCTCCTTTTTCTCCTTCAGGCTGTGAGGTTTCAGGTTCCTATTGAACATCAATGTTGATATATTGCTCCAGTTATCCTCTTCTAACGACATCTTCTATGGCGTTCATCAAATGAGTGCACTTTTCTGTGTCATGTCCTCTAGCTTGATGAAACTTGCAATATCTTTTGCTATTCTTTTACTGTTCGGGATTCTTTGCAGGTTCTGGCCATGTCAAGATTTTTTGATCCTGAATTTGCATAAGGATATGGCTTCTGGTCTGATTTAGCGGGGTATGGTGATCATATCTAACTATTTTCCCTTCTCTTGAAGGTTCTATTGGTTGTAGCATGTGTTGCTGAGGGCGTGTTGCAGGTTCCAGACCTCTATTCTCATTCTTATTATCCTTACGTGATCCTCCTTCCTTTCGGATTTCTGTGGGTCTTCTGTTGACATTTTGATGGTCTTTTCCTTTCTGGACTTCTGTTGGGATGCGTCGAGCCTCTTCCTCCCAACCCGTGTAAATCTCGTAAGAATTGATGTACTTTTGGGCATGGATCATGAGGGCAGGGAGGGTTTTTGGCGGATCCAAAGTGAGGGAAAAACGAAAAGGGGATTCTAGCAAACCCTCAATCAAGATGGTTACAGCCATTCACGGAATAACGTTCGCAACATTTGCTGCTTCATCTATGAAACGATTTAAATAGGCTTGGAGTGTTTCACCACCTCGTTGCTTAATGCGCAGAAGGGTAGATGGAGTTTTCTTTTGCTTTGAATAATTGGCAAAATAAGCTAGAAAGCAATCTGCTAGAACTTGAAAAGAAGGAATTATGCTAGATGGAAGATCGACAAACCAGTCTTGCGCTTTCCCTCTAAAGTGGTGGGGAAAGCTCAGCACATACGAGCATCAGTGATTCCAGATAGTAACATCTTTGATCGGAAAGACTTTAGGTGACGAGACGGATCGGTTTTGCCTTCATATGCAATCATAGCAGGTGGTCGGAAACTATCAGGAACTTGCTCCTCCAATATTTCCTTGATAAAAGGCGAGCATATGTTGGGAACATGCCGTTCGGATTTTCGGTTTCCTCGAGAGGGGCCTTGTCGTTGTGTTCTTCTATCAACAGTTGGAACAGATGGACTATTCCGTTCCATTCTTGTGTTCCGCTCTGTTCTTGTGGCAGCTTGCTCTCGACAGCCAACGAAGGGAGGTTCTGAACTAGCAGAGAAGGCGGTCCTCTCTCTTTTTTCTCCATGGGTGCGAGTCCTTGTCCTCCTTCGGCTTTCGAAATTAGCTAGTGGGGCTGTCGGCATAGTTGATGGAATTTGTGTGGGTGGAGGTGGTGGATGGGCCAAAGTGTGAACAGCCGGAGCCAATCGCTCTAATTGTTGCTGTATGTTGAGATAAAATTCTGGGATGGGTTCTTGGGATAAAATGGCTGTATTGTCCGGTGGAGGCAAAATGGGTGAATTTTCCGACGGACGTAAGATGGGTGGATTTTCCGACGGATTCTCCTCATCTCTCCGGATTTCACCGGGTATTTCGGTATTACTAGGCGCTCCTTGCTCTTGAATTCGTTTAGATCTTCTGGCAGTAATCATTTAGCTTTTTGTAAGAGTCCCCACGGAAGGCGCCAAACTGTTGATGCCAAAAACTGGTCCACCTTACGCTTTGGTTGTTGTTGCCTCGTGATATGGTCTCAGCCTTTGACAAACGGTTAAAATTTATAGTTGATGTGGACACTTACTTCAGATTCTGAACAGGAGGTGCTCTAGAATGCCGATCGGAATTATCTACTCTTTACCTTAGGATTAATCTGTGAAAGGGAGAGGGAAGTGATCGGAATTGGGCCTTTTTGCCCGGATTTAACTCCGATGCTTAAGTCAGAAAACTTGTGAGAAGGAAGTTTTAGACATAGGTTAAGTCTTTGTGTAATTTCTTTTTCGGGCCTCCTTTTCATACTATCATTGTTCTTCTTTTATAGCAAATTAAAGGCGGTTTAGGAAAATATCCTGAAAGGCGGTAGGAAAGGCGGTAAGAAAGGCTGTAGGAAAATATCTCATGAGGCGGTAAGAAAATATCTGCCTATTGTGCCTACTGTGTAGGTACTATGTAGGTAAGTAGAAAATATTTGCCCACTGTAGAGGCAAGTGGATAAGATCTACCTACTGTAGAGGCGTTAGATATTTTCTTCCCTCTTATGAGACGGTTTTAAGAAAGTTGTTGTAATTCTGACGGATTTGTTTGTAGGGTTGAACCCTCACTCTTATTTGCCGAACGGAATTTCGCTAGAATGTTTGGTGATATTGCCACGTGGCCAAAGGGACGTAGCCCTGTGTATGACAGGTGGTCATTTAGGTAAGGGACGCGTGTTTTACCAAATATCTCCGTAACAGGGTGCGTTTGGTAAGATGTAATTGGAGATGCAGTGGATTTGCAGTTACATTGTAACTTGAAATACATGGGTTTTGAAATACATTGCAGTCAAATCTGGTGTTTGGTTAGATGTAACTGGAAATACTGTATTATAGGAACTTGTGTTTGGTTGGTGGGATTTGTAAATTTGGATTTGAAAACATGTGTTTGGTTTGATGTATTTGGGGGATATGAACACACCATGGTGAGATTACCCCATCCTTCATATACCAACTTTTTTAATGTTATTTTAATTATTAAATTAATTAGTTTAACCTTAAGATTTTATGAAATTAGGTTAACTTTTAAATAGCTTAATCAGTTTATCAAATTTATTATTAGTTTAAATTTAATTACTAGATTAATTAGTTTAACTTTAAATTAGTTTAACGTTAACTAATAAATTAATTAGTTTAACTTTGAGATTTGATGAAATTGGTTTAACTTTTAATTAGTTTATTAAATTAGTTTAAGTATTTTATTAATTATTTAAAACTTTTAATTCTATTTAAGATTTAGTGGGGTATGGTGATCATATTTGACAATTTTTCCTTCCTTTGTAGGTTCTCGGGGCTGCAGCATATGTCGTTGAGGGCGTGTTCAGGTTTCCAGATTTCTGTTTGTGCCCTTGTTGTCCCTATATGATCTTCTTTCCTTCCGTGTATCCGGGGGCCTTCTGTCGACACTTTGGTAGGTTTTTCTTTTTAGGGTGTCTACAGGCCCACGTCGAGTCTCTTCTTCCCAACTCGTATAAATTTCATCGGAATTGATGTATTTTTGGGCATGGCTCATAAGGGCGGGAATTGTCTTTGGTGGATCCAAAGTGAGGGAGAAACGAAAAGGGGAGTCTAACAGCCCCTCCATTAAGAAGGTTACGGCCATTCGTGGAAGAAGGTCCGCAACATTTGTTGTTTCGTCTATGTAACGATTTAAATAGGCTTGGAGCGTTTCTCCCTTTCGTTGTTTAATGTGCAAAAGGGTAGATGGGGTTTTCTTTTGCCTTGAATAATTAGCAAAATAGGCTAGGAAGTGATCTGCTAAAATCTGAAAAGAAGTAATTGTACTAGATGGAAGATCGACAAACAAGTCTTGCGCTTTTCCCTCTAAGGTGGCGGAAAAGCTTCGAATACATACGAAGGCCCGGTAATTCCAGTAAGGAGTATCTTCGATCGGAAAGACTTCAGGTGACGGGACGGGTCGGTTCTGCCTTCATATGCGGTCATAATAGGTGGCCTGAAGCTGTCAGGAACTCGTTCTTCCAATATCTCCTTAACAAAGGGCGAACACATGTTGAGGATATGTCGCTCGGATTTCCTGTTTTCTTGGGAAAGATCCTGCTGTTGGGTCCTTCTATCAACGGTTTGCATAGATGGACTACTCTGTTCTATCCTTGTTCGTTCGGTAATTGTGGCAGCTGGGTCTCTACGTCGAACGGAGGGGGGTTCTGAACTAGCGGAAAAGGCGGTTCTTTCTCTTTTCTCTTTATGGGTGCGGGTTCTTGTCCTCCCTCTACTTCGAATTGACCAAATGGGACCGTTGATACGCTTTTGGTGTTGGAGCTTGTGGGGAGAGGTGGAGGATGAGTCAACGTATGGGCGGCTTGAGCCAACTGCTCTAGTCACGCCGCATATTACGATAAAATTCAGGAATGGACTCTTGGGGTTGGACGGACGGATTTTCTGATGGAGGTACGATGGGGGGATCGTCCGACCGGATTTCTTCATGTCTTTGGACTTCGCCAGGTCCTTCAGGGCTAGTAGGTGCTCCTTGTCCTTGGATTTGTTTTGATCTTCTGGTAGTGGTCATTTGGCTTTTCGTAAGAGTCCCCAATGACGGCGCCAAACTGTTGATGCCAAAAACTGGTTCACCTCACACTTTGGCTACTGTGGCCTCGTGATCTGGTCTCAGCCTTTGACAAACGGTTAAAATTTATAGTTGGTGTGGACGCTTACTTCTGCTCATAAACAGGGAAACGCGGAATGCACCATGAAATTCCGTCCGGAATTATCCACTGATGGACCTGTAAAGGGAAGAAAAAGGGGTCGGAATTGGGCCTTTCTGCCCGGATTTAGCTCTGATGCTTAAGTCAGAAATCAGGGCAAGGAATCTTAGGCAATTCTTTGTGTAATATGTAGTGAGTACTTGATCCTTTCCTTTCTGTCCTTCCTCTCTTTTTATAGCAAATTAGAGGCGGTTTAAACAAATATCTTGCAAGGCGGTGGGGTATGAAAGGCGGTAGGGTAAGGCGGTGGGCTAGGTAAATATCTTCTAAGGCGGTAGGAAAATATTTGCCTAGTGTGTAGGTGCCCTGTAGGTAAGTAGAGTAAATATCTGCCCACTGTAGTAAGTGGATAAGGCCTACTTACTGTAGAGGCGTTAGATATTTACCTCTTTTCTTTCACCTCACGCCTTGTATAAGAGGGCTGTTAATTCCGATGGACTTGTTCGCAGGATTTATTTCTTCACGTTATTGCCGAACGGAATTGTGCAAGGTTATTTGGTGATATTGCCACGTGGCCAAAGATGCTACGTGGCCGACGTGGCACGGTTCTGTGTGTGACAGGTGGTTCTTAGGTCAATGACATCTGTCTTACCAAATATATCTGTAACACTTATTATTCCCAGAATTTATTAAATGAAAATTTAATATAGTAAGCGATGAAATTTCGGGACAATTAGTAAGTACTAATCGAGCCAAATTTATTAAGTGTTAATTAATCCAGGTTAAAGTTAGAGGCCCGGGAAAAGTGGATCTGGTCAGGGATGAGACGACCCCGTGATGCCACAGTGAACCTGTGACTAAAGAAATCAATAAAGAGCCGAGATTCACGAACCCAAGTTTGGGCATGAGGACAATGAATTATCACGGTGGACCCCGATATGAATGAAAAATCAAAATCCTGTGAAACAATAGTATTCTTGTGATATAAAGGAGAGGATAATGTAATTAAATATTAAAAACAAAAATTTTAGTATAGTGATGCTTAACAGCCTAAGTCCAATTGAATTAAAAACTAAATTGAAGAAGAGGATCGTATTTTCCTCTTCTCTAACCGATGCCCTAACACTCTCCATCACCACCTTTTCCTCTCTTTATAGCGGCCGCCTGTCGGCGACCTACGCATGTCGCAGCATGGTCTCACGCGCCCACCTCCGGTCAAGCTCGCAACTACTAGCCCCCCTCCTCGCGAGCCTGGCAGTGACCAGCCATCCCAATCCCGCTGCCATAACTCCTCCGCCCAAGCGCATTATTGCCTAGCTTCGTTGGAGGTCAGGCGGGCCGATCACCGGCCCACACTGCCGGCCACTACCTGTGCCCGCAGGCCTCCGACTGCCCACCTTGTCGCTTCCTCCTCCGCTGAATCCAACCGCCCTACCGCTCTCCCCTACACGGCCGGCTTCTCCGACCACGCACTCGATCTCCTTATTGACTGTCATGCCCCTTTTTCGCCCTCTTTCGCCACACTGCGTCGCTGGCCGGCCCCTCTTTACTTAGCCAGCCGCCTGTACCGCGGTCGAGCACAAGTTTAGGCAGCAGCTCCGCTCCTTCTTTCTCACTGTTCTATTTGGGCCTACAGCGAGGCTGTGCCCCATGTTCTCCCCTCTCCCTTGACACAGCGAAGAGCACAGCTTCGACGAACCTCGCTCGGCCAGAACTTGGTTGTCGTCGAGTGTGCGTTAAGCATTGAGGTAGAACACAGCGAGGCCTACTAAACATTGAGTAATTGAATTAACTAATTCTGGGGTGAAACATTTGATGAAAGCATGAATGGTTTGGAGGTTTTAGTGTTGAGAATTTCTAAGATTAGAGGCCAAAATTCATGTGATGCTTGATGTGTAAATTGTGTGTATGTTTGTATGATTTCGGGGCCCTCCAAATAGAGGAGGTGCTGTCGAATTTTCGTAGAAATCTTAAGTAGATTATAGTTGATTGATTCTCCATGAGCATGCTTACTACTTAGTTACATATAAGGAACATACTTGAAGCTTTTAGAGGTAAGGTTTCTTATTGAACAATTCTGTATTTTGATTCTATAGAAATACAAAGATTATGATTAACACTTAGTCACTTTTAAGGAAAGCATGTATATAAGAACTCTCTATTCAGAGATGATTAATAAGAACATGTTAGAGGCCCGATTGGCTAAATTATGGTTTCATTAGATGCATGAAATTGAACTAAGTAAGGGATTCTCTGTTATAGCAAGTCTCTTAGTAAAGTTATGAATTTATTATCTTTCTTGATTGATTTTGGTGACATAAATTATTCTCGGATTTACTGTTAGTTTAGATGGGTTCCTTGAACTCCAAGAGACTTGAAATTGGTTGTATGAGAGGACATAGGAATGTGTGCATTAAGATGGACCAAGCTTGAGATGTTATTGCTTACTCAGGGTTCATAGTAATCCTTAAAGTTCTTGGTAATGGGAATTTGATTCTGATCATCCCGATAGTTCGAGGATGTATTTAAACTAATAAAAATGGTACTGGTAGGTGTTGTAGGGCCCTAACCTATCAGTTATAAATTTAAAAGCCGACATTTCGATAAAGTCATGATTTGGGTAATTAAATGCATGTAATGCATTCAGATTGTTATGAAATGTTATGTCATGAACATTTACCATGTTTAGGACGTGGTGAGGTGGTCGAGGACATGAGTGGAAGACTCAGACCTGGGTAGGTCCTAGAAGCGACTAAGGTAGGCTTTCACACCGGGTGTTGTGAGTATTTCTAACTCCCTACCCTACTTGTAATTTCTTTTCTATTTATATATTCGAGATAGATTGTTTCCTTGGATATATGCTTGCCATTCTGCTTTCCATATCTCTTTGAGATTTACTATTTATATATTTGAGATGGATTGTTTCTTTAAATATATACTTGTTGTCCAGTATTTTCTGTAGGATGTCGTACATGTACTCTGAGTATTTTTAACTCATAGTATTTTATTGATTTCTATTGATGATGTGCTAGATGGATGTTGGAGTCCATCTTTTAATTGTAACATCCCGGTTTTTCCTCTTTGAATATTGTCAAATGTAGAATAAATGCCGGGGCTTAATGAGAAAATAATAATTGGCTTAAACCGACTTTAATAAATAAATTGTGTATTATCAAAAATTGGTAGTTATTAATTTAATTTGTGACAAATAATTGGTATAAAGGAAAATGTAAAGAGGGGTTAATTGAGCATGTGACAAAAATTAAATAAGTAATAGGTTAGGAGTTGATTAAATTTGATAAGGGGCTGCCTTATTTTCGGGCCGGGCCAGAAAGGGAGGTGGCTTAGAGGGATAGTAGAGATGCCTCTCCCGGAAACAGGGCTTGGCGTTGGCGTCCCTAAGGTGAGGTGGCGATGAGAGCTGCTCGGTGGCGCCTTGCATGCTTCGATGGAGGAGATGCCTCCGCGTGGCTCACCAGGTGCCGGTGTTCAGAGACTAGAGGAAGGGAGGCTGACACTCTCTAGAGAGAAGCGGCGGTGGATTCCGGTTGAAGCACAACTTCATCTTCACCATTCCGGCGTTGTCCCTGTGCTCGGTCTCTATCCCAGCCGCTACACCGGCGAGGCTTGAACTCTTGTTTGTTTCCCTGTCGCCTCTGTTCATGGTGTTGCTCGATTTCGGCCAGTGTTTGAAGCGGTCGCTCATAGCTTCGCCAATTAAGAGGGAAAGCCAAGTCAGGAACTCCAGGAGGGTCTAGTCAGGCTTGACTTACTTAGGACCACAGGTGAGTGGACCTACTGTATATTCTTGTGTTTTATCGAGATTTATCGTGTTTTCAGTATATCCTTATCGGCTATGATCTATTCTCGGTTTTGAGAATGCTTTCGATTATTTACAGCTATTGTAGATTGATGTTTTCTGCATATGACTAGCTGTAGATCATTGAGACAGACATGAGATAGATATAGGACGTGAGCATCGATCTTTGCTTCCTGTTAGACGATCCTTGCAAGGCAGATGCGGCTCCGTTGAGCTAAGACCAACGTGATGGTAGTAGGAAAGGTTTTCTTTGATTTTAAAATGAATTTACGGCATCAAAATCTTGTTTTCAAAATGAATTTATCTTAAACCCTTTCCCAACTCTTTGGAGTGCCGGTACCACGAGTGAAGACCAGCATCGGGGAAACCTCCGGCCTGACCGGATCGGGGATACCCGGCTATTTATCGGAGATCTTGCAAGTTGATCTTACAGAGTTGCATTCTTATCGATAGACGCTCACATATCTAGACATCTCATGAGACACAGACAGGCATGTTTTCGATGACTCTTCGGGTTTTTCGGACATTGCATTAGATAATCATCCCGATTAGGAGGTTAATGCATGAGGCGTCCATGCTTTCTTGTATTTTCTACATGTATATGAGTAGAGATTACTTTCCATATACGATTATCTTTTGAGAGGCGGGTCTCATTTGACGACAGGTAGGGTCACATATCATCGAGCTCAGAAGCTTTCGGTCCCTCTTTCCTACTCACCTTGTGCGGGGAGTGCAGGTGAGCAGTAGAGGCTGACGGTGAGAAGTGAGGACTCTTAGCTGGCTCTGACGTCCCATAAATAGCTTCGATGTTGTGCACTCTGTAGATGTTTGTATTTTATTTTGGGGACTAGATACAGACGTGTGGTCTGTAGAGTGTTGTATCAGTTATGACTCTTCTCTTTGATGAGTTCCAGACTTAATATGTTATATTACCACTGTCTCCAGTTCATTCCGCAGGTTTTGATTTTAATTTTGACAGCCTTGGGCTCAGGGTACGCACTTGCGCTGGCTGGTGTGACACGTGTCCCTATTGGGGATCAGGGTGTGACATTAATACTTGCTCTGTCGGCTGACATGTTATGTTTGCTGCATTGTTAGAGCTTGTATATCTTGATACGATCTGCTTTGAGGGAGTACCCCTTGACATTCTTCTTGTAACACCCTAATCCCAAGAGGGACACGTGTCACACCAGCCAGCTCAGGTGAGAACCCTGAGCCCAAGGTTGTCAAAACTGAAATAAAAATCTGCGAAATAAACCGAAGACAATAGAAATAAAACATAATAAGTCTGGCACTCATCCCCAAAAAGGCCATATATCCGATGCATAAGATCTACGTGACTATACGTCTGGGTCAAGTCTCCAAAAGTGAAAGACATAAATCTACAGAGAGCATAACAAAATAAACAGCTATGGGATGCCAGAGCCAACTACGTCACCACCGCTCACCAGGTCTAGCCTCTACCCGGACTTCTGTCTACTACCTGCACAAAGTGGGCGAGAAAAAGGGACAGAGCTACAGAGCTCAGTGATATGTGACCCCTACTGTCAGGTCAAATAAGACCTGTGCATCTGAAAAATATAATCAAGTTTAGGGAATATACACTGTACTCATATATGTGTAGAAAGACAGTAAAGCATGTAAGTCTATGCATTATCTTCCCAATCAAGAAGATCATCTAATGTAATGTCCGAGAAAACCCGGAAAGTCATCAGTCGAAAACATGCCTGTCTATGCCTCATGAGATGTCTAGATATGTGAGCGTCTGTCGATAAGAATGCCACTCTGTAGGCTCACTTGCTAAGATCTCAGATAAATAGCCGTGAGGTATCCCCCAATCTGGGTTGTATGTGAAGCCGTGAGGTTTCCCTCAATCTGGGTCTTCACTCGTGGTACTGAACACTCCAAAGAGTTGGGAAAGGGTTTTAAAATAAATACATTATCAAAACAAGGTTTTAATGCTAGAAATTCATTTGAAAACAAAGTAAAACCTTTCCCCTACTCGGTATCACTCTGATCTCAGCTCAACGGAGCTGCATCTGCAAAGCAAGGCTCCACTAACAGAGTGCACAAATCGATGCTCACATCTTGTATCTATCTCAATGATCTACAGCTAATCTTATGCAGAAAACATCAATTCTACAATAGCTGAAAATAATCAAAATCATTTTCAGACCGGGAATAAATCATAGCCGATGAGTATAAACTGAAAACACGATAAATCCCGATCAAACACGAGAATATACAGCAGGTCCACTCACCTGGAATCCTACGCAATTCAAGTCTGACTAGACCCTCCTGGAGTCCCCGACTTGCCCTTCCCTTTTCCTAATAATAATAACCATAACTATATAAACATTTATTCACAATTTAGAATTACTCATTTAATAACTCTCTTCTATGGGCCCAATTCGAAAATATTCAAGGCCCCAAAACAATATCATACTAATCAACCTCATTAAACACCAGAGTATACTTAATCATTGGAAGCAAAGGTTCCTATCTAATTATGTCTCCCAACAGTCACAACCACCAAGTGCCACAACAGGCTTAGTCCCTTATTTATATTAAATCATTGTTAGGGAACAACACTTTCGTACCTGCCAGGACATATAAACACTACATACCAGCCCTCCCTTCATGCTTACATGCACTACAAACTTCAAATGTTTCACCATTAACACACCTATCTCTTTTAGACAAATCATCAAGCACTTGATAGGCACAATAGAAACTCAACACAATAAAACCTCCTTAACAGCTCATGATCGTATTTATACAAACAAGGAAATACAACAACAACAACATTAACTACAGCAAGCTTAATTGCAGCATGAACAACAACCACAACGAATACAACAGCAATAGCAATTATATCAACAACAACAATACCAGCACAACCAACAACTGCAGCTTTAATAATATCAACAATTACCATGACAACAACCACCACAGGATCAACAATTCTTAGCACAAATCTACAACACTCTTAAGATTAACAATGAGCTCTTCATCAACGAGCCATTACCTAGCAGGGCCCTGGCGCGCCGGATCGAGGTCTGAGAACAGAGGCAAAGGGCTGCCGGTGCTGTTGAGGGCTCGGGGGCAGAGGATGGCCGGAATCAATCCTCAGAGCTTGCTGGACCAGAGAACAATGGTACAGGAAGCTGGCCAGTGCTCAATCCTCACTGGAACATGGCCGAAGTTCGCCGGAATCGCGCTGAACCGATGGAGCAAACGGAGCTTGCAGCCAGAAGTTCCTCTAAAAATCATTTACCTCCTCTCACGAAGCAGCCCCTCCATCTGCCTTTGAGTCCAACACCCAAGCCACGCGGACGACTCTCCTTCTCTCTCGCATGCACCACGACACCTCAAGCTCGGGCCCAGCAACTCCTTATCTTCGCCACCTCCTGCTTGTTTTCCCCCAGCCTCCTCTTGCCTTCTAGAATGGAGGAGAACCTCACCATTCTTAACTCCAACGAACAGCCAGCTCCTTTCTTTCGCTCTATTCACATACCCCCTCTTCACTCACCAGCCAAGGTTTAGGCCCAAGCCCAAAGCCCAATTAGATGATTTAGTCACACTTAACTTAGTAATCACCTGCCAAGCAATTAACTTAAAACTATAATTTATTTTATAAAATCCAAGGTGTTAGTCCACAAATAAATATTTAATATTTAACACCGATAACCATTTATTATTGTGCAATATTTATAGGGAAAAAAACCGGGATGTTACAATTCTCCCACCCTTAGGAAATTTCGTCCTAGAAATTCCCATACATAGATATCTAGAACAAGTGAGGGTGTTGCGCCCTCATCTGATCCTCCCGTTCCCAAGTAGCCTCCTCCACTTGGTGATGACTCCAAAGGACCTTCACTAGAGGGATCACTTTGTTCCTCAGGACTTGTTCCCTCCTGTCCAAGATAGAAACTGGTCCTTCCACATAAGTCAAATCTGGGGCTAGTTCTACAGTAGGTCCCTTCAAAACATGCTGAGCATCTGAAAGGCATTTCCGTAGAACCAATATATGAAAGACATTATGGATCCTCGTTAGCTCCTCTGGCAAAGCCAAACGGTAAGCTACGGGTCCCACTCTGCCTACTATCTCATAAGGCCCAATATAACGTGGACTTAGCTTTCCACGTTTACGAAACCTCATAACACCTTTCCAAGGAGATACTTTCAGGTACACATAATCTCCAACCTCAAACTCTAGATCTTGGCGACGGTTGTTGGCGTAGCCCCGTTGTCTATCTTGAGTTGCTCTCATTCTTTCTCGAATGAGCTTGATTTTCTCAGAAGTCTGCTGAACCAGCTCAGGACCCAGTATCTTCCTCTCGCCTTCCTCATCCCAGCAAAGGGGAGTCCTGCATCTTCTACCGTAGAGTGCTTCAAACGGTGGCATACCAATACTGCTCTGGTGACTGTTGTTGTAAGAAAACTCTAACAATCCCAGATTGTCCTCCCAACTACCTAGAAGCTCTATGATGCAGGCTCGAAGCAAATCCTCGAGTATTTGAATGGTCCTCTCAGACTGTCCATCAGTAGGTGGGTGGAAAGCCATGCTGAAGTTCAGCTTTGTTCCCAAAGCTTTGTGTAAACTCTGCCAAAAATGAGCAGTGAATCTCGGGTCTCTGTCGGATACAATGGACACGGGTATGCCATGCAACCTCACAATCTGATCAACATACAACCGTGCCAACCGATCCCGAGAGTACGTCATCTTGACAGGAATAAAATGAGCTGACTTGGTCAATCTATCAATAATGACCCAGATAGCATCTTTGCCTTGATTGGAACGTGGCAATCCAGTCACAAAGTCCATAACTATCTTCTCCTACTTCCACTCTGGAATATCAAGAGGTACCAGCAATCCGGGTTGCTTCTTGTGTTCAGCTTTGATCTGCTGACAGATCGAACACTTTGCCACATACTCAGCAATTTCCTTCTTCATTCCCCTCCAGATATAGTTCTCCTTGATATTTCGATACATCTTGTAGCTTCCCGGATGCATAGCATAAGCCGAGCAATGAGCTTCCACCATAATCTGCATCTTGAGGCTGTTATTGTTCGGTACATACAATCGGGTTCCCAACATCACTGCACCATCAGAAGACAAAGAGAAATCCCCGAGTTTCCCATCTTTCATTCTTGAAGCCAAGGTAATAAGTTTGGAGTCTTGTCGTTGTGCTTCTTTGATCTGAAAGATCAAGGTCGGGCGTAGGTGGAAATTGGCCAGTAACACCCCAAGATCATCCAACGAGAACTGAACCCCAGTGGTCCGCAAGTCATAAAACTGAGCAAAGTTGGTAGTCCCCAACCTTGCCATAGTCTTTCTGCTCAAGGCGTCTGTAACAACATTCGCCTTGCCGAGGTGGTACTCAAAAGTACAATCATAATCTTTCAATAACTCCATCCACCTTCTTTGCCGCATGTTCAGCTCCTTCTGACTCATCAGATACTTCAAACTCTTGTGGTCGGTGAAGATTTTACAGGCTTCACCATAAAGATAGTGACGCCATATCTTCCAAGCAAAGACCACTGTGCTAACTCCAAGTCATGAACTGGATAGTTCACTTCATGAGTTTTGAGTTGTCTGGATGCATAGGCGATGACTCTGCCCTGCTGCATCAAGACACAACCCAAGCCTCTGTATGAAGCATCACTATATATCTCATAGCCAATTCCGGAAGTCGGCAGAGTAAGAACAGGAGCCGATACTAGCTGATTCTTCAACTCCTGAAAACTCTGCTCACACTCTTTTGTCCAGATAAACTTTGCATTCTTTCTCAGCAATTTTGTCATAGGTTGGGCAATAGAAGAGAATCCTTCAACGAAACGCCTGTAGTAGCCTGCAAGCCCTAAGAAACTCCTGATCTCAGGAACTGAGGTCGGGGCTTGCCAGTCCACTACTGCTTCAATCTTCTGAGGATCAACAGAAATCCCTGTTGCCGATGCAACATGCCCCAAAAACTTCACCTCTTCAATCCAGAATGCACACTTGCAAAGATTGCCATATAACTGCTGCTCCCTCGGAATCTGCAGCACTATTCGAAGATGATTTACGTGCTCCTCAACACTCGGAGAATATATCAGAATGTCATCAATAAAAACCACTACAAAGTGGTCTAGATAAGGAGCAAACATCATGTTCATCATCTCCATAAATGTAGCTGGTGCATTCGTCAAACCAAAGGACATCACCAAAAACTCAAAGTGTCCATACCGGGATCTGAACGCTGTCTTTGGAATATCCTCCTCTCGAACCCGTATTTGATGATAACCAGACTTCAGATCAATCTTGGAGAACACACATGCTCCCCGCAACTGATCAAACAAATCATCAATCAATATGTGGTAACGGGTATTGATTCCTGATAGTAAGTGCATTCAATATTCTATAATCCATGCACAATCTTAAGGAACCTTCTTCTTGACAAATAACATAGGTGCACCCCAGGGGGAGACACTAGGTCTAATAAACCCCTTACTCAGTAGATCATTTAATTGAGCCTTCAATTCTATCAGTTCTACCGGAGCCAACCTGTGAGGTGGCCTGGAAATTGGAGTCGAACCCGGATGTAAGTCGATGCAGAAATCGACTTCCCTGTGTGGGGGTAACCCAGGCAAGTCCTCAGGGAACACATCTGGAAACTCACATACAACTGGTATCCCTGGAATATCTTTTATAAGACTAGCTTCATTCTTCAAACTTGTAAAGCTGGTTTTTATTTTCTGGGCTCGTCTCCCATAGAAGAAAATATCCGACTCCCCAGGACGCTGAAAAGTCACCATCTTCTTATAACAGTTAACAATAGCATGATGCAGAGTCAACCAATCCATCCAAGGATCGCATCAAAGTCAAGAATCCTCATAGGAAACAAATCAGCAACCAACTCCTGATTATCTATCCTCACATCACAGCATTCATAAACTAGACTCACAATAATAGAACTGCCTATGGGAGATGACACCATCCTAGGCTCCACTAGTCTACTAGCCCAAACATAACCAGGCATAGAAAAAGAAGTGGCAATATATGAATGCGAAGATCCAGGATCAATAAGTACGCAGACATCAATCCCATAAATTTGTAAAGTACCTGCAATAACATCTGGGGCCTGAACTGCCTCCTGCTGTGTCATGGCGAAAGCCTGGGCCCTCAATTGAGACTGGGCCTCACGACCTCCACCCCTAGATCGACCACCAGAAGACCCGGCCCGACTACCTCCGAATCGCCCGCTAACAAGAAATCCACGAGGGCCGCCGACACTCGATCTCCCCGAATCGAATCGAGGAACAGTGCCACTCCCTTGTGCTAGCAAAGGGCAATTCTTCTTGTAATGTCCCACCTGATGACAATAAAAACATCCCCCTTCTCCAGTTGCAAAACCACAAGGCCCTGAATAATGTTTCTTGCAAATGGGATAAGGAAACTTTCCTCTACCAAAACCTCCAGATGAGGACCCGCCACTGCTGCTGCTAGTACTTTTCTTTGAAGGCCTGGAACTTCCACCACTCTCAGTATCGGGATTGTTCCTCTTCTTCCAGCCCTCCATCCTCTGCTTGCGCATGACCACAGTCTGCTCCACGCGCAAAGCAGCATCCACCAAATCTCTATACTCTGCATGTCCAGAACCCACAACACCAATACGAATCTCATCACGAAGACCTCTCTCAAACTTCCTGCACTTATCCCAAGGGTCGGCCACCATAGCTGGTGCATAACGGCTCAGTGCAGTGAACTTGGCTTGATACTCGGTTACAGTAAGGTTACCTTGTACCAGCTGGATAAACTCTGCCTGCTTAGCATCCCGATAGACGCGAGGAGAATAAGTGCGAAGAAAGGTCTTCTTGATGTCTGCCCACGTCAGTGTCTCAGGTGCTGGATGCTCCTCCATAACAGTTTCCTACCATAGCAATGCCTCTTGACCCAGAAGAAGAAAAACAGTAGGAATCTTCTCCTCTTCTGGGCATCTCAAAGCCCGAAAAACCCTCTCCAGATGCTTAAGCCAAGCTTCAGCTTCAGAAGGCTCCTGAGTGCCAAGGAACTGTGTCACCTCCATCTGACGTGCTCGGGTAACATAATCAGGATCCCTTGCCCTCTGTTGCTGGTAATTAGGAAAGGCTTCCAAAGACTGGGCAAGCCTCTCTATGGTCTGCTGCATCTGGTGGTACTGATCTGGCCCCCCATGAGCCTGGGAAGCCTCGCCCTCATCACCACCTGGAACCTCCACCTGGGGTTCCTCATCTGGTTCCTCTCGAGGAACACGGGGTGGTCGTCCTCTTCTCTTGGGCGGCATATTGAAGCATTATCAATCATTAGAAAACAAACATAGTTCTATAAGGCAAAACTGCAAGTCAAATCATAAACAACTAAAGACTCGCACATCACCCTAAGGCTCTGACTCAGCTAAACTCTAGATCTGAGAACAAAAATACTCTGATACCAGTAAATGTAACACCCTAATCCCAATAGGGACACGTGTCACACGGCCAAATTTCGGTGAGAACCCCAGCCCAAAGTATCAAAACTGAAATAAAAATCTGCGGAATAAACCGGAAACAATAGAAATAAAACATAATAAGTCTGGCACTCATCCCCAAAAAGGTAGAGTCATATCTGATACAGTACTCCACAGACTATACGTCTAGGTCAAGTCTCCAAAAGTGAAAGACATAAATCTACAGAGATCGCAACAAAATAAACAGCTATGGGATGCCAGAGCCAACTACGTCACCACCGCTCACCAGGTCTAGCCTCTACCCGGACTTCTGTTTGCTACCTGCACAAAGTGGGCGAGAATAAGGGACTGAGCTACAGAGCTTAGTGATACATGACCCTACTGTCAGGTCAAATAAGACCTGTGCATCTGAAAAATATAATCAAGTATAGGGAACATACACTGTACTCATATACGTGTAGAAAGACAGTAAAGCATGTAAGTCTATGCATTATCTTCCCAATCAGGAAGATCATCTAATGTAATTTCTGAGAAAACCTGGAAAGTCATCAGTCGAAAACATGCCTGTCTATGCCTCATGAGATGTCTAGATATGTGAGCGTTTGTCGATAAGAATGCCACTCTGTAGGCTCACTTGCTAAGATCTCAGATAAATAGCCGTGAGGTATCCCCCAATCCGGGTTGTATGTGAAGCCGTGAGGTTCCCTCAATCTGGGTCTTCACTCGTGGTACCGAACACTCCAAAGAGTTGGGAAAGGGTTTTAAAATAAATACATTTTCAAAACAAGGTTTTAATGCTAGAAATTCATTTGAAAACAAAGTAAAACATTTCCCCTACACGGTATCACTCTGGTCTCAGCTCAACGGAGCTGCATCTGCATAGCAAGGCTCAACTAAGAGAGTGCACAAATCGATGCTCACATCTTGTATCTATCTCAATGATCTACAGCTAATCTTATGCAGAAAACATCAATTCTACAATAGCTGAAAATAATCAAAATCATTTTCAAACCCGGGAATAAATCATAGCCGATGAGTATAAACTAAAAACACGATAAATCCCGATCAAACACGAGAATATATAGTAGGTCCACTCACCTGGAATCCTGTGGAAGTCAAGTCTGACTAGACCCTCCTGGAGTCCCCGACTTGCCCTTCCCTTTTCCTAATAATAATAACCATAACTATATAAACATTTATTCACAATTTATAATTACTCATTTAGTAACTCTCTTTTATGGGCCCGATTCAAAAATACTCAAGGCCCCAAAACAATATCATACTTGTAAAACCCAAGAATTTTAGGGATTAAAATTTCTTTTTGGGTTTTATTTATTTGGAAAATGAGGAAAACCCCCGAAGTTTGATCAAAATGAAATTTTGATGGAGAAACAAATTTCTAAATTTTCTTTATTAAAGAAAATTCCCCAAACTTTGAATACATATATTTGTATTTACTCCCTTTAATTAGTTTGGTAATTAAACCAAGAAATAAGAGAAAACCCTAGTTGGGTATAATTGGGGCTACCAAGGGTATTTGGTAATTAAGAGGAATGAATGAATTGTTGGGATGAATCCATTAAATATAGGAAGGATTGGTGGTTTATTTAATTAAAGAAAAGAGGGTAAAATAAAGGATTAAAAGGTTTAAAACTCTAATTAGGGTTAGTTGGGGGTCAGAAGGGTCTTTTTTGGTAATTATTAAAAGTTTCGAGGACTGGATGGAAATTTTCCTCTCTCACAGCAGAGGGACCTGGATGCAACCTAAATAATTCCAGGGGCTTCTGGTTAATTTGCCAGATAAAAACCCTTATACGAGCAATTGAGTGGCTGAGATTGGAGGATTTGGGATTGATGCTGATCGAGTGGAGTTATAGGGGCATCCGTGATGCCACGTGGCCCATTGTGAGACGTCCGGCTTTTGGAGTGTTGGATGCGAGGGGGGAGATGAAGTTCCAGCCATTGATTTGTTTCAAATCTCAGTGCTTGATCTTAAGGTTGTTTGATCCTAGGCAAATGATTAGAATCCGATCGTTGGTCGGGATTCAATCTAGGACGTTGATCTAACTAGTGTCGAAACCGAGGCAGTTTAGATACCGTTAATGTTAATCAAGAGATCCTTGCCGTTAATCGTTGAATACCCATCCCGAGGCAGGGGTTGCTGATTCTCCACCGGCGAGAGCCGCCGCGCGCGCCACCCCTTTCCCCGGACGTTACAAGCGGAAGAACCGCCCGCCGAACGGAGAATGATGGCGGGGGCGTTGGCGATCGGTTCGCCTTCCTTTCCCCTATAAAAACCCCACCCCAGCTCGTCCTGAAGCAGCGAGAAGAAGGAAACCAAGGAGGTTGCCGGGGAGGGTTGGCCGCAGAAGGGAAATTCGGCCACAGGGGGTCTCTGTCGCCTTTTTCAGCACCAGGAGAACCGGGAGTAAGGTATGAACCGATTCCCACTTTCAATTTTGTAATTTTTGCATCCTAGCTAGGGTCTTGAACTCGACGGAGAGGATGAACGTTGACACGAGTGGGGAGGCTCCAGGAGAGGGTGTGGGAGGTCGCCGGTGTGCGCAAGAGGTAGCACCGGCCGGGACGTAGCTCGACGCACAGAGACCTGGCGGTGAGAGTCCTCAAACGAGAAGCTGGTCCTTCCGGCGAGCTTCTCCGGTGGGGCCCGATTGTGAGAGAAGGGGGAAGATGATTAATTAATTAAATTAATTAATTAGTTTGTTGTTTAATCTTTTGGTTAATGGTTAATTAATCAAGCAAAATAATTGATTTTATCTTTGGTAGTGTGACAACTTATTAGATTGATTAATTATCTAGTATGATTAAAATAATAATTGGAACTATAGTGTGACAATTATTTGATTAATTATTTTGTATAGTTAAAATAATGTGACTTTATAAGTGTGACAGATAATTAATTAATGCATTATTGCATAGTTAAATAACTATATGGGACTTTGGTAATGTGACATAATTTGATTAATAAAGAAGATTTAAGGATCTTGATAAGATTTTAAATCTTGGTAGTGTGACAAAATATTAGAATAATTTATTATATGGTATGATTATTCTATGTGACAAGATTAAGTTGATTAGTTATCTTGCATGATTAAAATTATTTAGTAAGGCTACTAAATATTTTAATGAGATTTATTTAAAACTTTGGTGGTGTGACAAAATTGAACTAATCAAGTTAATTGGCTAAGGTTAGTCAAGTAACAAAGAGGGATCGGGTTGAATCCAAGCTAGTTAAATTAATTTGATTGAATCGAATGACTTGGGTTGGTCCAGTAGCAATGTGGTTTAATCCAAATTTAAGTTAATCAATGACTTGATTAAGCTTGACATTGGATTTGAATAGATGGGTTAGGTTAACCCCTTAATTGGATTAATTGGTGAATTAGTTAAATGAAACTTGGTCAAGTTAACTTAGTTATGAAGTTGAAAGGTTGGAAATATTTGGGTGTTGTCTTTGGGGTTTATGAGGGAGGTTTGGAATGGGAAGGGTGCCATGGGGTTATGAATTTGAAAGGTTGGAATTATTTGGGTGTTATCTTGGGATTTATGGGGGAGGTTAAGAATGTGAAGAGTTGTAGAGGTTACACTTGTGAGGCCTATATAAAGCATGTAATCTTGAAGCTTGGCATAGAGCAATAGCAAGTTTGAGAAAGTTTATGGGCAATTGGGAATCTAGAAGAGAGGTGAGAAGAAGGAAGAAAAGAGAAGAAAGCTTGAGAGACTAGGAATTTCTGTTCAATGGAGTGTTGAGCATGCTCTATGTTCATTGCCATTCCGACCATTTTCACCGTTGGATCGTGCTGAAATTTTTGTGAGATTATTCATGACTCTTTATTCTTCATTTTGAACGGTTAAGATTATTTTTGGTGTCCGGTAAAGTAGGTTTCTGGGGTGTGAAACAGAACCTATCACTGCTGATTTCCTGCACCGACCAGTTTCATCATCTGCTTCAATTGGATGATCATTTCTAGTCTGATCGAGCTGATTTTTGGTGAGCATAGTGAAGACTTGTCCTGACCCAATCTGAACGGTGGCGATCTGGTTTGGACGGTCAGTTTGTCTTCAGTGTCTGTAGACATCTAACTTGGTGAGTTTCTTTAAATTCCTGCATCTCTGTTATGTGTGGTGATAAATATGAGGAGTCATATATGTATGGATGCATGGGTTATAAGGATAGATGGGGAATTGAATGAGTAAAGAATTGCTCCAAGGGTTGGAGTTTGACCTCCATGGGTGGTTTCATGAATTGAATATATATACATGATCATGAGAAGTGTAAAACCAATCTATCCCTATCATTGAAGGTTCATGAAAGCATGGACATGAGTAACTTGAGGTTGCTTGTTTATGGGAATGATTTAAGGATTAGCATAGGTGTTGTTTGATAAGAAGGCTAGAGAACTTAGTGGGCTTGACGAGTGGGCCCAAATTGTCAAAGCTACCAAGCATGATCGAGCTATATGTTAGGCTCACGAATAATAGATTGTCAAGTTGAACAATGGACTTGTTAACCAAGTGAAAAGTTGAGGGTCGAATAAAAGACAAGACAAGGTTAAGCTAAACTACTGGGCTTGGTAGATGGGCCCAATTAGCTAAGAAGACTAGAAACGACCAATGAGGGTGCGTACCATGAAAGTAAGGTAGGACAGTTTACCAAAGTTGACTAGAGTTGACCAAGAGTTGAAAGTCAACTAAAGGACTTGGAAATGAGGGAAAATGGTCGGTAACCACGTAAATGGTTTTAAGGACCCGTTTAATTGAGCTTAGGACCACCGAAAGCGAGAGAGTTATGCTTGTGCATCTAGGATGTAGGGTTGTTGCTATTTTGACACTGATAGAGACTTTGCTATCAGAAATCGACGTGGAGGCTTAGAGACACGTCAGGAGGAAACTAGGGGAGTTTCCAGCTCTTGTTAGAGGTAAGTGCTCTTGCCTAGTTCCCTTATTTATTGGCTAGTTGTTTTCTTGATTTAATGTATGCTATTTGTTAGCATGTCTTTTGTTTGGTACTTGATATTCTTGGATGCATGCACATACATATTGTTTTGATGACTTTCCTGGTATGTGTGTGATTGGTGTGCTAGAGGTAGTGTTAACTGATCACGAGGATCCGTTGATCGGCACGTGGCCGTGGAAACACGTGAGCCTGTGCTCCGTCCGGATAGAAGTGCGTGGTTTCACTATTTCTTCGTTGATGCTCACTGAGCATACCAACCTACGACCGAGGCGATACTGTGGAGGTTCGTGGTGCTTGTGTGCAAGCAGGGCAGGTATGCGTCAGAGGAGTATGCGTACTCATTGAGCATAGCCTCCTATTGTCTGGCACTTGACCATAGAGACACACGGTTCTTGTGTTGGTCGGGTGGGTGTGTGAAGGTTGAGTTTGTTCTACTGCCCGGACTCATTGGAGCTAGGGAGTTCCGATAGGGGAATGTTCAGGGACAGGACCCCCTGGCGTTTCTGTCTGCCTTGCCAGAGAGGAAATTATCTGGTGGTCTTACCTGTACGCAAGATGGTATTAATCGACCGTGTTAACACGTAGGAGAGGTAGTTCTACCGAATTGCGACCGGAGGGTCGAACGACCAAAAGGTCGTGCTTACAACAAATAGCTGGACATACTGGCCGGGGGTGATTCTTGAGTTTTCTTGAAACTCATCACAGGGGCTCGAGGGCTTTTGTTACCAGGGGACCTTTGGATTGTTTCTGGTAGACTCCTAGAGTTGTGTTTCTTGGTGTTGTGACCTTATTATTTGACATATTGCTCATTTATGTCTTGTGACCCCGCAGGGGGTACTTACTGGGCTTTCCTTTCGAAAGCTCATGCGCTTGCTTCCCTTCTTTCTTTTCAGGTCCCGAGGAGTAGGTGACTCGGACTCGAGAGTTGAGCGAGGGGTTGGGCTGATTTTGTAGAGGTTCGAGAACCTCAGGTCACACTTGTTCTTGAGGTGGTGTTATTGTAGGACCCTTATAGGGCCTTGACCATGTGTAGGGTATGTAAACCCTTATTGATTTAGATTTTCGTTGTGACTATCATATTATCTTATTATTAAATTTTGAGGTATTTGTTATCTGCTATGATTTCCTTAGGCCTTGTATCCGAGTGGGGTTCGCCTATACTTGGGTACGGCCGGTCTGTGCGTGCGCTTGAGGTCCCGGGATCCGGGTCGGGGCGTGACAATACTAGTCAACCTCATTAAACACCAGAGTATACTTAATCATTGGAAGCAAAGGTTCCTATTTAATTATGTCTCCCAACAGTCACAACCACCAAGTGTCACAACAGTCCTGGTCCCTTATTTATATTAAATCATAGTTAGGGAACACCACTTTCGTACCTGCCAGGACATATAAACACTACATACCAGCCCTCCCTTCATGCTTGCATGCAATACAACCTTCAGATGTTTCACCATTAACACACCTATCTCTTTTAGACAAATCATCAAGCACTTGATAGGCACAATAGAAACTCAACACAATAAAACCTCCTTAACAGCTCATAATCGTATTTATACAAACAAGCAAATACAACAACAACAACATTAACGATAGCAAGCTTAATTGCAGCATGAATAACAACCACAACGAATACAACAGCAATAGCAACTATATCAACAACAACAATACCAGCACAACCAACAACTGCAGCTTCAATAATATCAACAATTACCATGACAACAACCACCACAGGATCAACAATTCTTACCACAAATCTACAACACTCTTAAGATTAACAATGAGCTCTTCATCAACGAGCCATTAGCTCGCAGGGCCCTGGCGCGCCGGATCGAGGTCTGAGAACAGAGGTAAAGGGCTGCCTGTGCTGCTGAGGGCTCGGGGGCAGAGGATGGCCGGAATCAATCCTCAAAGCTTGCTGGACCAGAGAACAATGGTACAGGAAGCTGGCCAGTGCTCAATCCTCGCTGGAACAGGGCCGAGGTTCGTCGGAATCGCGCTGAACCGATGGAGCAAACGGAGCTTGCAGCCAGAAGTTCCTCTAAAAATCATTTACCTCCTCTCACGAAGCAGCCCCTCCATCTGCCTTTGAGTCCAACACCCAAGCCACGTGGACGACTCTCCTTCTCTCTCGCATGCACCACGACACCTCAAGCTCGGGCCCAGCAACTCCTTATCTTCGCCACCTCCTGCTTGTTTTCCCCCAACCTACTCTTGCCTTCTAGAATGTAGGAGAACCTCACCATTCTTAACTCAAATGAACAGCCAGCTCCTTTCTTTCCCTCTACTCACATACCCCCTCTTCACTCACCAGCCAAGGTTTAGGCCCAAGCCCAAAGCCCAATTAGATGATTTAGTCACACTTAACTTAGTAATCACCTGCCAAGCAATTAACTTAAAACTATAATTTATTTTATAAAATCCAAGGTGTTAGTCCACAAATAAATATTTAATATTTAACACCGATAACCATTTATTATTGTGCAATATTTATAGGGAAAAAAACCGGGATGTTACACTTCTTGTGTTGTTGTGGGATGGCCAGGAGGTGGTACTCCATAGCATATGGCCAGTGGGAGTGATTCTCCATGGCATATGGCCAGTGGAGTACCCCTCTGACATTCTACTAGCACTTGGGATGGTCAAGGGGAGTGGTACTCCATAGCAGTCTATTGACATTCTATTTGTGCATTGCTTGAGTTGTATACTCTGATCAAATTTGCTCTGCTTTGAGTGTGATATTCTATTTCTGCCTTGCTTGAACATTTTGATATTGCTCTGCTCAGTCTGTTGATACTTGATTTGAGTATTCCTTCCTCCTACCCTGCTTGTTATTTTGTGCTCCTATTTCCTTGAGATGTTTTCAATACATATTCGAGTTGAGTATCCTCATATGTGTTGGCTTTACGTCTCGAGGAGATATTTGTTTTCATATTTTTATATGCGTATTTGAGTTGAGTCGCTCCTTAAATACGTATTGGCTTCCGATCTCGAGGAGATCACTGATTATTATATATTCGAGATGTTGCTGCCTTGGATATATAGATATACCAGTTGTTAGGTATTCGTACTAACAATCTCTTACGTATAGGCATGTACATCTGACAGAGACTCAGTCAGAGAGTGTATATTTTCTGACCATGTGCACATGATTGATATAACGCTATTCAGCGTAAACCGAGGATGATATGTGAAGGATATCATATGATACTGGAGGTATCATGTATCTTATATGATAGGAGATTGAGTACATCTGTGAATTTATTCACATCCCAGAGACTTGTTATTTGCTTGTGATTTTGTTTTAATTGCTTGTTGCACTTGCTTTATTCTATTCCTTGCTTATGGCTTTCGCCATATTTATTGATTTAATTGCAATCCTACTGAGCCTTTCTTTGGCTCATGCCCTTGGTTGCTCTATTTTTCCCAGGTGACAACGAGTAGTTAGGAGCGGGACTCGGGAGATAGCTTCTGTGGGATAGCCTAGCAGCGTTGGGGATATTTTGAGCTGAGGTTTGCGTGCCTCCATTCCTCTCTGAGTAAGAGTGGTATCATTCAGGACCTGCTAGGGTTTTGTATAAACGTTGATTTATTTACTTCCGCTGATTATCTATATTTTGACTTTGTTTTAATTATTTTCTTACGTTACTGAGCCTTGCGTGCTTATAGGGCTGACCTATAAGTATGCGGCATCTGTCTCGTGCGCTGAGGCTTGGCATCCGGGTTCGGGGCGTGACAAGAAGGCATCAAGAAGGAGTTTATGGTAGAACGTTTGTATAGCTTACAACTGATAAAAGAAAAGAAACAAGCAATGCATGAGGAAGAACAAACCCCTTGGTTCGCCGGCATCGCCAACAATCTTGTGGCCAACATTCTCCCCTATACTTATGGTTATCAACAGAGAAGGAAATTCTTTGTAGAACTGAAGAACTAAATATGGGATGATCCGTATTTATTCCAAGTTTGCTCCGACCGAGTGGTTAGAAGGTGTGCCTCAAAGGACGAAGGATGAAAAATCTTGTCACATTGTTATGCGAGACCGTCGAGGGGGCATTGCAGTGCAAATAAACAGCTAGTAAAGTCCTCCACTTTACCTTTTATTGGCCCATAATGTTTTAAGATGCCCAAAGATATGCTCAGTCATGTGACAAATATCAGCGGATCAATAACATCTCCCGACGCGATGAGATTCCGCAAAACTTAATGCATGTTTGTGAGGTGTTCGATGTTTGGGGGATAGATTTCATGGGACCATTCCTGAATTCTCATGGAAATAAATTTATTCTAGTTGAGTGGATTACGTGTCCAAATGGGTTGAAGCGCATGCTCTACCAACCAACGATGCCAGGGGGTAGTTAAGTTCTTAAAGAAACTGTTTTCTCGGTTCGGTACACCAAGAGCCATAATCAGTGATTGAGGAACCCACTTCTTTAATGTTTAGTTTACCAAAATCCTTAAACAATACGGGATGGTGCATCATATGTCCACCCCGTACAATCCTTAGATGAGTGGCCAGGTAGAGGTTTTCAAAAGGGAATTAAAGAGGATCCTCAAGAAAACAGTTGCACATAACAGGAAAGATAGGGCTGAGAAGCTTGATGATGCGCTTTGGGCCTATCACACACATATAATACCCCCATAGGAAGCATACCCTACAGGCTCGTTTACGGTAAAGTATGTCACTTACCAGTTGAACTCAAGCACAAGGCATATTGGGCCATAAAATTCCTGAACTTGATCCGTCCCTTGCCGGCATTAAGAGGAAGTTTCATTTATGGGGCGTTCTTTCCGGGGAAGGTAAGGGGCAGAAGTGGAAAGTGGGCCACTTCCGCCACTACATATGTTCTTTTGGGGGAAATGTCACTTAAACCCCCTTCGAGAAGTGTTGACTTCAGCCAAAATTGTACTAAACCTACTTCGGACCATTTTGGTCCGAGCTGGGGCGAAGTGTGCTTAATATATAAACTCACTTGAACCCCACTTTCGTTCATCCCGAAGTTGGCGGCTTCCCCAACCCGTGTAACAATCAAGAGCGCCTCTTCTCCACGTTGCCCTAGCCCTTAACCAGCGATCCCTTGACCTACGACCGAACATTGACATCCTGAGACGAGGATGACCATCTCTCCGCCAACTTCTTCGGTGAGCCGGCCATCTTCCCCTCTTCCCCTCTGGCAATGTTTTTTTGTTTGTTCCTTTGGTCTCACAAGTTTTTGGGGTGTTTTTCCTCAGACTTGCGAGCCTCTCCTCCTCCGACCAACTTCTCTGGTGAGCTGTGAGCCTCTCCTCCTCCGGCCAACTTCTCTAGTGAGGCGTCTCTCTTTCCCTCTAACCCTTTTTTTCTTTATTTTTTGTTTTTTCCTTTTATCTCATCCATTTTTTTGATGATTTTTCCTCAGATCTGCGAGCCTCTCCTCCTCTAGCGGATCTGGGGAATTTTTATTTGTCATTTTCTTTGTCAAATTTTTGTTAGGGTTTATTCTTCTTCAAATTTTTTGTAGGGTTTTTCCTTCTTCAAATTTTTTGTCTTTTGCTTCAAAATTTTTCCTTAATTATATAATTCCCTTGAGTAATTCTACGATAATTCATAATGAATTGAATGTAAATGAAGGTTATAGGAATTTCTTAGCACAAGATAACTTTATAATCCATTTAACATATATTTCTTCAAATGTGTGAAGCCTTTAAATTTGTCTACATATCCATCAAAAGATTAATGAGTTTCTTCAAGTTTAGTCAGTAAGATTATCCTCGAATTAGTATGTATATTTAAAAGGATTTTTAAAATAGTTAAAATATAAAGATGAGAAAAAAATTAAACTAAGTTTTCAGAAAATTAAATGGTCAATTTTCCACAATGCTCCATCTATCATAGCTAGATGTTTCCCTGTTGGTAGAGTAGGAATGTTCTGCATCTAATTTTGTTGTTAGAAGAGTCATCCATACTCTCACTGCATTCCCTATTTGTTCATAAGAAATGGAATATAAAACTGTTTATATTGAGTAACAATATTGTTTAAGATACTCATCTTCCCAACGGTGATGAGAATGCATCTATCTCCTCACAAACCACTAGCTTTTATTGGTTCCTTTGGCAATAATTTATTTGTACTTGTACAAACATATTTATTATTTTGTGTAGATTAAGTTGTTAGGATTTAGGTTCCACAATTTTTTATTGGCTTAGGTTGTTGAAAGAGATTATATTATTATAGATCTTAATAATAGATAATTCACTATTCATCCCTTGAATAGTGCCCAAATTGCCAAATGGTTCTTGGGTAGGGGTGTTTGGGGATCTAAAGTAAATAGGGTTTTGGGTGTGTAGTGTGTAAAGGTGAAATAGTCCCAAATAGTGCCAGGGACTATTTGATAATTTCCCCTCTTAATAATGAGATACTATTAATTTCAACAATGATTTGTTATTTTGTTAGCATGGAATATGTTGATGCCAAAAACTTGTCCACGTCACGCTTCGGTCACTTTTGCCTCGTGATCTGGTCTCAGCTCTCGACCAACTATTAGAATTTATAGTTGATGTGGACGCTTACTTCTGCCTACGAACAGGGAGTGCGAAGAGCATCATAAAAACTCCGCTCGGAATTACTGAAATTACTCATCAGCGAGCCTGTAAAAAAGGAGAGGACGGTGATCGGAATTGGGCCTTTCTGCCCGGATTCAGCTCCGATGCTTAAGTCAGAAAACTTGAATAGAGAATCTTAGTTTTAGGCAGTTTTTTGTGTGATGAGTTTTTTTCGGATCCCTTTTCTTCTATTAGCGCTCTCCTTTTATAGCACCTTAGAGGCGGTTCAGGAAAGGCGGTGGAGTAAGGCGGTGAGTTAGGTAAATATCTCTTAAGGCGGTAGGAAGGCGGTAGGAAGGCGGTAGGAAAATATCTGCCCACTGTAGCAGGTGGATAAGGCCCACTCACTGTAGAGGCGTTAGATGTTTCTCTATCTCTTTCTTTCTACCCTGCGCCCTTTATGAGAGGGTTGTTACAATTCGAGCCGGACTTGTTCGCAGGATTGAATCCTTACGCTATTTGCTTAGGCGGAATTGTGCAAAGATGGTGATCTTGCCATGTAGCCAAAGGAACAAGTGGTCCTTTAGCTTAACGACACTGTCTTCACCAAATAGATAACTTGACACTTGTCTTCACCAAATATATCCGTAACACTAGTCCCTCCCTAGTGTACTTGTTCGAAAAATCTAAGTGAGGGGTGAGCTAAGCGACGCGTTCGCTTGGTTCGAGAACAAGTATCATTCTTAGTTGGCATGTCTATGTAGGCGTAGGCTGCGTAATGCGATTAAACTTGTACCTAAAGGACACATGTTGACACATGTTTTAATAGGCGACCGACGTTTACTGTGTTATCTTCTCGCTGTTATCGAGGTAGATTTTGGTTCCGGAATTCTCGCCTATAGTGTCGATGGGCTCTCCTATTTAAGGGTTTGTATGGATAGGGTGTTTTGACCAGAAAACTTTTGCACCCTTGTATTTTTGTATCATGGCTCAGAGCTTGTCTTTTTACAAGTTTTTCACTTTTTCTCAATGCTCTCGCCATTTGCGAATTCCCAGTTCTTTTTATGAGCACCTATCGGAACTAAGGACTGGGGTAATCCACTTGGTAAGTCCAAGCGGTACGTGTTTGGCGTCTATTTCTTGATTGGATGTGGGGGGTAGGTGAAATAAGCATAGACACGGGGTGGGAAGCTTTTCATGTTGACCATGATGTGGAGGCGTGAGACCTCTTAGTTTTTACTTACGCAGGGGGTATGCGCTTCGAAGTTGAGATGTTCGGAGACGACTCCTGCCGTAGAGAGGTGGGTCCCCACCTCCGTCCTCGCGCCGAACCAAGCTCCCCTAGTGGCAACGAGGATAGCGACGGCTGCGGAAGCCCGTGTATCTCCTCCGAGTCTTATCCGAGCGTACCTTCGGACGGGTCCGCGGACGTTTAGTTAGGATAATCCGTTCGGAAATATGTTAGGATAATCCGTTCGGAAATATGTTTTAGGGTTTTTTATATCGCTTTATTTACGTCCGTCATATGTAACTTGAATAAATGACTTTTTGTCGTTTTGTTTTTAAATCCTTTGGCATTTTTATGGCCTTTGTTGATAATCCTATGTTGGAGTGTGCGCTTTGTCTTTGTGCGGTACAGGCTCTGCCTTCCATGCGTACCGGCTCTACCTTCCATGTAACGCTTTCTGTTCCCTAAGACGACACGTGTCTCCTCTACTATTTAGCATTTAAAGGGGGATAGTGGCGCGACATGCGCGGCGTGTGCGTTTTGTCAACGTTATGGTGGGCGATGGGGCGTGATTTTCTATGTGCTGGTGGCGCTTAGTATCTTGGCGTGGGATGAGAATTTTGAATTGTTTCGAGGAGGTGTATGATGGTTGTTTGAACGGTTCAGATTTGTGGGCCTTTGGTTCAAGGGTTCAGATCAGAACACAACCCTAAGATCTAACGGCCACTGATTCATTGCCTTTGTATATAAGGGGAACCGTACAGGCAGCGAAAGATTGCTTCGAAAATCGAGTTCTCTTCTCCAGATTTCCTCTTCTCCGGCGAGCTCTGGTTTAGTGCTTTTTTTTCTTATCTTTTTCCTCCTCTAAGGTAATGGCTAGCACTACTTCTTCCTCCTCTAGTTCTTCTCATGAGCCCTCGATTCCCTTTTCGTCCAACCCTACGGTTTTTGTTGTGATTCCGGCGATCCCGGGTGAACTTGGAGGCGTTCCAGTTCAGGGTTCGCGGGTTCATCCTGCCTCTAGGGCAACGGGTAGGGGGTCTGGTACATTCATAAGTCTTCTTGGACAGTCGGAGGTAGATAGCCTGGTATCTAAATATGAGATAAATCTCTCACTGTTTGAGGTTAGGGTTCCTTGTTCTGGGGAGAGGGCAAGTTCTCGAGGAAGGGGAGATAGCCATCTATCAAGATGCGCTATTAGGTGGCCTTAGACTCCTTTTTTGATTTTGCTAAGGCGCATTACTAGAGGAGTATCATTTGTGTCCTTCAGTTGGCCCAATTCTTGGAGACTCTTGAGCGGCTTTGTTATTGTTTTCAAGCATTACGGAATAAATCCGACCGCTCGCTGGTTACGTATGCTTTTTAGTCTATGTCTAGAGTCTAACGCCGATTGGTATTACTTCTCGGCTCGTCCTGGGAGGAAATTTTTAGGGAAGGTTCCTTCTTCCATTAAGCGATGGAAGAGCAAATTTTTCTTTGTCAAAAGTAAGTCCGAGTGGGATGTCCGAACAAAGTGGGAGGTTCCCCGAACGGACATCGCTTGTGAGGAAATGACGGGTGAAGAGGTGGGTCTTCTTAAGTCAATGACAGGGTTATCCAAAGTGTACATGGATGAGTTCTTGACAAAGGAAAACCTTGTTAAATGTCGTTTGATAGTGTCCGCCGGTAGGAATTATTCGTGTACCTTACTAGTCCTATTTTTAACTTCAGTATCTAATTTTTTGATATTTGTTTTGTAGAAAATCCGATGGAGGATGAGGACCTGAGCTATGTTAAGGGTCTTTTGGCCTCTTTCGAGGGCGAAGTTCACCCGTCCTTGCCTCGCGGGCGGAAGAAGAAGGAGGTGGTACTTGGCCAAGGGGCTGATACCTCCAAGGAGGAAAGAAAGAAGAGGAAGAGAAAAGAGACGGGCTCTTCCAAAGAGGGGGTTAAGAATGACCCCAGTGCAGGGTCCTCACGGGAGAGGAGGACCAAGAGAAAGAATTCCGAGGACTTATCAGGTCCCGGAATTGTAGAAGAACTAGTGGGGGCGCCTCAGGAAGAGGTTTGTGCGGAAGAAATCCGCCCGACGTTGTCCCCAATTTCCGAGGGTCCTTCTTCCAGCCGGCCGGAGGACATCCTTCTCGCAGAAGTGAGAATTCCTATTTTCTATAGGTATGTTTCACTTAGAACTTTTAACTTAGGTTCTATTTTGTAGGCGGAGCTAGGAAAAGCGGCCTTCGTGGATAAATTAAGAGTGGCGGATTCCGTTTTAAAGGGATCTGCTACTAAGCTGAAGGAGTTACCTTCTGAGGATACTCCTTTTCGTGATGTCAAGTCCGTAAAGGATGTTTTAATGGCCATGCGGCCCGAGCAGCTCTCTACAAAACTCCGAAGGGCTGGCAGGGAAGAGGCCACTTACCAATTATTCCGTTCGGCCATGCTGGTAAGGGTTGTTCTCATATTTCCCTTTATTTCTAAATTTGGTATATTTTTATGAGCGTTTTGTTATTTCGTAGACCGCACAATGGGCGGATCGGGTTGGTGCTCTTTGCCAAGAAGATTTGGCCAAGATGGAAATGAATAGAGGCGGATATCATTTCGGTTGAGCTCTAGGGTGGCGGCCTTGGAAGAGAAGGAGAGGAAGCGACATGACGCTATCCGGGCCCTTGAGCGAGACAAAGCGGCGAGCTGCAACAACTATACGCCTCGGAGAAGGAGAAGAAGAGCGATCTAAGCGGCTTAGCTATCTATTTCCAAAGGTTCTCTTACATTTGCGAGGAGGATATCAAAGGGTTACAAGATGAATCCAGCTTTGAAGAAGGAACTCCAATCTACTCGGGAGAGGAGCGAAAGCGCTCGATGGGATCTAAAGCTGAAGGCTGCTGAGCTTACCGCCGTTCAAGCTGAGTTGGCGGAAATAAAGGGGGAGCGTGATACACTTAAGGCAGATTTGGCTTCCCGTTTGAAAGCTCCTAAGTCCGACTCGCAAGAAATTAAGGATTTAATGGAACGAGCGGACAATTTAGAGAAGGAGGTTGCCCGGCTTAGGGCGAAAGTTAAAGATGGGGCCACTCGTATATATTCTGTGGTGCAACAAGTGGGCCATCATATTCCTCCTAAGGAGGTTTTGTCTATGGGGCTGGCTGGAGTCTTGAAGAAATTTACGGAGCTCAAAGAGCAACAAGTCATCAAGACCCCGGAGGCTCCTGTCTCTGCTCCTTCGGCTGTCCCTGCTCCTTCGGAACCTTCTACCCAAGCTCCTTCAGAAGCAGGCGGTCGCCCTGAGGGCCCTAGCTCTTAGGATGTTTTTCTTTTATGAATGTTCTTGTAAATTCTCAATCACTTGGAATGTAATTTTTATTCATATGAATGAAACGCAAACCTTTATTTTGATGAAGTTTTATTTCCGAGTGATGGTTATCCTTAACCAAATAAGAAATGCATTTGAGAAGTATTTTCCGAAGTCTTTTGTAAACTTCTTCTTTCTTCCCTCTTCCTTTGATTTTGTAAGATGCTTCGTAACGAGTCCTTAGTCCAATCGCGGGACTTTAAGTTGTTGAATGAGGTACTCGTCTTCATAAATGAGATTGTTGTCTCATATTTCGATCGGGATTTTTGCCCCTTGCTTTTTGGATAAGAGTTGTCGTTCTATCCCCACAGGATAATTCCGACTCGTCTTCCAAGAATGGGAATTTCACCGCATTTTTGTAGGATGGGAATTTCACCGCATCTTAGTAGGATGGGAATTTCACCGCATCTTAATAGGATGGGAATTTCACCGCATCTTAATAGAATAAAAAGAAGACTTGAGCTTTATTCTGTGAATTTTAAGAGACAGCTACAGAATTTACTGATAGTAGCGTCGTAGATGTTCAGCATGGAATGGACGCTTGAGTGTTTTTCCGTCCATATTTACTAGATAATAGGTGCTTGCTCGGACGATTCTTTGTATGACGTAAGGGCCTTCCCAGTTAGGAGTTAGCTTCCCCGTTCGGCTTTTATTTCCACGAAACTCATTTTCCCGTAGGACTAGATCGCCGATTTGGAAGAAGACTCTTTTTACCCTTGCGTCATAGAACCTTTTTACCTTCTGGCGATAGATGGCTGCCCTTGTTTCCACAGCTTCTCTCCGTTCTTCAAGTAGATCAAGTTCCGCTCGGAGTTTTTTCTCATTCTCTTCTGAGGAGAAAGTTTGCTGTGTCCGCAAGGTAGGCATCCCTATTTCTGCAGGGATGACAGCCTCTGCCCCATAAGTGAGGGAGAATGGGGTCTCTCCGGTAGGAGTTCTTGTTGTTGTCATGTAGGCCCAAAGGGCGCTCGGAATTTTTTCTACCCAGTTAGTCCCATTTCTGAATACCCGTGTTTTCAGTGTTTGAAGCAGGGTGCGGTTTGTCACTTCTACTTGGCCATTGGCTTGGGGATGTGTCACAGACGTTAATCTGGACTCAATTCCGAGCTCTGAGCAAAAGCTTTTGAAGGCTTTGTTATCAAACTGTCGTCCATTATCGGAAATGAACGTGACAGGAATGCCGAATCGACAGATAACCGCTCGCCATAAGAATCCCTGACAAGCTTTCTCCGTGATTTTGGCCAAGGGTTCAACTTCCACCCATTTGGTGAAGTAGTCAATGGCGACTATTAGAAACTTCATTTGCCTAACTGAAGTGGGGAACGGCCCTAGGAGATCGACTCCCAGATGGCAAATGGTCGAGGGCTAATGATGGGTGTAAGCTGTGCCGGTGGTCGCCTCTGAATCTTGGAATGCCGCTGGCAGGCATCGCATTTCCGAGCGAACGCTATTGCGTCTTGAGTTAGTGTTGGCCAGTAATAACCTTGTCGTAGGACTTTGTAACTTAAGGCTTTGCCCCCTATGTGACCTCCTCCAATGCCTTCGTGAATTTCTTGAAGGATATAACTAGCTTCTGTTGGACGCAAGCATCGCAAGAAGGGTTGCGTATAGGATCTTCTGTATAGGTTCTCATTGATGATGGTGTACTGAGCGGATTTGTAAGAAATCCGTCTGGCCTCTGCTTTGTTGGGTGGTGCAGGTCCACCTTGTAGATAATTTCTGATGGGGTCCATCCAGCTTGACTCTTCGGCTGCACTTTGTACTTCCTCCTCTAATCCGTCGATGGTTTTTGTGGGAAGATATTGTAGGTTAAAGGAAGGCTCTGTGTCTCCGTTCGGTGCTGTGGCCTTTTTGGACAGAGCGTCCGCCTCTTCGTTTTGCGTTCTACAGACTTTTTCAATTTGGAAGCGATCGAAGTGTGGAACTATTTTCTTTACCACTGCTTCGTACTTGACCATGTTTTCTTCCTTCGCTTCAAAGCTGCCCAAGGTGTGGCTTACTATTAGCTGTGAGTCGGAATATACGTGCAGGTGCTGAATTCCGAGCCCCCGGGCCAGGTGTAATCCTGCGATGAGGGCTTCATATTCGGCATCATTGTTGGTTGCTCGGAATTTGAACTTCAATACTGTCGCGATTTTCCACTTGGAAGGAGAGTAGAGGACGAACCCTGCCCCTGCCTTTTCTTCCGTTGCTGATCCGTCAACATATAAGGTCCATGGGATGTTAGGGCTTTCTTCTGGACTCTGTGACGGGGGTTCGTCCCTGTTTGCTAGGAAAGTTAATTCCGCGACGAAATCTGCCAGCACTTGAGCCTTTATTGCCGTTCGGGGTTTGTAGGTGAGATCGAACTCGCCCAATTCTATCACCCATTTGGCTAGGCGTCCGGAGTTTTCAGGTTTATGGAGAATCTGCTTTAGCGGCTGATCAGTCAATACTATGATCTTGTGGGCTTGAAAGTACGGCCTCAACCTCCATGCAGACGTGATAAGAGCAAAGGCCAACTTTTCAAGTGGTAGATATCTCGATTCTGCATCTTTAAGGATTTTACTTTTGTAGTAGACAGGTTTTTGAACTCCGTTATCTTCTCTTAGAAGAACTGCACTGACCGCGTGTGGGGCGACCGTCAAGTAAACGTAGAGTTCTTCTCCCACCTGTGGCTTAGCTAGTAGCTGAGGCGACCGGAGATAGTCCTTAAGCCCCTGAAAGGCTTTTTCGCATTCTTCTGTCCACTCCATTTTGGGTGCTTTTCTTAGGGCTTGGAAGAGTGGGAGATTTTTCTCTCAGGCTTTGGAGATAAATCTGCCAAGCGCGGCGAGACGTCCGTTAAGCCGCTGAATTTCTTGAAGACTTTTGGGCGATCCCATGTCCAGAATAGCTCTGATTTTGTCTAGATTCGCTTCTATCCCTCTTTGTGTCAAAATAAATCCCAGGAATTTTCCTGATCGAAAGCCGAAAGAATATTTGTTCGGGTTTAACGGCATAGTATAAATCCGAAGAGACTGAAAAGCCTCTTGTAAGTCTGACAGGTGTTCATTAGCCTTTCGGCTCTTTACTAAGATATCGTCCACATAGGCTTCAACATTTCTGCCAATTTGCTCTCTGAAGACTGTATTTATGAGCCTCTGGAAGGTGGCTGCGGCATTTTTTAGGCCGAACGGCATCACCTTATAGCAGTACGTTCCTGTGCTCATAATGAAAGACGTTTTTTCTTCGTCGCCTTTGGCCATTCGGATTTGGTTGTAACCTGAGAAGGCATCCAGGAAGCTCAACATCTCATGCCCCGTTGTTGAATCAACCAAACTATCAATTGACGGTAAGGGAAACGAATCTTTTGGGCAGGCTTTGTTTAAGTCCGTGAAGTCAACGCACATCCTCCATTTTCCGGACGGCTTTTTCACCAGGACCACATTGGCTAACCAGTCTGGGTAGTATACCTCTCGGATAAACTTAGCTTTTAGGAGGTTAGATACTTCTTCCTCCGCGGCCTTCTGCCTTTCTGGTGCAGAATTTCTCCTTTTCTGCTTTGTGGGTTTAAACGATTGATCGATGTTGAGACGATGCTCGATGATATTACGCTTTACGCCCGGCATATCCTCTGAAGACCAAGCGAAGAGATCGGAATTTGCTCTCAATACTCCCATGAGATCTTCCGTACATTCTGCCATCCAAATGCCTCAATCCGTGCCGATGCGGTCCGTTACGGTTTGTGTCTAAGGGGACTGTTAGCAATTCTTCGACAGGTGTAGGTCGAAGCTCCTCGTTTTCCCGTTCGGCCATTCTGCTGACTAACATGGCTTCTGAAACCTTTGTCTTGCTGCTGTTGAGAGTTTTCCCTTTGAGGGTTGAGACATAGCATTGCCGTGCCAGGGGTTGATCTCCTCTTATCTCTCCACTGCCACTCTCAGTTGGGAATTTGAGGAGAAGGTGATAAGTGGAGATTACGGCTTTCAAGGCGTTGAGGGTTGGTCTGCCAAGGATTACGTTGTAACTTGAAGCACAACGCACAACCAAGAAGTTTGCTGTCACTGTTGATGACCTTGGCGAGTTCCCTACCGTAACTGGCAAGGAGATCATTCCTTCTGGCTGTACTACCCCTCCGGAGAACCCTACCAAGGATGATTTTACCGGAAGCAAGTCATCTGCGTCATATCTTATTCTTTCGAAAGCACTCCAAAAGAGGATATCAACTGAACTTCCACTGTCTATCAAAACTCTTTTCATCTGGAAACTGGACACTTTGATAGCGACAACCAACGCGTCATCATGTGGGTGGCGAACTCCGCTGACGTCATTGTCATAAAAGATGATTGGAGCCGTAGCTCGAGATCGTCTTCGTGGCGTTTCTATTTCCTGCGTGGTTCCCACCATTCGGGCGTAACTTTTCCGAGAGGCGGAACTTTCACCACCGCAGCCAGGACCACCACTGATAAATCCCACCATTTCTCCTTTTTCTTCTTCAGGTTGTGAAACTTCAGGTTCCCCTTGAATCTCAAGGTTGATGTATTGTTCTAATTGTCCCTTTCGAACGACATCTTCTATTGCGTTCATCAAGTGGGTACACTTTTCTGTGTCATGTCCTCTGGATTGATGAAACCGCAATACTTCATCGCTCTTTTGCCGCTCGGGCGCTTCTTGCGTGCTCCGCCACGCCGTAAGCTTTTGTTCTTTGATTTGCATAAGAATGTGGCTACGGTTTGATTCAGTGGGGTATGGTGATCATATCTGACAATTTTTCCTTCCATAGAAGGCTCTCTGGGCTGTAGCATATGTCGTTGGGGTCGTGCGGAGGTTTCCAGGCCTCTGTTTATGCCTTTGCCCTCCACAATGCGATCCTTTTCCTTTCGTGTATCCGGGGCCTTACGCTAACGCTATGGTGGGTTTTTCCTTCCGGGTGTCCACAGGTCCACGTCTAGCCTCTTCTTCCCAACCCATATAAATTTCCTCGGAATTGATATACTTTTGGGCGTGGATCATAAGGGCGGGAATGGTTTTTGGTGGATCTAGTGTCAGGGAAAATCGGAAGGGGGAGTCTAATAACCCTTCCATTAGAAAAGTCACAGCCATTCGCGGCGGGAGGTCCGCAACATTAGCTGTCTCGTCTATGTAACGGCTTAAATAGGCCTGGAGCGTTTATCCTCCTCGCTGCTTAATGCGCAGAAGGGTAGACGGGGTTTTCTTTTGCTTTGAGTAATTGGCAAAATAGGCTAGGAAGCGATCTGCTAAAATCTGAAAAGAAGTAATTGTACTAGATGGGAGATCGACAAACCAGTCTTGCGCTTTTCCCTCTAAGGTGGCGGGAAAAGCTCGGCACAATCGAGCGTCTGTGATTCCAGTGAGGAGCATCTTCGACCGAAAAGATTTCAGGTGTCGGGATGGATCGGTTTTGCCTTCATACGCGGTCATAACTGGCGGTCCGAAGCTATCCGGAACTTGCTCTCCCAATATTTCTTTGACAAAGGGTGAACACATACTGAGAACGTGTCGCTCGGACTTTCCGTTTTCTCGAGAGAGGTTCTGTCGTTGAGTCCTTCTATCAACTGTTTGAACAGATGGACTATTCTGTTCCGTCCTTGTCCGTTCGGTCCTTGTGGTGGCCTGCTGCCTGCGTCGAACGGAGGGAGGTTCTGAACTAGCGGAAAAGGCGGTCCTTTCTGTCTTCTCTTTATGGGTGCGAGTTCTCGTTCTCCCTCTGCTTTCAGAATTATCCAGTGGGGCTGTTGGTATGTTTGGCGTTGGAACTTGTGTAGGAGGAGGCGGAGGATGAGTCAAAGCATGAACAGCCTGAGTCAACCGTTCCAATTGTTGCTGTAGGTTAAGGTAAAATTCTGGAACAGATTCTTGAGGTTGGACGGAAGGATTTTCTGATGGCGGTAAGATGGGCGGACTATCTGACCGGATTTCTTCATGCCTTCGGACCTCGCCAGATCCTTCGGGATTATTTGGGGCTCCCTGTTCTTGAATTCGTTTTGATCTTCTGGTAGTGGTCATTTGGCTTTTCGTAAGGGTCCCCACGGACGGCGCCAAACTGTTGATGCCAAAAACTGGTCCACGTCACGCTTCGGTCACTGTTGCCTCGTGATCTGGTCTCAGCTCTCGACCAACGGTTAGAATTTATAGTTGATGTGGACGCTTACTTCTGCCTACGAACAGGGAGTGCGAAGAGCATCATAAAAACTCCGCTCGGAATTACTGAAATTACTCATCAGCGAGCCTGTAAAAAAGGAGAGGACGGTGATCGGAATTGGGCCTTTCTGCCCGGATTCAGCTCCGATGCTTAAGTCAGAAAACTTGAATAGAGAATCTTAGTTTTAGGCAGTTTTTTGTGTGATGAGTTTTTTTCGGATCCCTTTTCTTCTATTAGCGCTCTCCTTTTATAGCACCTTAGAGGCGGTTCAGGAAAGGCGGTGGAGTAAGGCGGTGAGTTAGGTAAATATCTCTTAAGGCGGTAGGAAGGCGGTAGGAAGGCGGTAGGAAAATATCTGTCCAATGCTTGAAAGTGTGGATAAGGCCCACTCACTGTAGAGGCGTTAGATGTTTCTCTATCTCTTTCTTTCAACCCTACGCCCTTTACGAGAGGGTTGTTACAATTCCGACGGACTTGTTCGCAGGATTGAATCCTTACGCTATTTGCCGAGCGGAATTGTGCAAAGATGGTGATACTGCCATGTAGCCAAAGGAACAAGTGGTCCTTTAGCTTAACGACACCTGTCTTCACCAAATATATCCGTAACAGAATAAATTTCTTGTAGTTATATATATATATATATATATATATATATATATATATACACGGGCATGATACTATGCGACTAGCCTTATCACTATGCAAGTGCGGTCGCCTCCAGCTTGCCTTATTGTATCATGCCCGTATATATATATCTATATATGTATGTATATAAATATATATATATGGGCATGATGTAGTGCGGTCGGCCCACTATGTGAGTACACTATCGGGCCGGGCTCTGAGCAGCCCGAGGCCCGGCCCGATATGCCATCTAACACTATATCATGCCTATATATATATATATATATACATATATATATATATATATATATATATATATATATCTTGTAGAGTTTTGAAATTGCTTTTGTGTATATATTTTGTAGTTCGGATTGCTTTTGTTGATTGATTATTTCTTGTTGATCATTTTGTACTCCAATTGGTAGTTGTTTCTTATTATATTGTTGGACTATGTTATGTTCATAAGTTTCTTATCAGGTTTTTGAAAGAGATTATATCATTATATGTCATTGTAGATTTTATTGATGAGATATTGGCTTAGGTTATTGACAGCCATGTTAATGGTATGTTCCATTTTTGGTGATTGGGATTATGAAAGTTCAGTAATGGTATGTTCCTATTTACTTTAATTACTATGGTTGTCTATGAAAAATGTTTTTATGTGTTTCTCCACACATTTTTTGCCCTGTTTTATGTGTTTCCAACTTTATTTTTTGTGTGTTTGTAGAGGCTTGTGTTGCTTTGATTTGTTGTTCATATGAATGGGCAAATCTTGTTACAAAGAGGGACCTTGAAGCCTCAATCAGTAATGATGTCAAAGGCTTGGGTTCAATGTTGCTTGACCTGCAGGCTTACGAGAAAGAAGCAGGATATTGTATACCATTTACAAGCTTGACCTTTCTGTTGGTTTGTTTTTCATATCAATGTTGTTTGACATCCTGTAAATTTTATTCTTTTGGAGACATCTTATAGAAAATTCAATTTTAGGCTATGAAGTTTGCTGAGCTTGTTATTCTTGTAAACTTATTTTTTAACCTTTTGACAGCCTTGTAAATAGAATATGGGAGGCCTTAATCCCTACGATAATTCCAAAGAACGTTTGGAATAGAGTTTATGAATATGAGCATTGTGTTCTTTGTTTCTAATTCTTTTAAGTAAGAGTTAATTTGGTGCCCAATTGTTTTGAAGTTAATAGGAATAAAGTTTATTAATCAATGAAGAACATCCAATGATAGTCTTCTTCTTCAATGTTTTTAGTTTATACCTATTCACGATCAAAAAAGAAGTAGCACATATATTATTATCTAAGTATTATAACAGTCCAATAATTATAGAAGTAATTAAAATAATCATAATTATGATTACTTAAAGAGTACTACAACCATTTACATTAATAATATTTATATAATATTAATTACATACGCAACATTATAATAAAGGAGAAACAAAAACCACTATCAAGCCTCTCCATACTTGGTCATTTTTATGATGTAACCTATCCATATATACTATTCATCACTTTCTGACTTACCCACGCATTGGGGAACTCCTGTTTCGAAGTGGGATGACTTTCATCAAAAAGAACAAAAAAAGTTGAGAGGTGGTCACTTTAGGTGCCTTTCATTTACGATGAAAGAACACAACTCCTCTACCTTTTCCGTCATTTTGGCCCACCTTGGGAAGTGCCACTTCCGCTTCACTTCAAGGAAGTGACACTTTCCCTGAAAAAGAAAGCCCTGTTAAACAAATTAGATGAATGACGCTCCTACGCCTATGAGAATTCAAGACTATATAAGGAGCAAACCAAGTGTTATCACGATCAACTCGTAAAGCAACACAATCAGTTCAGAGAAGGGGATCCTGTATTCTTGTTTAATTCAATACTTAAATTATTCATAGGCAAGCAATAATCAAGATGGTCCGGACCCTTCACTGTCACCACGGTTTATCCTCATGGGTCAGTAGAGATTGGTCATGCAGGGAGGGGGGATATTCAAGGTAAATGGACACCGACTCAAGTTATACTATGATGAGAGCATCAATGGTGGAGCTGGTTAGAACTTTCATGTCTTTGAACCCCCATAAAATAAAATCAGACATGCCGAGGACAAAGTATGTTGCAAGTGTACCCAAGAAGCAGAAGAAAAAGGTGGGGGTCCTCCTCAGGAGTACCCCACTTCACCAAGGAGTGCTTTCAACAACGCTACACACACCTCGCAACCCGAAGTTTTGGTCGTACACATATCATAGACTAGGATGTTCTCCAACAGCTCCATATCGACGGCCGAGTGTGAGAGCTTGTCTCAGTAGGCGGCTGGGAGAAGGTCCTCTCCATCGACCACGCGGTGTTCAGAGAGTGCACATTGGAGGTGCTCAACACGTTCGAGGCGGACAACACCCGAGTTGGCGACCAGAAACACAGTACAATCATATTTCAGCTTTATGGGGAGATGTGGAGTATGAGTTTCATGCAGTTCCCCTTGTACATGGGTTTTTACGACATGGAGTTTATCACCCAGTACAGTGAGCTCCTCAATGCTTTCCCTGAGCACATTATCAATTCTACCCGATTTGGCTAGAGTTTGGCGGGCGACATAACTCTCAGAAGGCATCTCTCAGGACCGATCCGGTCCACCGTTACAATTCACTCCTTAGCCGAACGATTGCTAGGAGAAAGGATAGCACGGGTGTCGTCATTCACACCGATCGATTGCTCCTTTACAGTATCCTTAAGCGAAGACCTCTACTTGAGCTACGTGCTCACCTACTACTTGGTACACCAAGGGCCAAGTCACCGTCTCAAGGTCATCAATGTAGGACCCTACATCACCCAGGTGATCAAAGGGATGGGGGTGGAGCAGCGCACCTAGGGTGTACATAGGCTGACCACTGTCACGCCCCTCGGGATGAGCACACTGGTCCAGATGGGGCTAATTCATCACTCCAACAACTGTTACACTCTTCTTCAACACGCAGGCCATGATGATTCTGAGAGTTCTGATACAACATGGTCATGATCAGAGGGCTCTCCATGATCACGTACGGCAGCCCCACGACCCTAATCATTTAGGAGCAGATTTGCAAGACTCGAGGAGCAGATCACCGAGGTACGAGTCGTGCAGGACACTATACTAGAGGAGCAACGCCATATCAGAGCTTAGCTTTCAGACATCTGCACCCAGTGGCGAAGCCAGGATATAAATTCAAGGAGGGCACCATATAAATTTCCAATAAAATTAACAACGCAAAATATATTACCAAAATATTAAACTTAATCAAAAAAAGTTAGAGGTTTCCACGGCGAGTTTTCATGTTATGAAAACGTCGCATAATACCTTCATTATCAATATGATAAAAAAAAAATCTCAATGAAAATAACTAAGTTGTCATTCAACCATTGATCCCCAATACAAATATGCAACGTGGTCTTCAAAAATTGCATTACATAAAATATTCTTTCAATAGTGGTCGTAGAACCAGACAAAATTAATGATAATATCAGTAATCGATAAAATAAGGGATATACAACTTATAGGTATTTTTATACAACTTATATTTGATTAGTAAGTTAATTCTAGGTATTTTATCAAATACTTAGTAAGCATGTATTTACAATCAAAACTTATATAACTAATTATAAATAAATTTAACAAGAAATTCTAAAATCTATATGTCATAAATAATTATTTTTATCGATAATTATCAAAATATAAACTCAAAAACAAATATCTATTTAAAGCAATGATTTTAACTAAATAAAATAAAATTAAACATATATAACGATGAATGACCTACTTTTTATTCTATTTGACCCTAAAAACCCTATTTTGGATGATTAAATGGTTATGATTATAGAGTATAAGTGGAAAAATTTTAAAAAAAATTGAAGAAGAATATGGATAAAACCATAGATATCAAGAAAATAGAGAGAGAATTGGGGGGAGAGAGAGATTATGAGAGTTTATTTGTTTTATTTTTTTATAAATATATTATATATTATAAAAAAGTGGGGCCCACACACACACACACACACACACATATATATATATATATATATATATATATATATATATATATATATATTTTTAAATCCAGGGGGGGCACGTGCCCCCCCTGGCCCCAATGTGGCTTCGCCACTGTCTGCACCCGCTATCACGCCATCCATTGCACCGCCTGATAAGCAATCACATCTTGAGGATTAAGGATTCACCATCTAGTTATGATTCTTTGTTTTGTTATATCCTTTGTATTTCATCTTTTCTTTATTAATGAGCAAGGGCTTTGACCCTACTAAACTTATCTTTATTTTTAACTTTTTGTATCTTTCAGTGATTTATTATGTGTTGGAGCTATGATGATCCTTCTTGTCTCGCAGATTTGAGAGATGGATGTACACTCCCCGGTATATGCTCACGCGATCACAGCGTGGAACTTAAGATTCTCATCATCTAACCGGGGAAGTTTCAGTTCACCTTTCTACATGCTTACTCTTATTAGCCTTGTTTTTTGTGCTTTATTGAGTACATAGAGGACAATGTAGTCTTTGTCTAAAGAAATGTGTTGAGAAACTACATCTTTAAGTGTGGAGATGGGTACCTATCTATCTAATTGTAGAGTCATAGCAAATTATTAAGTGTGGAGATAGGTAGCTAATAGATGGAATTTTTAAAATTCATTGCAAATCTTTATACGAAAAAGCATGTTTTGCACACACCGTTGACACCTTTGTTGGGAAATATGTAGACTTAGTATGTTTAGCACACAATTGTTTTCAAATTTTGTTATGAAATATCATGGGTACTTAGAGAACATCTTTGTGACACTTATAATCTCTAGTGACAATAGATAACTATTACCATGCTCTTTTAACCTTAATCGCTAAGCATCACCTTTAATGGTTCCAAGAGGCTTTGTGACACTAGTTGTATAGGATCTCTGGAACTTGTCCACCACCTGTCCAATAGAGGGTTAGTCGTCTTCTCCTTTGGGCCCCAAGGATCCTCTAGAGTCCATTAAGGGTATACTTGTCTTGCTACGACTTTAGAACATGGCATGTGGAGTGAGGATGTTCACCTAGAGCTACAATGAAACATATCACAAGATCAATCTAAGCCCTAATATGGAAATAGGAGAATGCACACTTTAATAGTGCACTTAGAATAGAGTAGTACCATCACTTCTATAGCCAGTACTAAACATTTATCATCTTGTGCTAATTTCCATTCTTTGCTTGAGGACAAGCAAACCTTAAGTGTGGAGATGTTTGATAAATGTTTAATTGAGCATAATTTTCCATCATATTCACGTATGTTTCATATGCTATTTTGGTGAAAATATAGCCCGCTAGTACTTAAAAAGTGTTTTTTTTTTGTGTAAATAGGGTATAACAACAATACACCGGGAGCAACGAAGCTTTTGAAGATAACTTGGGGCCGAAATTAAGTAATTTGGGAAGCAAGCATAGCTTCATATGAATTCCTATCGTATGGACTTGGGGAGTGAAACAACCTCTTCTTTTACTTTCCCAGGAATCTATATAACCTATGTTGCTCAAACTAGGGGCCATACGGGATATCATACGGGCTCCCATACGGCCATAGGGACATACCTGGGAGCCATACGGGATCTCAAACAGCTCATATGGATACTCATACAGTGTAACTCTCCCTTACACTGCGGGCCTAGACAGGGGCAGAATGGAAAAGGGAAACCCCAAAACCCTAGTGGGTAATATAATATGACTGATGAGGATTTTTTAGGTGGGGGGGAGGGAGGGACAAGCTTGAAGCTTGGAGAGTAATTATCACTTGGATTAGGGACTGAGAGCTCTTGCTACCAATCTTGGAGAAAGAAGGAAGCTACATTGAAGAGCAAGTCACTAGAAGTCGGCAATAGTGTATGTAACATCTCTCATTATGGCTTTGGTGGTTTGTAATCTTATTAATTTTGAACTAATTTTGTAGATACTTGGGTATGATGAACCATTGGATTATAGATTAATGTGATGTTGATTTTTAGTTTTGCTTGATTTATTTTGTTTTATAAGTCTATTGGATGTTTTAATGTTGTATTAGTCTCTCTACGTTGTGAGAGCTCAAAGAGATTATTGTAGTCCATATGGGGGAAGAAGGGAACGCCTTCCCTTGTGTATACCCTCTCCAATAGAGTGGACTGTGAGTACACCGAGAGATTAGGTACTAAGGAGAGCAAGCCCTTAATATGACTTATTCCCACTGTCACCCCCCGACCCTAATTTCGGGACCTCGAGCACGTGAACAGACCAACTGTAACGCCCCGACCCGGATCCCGGGACCTCGAGCACGTCAACAGACCAGCCGTATTAAAGAAGAGATAAACTCAACTCTAATACAAGGCCTAATAATGTGATAAGCAGATAACAATCCATAAATAAACACAAACTCAAGTTCATAAGAACATAGAGTCATTAGGGTCCATAGGCCCTATAGAAGTCTGGTCCCTATACGGGTCCTACAAATAACAAAGTTCATAAAAATAAAGATAAGCTGAGACTCCTATAAACCTTGGTCTCAGGAGTCCCTCTCCTCAAGCTTCATCCCCTCTAAACCTCGGAATCGTAAAAAGGAGGAAAAGAGAAACACGTGAGCTTTGAAGGGAAAGCTCAAGTAAGTACCCCTACAGTCGCGGTGTCATCAAAAAAAATGGCATACCAACGGGATCATAGAATCAACAACAAAGTCCTAGGAGTCTACCACAAACAAGTCAAAGGTACGACCCCTGCTACAAAAGCCCTCGAGCTCTGTAGTGAGTTCTAAAAGAACTCAGAGTTTACTCCCGGCCAGTATGTCCAGCTTTTTGGATATAATTACGACCTAGATGGTCGTTTGACTCTCCAGTCAAAAGATTGGTAGAACTACCTCTTCTTCGTGCTAGCACGGTCAGTGTACCATGCCCACTGACAGGTGAGACCTCCAAGGATTTGTTTCTCCGGTAGGGCTGTCAGGAAAGTCAGGGGGTCCTATCCCTGAACGTTCCCAAAATTGGAGCTTCCCTAGCTCCACTGAGTCCGGGCAGTAGAACATAGCAAATAGGGACACCAACGTCCCGTAAACAAGCATACATGCTTAACAGGATTCAAGAACAGATAGGAACAGCATGTATGGCAACAACAGTGCATGTATTAAGAATACATAGCAAGTCCAAGAAATCCCGTTATCGGGTGGAAACTAGGCAAGTGAACTTACCTCTTAAGAGACTAAATGTCTTCCTGGTCTCCTTTAAAATGCCTTACGTCTCCCCTGAGAGTATCTGGCATATAACGACTTATTAGAATTATTGTTCCAATGATTTCCATCTCTCTAAATGTCCATGCATGCCTAACGTCCATGTTGGGCTTAGGCCCACTAACGGGTCCTAGGGACCATCTCTCGGGTTACCGGCCCTTATTCCCGTTCCAGTGTCTCTTTGTTGACTTTGGGTCCTACCTTGGTCAAACCTAGTCAACTTTAGTCTATTTGTCGAGTCTGACTTTTATTAAGTCATTTTAGTTGAGTTGAGCCTCGTTAATTTCATCTTAACCCCTTTTTACCCTAGAAGGGCATTTTGGTCATTTGGAAATTCTTTTTGAACTTATTTAGCTTCCTTACGAAATATTTTTCATCACATAGCCAATTTATCCGAATTCAAGAAATTAACTAATTAATTTCTATTTATCCTATTATAATATTTCATAATAATTATTAATTAATTATTATGTCACATATTCTCAGTTCCCTATAGTTGTCTAATTTTTCAACTATTTGATTATCAGTTTCAATACTAACTTAATTGCCGAACCAAGGTTTTAATCTCCTATCAAAACCTTATGTTTCCTAATTATTAAATTATGAATAAAAATTTCATAACCTAATAATCATCACCAAAACCTAAGTTTTATTATCAATGGAACTAAACACTTTATTCGATTTATTTAGCATGTGTCGCACTCTCCAAACTTTAATCAATTTCATTAATCGATTAATTTTTCAACTATGTCTCACTATAGTTTTCAAATTATTAATCATGCTAATAATTTGTCACACTCTATAGTTTCAAAATCACTTGAGACTATATCCATAGTTAATTAATTATGGATGTGTCACACTACCTAAATTCCATAACTAATTTATCTCTAAATAAATCAATTATATGTCACACACCATAGTTTCCAAATAAATATTTCATTTATCTAATTATCAATTGTCACACTAAGTTAATTTTTTTTTTATTAACTTTAATCTATGGTCACAAGTCCTTAGTTCCTCTTGTTAATACCATGTCTAGCTAATTATTACTTATAATAATTAACTAATGTTTTTAATAAAAATGAGAGGAAAATAATTATTTAACAATGTTGCTGTCACACCCCTAAGTTACTAACTAAATTAACTAAATTAATATAAATAATTATTTTGTTTTTTTTATTTATTTTTATTTTCCTCTCCTTCTTCAACCTTCGTTTCTCTCTCTATCTCTGATCAGCAACGCCGGGCCATCGTCTCCATCTCCGGCCTCCGTGCACGCCTGCCCGGGCTTGGAGCTCGTCGCCGATGGCCTCCCGCTCTCGGCCGAGCCCTCTGTTGCACCGCCGGGCCACGTCTCCCCACTGAGCATCGGTAATGCTCTCGGCCGTGAGAAAGAACTCGCCGGCGAGCTCACACCGCCGGTGAAATGCATGCAAATACTATCCCTACTTGCTCTATAGGGTTTTTGAGCACTCACCGTGGGTTTTCTGATGGGGAGGAATGCTGGTGACGCCGGTGCAACCCTACTGTTCTTTTTCCGGCGAGCTCGTTCTCGGCAGCGTCCAGCTCCTCGTCTGCCCTTGCTGTCCCGGTTCCCTCCTTCTCCTGGAGAATGGACGCGACGATCTCACGCTCCAACGCAACACGATCTCAGGCGCGACTGGCTCCCTCTTCCCTTCCTTCTCCGACTGACACCTCGCCGGAACTTGGAGGAACTTGGCTTGTTGCGTGCTGAGACAGTGGAGAAGGTACCCCTTTTATAGGGCTTGGGAGGCCAGACGAGGAGACGCTCACTCGAACGGCCTCGTCTTCAATCGGCCGACGTCCATGCGTAACCGGCGGAGAAGAGAGCGGGGCTCGCGCAGGCGTTGAGCTGGGAGAGATGATGGAGTTGCCTCGGGATCGGTTCTCCGATGAAAGGCCAGGATTGCTTGATCTACTTCAACGGTTTAGATCAAATCTCCAAGTCTCGGTTCAAACACACTCCAGATCTACGGCGTAGATCTAATTGCATTCAACGGCTTGATGTCAACCCTACGCTTCGAGATCTAGCGCATCTAGATCAACGTTCGTGATCTTGTAAAGGTTTAACGGTTGGATTTTAGTCCATCGCCTCGGATCCAAAACCATCAGAGGATGAGCGACTGACCACGAGCCGCACCGTGGGGTCACCTCCAGGTTTTCCACTTCTCTTGCCTCGTATCCAACTACGATCAGATGAATTCAATCTGATCTCTCCACGTGGCTTCCTTGAGGCCGTAGTATCGCCTCGCGATATAGCACGGCAAGAGATGATTAAATCTCAGCCGTCCATCCTTTCTCTATAGGGTTTTCTCGTGGAAAACTTACCAGAGGTCCCTAACATTTTTAAAATCACATCCAGGTCCAAGACTGTGAGAGGGGAAAACTTCTTTAAGGTCCCCACGTCTTCCAAAATTACTATTAGGTCCCTACAGACCCCATAATAAATAATTTAATCCCACATTATCACTAATCGTGGAAAAATAATTTTTAAATATTTTTCTCAATAAAATATTTATTTCCAAAAAAAAATTCATGGATTTTACAATCCTCCCCCCTCACAAAAATTTCGTCCTCGAAATTTCTACACCGTTCACTCCTCATACAAACAACTCCGGGTATCGTTGTCTTATATCCTCCTCACGTTCCCTGGTAGCTTCACGCTCGGTGTGGTTACTCCATTTCACCTTAATAAAAGGGATAGTTCTATTCCTTAACTGTTTGTCCTCTCGGCCCAAAATAGCTACTAGGCGTTCCTCGTAGGACATATCCTCTTGGACTTCCACCGGAACTTGAGGAATCACTCTGGTGGGATCACGAATACACTTCTTCAACATTGAAATGTGGAAGACGTCGTGAACCTGAGCGAGGTCCTGTGGTAAAGCCAATCTATATGCCACAACCCCTACGCGCTCCAATATCTCAAAAGGTCCAATATATCGTGGAGCAAGTTTTCCACGTCGTCCAAACCTTACTACCCCTTTCATAGGAGACACTTTTAAGAATACCAAGTCTCCCACTTGAAACTCCTGATTAGACCTTTTTCGGCAAGATAGCTCTTTTGTCTACTCTGGGCAGCCTGGAGTCGCTCCCTGATCATCTTGACATGTTCCTCCGTTTGTCTTACAAAATCAGGTTGCTTAAGTGTAGCCTCAGCTACCAGCTTCCTTTCTCCGACATCTCCCCAACAAATGGGAGTTCGGCACTTCCTTCCATAGAGTGCCTCATACGGTGCCATCTTGATGCTTGCCTGGTAACTGTTGTTATAGGCAAATTCTATCAAACTTAGGCGTTCATCCCAAGACCCCGTAAAATCTATTGCACATGCCCTCAACATGTCCTCTAACACCTGGATGGTCCTTTCAGATTGTCCATCGGTCTGTGGGTGGAAAGCTGTGCTGAACGCCAATCCTGTGCCCAAAGCGGTGTGCAAGCTCTCCCAGAATCTAGAGACGAACCGAGTGTCTCGATCAGAGGTGATCGTCACCGGTACCCCATGTAATCTGACGATCTGATCGATATATAGCTGGGCCAACTTTTCCAAGGATGCTCCTGTCCTTAACGGTATAAAGTGGGCCGACTTTGTCAGCCGGTCCACTATAACCCAGATCGATTCATGGCCTCTTTGAGTGCGTGGCAACCCGGTTACAAAGTCCATGTTAATATGCTCCCATTTCCATTCCGGAATGGGTAAGGGTTGTAACATCCCTGCCGGCTTCTGATGCTCCGCCTTTACCATCTGACAGGTGATGCATTTAGCCACGAACTCCGCAACATCTCGCTTCATCCCCTTCCACCAGAAGTGGTCCTTCAACCCTCTGTACATCTTGGTACCTCCGGGGTGAATAGTGTAGCCCGAATAGTGGGCTTCCTCCAGAATTTCTTGTTTTATTTCTGGGACATTTGGTATACAAATTCTTTCATCAAATCTAAGGGTGCCATCTTCATGGACCCTGAACCTTGTTGGTTCTCCTTGGCCCATGTGCTCCTTGATCTCCTCCAGTTCAGGATCTTGTCCCTGAGCAACCCTAATTCTCTCCAATAACGAGGGTCGGATATGCAAGCTGGCCATTGTGACATCCATCGTAGGCAAAACGACCTCTAAGTTGAGCCTTCTCATATCCTCCAGTAGCGGCCTCTGAATTGTTAACATAGCGGCAACTCCATATCCAGACTTCCTGCTCAGTGCATCGGCCACCACGTTCGCCTTGCCCGGGTGGTAATGGACACTGAGATCGTAGTCCTTGATTAGTTCTAACCAACGCCGCTGTCTCATATTCAATTCCTTCTGTGTGAATATGTACTTGAGGCTCTTATGATCGGTGTAAATCTCACAAGGTACACCGTAGAGGAAGTGTCGCCAGATCTTTAGGGCGAACACGATCGCTGCCAACTCAAGATCGTGTGTGGGGTAATTCTCTTCGAAAGGTTTTAACTGTCGTGATGCATAAGCAATCACGCGCCCATCTTGCATCAACACACATCCAAGGCCAGTCTTGCAGGCATCGCTGTAGACCGTATACCCACGATTGCTTTGTGGTAGCGCCAATACTGGTGCTGATATTAATCTTTGTTTTAGCTCCTGGTAACTCTTTTCACAGGAGTCGGTCCAAACGAATTTGGTACCCTTCCTGGTCAGCTTGGTTAACGGTGCTGCTATTACCGAGAATCCCTCAACGAATCTCCGGTAATAACCAGCTAATCCGAGGAAACTCCGTATTTCCCGTACTGTTGATGGTCTTTTCCATTCCACAACGGCTTCAATTTTCTTAGGATCAACTGAAACTCCAGCTCCACTTACCACATGGCCCAAGAAAGCTACACTTTCCAACCAAAAATCACACTTGGAGAACTTCGCGTAAAGCTGGTGTTCCCTCAAGGTCTCTAGCACTATTCTTAAGTGCTCCTTGTGGGCCTGGTGGCTTCTTGAGTAAACAAGAATGTCATCGATGAATACCACCACAAACTGGTCCAAATATTGACGGAATACCCGGTTCATCATGTCCATAAAGACTGCCGGGGCATTGGTAAGCCCAAACGGCATTACCAGAAACTCGTAGTGCCCGTATCTAGTACGGAAAGCACTCTTCGGGATATCCGTCTCTTTAATCCTTACTTGGTGATACCCAGATCTCAAGTCAATCTTAGAGAAGACTTGAGCTCCCTGTAGCTGATCCAGTAAGTCATCAATTCTTGGTAGAGGATATTTATTCTTTACAGTCACCTTATTCAACTCCCGATAATCAATGCACAACCGTAGCGACCCGTCTTTCTTCTTGACGAAAAGAACAGGTGCTCCCCAAGGTGACATACTAGGTCTAATAAAACCCTTGTCCAATAATTCCTCTAGTTGGGTCTTTAATTCCTTAAGCTCCGCAGGCGCCATCCGATAAGGAGCCTTAGACACAGGGGCTGTTCCCGGTACCAAATCAATGGAAAACTCCAATTCCCTTTCCGGGGGTAGTCCCGGTAATTCTTCCGGAAACACGTCAGGGTACTCCCTTACTACCGGTACGTCTGAGACTACAATCTCCTTATCCTTCTTCATCTCAGAAATAGAAGCCAAGTAGCCTATACACCCGCCCCTAAGGAGCTTCCGAACCTGGAGAGCTGAGATCTCCTGTACTAAGGAACAGGTGTGGCTGCCTTTAAAAGTAAATTCCTCTCCTTCCGGCATCTTAAATACAACTCTCTTCCCACGACAGTCTACCACTGCAGAAATCAAGAGAGCGGTCCATCCCTAGGATCACATCGTAATCCTTCAGGTCCATTACATGCAGGTTTGCAAGTAATTTCCGCCCCTCAATCACTACTGGACATGCCGGTACCATCCTCCTTACAATCATGGCAGCTCCTACGGGGGTGTCTACACACAAGTCCTGGGGTAGATCTATAGTAGGCAGAGTATGCTTTCGTGCAAATCGTGCAGATACGAAGGAGTGTGTGGCTCCAGGATCAAATAAAGTGCAGGCATAGAAAGAACTAACTGAAATGGTACCTGCCACGACATCTGCTGATGCCTGAGCTTCCTCAGTTGTCAAATGGTAGACCCGACCATGGGTCATTGGCCTCTGCTGCTGCTGGGGTTGGTTTGGTGTAGAAGGCTGTCCTGAGGTCGCCTTCCCTTTCTTATCCCCACCTTGTGGTCTTGGTGGTGGTCCAACAGATTGTCGGGAAGCTTGTTGAGATCCCTGGGTTCCCCCTACCACGCTCTGTCCTTGTTGACGCTGAGGACACTGGGCCTTTTGGTGATCCAAGGCCAAGCAGAAATAACACCCTCCAGTTATCCTTGGGCATTGGGACCTCTTATGTGGTCCCTTGCATTCATAGCACTTAATATTCTGGGTCACACTAGCTGAAGACCCTTTACCTCCAGATGAGGCTGTAGACCTGGTCGGCTTCCCATAGGGTCGATACTTGTTGTCGGGCCTACGCTTACCAGAGCTCTTTCCAGATGATTGGCCCTGGCTGTTTGCCCCTTTATCCTTTTTATCTTTCTGGGACGACCCCTGGGCGTCCCCTTGACAAGAAGCCTCAGTGTATTTGGCCCTAGCCACAACCTCCGTATAGGTCTTGCACATGTGGCTAGTCACGATCTTTTTCAGTGATGGCCGCAGTCCGGCCTCAAATTTCATCACCCGGCTCTCTTCCGTCGGAACCATGTCAGGAAGGAAGCGAGCCAACCGGTCAAACTCAGTTTCATATTGCTCCACCGTGGAGCCTCCTTGAACAAGCTGGGAGAATTGTTGCCCAAGCTGTACCAGATGTCCTCTCGAGAACTATTTGGCGAAGAACGCATCCCGGAATTCTTCCCAAGTCTGGAAGGCCTCCCCCTTCCTTAGTCTTATTTCTCCAAAGTACCAATCTTCACAGTCCACAGGAGCATGTACACGGCGGTCCTAATCTTCTCCGCCTCGGAAGTTTGGAAGACCTCGAAGGTCTTCTCCATCTCACCGAATCCATTGTTCAAAGAACATGGGGGTGGCCTTCGAAAGGTCGGGGAGAGGGTCTCTTGATCTCCCCAAGTAATCCTCTACTTGACGTGGGGGCAGATGACGGAGGTGGTGCACGCTGTTGTCGGGTTTCTTGGATTAATCCCAACATCTCCCTCATTAGTTCCATCATGCTCATGGGGGGTACCTCCCCCCTTGGGTTTTGGCCCTCTGCCTGAGGCGCCTGAGCATTAGATTGAGCGTGCACCTCACCTTTCGACTTCCATTTCGGCCCACAAAGGGGGTACCTCCCCACCCTGCGGTTGAGGGACTTCTTCCTCCATAGGAGGCTGTGGCATTTCGGTACGACGAGGTCGCCCTCGCCTACCCCTTCCTCTTCCCCTACCACCTCGACCTCCACGCAAGTGATCCATAGTTTAACTGTATAAGGATTATAAGGTTACTTTTTATTTCCAGAAAGACAGAATGATGATAAAACATACTTTATTTATTTCAAAAACAACAACTAGAGTCAACATGCTAAAACAAAAGACACTAAAGGACATAATAAAAGTAGTTCATACAACACAAAAGTTTGTAAGACTACAATTATTCTAGAAACTAAAACAAGAACTCAGTCCAGATGATGCTCGTCGGGTGACAGTGGTGTGTAGTCAGGGCAGGGTCGATGTCCTCCAGTCCCCTGCGGTCCCCTGCTAGGTCCTGGCGCACCAGATGGACAGTAAAAAGCTAGATGCTCCCGACTGCCACAGCTGCGGCACCAGAGGGCAGGGCGCCTACACTCCGTCATACAGTGCCCGTATACTCCACATCGACGGCACCGTGAGATCCTGAGAACAGCAGGAGATGGACCTGCAGCTCTCTCCCGAATCTGAACCCCCAATGCACGACGGTAGTCACGGGCTCTACACACGCGTCGTGGAGGAATACTAGGGCTCACGATCTCCTGTGCCAACGGAACCCTGGGTCCTACTGGCCTCTGCATAGCGATGTGGTCCCTAAGTCCCTGGACCAGCATGGTAACGGTAGTCTGGAGCCTGTCAACCTTTCGGTTGGTGGCTTCCAGCGTCCTCCTCATCTCGGCGAGGACCTCCGCGGGCTCGGATGAGTCAGCTCTGGGTGGTGGAGTGTTCTCCCGGACAGACTCCACCTCATCATCAGACGAATCACGGTATGATGGTCCCGACATCCTGCAAGTAAACCGGGTGTCAATCTAACGTACCACTATCTATACTACCCCAGTCCCGCACTCAGTCTATACAACTGGCTAAGGGCATCTAGGGTCTGCTATCTGCTCTATCTAGAGAACTCGCTCTGATACCACTTTAATCTGTAACGCCCCGACCCGGATCCCGGGACCTCGAGCACGTCAACAGACCAGCCGTATTAAAGAAGAGATAAACTCAACTCTAATACAAGGCCTAATAATGTGATAAGCAGATAACAATCCATAAATAAACACAAACTCAAGTTCATAAGAACATAGAGTCATTAGGGTCCATAGGCCCTATAGAAGTCACAGTCCCTATCACGGGTCCTACAAATAACAAAGTTCATAAAATAAAGATAACCGAGACTCCTATAAACCTTGGTCTCGGAGTCCCTCTCCTCAAGCTTCTTCCCCTCTAAACCTCCGGAATGCAGAAAAGGAGGAAAAGAGAAAACACGTGAGCTTTCAAGGAAAGCTTCGGTAAGTACCCCCGCAGTCACATGATCATCAAAAAAAAAAATGACAGTCCAGCGGGATCATAGAATCAACAACAAAGTCCTAGGAGTCTACCACAAACAAGTCAAAGGTACGACCCTCGCTATAAAAGCCCTCGAGCTCAGAGTGAGTTCTAAGAGAACTTCGAGTTTACTCCCGGCCAAGTATGTCCAAATTTTTGGATATAATTACGACCTAGATGGTCGCTTGACTCTCGATCAAAAGATTGGTAGAACTACCTCTTCTTCGTGTTAACACGGTCAGTGTACCATGCCCACTGACAGGTGAGACCTCCAGAGATTTGTTTCTCTGGTAGGGCTGTCAGGAAAGTCAGGGGGTCCTATCCCTTAACATTCCCTAAATTGGAGCTTCCCTAGCTCCACTGAGTCCGGGCAGTAGAACATAGCGAATAAGGACACCAACGTCCCGTAAACAAGCATACATGCTTAACAGGATTCAAGAACAGATAGGAACAGCATGTATGGCAACAACAGTGCATGTATTAAGAATACATAGCAAGTCCAAGAAATCCCGTTATCGGGTGGAAACTAGGCAAGTGAACTTACCTCTTAAGTGACTAAATGTCTTCCTGGTCTCCTTTAAAATGCCTTACGTCTCCCCTGAGAGTATCTGGCATATAACGACTTATTAGAATTATTGTTCCAATGATTTCCATCTCTCTAAATGTCCATGCATGCCTAACGTCCATGTTGGGCTTAGGCCCACTAACGGGTCCTAGGGACCATCTCTCGGGTTACCGGCCCTTATTCTCGTTCCAGTGTCTCTTTGTTGACTTTGGGTCCTACCTTGGTCAAACCTAGTCAACTTTAGTCTATTTGTCGAGTCTGACTTTTATTAAGTCATTTTAGTTGAGTTGAGCCTCGTTAATTTCATCTTAACCCCTTTTTACCCTAGAAGGGCATTTTGGTCATTTGGAAATTCTTTTTGAACTTATTTAGCTTCCTTACTAAATATTTTTCATCACATAGCCAATTTATCCGAATTCAAGAAATTAACTAATTAATTTCTATTTATCCCATTATAATATTTCATAATAATTATTAATTAATTATTATGTCACATATTCTCAGTTCCCTATAGTTGTCTAATTTTTCAACTATTTGATTATCAGTTTCAATACTAACTTAATTGCCGAACCAAGGTTTTAATCTCCTATCAAAACCTTATGTTTCCTAATCATTAAATTATGAATAAAAATTTCATAACCTAATAATCATCACCAAAACCTAAGTTTTATTATCAATGGAACTAAACACTTTATTAGATTTATTTAGCATGTGTCGCACTCTCCAAACTTTAATCAATTTCATTAATCGATTAATTTTTCAACTATGTCTCACTATAGTTTTCAAATTATTAATCATGCTAATAATTTGTCACACTCTATAGTTTCAAAATCACTTGAGACTATATCCATAGTTAATTAATTATGGATGTGTCACACTACCTAAATTCCATAACTAATTTATCTCTAAATAAATCAATTATATGTCACACACCATAGTTTCCAAATAAATATTTCATTTATCTAATTATCAATTGTCACACTAAGTTAATTTTTTTTTATTAACTTTAATCTATGGTCACAAGTCCTTAGTTCCTCTTGTTAATACCATGTCTAGCTAATTATTACTTATAATAATTAACTAATGTTTTTAATAAAAATGAGAGGAAAATAATTATTTAACAATGTTGCTGTCACACCCCTAAGTTACTAACTAAATTAACTAAATTAATATAAATAATTATTTTGTTTTTTTTTTATTTTTATTTTCCTCTCCTTCTTCAACCTTCGTTTCTCTCTCTCTCTATCGCGACTGAGCAACGCCGGGCCGTCGTCTCCATCTCCGGCCTCCGTGCACGCCTGCCCGGGCTTGGAGCTCGTCGCCGATGGCCTCCCGCTCTCGGCCGAGCCCTCTGTTGCACCGCCGGGCCACGTCTCCCCACTGAGCATCGGTAATGCTCTCGGCCGTGAGAAAGAACTCGCCGGCGAGCTCACACCGTCGGTGAAATGCATGCAAATACTATCCCTACTTGCTCTATAGGGTTTTTGAGCACTCACCGTGGGTTTTCTGATGGGGAGGAATCTTTGGTGGCAGCGGTGCAACCCTACTGTTCTTTTTCCGGCGAGCTCGTTCTCGGCGGCGTCCACCTCCTCGTCTGCCCTTGCTGTCCCGTTTCCCTCCTTCTCCTGGAGAATGGGCGCGGCGATCTCACGCCTCCAACGCAACACGATCTCGCGCTATCGCTCCCTCTTCCCTTCCTTCTCCGACTGACACCTCGCCGGAACTTGGAGGAACTTGGCTTGTTGCGTGCTGAGACAGTGGAGAAGGTACCCCTTTTTATAGGGCTCGGGAGGCCAGACGAGGAGACGCTCACTCGAACGGCCTCGTCTTCAATCGGCCGACGTCCACGCGTAACCGGCGGAGAAGAGAGCGGGGCTCGCGCAGGCGTTGAGCTGGGAGAGATGATGGAGTTGCCTCGGGATCGGTTCTCCGATGAAAGGCCAGGATTGCTTGATCTACTTCAACGGTTTAGATCAAATCTCCAAGTCTCGGTTCAAACACACTCCAGATCTACGGCGTAGATCTAATTGCATTCAACGGCTTGATGTCAACCCTACGCTTCGAGATCTAGCGCATCTAGATCAACGTTCGTGATCTTGTAAAGGTTTAACGGTTGGATTTTAGTCCATCGCCTCGGATCCAAAACCATCAGAGGATGAGCGACTGACCACGAGCCGCACCGTGGGGTCACCTCCAGGTTTTCCACTTCTCTTGCCTCGTATCCAACTACGATCAGATGAATTCAATCTGATCTCTCCACGTGGCTTCCTTGAGGCCGTAGTATCGCCTCGCGATATAGCACGGCAAGAGATGATTAAATCTCAGCCGTCCATCCTTTCTCTATAGGGTTTTCTCGTGGAAAACTTACCAGAGGTCCCTAACATTTTTAAAATCACATCCAGGTCCAAGACTGTGAGAGGGGAAAACTTCTTTAAGGTCCCCATGTCTTCCAAAATTACTATTAGGTCCCTACAGACCCCATAATAAATAATTTAATCCCACATTATCACTAATCGTGGAAAAATAATTTTTAAATATTTTTCTCAATAAAATATTTATTTCCAAAAAAAAATTCATGGATTTTACACCAACCGTATCCAAGTGGAGATAACAAAATATTAAGGGCTTGCAACAAAATATCAAAAACAGATAAGGCCTAAGTAAATACAAAAATATTAAAATAACTCAAATTTTATTAATAAGAGTTACAACGGAATTAAATATGGAATTCATACATCCTATAATATCCTGGCCCTACAGGGGTCCTACATGTCAGAACCAGTTGAGGTCTTCCAACCTCGGCAAACTGTGTTCTGACTCCTCACGCCGCTCTTGAACCAACCCAGCTAATCCCTCAATCCTGAAAGAGAGGAAAAAAAAAGTGGAGTGAGCTTTCGAAAGGAAACCTCAATAAGTTCTTCGCAAAGATCACAACGAAATCAAAACATCAAAATTCAACAAACAACAAGACAAACAACCGGGGCCACGCCCCGCACAAATTTCTAGGAGACTAGGAAAGAAAAAAAACTCCTAGACTAAGAAACAACCCTTAGGCTCAACACACTTCTCCTGTCAGCACCCAGCCTCATATGGAATCGACCTCAGTCTCTCATACGTGTCGACAAGGTTAGTATATCGTCCCACTGACAGGTTAGACTGCAGGGTGTCCTCCCTCTAGCATGGAACAATCAGAACGTCAGGGTGTCCTCAGCCCTGAACGCTCCACTTGAGCATCTGCTCCACTAAACCGACAGAATAACAAACCATCTGGCACACACTTTCTTGGCCACCACATAAGACCATGGGTCCATGATCATATTTCGGTCACAAGATGGTGTGCCCAACAAACAACCAAACAATAGGCAATGAAACATCAACCATGCACATACAAAGAAGCAAAACAAACAACAGGCATGTGCACGTATTCCAATAAACAGAATGACAACAGATTTGCTAAAAGAAATAGCAATAATAAAATCAAGAAACCTAATGATGGGTGGAAACTAGGCAGAGATATCTGAAAACCTTCCCTGACTCTTACTCCCGATAAGTCTTTACGTCGGTATCTGGCAGTAAGATCTAATTAAAAACAAAAACATTCAAAATTTTCTAATAAAAACATGCATGATGCCTAATTCGACCCAAGCCTAGTTTACGGGCTTTCTAAGATTTTCCCCTTTTATCAATAGACTTTTCTCTCTTCAATCCCAAAAGAAACAACTAGCTTAGTGGTTAAGGCACACTAAGCCCAAGTGATGGGTCCCTGGTTCAAAACCCCCTCTCTACCACTTTTACTATATATATATATATATATATATATATATATATATATATATATATATATATATATATATTTTCTTGTGGGTTTGATTAGTCACTTAAGCATGGCCTGTTGGATCTGACTCAATCCTATTTGGTCGTATCAAGAATTCATTTAAATTAACTTAGTCCCCAAACCCAATCACCTATACTTGATTCAACCCAACTACATATCTTAATTGATTAAACCCCAACCCAACTTAATAGGACTAACCTATTACAAAACTAGACTCAACCATATCATCAAGTTAAAAATTTAAATCCAATCCTTATTTTATACTAAATCATACTCAATATTAGATTAAACCTAAAAATATTCTTCTGTTCAGTAGCTCCATCCAGGGTTGCCTCACCGGTGAGGAGAAAGGCTCGGTGGTCGCTTATGCTGCCTGGATGACCAGAGTTGCTTCCATTGTGAGGGTTGCCTAAGCAGGGTTCCCTGTGTTCCTCTATCCTTGCCGAAGCTCTACCCTCCGGTGTTTTGTCCATCGATAGAGAATAGCATAGAGTCTATCACTCTTTCGCTCTCTTTCCGGTCGTCATCACAATACTATATGCATATATGCTTTTCAAGAATATAATCAAGACAGAGAGGGACTCACCGTAGATGAAGGTTGCGCCTCCGACAAATTACTCACAGTGCTGCTTTACTGTGTTTAAACTTCTACTCAAAATTCCGACGTCTGGCCAACGATCATCTACTAGCGCTCTTCTCCTTCTCCTTCCTGTCTCTTTGCCTCTCAATTGAGATACAGGGAGAGTAGCATTACCGTTCTCCTCAGCGATCACAAGGCCTCCTTATATAGAACCCTGCAGGGAGCTTCTAGATGACATATTCCTACTCGGATAAGCTTTATCTTTTCATTTAAATTCCTTTTTAAACAATTACAGGATCAAATGGCTTCGCGCGGCGGCGACATACTACTGAAAATTGCATACACCTTAAGGATGCAATTGAAGACTTAGTCAAAGAAGGGAAACTTGATCAATTTCTCAAGCAAGTTCCCCCAAATAAGAAGGAGCCCCAGGAGACCTCCTAGCCTGTTCAACCAAAGGTGGATCTCAAAGTCATAGCAAGAGGCCCGGGGTGTGGCAGCGAAAGTTCCTCCTCCAGGAAGAACTACGTTCGCATGGTGGGGGCGGTGCAGGAGCTGGCTCCCTTGAAGAGAAATCGAGCATCTCCGCCGATTGAGTTTTCTGATGCAGATCTGCAAGGAGTGCATCAGCCACACGATGACGCTCTCGTCATTGTTATGGAGGTTGGAATTTTTCGAATACATAGAGTGTTGGTCGACATTGGGAGCTCGGCCGGCATACTCTTCTGGGATGTCTTTGAGAAGATGAAGATAGGAGCTGAGAACCTCAAGCCCACCAAATTCCCTGGTAGGTTTCACAGGAGGCCCACTCCATCCCGAAGGCATCATCACACTCCCGGTCACTCTCAGCACCTCATGTTGAACTGTTACTTCATCAATCAACTTTCTAGTCGTTCGATCTCCCTCCAGCTACAATACCATTATGGGGAGGCCTTCTCTGAATAAGCTGGGAGCAGTGCCTTCAACTTACCACATGAAGTTGAAGTTCCAGACTGATTATGGCTATGGAGAAGTAAAAGATGACCAGCCTTTATCTCTGCAGTGCTATCTCGCTTTCCTTTGAAACCAAATGGGGGAGGCCAGAACGGTGTCTAAAACCCTCACTCTAGAAGAACTTCAACAAGAAGACCAGAAGAGAGAGGCTCGACGGCCAACGCTCGTGGAGGAGCTAGTTGAGTGGCCACTTGATGATGCTACCCCCGAGCGGACTGTAAGGCTCGGCGCTGGGCTTGGCGCCGAGCAACAGAAGCAACTTCTCAACTTAATCAAAAGCCACTCGGATGTTTTTGCTTAGACCCCGGAGGAAGATGAGAGGAGTTCCGCTAGAAGTCATGGAGCATCGCCTAAATACGGACCCTTCTGTCAAACCTGTGATTCAGAAGAGGAGAAACTTCGTTGCTGACCGGCTAGAAGCCATTGAGGAAGAGGTAGAGAAGCTCCTCAAAGCAGGGTTCATTCGGGAAGTCTAGTACCCCAAGTGGCTCTCAAATGTTGTTCTTGTTAAAATGCCCTCGGGCAAGTAGCGAATGTGTAGACTTTACTGATCTTATAAAGCAAGCCCTAAAGATTGTTACCCCTTGCCTCTCATAGATAATTTGGTAGACTTAATTTCAGGGTATGAGATGCTAAATTTCCTAGACGCGTTCTATGGTTATAACCAAGTCCCAATAGCTACACAAGATGAAGAAAAGACATCTTTCATTATACCCCGGGGAACATACTGTTACAAGGTAATGCCGTTCGGACTGAAGAACGCAGGAGCAATATTGCAAAACTTGTGAATAAAGTTTTCAAAAAGCAGCTAGGAATTAATGTCGAGGCCTATGTCGATGAAATCCTTATCAAAAGTACAAATGCCGAGCTCCATGCCTCTGACCTTAGAGAAACGTTCGCAACACTTAAGGCTCATGAGATGAGCCTCAACCCAACTAAGTGTGCATTTGGAGTGCGCTCAGGCAAGTTCCTCGGTTTTATGCTTACACAAAAAGGCATCGAGGCTAACCCTAAGCAGATCCGAGCTATTCTGGAGACCAGGTCGCCTAGGACCATCAAGGAGATACAAAGTTTTAATAAAAAATTGGCCGCCCTTGGGAGATTCTTCTCACGATCAGGAGAGAAAAACCTTCCCTTCTTCAGAGCACTTCGGAAAGCACCAAGGATGGAGTGGACGGAAGAATGTGAGGAAGCCCTCTCACAATTAAAGCAGTACCTGCAATCCCCCACCCTGTTAGTTAAGCCAAAACAGGGAGAGGAGCTTGGTATCTACCTCGCAGCCACAGATACGGTAGTGAGCTTAGTCCTTACTAAGGATGGAGGTGGGTTTCCGAGGCCCGTCTACTACGCAAGCAATGTCCTCATAGACACCAAGTCCCGATATCTCCCCCTCGAAAAGTTGGAGTATGCTTTGGTGATGTCGGCTAGAAGCTTTGACCATACTTCCAGTCACACAAAATCAAGGTGCTTACTAATCAACCCCTGAAACAAGTGCTCCATTGCCCGGATGCCTCCGGCCGATTGAAAAAATGGGTTATCGAACTTGGAGAGTACGACATCACTTACGAGCCACGAACAACAATAAAAGCTCAGGTGCTAGCCGACTTCACTGTCGAGCTCACAATCACAGAGGGTCGAGAACCTCCTATGGCGGACCCGGTTGGATCGCATGGTCCCTCTCCCGCTCAAAGGATCTTGCACATTGATGGTTCTGCGAACTTCGAAAACTCAGGAGCCGGGATAATTTTACAATCCCCCTCCAGATGGAGCACTTCATTAATTTTGAAATTTGGCTTCAAGGCAACGAACAATGAAGCTGAGTATGAAGCAATGGTGGCCGGTCTACAACTTGCAAGAGGTCTTGGGGTTCGGGAATTACGAGTGAATACCGACTCACAGCTGGTAGTCGGCCACATGAATGAGGAATTTGAAGCAAAGGAAGAGAACATGGTGAAATATAAAGCCATGGTTCAGAAACTAACGACCAGCTTTCAGAGCCTTCACATTACCAAAGTCCCAAGAATCAAGAATCAGGAAGCCGATTCTCTTTCAACGCTGGCCTCCTCTAATGCAAAAATCAAGCATCCCATTAGTGTGCAATACCTTTCGACAAGGACGATTGAGTGTAGACCCGAAGAAGAGCTGCTCGAGCTTGTTGAAGAGCCGAGCTAGATTGACCCAATCCTGGACTATCTATAAAATGGATCGCTTCCATCAGATCCCAGACTAGCCCGCCGGGTTGAAGTCAGGTCCCATCGGTACACCCTTTTGAACGGGCACCTCCACAAGAAGTCTTATACTCTTCCCTTGCTAAAATGCTTGCGCCCCAGTGAGGCAAAATGTGTCCTCCAAGAAATTTATGTAGGCGTTGCAGGAGATCACCTAGGAGGAAAAGCCCTCAGCCTCAAAGTGTTGAGGCAAGGATACTATTGGCCCACATTGTTGAAAGATGCAAAGGGCTTCCTCCAGAAGTACGACGCGTGCTAGCGGTTCACAAATATACAAAGGCGCCCAGCTTCTCAACTCACGCCCATAGTAAGTACTAGGTCGTTCACGCTTTGGGGAATCGATCTCCTCGGCCCCTTCCCAAAAGCAACCCGACAGATGAAGCTCCTGATAGTGGCCATTGATTATTTTACTAAGTGGGTAGAAGCCGAGCCGTTGTCTTCCATCACCGAAAAGGTTTGCCAGAAGTTTCTATGGAAGTTTATGATCTGTCTGTTTGGTGTTCCGGTGGCTTTTATCACAGATAATGGAAGATAATTCGCTAACTCGGCCTTCAAAACTTTTTGCGAAAATCTCGGAATCGAGCAGAGACGTACCTTGGTTACTCATCCACAAGCCAATGGTCAAGTTGAGGTGACCAATAGAACACTCCTCCACGGCCTCAAAACCAAAGTACTCCGCAATGGATCCAATTGGGTTGAAGAGGTTCCTGGAGCCTTATGGACGTACCGAACTACCGCCCGAACACCAACCGGAGAAACTCCCTTCGCTCTGGCCTTTGGAGTAGAAGCAGTTCTTCCAGCTGAAATTGGGGTACCCACCCCGTGCATCCAAATGTTTGACCCGGCAAGTAATGAAGAGCAACTCTGAGCAGAGCTCGACCTCCTTAAGGAGAAGAGGGAAGAAGCCAGCCTTCGAGCAACCGCCTATAGGCAAAAGGTCAAGCGATTTTATGATGCAAAGGTGAAAAAGGTGATCTTCCAATTCGGAGACTTAGTCTTGAGGGAGAATATTTTTTAAGGCAACAAAAGCAGAACAGGGAAGCTGAATCCAAACACGGAAGGGCCCTATGTTGTGACAAAGATTGTAAAACCAGGTACTTACTGGCTTTCCAAGATGAACGGAAAAAAGCTCAAACGCCCTTATAATTCCGAACATCTTAGGAAGTACTATCAATAAAAACTCCATGTTCTGCAATGCACCTTGTTATTCGCACGAAAGTACGAAAAAACTTTACAGAACTACACAAACTATCCAAATCCCCCACTATGGAACGTGGCAGCGGGCCTTAGGCTCGAGTCATAGGATCCTGTGACAAGGACCTCGGAAAGCTCTCCTAAAAAGATGACGTGCTAGAAACATGGCAGCTGGCACTAAGCTCGAGCCATAGTATTCTCGCAAGTTATCTAGGATGGCCATTCTCTAAGAACACTACCCAGCCCAGAAACTTGGCTACGAGCCCTAGGCTCGAGCCGTAATGAACTGGCGGGAAAGCTCGAGGAGCTCCTTGAAAGGGACGCTTCGCTAAGGAACACGGCAGTGGGCCCTCGGCCCGAGCCCTCCTACAATAGCGAACGATCTCAAAATGATACCAACAAGAAGTTGAAATAGAAATTGCAAGTTAAAGAAACCCTAATGCGCAAAAAAAAAAAAGAAAAGAACAAAAAGGGGTCACTTTACAAGTTAGAAACGATAGATTTCCATTCACCAGAATAATACTTTCGAAGTAACATGTATCGAACCAAGCAACAATTGCATACAAGGTCCAAAAGAGAGAAGAAAACAACAACACAAAACCCTAGATATCAAGCAGAAGGACATCATCAAGATCCGCTTGAGGGTCCACAACATCTGTGCCAAGCGGCACCGCCTCTTTTCGAGCAGCTCTCTTGGTCCGCCTCGGTCTCCTCAGGAACAGAATCTTCTAGGTCCGCTACGTCTTCCTTCCCGGCCGGGATCTCTAAGGCCTTCATATAAGTCATTCCGTGGAAATCGATAGTGGGGAATCGAATCACAAGCTCCCTAAGAACTTGAAAGCTTTTCTCCCTGGCCTTATCACAAACCTCCTCAAGGAGCCATTCAGAAACACTGGGGGCTTCGGTGCAGGACTCCTCCAACTGTTTCACACGGACTTGACAAGCGGACAGAGACTCCTTGCATGCAGCTAACTGTGTTGAAATCTTCAGCAGCGGTCTTTTCAGCAACCGCGACATCTAGAAGGGAGCCCTTGAGTTGCATCTCCTTGGAAAGAGCGTTTTTATCCTTTTCTAGTATATCGGCAACAACTTTTAAAGCCGCCACTTCAGAAGAAAGAGCCTCTACCTCCTTTGAGGATTTCAAATATTTTTCCTCGTCAGCTAAGCAATTGGCTTCAACGGACGACTTCGTTTTCCTCACTTTGTCCAAATTATGTTCAAGGTCAGCTACCCTCTTCTCCAAGAAAGCAATCTTCTCCCAGGCCTTGAGCTCCTTCTCCAGGTGCTTCTGAGAATTTTTAACCGACTGAGATAGACAAGCCGCGGCCCTATTCTTTTCTGCTACAGCAAAATCACTCTCTTCATAAACTTTCTTCACGTTTTCAACCATCCGGAGCACCTCGTTTTCCAACTCTCTATTCTTTCCAAGAACGTCGGTAAGGAAAGACATCCGAGCTCCTTCCTCTTCCTCCAGAACGTTGGCCGCGCGATGGCTCAGGAACAAGCTCTGCACAGAAACACTAGCTAAAATTTTGATCATAAGCATGACTTCATTTAAAAACAAGGAAGCAATAGCTTACCGAAATCCCTTGGAGCCGCAAGAGATCGGCAATATCATTCCGAGGGAATCGATTAATTTTAGATTCTATTTCCTGCGACAGGATAGAAGTAATCTTTGAGACAGCCACAGCAGGGTCATCAATTAGAATCCCGTCCTTAGGGTCGACATGCGGAAGCTCCCTAGCTCTACTTGACGCACCAACCCCAGGGGCATGGGAAGATTGACCCGCACCCGCCGTATATCCCATCGGATAAGAGCCCCCCAGGGGCTCGAAAGCGATTGACGTATTAGAAGCACTGCCTTCAAGAATGTCAATGACTTGCACGTCATCATCCGTATCCCTACATTCAAAGGGAGGCTCCGAAACCGAATCGAAAGGTCTCTCTTCATCTCTCTCGACAGGATGAATCCTCAAAGACTGGTATCCAGGCATATCTCCCATCCTTGTCAGCCTTCTCTTTTACCTGGCAAGCGGAACCTCATCAATTTCTTCTTCGGAGACTGAGCCCCTCCCAGCCGGAACCTGTCCAGAGAGGGGAGAAACCACCTAAGCCCTCTCCATATTCTCTAGGAGCTTCTTCTTTGCCCTAGTGGCAACTTGGTTCTTCCGGCTCAAGACCTTTCGAGTCAGTTCCCCTTCAGTAAGCCCCTCGGGATCACAGGTCCTTTTCCGAGAAACTCTTCCACTTTGAGGGAGCTGCTCCTCCTGAGCCCTTGCAGACGCAGCGATCTCCTCACTCCCCCCAGGAACAGGCTCCTAAGGTTGATCATTTTTACGCGCCTCAGCCCTCTTCCGCTTCTCCAAACGAGCCCGTGCCTTTGCAAGAAGAACCTTGGCAGTACCCGAAGGATCCATGCCTTCACCTGATAAACAAAAGAAAAGCCTCGGTCAATGCGAAAACCCTCGACAAATAAGGACAAAATGATGAACAACTCCTACCCTTAGCTAAATAAAGTCCACTCTTCTGGAGAACCCGGCTCCTCAAACAAAGGTCGACAGGGATTTCAGAGCACCTACACAACTTCTTAAGCTGATGCTTCTCGTCCTCAGACAGGTTCTCCTTGTTTGACACTTGGCTCCGAGGAATGCCCCATTCAGTCGGTACCCCGAAGCCCCTTCCCTCGAAACAAAAAATAACTTCTCCTTCCACTTTTTAATGGAAGTCGGCACAGAACCGAGAAACCTCCTACCCGACCTAGCCCCGAAAAAATACCAATCAATGTTGGACTCCTTATTGAGATTAAAAAGCATCTCAAATAGACCAACAGTGGGCTTAACACCGCGATCAAGACAAACCATCACGAAACCGCACAAGGACCTCCAAGAATTGGGAGTCAGTTGCGATGGACAGACACGGAAAGAGTGGAACATTTCAACAAAAAGAGGGGGAGATGGGAGCCTAAGGCCCCCTAGGAGAGCATCTACATAAATCACCAATTCACCATGCCTACCCATGCATGCCCGGTCTGAAGGATCGGGAACTCTAACCGTGGTATTGAAACCCTGGGAACTAATCTTGTAATGCCTTACCAAGGCCTCAACTACTTCACGATTGAGAATGCTAGGAAAAGCATTGGAACATGGACGCTGATTTCTACCAGGATCACAACCCCCCTACTTGTAGAAGGAACAACAGAAGAAGAAGATGCCATACCTCCGAGAAAAACTCTGAGACCACAACGCACGAAGGAGAAAACCAGAGAAAACTTCCAGTTGTCGCTCGAAGAAGATGATGATGAACAAGAAAAGAAGGGAGAGAGAGAGTCGAACCGGAATCCCAAGAAAACCCCCGATCCGACGGTTGTGGAAAAGTGTCAAGGAAGGCTGAATGATGGGGTGACACGTGGACCAAGAAAAACGCGCGCATCATTACTCACCTCCCCCCACCATGTCGCGATAAGAAGAAATCTGTCATCGAGAATCGTGTGGCGGCTTACATTTAATGCAATCACTGTACATTGGACAAAGTGTAGTTCACAAGCCAACCACCCCACTCACCCGACTTCCACGAGATGCCATGAAACAAAGAATCCACTCAGCTAAAGCATAACAAGACACCAAAGACCTCCCACGGGAAGCAACAGAATGACAGAGGAGCTCGACTATACTCGAATATGCTTAGCTCGACTCGCCCACTGACTCACGAAATTCGCTCATCAGTCAAGCTCATCGCAAGCATACTTGAGGGAGGACTAATGATAGAGATGGGAATGAACGAAACACCCATCACCTTGACAATTGGTTACACGACATGATCGCGGCAAGCCACATGACCCCTTGTGGCCCAACTCAAATGCCGAGGTCCTCAGGTGCCGAGGTCCTCACCCTCTCAACCTCCACCCTCTTTCGCCGAGTCAGCATTCTCCTCAGAACACTTCACCAAGAGGCCTCGGGAATCTTTTAGAACTCCAAGCAGTTAGGGTGCAATTGAGAGACAGTTAAGCAGTTAGGGAAATAACCGCCCCCAGACTAGCATCTAGAAGCATCTAGAGAATCGCCAGGCTGGATCCAGGCCACTTGGACTCCATATGGCACCCACGTGCCCAAATTAACTGACTTGCGCCCTAAGCTTCACTCCAACCTCCAGACCCTATAAATACCCAGCTCCTCTAATTCAAAAGCATCTCTCCTCCACTCGAGCGAAGCCCTACCGAATTGGCCTCCTGAGCTCTTCCCTTCTTCCCTTTTTTCTCATGCTCTCTCATGGAGCTCCCTCTTGTAAACTTTGAAGATTGATAGTGGATTTTTGCTCCCAATAATGGAGCTCGTGGTTTTTTTCCCCATTCATGGGGTTTCCACGTTAATTCTGCTTGTTCTTCGTTTGATTTTGGGTTTTTCTTTGATTTCATGGTGATCTTCCCCATCCCCGCTAATATAAATTCAAATGTTGTGTGAAATCGGGTCTTCTTCCTAATTTCGCGTCAACATGTTTGATGAAAAGTCTCAGAGAAGGATGCTCCAACAATATCTGATAAATGAAAACAAGTACGTGAAATATATTTACTACTATATTGATAAAAGCATTCAATGGCCAAAATATATAAACAAATATTGATTAAAAGTGACAACAATCCTTGCAACTGTCAGCTGCTTATATGGGTGAAAATACTGATCGTAAAGATTACACACTACAAGAAAATATGCTATTAGCGGCGGTTATAATGTCATTTAGCGGCGGTTATAACCGCCGCTAATTGGTTTAAGTGGCGGTTCACCAACCGCCGCTATGACAAGCGTCGGGACACCATTTAGCGGCGGTTTTTGGAACCGCCGGTATAACCGCCACTGAATGTTACGAAACATTTAGCGGCGGTTTTAGAGGCGGTTAAGAACCGCCGCTACATGCAATAAAAAACTCTCATTGATTGCATTAAGCGGCGGTTAATAACCATCGCCAAATTCAGATAGGATTTTTTTGGTTATTTTAGTTTTAAATTTTTTTAATGGATACTTATCCCTTTTTTATTGATAATTACCAATTTTTGTTACATAATCAAATAACATCACACTTATCCATTAAATTCAAATTTTATTGATAATTCAAAAGTAATTACAACAAAATTAAGTAAACATAAATTTGTTTACAAATAGAAAATCTTACAAACTTCAATAGATAAAATTTTGCACAAAAGAAAAAATGTTGAGTAATAACAAGAAAGTCTAGATTTGGGAGATCATTCTTCCTTTAAACTTCACACCTTTCTTCTAATATGTTGAGTAATCAAATAACATCAATGTTGTCTTGCACTCCCAATGTTCATTTCTTGGCAGCAAGCTTGGTACTCCCATTGATGCAGCAACTTGGTGAACTGCATGAAATTTACGAGCCTCTTTTCAACAGATAAATGGTGAACTATAAACATGCAAATCTAAGATTGTTTAGAATGTTTATGTGTCATGTTAGAGAGAGAGAGAACACCTGTGAAGCCTTTTAAGTCCAATTCTTCCCATTCTGAGAATGGATTAGATCCTTCAACTATTCCAACACCAGCATAAATCAATGTGCTAAAGCCCTGCCATTCAAGTTAGATGAGACAACTACCAATTCTTTCTTTAGTCATCATGGATCTTATTGACAGCAAGAAAAGATGAGGTGTCACAGAGAAAAAGGTGAGAGAATATGACTGACAAATCTAATGCAAAATTAGAGGATAACTTGCAAGATTGGTAGTTCTTTTTTTAAGAAAAAAAGAGAGAAAAAGCATGTTAGATTACCTTTCCCACTAAGGTTGATCTCATTCCCACAGCAAATTCACTTTCTCTTCCTCCAAACCAACCAACAAGTCCAACATACATTCCTCGATCAAACAAATCTAGCACAATATTTAGGAAAAAGAATGAAGACATTAGAATGGAAATATTAATTATAATCAATCATGAGACCATGCAAATACCCTCATATAAGCTGAGCCACTGTCCAATAAAATTGAAGTTATTTATGCAAACTGCTTTTTAATAAAAACATAAATGTAAGTCTACCAAATCTTTGTATTTCAAATAGATGATGGTCCGCCATGTAGGTCTACAAGGAAATAAGAACAAACCGAAACACGATCCAAAATCAATAGCATGCAAAACAAAGGCACATACATGCTTGCTCTAATAAGGAGTGATATATTGCTTATTCAGCATCATACCATCATTGGTTTCTAACCTTTAAACCAACAAACTGAGGCCAATGTTCAGCTTTAAAACATATATATGTCGATTATAAGCAATTGGTTGTTAAAGTCCCAACAAGTTATTTTGGACAAACAATATAATGCATACCATATTTTCTATGAACAGGAGGGTCACTTCAGTAGGCAAACCACAAACTGCAGGAGTTGGGTGAAGGGATACAAGGATAGCAAACGGCATATGAACACAAATTATTTCTTGAGGATAGATAAGATGAACAAAGTGTTAGCTCAAGAAACACTAAGTTAAGTTATTGCAAAAGCTCATGATTCTTATATAACACAAATTTTCGGTCTTTTAAATCATAGTAGTCAGTAGTGGTTAGCTGACTGAGACCTTCATAGGAATAAACTTAACATTTTCAGAAGAGCATTACTGTTATAGAAGCACAATCTTGAGAACATTAAGGTTGACCAGATGAAAACATGAACAACCATACAACTAGACATATAACTAAAGACATAAATGATGGGAAAACATTGGTAATTTTAATTTCAATACCAGCAATCTCCCATCAAAAATCAACATAAATACAACATCTTTAAATAATTTTGCTGATAATTTTAACCATTGATCAAAACACTCAATAAAAATCCATACGTTTGTGATTAATAAAATATACAATCAAATAAACATGAATAAGAATCAATCAATAGACAGGAGGACTCACAGGAAACCTTAGCACCATCGGGAAGGAAATGGTCATTCTCGAAAACCCTAGAGATTAGATCAAACAAAAACCAATTCATAGAAACCTTCATAAGCATAGAAATCGATCAGATCAAACAAAAACCAATTAATAAGCATAAAATCCATGTTAAATCTTGAAAAAAAAAACAAATCCACATACCATTGATTCCGATCTTGATCTTCCCTGCAAAACCTCACAGAAAACAGTAAAAAGAAATTAGAATCAAGAAAAAATGAAGCAACAAGAATGGGTCTTTTATATTTCCAAAACGCAACACATAAATTCCATGAAGAAAATTCTCTAAACCCCTCAAGTTCCTTTTTGGCTGCAGAACAAGAAGTAAATATCTCTATGAAACTAATTGTTATTCTCACAAAATAGCTCACGATAGCATGCACGTAAGCAACCAAGAAGAAAATTTTTCCCATCAAACCAGTTAATTGAAAAAAATAATAATAATCTCTTTTCAAACCCTAATCCATCAAATATCATCTTATAAACTACAAATAATCTTAATACCTGCGATTTCCAAGTTGCCTCAGCTTCCTTCTTCTGCCTACTCTGACTCGCATCATCCTACAAACCACAGATCCAAACCTTCAACACCACAAGAGACCTAAACCCAAATCAAAACATCAGAGCACGAGATCGAAACACTGACCGGATCAAGAGAGGACCGAGCAGCGAAGCCGAGGGGATTGGGGACGTCGGCGGCCTCGGGGCCTTTGGCGAACTCCACCGCCCATCGCCGCGCTAGCCCCTTCCCCTTCTCCATTGTTGTCGTCTTCCCACCTTTTTCAGCTCGGCGATCTCGGGTTCGAGGACGAATAAGGAGGTTGAGATGGAGGCTCGCCGATCTTGATGGAATCGCCATCAGAGAGGGGGGCGGGGAGGAGGAGAGCATGGGGCGCTGAGGTTGAGAGAGAGAGAGAAGGGTTAGGGCTGGGGGATAGTTTGAAAGAGAGGGAGTGCGCGCGAATTAAATAATCAGCGCTAATTGGGAAAAAATTCCAATTGTTTTGAGGCGGTTTTACGCAAAACTGCCGTGAAATGTAATCGAATTGGCGGCGGTTCTTTTAAAACTGCCGCTGATTTCATTATTTTAGCGGCGGTTTTACAAAACCGCCGCTAAAAGAATGAAATCAGCGGCAGTTTTTACAGAACCGCCGCTAATTCTACATTTAGAGGCGGTTTTATGTAAACCGCCGCTAAATGTCCGTCACAAAACGCATATTTTCTTGTAGTGACAGAAGCTATGGAAGCAAAGAATGATACAACTGATTGCAGTTTGAAGTTCGACATTCCTGCTTTTATGAAAACTTTGGATTATAGAATACAGCTTGTTTTTGGATAATGTAACAAATTGGCTTATGGAGATTGCAAAAAAATACAACTTCAAAGTATATATGAGTAGAAGGGTTCTGCTCTAAGGTTTGAAATGACTGTCCACCAAGTCCACTCAAAAGTCATTCCTATGCAAAAATATCAATGTGGATATTAATGGCTCCTTCAATGACTCCTTAATATTGTTCTTCAATATTATGATACCTACCAAATATGCTTATAAAGGCAATATATATATAGCAGATTGAAATAATGAAGAAAAGAATGTATATTTCCACATTACCCAAAAAGACCTTCATGGTGTGATCAATAGCAGTAGCATTGATTAAGTTATTAAAAGAGATCTTTCAATCATGTTCAAGAATAGTAAAGATGCTGTATCATATGAATTATATATGCTTATATTAATATTAAGATTTGGAGGTTACCATTGGTCCATGCCTTGATTGTGTTGGTGCTTATTGTGTGAGAAAAACAACTCTCTTGCCTTTGGATTGACATTTTGTAGTTGATGGTAGACTGAAAAGAAGCAACTTTCATTGGATGCCAATCATGGCATACTAGTTAAAGTGAAACTATTATAGTAATAGTTGTGGGTTAATAAGTCGGGGATGATAAAAATAATCAAAATAAATATTATTCAACTGATTGTATTGTTAAGATGCTGGTGATAAAAAAAAAAAAAGAAGCAATGCAAAAAAAAAAAAAAAGTTGGGCCCTATTTAAAAAAAGAGGTTGGTCAACCTAATTATATTAAATTATTTAAAAAATTATTATTAATGAAATGGGCTTTCATATGGCCAAAATACAATCAGAAAGGGAAGTTTGCACTCACATACATATATGTATGCATGTACACGCATCTCGAGGCGGTAATGAAATACCCATTTTAAGATGGTAGATAAAAATTCAAAATCTCGAAGTGACGCGCATTTCGATGCGATGATGGAACGCGCATCTTGAGGCGGAGGATAAAATACCCACCTACATCAAAATATTTTAGTTTCAAGATATTTCAAGATATATTTCATTTGAAAATATTTCATCATTGCCCCTTTTAAACATTGACATCTGGTATTTTCAATGCATATATATTTATATATGTATATTTTTTAGACACAACCAAATTTTGCCACAAATACACAAATCTCGATCCCACAAATTTTGCCTCAGAGATTCTCTACAAAGCATCACAAAATGAGGATTTCATCATCTTCCCAAGCCTCAAGGGTAGAAATACATTATGAAGGACATTTTGGCAAGATTTATGACTACCAATGATGCCAAATTCGACACCAACAACACCACATTGAGGAATGTACAAGCAAGTATTCAGAATTTGGAGAACCAAGTTGGTCAACTTGCTAGAAACTCTTCAGAGAGACACCAGGGCAGTCTACCATGCAATGCCTAACCGAATCCATGAGACCGGTTGAAAGCCATCACCTTAAGAATTGGGAAGGAGGCAGAACTGCTAGTAACTAAGGAACCTCAAGTAGAAGTTGGTGAGAAATCTAGAACAAAAGAAATTTCTAAAGATGACGAAGTTAAGGGGAAAAGGAAAGAGGTAAAGCAACCCCCTACTCTTGAGTATCAACCTAAGCTACCGTATCCGGAGAGATTGAAGAAGGATGAGGAAGATACTCATGTCAAGAAGTTTTTGGAAACAATCAAACAATTTTATATAAATTTGCCATTGGTTGAAGTGCTCTTCCACATGCCTAAATATGCTATTTATATGAAGGAGTTGCTTTCCAACAAGAGGAAGTTAGAAGAAATTGCAGCTGTTACCTTTAATAAACAATGCTTTGCAATTGGGCAATCTAAATTGCCAAAGAAATTAAAAGATCCTGGAAGCATGCATGGTGATCCCTTCTATAATTGGGGATGGTATACAAGGGAGCACATTGGCTGATTCTGGAGCAAGCATAAATGTAATGCCATATAAATTGTACATGAAGCTGAGGCTTAGAGATCCAAAGCCCACAAGAATGACATTATAGCTAGCTGATCGCTCCGTGAAGCGTCCATGAGGAGTTGCAGAGGATGTACTAATTGGTGTTGATCAGTTCATATTCCCTATAGATTTTGTGTTGTTAGATGTCGATGATGATGTGGAAGTACCGATCATCTTGGGTCGACAATTCTTGGCTACGGCTAGAGCTTTACACAATCACGAAGGGAAGATGTCACTGAGGAGATAGTGGAGTGATGTTTAAGCTACCGGAAGCCATGCGACACACTATGGCCCATGATGATACATCCTATTATATAGATGATATTGATTTGATTTCCGATGATTGTATGGAGGAACTATTTGCGATTGATCCATTGAAGGAATATCTTGGATAAACTAGGAGAAGATAGCAAGGAAGATGTTGATTCTGAAATGGAAAGGAAAGAAAGGAAAAGCAATAAAGAAGAAGGAGAAATCCACATCCCGAGCAAGATCCTAGAAGGAAAAAGGCAAGGGTAAAAGCAACAAAGGTACGGCTGTCCAGGATCATGTATAGCAGGATCAGGTAGGGCACAGTGCTAGTGTTCATCATGATGAGCATTTGAATTATTCCATGTTGATGCCAAAAACTTGTTTACCTCACGCTTTGGTTACTGTTGCCTCGTGATCTGGTCTCAGCCTTCGACAAACGGTTGAAATTTATAGTTGATGTGGACGCTTACTTCAGATTCTGAACAGAAGATGCTCTGGAATATCGATCGGAATTGTCAGCTTTTTACTTTGGGGTGAATCTGTAAAAGGGAGAAGGAAATGATCGGAATTGGGCCTTTCTGCCTGGATTTAACTCCGATGCTTCAGTCAGAAAACTTGAGAAGGAAGTCTTATAGTGCTTTGTGTAATTTTTTAGATCCCTTTCTTACTATTATTGTTCTTCTTTTATAGCAAATTAAAGGCGGTTTAGGAGAATATCCTGAAAGGCGGTGGGAAAGGCGGTGAGTAAGGCGGTGAGTAAATATCTCAAGAGGCGGTAAGAAAATATCTGCCTACTGTGTAGGTATTATGTAGGTAAGTACTACGTAGGTAAGTAGAGAATATCTGCCCACTGTAGAGGCAAGTGGATAAGATCTACTTACTGTAGAGGCGTTAGATATTTTCTTCCCTAGGTGGCTATAGGCACCTTATGATAGGCACCTTATGAGACGGTTTTTAAGAAAGTTGCTATAATTCCGACGGATTTGTTTGTAGGGTTGAACCCTCACTCTTATTTGCCGAACGGAATTTCGCTAGAATATTTGGTGATATTGCCACGTGGCCAAAGGGACGTAGCCCTGTGCGTGACAGGTGGCCATTTAGGTAGGTGACACATGTTTTACCAAATATCTCCGTAACACTAGTCCCCCCCAAAGTGTACTTGTTTGAAAAATCTGAGCGTGGCGTGAGCTGATTGCACTTTTCGCTTGATTCGAGAACAAGTATCTTCCTTAGTTGGCATGTCTATGTAGGTGTAGATTTTTGTCTCTAGGATGATAAGGCACATGTGCTTCTAATAGGTGACCAACACTTGCTGTGTTGTCTTTTCATTGTTTTGAATCGAGGTTGATCTTTCTCCGGAATTTTCGTCTATAGTGTGAATAGGTTTTTTCTATTTAAGGAGCTTGTATGAATAGTGTTTTTATTCATTCTGTTGTTATCTTTGTTTCTTTGTATAATGGTTCAACGTTTGTCCTCCTTCAAATTTTTCACTTTCACTCAGTCTTCTCGTCATTTACGAATTCCAACTTCTTTTTATGAACATCTGGAGGGCCTGAGGACTGGAGTCATTCATTTGGTAAGTCCGAACAGTTGTGTATGGCAGTCTCTCCTGGCTGTTGACACAGATTTAGGTGAGATCTGTTTTGAGGAAGGGTGGGAAATTTTTCATGTTGATCATGATGTCTAGGCGGGGGATCTTCTAGTTATTACTTATGCAGGGGGCATGCGCTTTGAAGTTGAAATATTCGGAAGTGACTCCTACCACAGAGAAGTGGACCCCATCCTTCGCCCACGTGCTTTGCCTGGGTTTCCTAGCGACGATGACGACAGCGACGGTTGTGGAAGTCTGTGCATCTCCTCAGAGTCTTATCCGAGCGAGTCCTCGTATGGATCTGTGGACTATTGACTAGGGAATTCTAACGGAGAATAATGTTCGCGAGGGCTTGTTGTGTTGTTTTGTTGTGTTTTTTTTTTAATGCCGCTATCGTTGTAACATGAATAAATAAAGATTATCGTTTCGCTTATAAAGTCTTTGATTCTTCAAGAAATGATCGTTGGTGATCCTATGTTGGGATGTGTGCGTTTTGTCTTTCATGATGTTAGCTCTATTTTTTACATGGTACAACACCCATTATTCCCTAGGGAGACACGTATTTCTCGCACTGTTTCGCATTAAAGGGAGAAGATGGCACGACGTGCACTTTGTCAACAGCATGATGGGTGCGGTTACCTATGCGTGTCAGGCGGCGTTTGGTATGCTGACGTGGATGGAATTTTGAATCGTTTAAGGAGAAGTAATGATGGCTATTTGAACGGTCTGGATTTGGGGACCTTTGGTTCAACGGTCTGATCAGGGCATAGTGTTGGGATCTAACGGCCAGGAATTTGTTTCCCTTTCATATAACAAATTGTAAAGGCAGAGAAGGCTTTATTGTGAAAATCGCAATAGTGTCTTCCTCATCCGCGAGCTCTGTCCTAAAGTTCTTGCGTTCTTTCACCTCTTTTTCATCTAAGGTATAGCTAGTGACTCTAGTGCGTCTTCTTCTTCTGGTTCTTCTCATGAATCTCATGAACCTGCTATTTCTCAACCACTTTCGATCCCTTCTCCGTCCGAACCCATAATCTCCGTCGCGATTCCAGGCGGGTCTAGGGATGTTCCGGTCCAGGGTTTGCGGATTCATCCCGCTTCTAGGGCGATGGGTAGGGGGTCTGATACCTTCATAAGCCTCCTTGGGCAGAAGGATGTCGATAACTTGGTAGAGAAGTATGAGATAGATCTGTCTCTGTTTGAGGTTAGGGCTCCATGTTCTGGGGAGAGGGCAAGTTCTCCTAGGGAGGGGGAGATTACCATCTATCAGGATGCGTTGTTGGGCAGCCTTAGGATTCCTTTTTCTAACTTTGCTAAGGCGGTTCTGGAAGAATATCGCTTGTGTCCTTCACAGTTAACTCCGAATTCTTGGAGGTTGTTGAACGGTTTTGTTATTGTTTTTAAGAACTACGAGGTAAATCCGACCGTCCGTTGGTTCCGTATGTTGTTCATTCTATGTTTAGAGTCTAATGCCGATTGGTACTACTTCTCGGCTCGTCCCGGGAGAAAGTTTCTAGGGAAAGTCCCTTCTTCCATTAAGCGATGGAAGAGTAAATTTTTCTTTGTCAAAAGTAAATCCGGGTGGGATGTCCGAACCAAGTGGGAGGTTCCCCGAACGGAGATTGCTTGTGAGGAGATGACAAAAGAAGAGGAGGTTCTTCTTATGTCAATGACGGGGATGTCCAAGGATTACATGGATGCCTTCTTAACCAAGGAAAATCTCCTTAGGTGTCATTTAATAGGAGCTACTGGTAGGACTTGTTTGTGCGTCTAACTTAGTTTAATTTTGAATCCTGATGTCTAACTCACTTCGGAATTTATTCTTACAGGAAATCCGATATAGGACGAAAATTTAAGTTACTTTAAGGGCATCCTGGCCTCCATCGAAGGTGAAGTTCATCCGCCCTTACCTCATCCGCGAAAGAAGAAGGAGGTATCATCCAGCAAGGGCGCTGATACTTCCAAGGAAGAAAGAAAGAAAAGGAAGAGGAAAGATGTTGACTTTTCCAAGAAGAGGGTTAAAGGCGACCCCACTGCAGGGTCCTCGCGGGAGAGAAGGACGAAGAGGAAGAATTCCGAGGACGCATTAGGTCTCGGAATTACGGGAGAACAGACGAATTCGCCTCAGGAAGAGGCTCGCCCGGCTTTATCGCCAATTTCAGAGGGCCCCTCTTCTAGTCAGCTAGAGGATATCCTCTTTAAGGAGGTGAGAGTCTACTTCGTAAGGTTATCTATTGTCTCACGAAGAATTTTTAACTTAGGTTTATTTTGTAGGCAGAGGCAGGAGAAGCAGCTCTCTTAGACAAGCTAAGGGAGGCAGACTTGGTCCACAAAGGGCCGGCAACTCGAGGGAAGGAGTTGCCCTCAGAAGACATCCCTTTTCGGGATACTGCTTCCGTGAAGAACGTTTTGATGGCTATGAGGCCCGAACAGTTCTCCAATAAACTTCGAAGAGCTGGAAGGGAAGAGGCCACTTGCCAACTTTTCCGCTCGGCTATGCTGGTAAAAATTATTCTTGTACTGCTTTTACTTTCTAGTTCGGTATTATCGCCTATAATTCATTTGTTATTCTGTAGACTTCTCAATGGGCAGATCGAGTCGGCAATCTTTGTCAAGAAGACTTGCCAAAGATGGAAGCGAGTAGGGCAGACATTGCCCAATTAACCTCTAGGGTGGCGGCGTTAGAAGAAAAGGAGAAGGAACAACTTGCCGTTATCCACGCCCTTGAGCTAGATAAGGCCGAGCGACTTCAACAGTTGGTTGCTTTGGAAAAAGAGAAAAATGATCTAGTGGCCAAGCTGGTTATTTCCGAGGGCTCTCTTCATACTGCTGAGGAGAATATCAAAAAATTACAGGATGACTCTAGCAGTTTGAATGAGGAACTTAAATCCGCTCAAGATGAGCGAGCTGAAGCCCGATGGAATCTAAAGTTGAAGGTTCTTTGAACTTGCCGTTCGAGTGAGTTGGAGGAAATCAAAGGGGAGCGTGACACACTCAAGGAAGACTTAGCTTCCAGACAAAAAGCTCCTAAATCCGACTCGCAAGAAATCAAAGATTTAATAGAACGAGCGGATAAGTTAGAAAAGGAGGTTGCTCGGCTTAGGGCGAAAATGAAAGAGGGGGCCACCCGTATATATTCAGTAGTACAGCAGGTAGGTCACCATGTTCCTCTTGCGGAAGTTTTGTCTATGGGCTTGCTGGAGTCTTAGAGAAATTTACGGAGCTGAAGGAGCAACAGATTATAAAGACCCCTTAGGCCCCCGCCCCTGCTTCAGTCCCAGCTGAATTTCCGACCCAACCTTCCTCAGAATGTAATTTATTATGAAATGTTTTTGTGAAGATTATAAACTCCCAGCTGAATGCCAGGAGGGCCCTAGTTCTTAGGGATTTTTTATGAAATGTTTTTGTGAAGATTCAACATTTTGAATGTAATTTCTACTTATATGAATGAAATACAAACCTTTATGTTGGTGAAGATTTATTTCCGAGTCGTGGTTACCTTTAACCATTTAAGAAGTCCTTCGTAAAGTCTTTCTTTCTTCATTTGGCTTGTAAGTTGAGCTTCATAGCAAGTTCTTCGGTTCTTAGCCCAATAGTGGGACTTTGATTTGTTAAGTAAGATCCTTGCCTTTGTAAATGAGATTGTTGCCTCATATTTCAATCAGGATTTTTGCCCCTTGTTTCTGGATGAGAATTGTCTTTTATCCTTGTAGGATAATTGTTTTAGACTCATCTTTTTGGAATGGGATTTTCACCTCATTTTTATGGAATGGGATTTTCACCTCATCTTTGTTTGAAAAAAAAAAACTTAAGCTTTATTTCATGAAACATTTAGGAGACGGCTACAAAATTCACTGATAGTAGCGTCGCAGGTGTTCAGCATAAAATGGGCGCTTGAGCGTTTTTCCTTCCATATTTACCAGATAATAGGTACCCGCTCGGATAATTCTTTGTATGACGTAAGGGCCTTCCTAGTTAGGAGTTAGCTTCCCCGTTCGGCTTTTGTTTCCCTGGAATTCATTTTCTCTTAAGACCAGATCACCGATTTGGAAGAAGACTCTTTTCAACCTTGTGTCGTAGAACCTTTTTACTCTTTGGCGATAGATGGTTGACTTTTTTTTCGCAGCTTCGCTTCGCTCTTCAAGTAGATCAAGTTCCGCTCGGAGATTCTTCTCATTTTCTTATGATGAGAAAGCTTGTTGTGTCCGTAATGTAGGCATTCCTATTTCTGCAGGGATGACAGCTTCTGCCCCATAAGTAAGAGAGAATGGAGTTTCTCCTGTGGGGGTTCTTGTAGTTGTCTTGTAAGCCCAAAGAGCGCTCATAATTTCCTCAACCCAATTAGTTCCATTTTTGGACACCCGGGTTTTAAGAGCTTGGAGCAAGGTGCGATTTGTCACTTCTACTTGGCCGTTGGCTTGAGGATGTGTTACAGAAGTTAACCTGGATTCAATTCTGAGCTCGGAACAAAAGCTTTTGAAAGCCTTGTTATCAAATTGTCGACCATTATCAGAGATGAAGGCAACCGGAATTCCGAATCGACAGATAACCGCTCGCCATAAGAATCCTTGACAAGCTTTCTCCGTGATCTTAGCCACGGGCTTAACTTCTACCCATTTGGTGAAATAGTCGATAACAACTATTAGAAACTTCATTTGTCGGGTCGAAGTAGGAAATGGCCCTAGAAGATCAACTCCCCAGATAGCAAACGGTCGAGGGCTAATAATTGGTGTAAGCAGTGTTGGTGGTCGTCTTTGAATCTTGGAATGCCGTTGGCAGGCATCACATTTTCGGGCGAACGCCACTGCATCTTGAGTTAGTGTTGGCCAGTAATAGCCTTGTCGCAGGACTTTGTAACTCAAGGCTTTGCCTCCTATATGACCCCCTCCGATGCCTTCATGAATTTCTTGAAGGATATAGCTGGCTTCTGTGGGACGCAGGCATCGCAAGAAGGGTTGTGTATAGGACCTTCTGTATAGATTTTCGCCAATCATAGTGTACCGAGCGGCTTTGTAAGAAATCCGTCTGGCTTCTGTCTTGTTGGATGGCGTAAGTCCACCTTGCAGGTAGTTTTGAATGGGATCAATCCAACTTGACTCTTCTGCTGCACTTTGTACCTCTCCTACTAGTCCTTCAATAGTTTTTGTTGGAAGGTACTGTAGGTTGAAAGAGGATTCTGTATCTCCATTGGGTACAGTGGCTTTTTTAGATAAAGCGTCAGCTTCTTTATTTTGTGCTCGATAGATTTTTTCAATCTGGAAGTGAGCGAAGCATGGAACTATTTTCTTCACCACTGCCTGGTATTTGACCATGTTCTCCTCCTTTGCTTCAAAACTGCCCAATGTATGGCCAACGACTAGCTGTGAGTCGGAATATACATGCAGATGCTGAATTCCGAGCCCCCGAGCCAAATGCAATCCTGCGATGAGGGCTTCATATTCGGCCTCATTGTTGGTCGCTCGGAATTGGAACTGAAGCACTGTTGCAATTTTCCATTGAGAGGGAGAATAAAGGACGAAACCTGCCCCTGACGTTTCTTCGGTTGCTGATCCATTGACATATAGGGACCATGGGATGCTAGGGCTATCTTCCGGATCTTGTGACGGGTGTTCATCCCCATTTGTGGGAATGGTTAACTCCGCTATAAAATCTGCTAGCACTTGAGCCTTGATTATCGTTCGGGGCTTATAAGTGAGATCAAACTCACCCAATTCTATTACCCACTTGGCTAGATGCCCGGAATTTTTAGGCTTATGAAGCACTTGCTTTAAGGGCTTGTCAGTCAACACAATAACTTTCAAGTGGTAGATACCTTGACTCCGCGTCGTTAAGGATCTTACTTGTATAATAGACAGGCTTCTAAACTCCCTTATCTTCTCTTAATAGAACTGCACTGACCGCTCGAGGAGCAGCGGCCAAATAGATATAGAGTTCTTCCCCTACTTGTGGCTTGGCTAGCAACTGAGGCGATCGGAGATAATCTTTGAGTCCTTGGAAGGCTTTTCACACTCTTCTGTCCACTCCATTTTTGGTGCTTTACGCAAGGCTTGGAAGAGTGGGAGATTTTTCTCTCCGGCTTAGAGATAAAACTTCCAAGGGCTGCTAGTCGTCCATTAAGCCGTTGTACTTCTTGAAGACTTTTGGGTGATCCCATATCAAGAATGGCTTTGATCTTTTCGGGATTTGCTTCTATTCCTCTTTGAGTCAATATAAATCCTAGAAATTTCCCTGATCGGACACCGAAGGCACACTTGTTCGGATTTAGGCGCATATTGTAAGTCCGAAGCGACTGAAAGGCCTCTTGTAAATCAGGCAGATGCTCATCGGCTTTTCGGCTCTTCACTGAGATGTCATCCACATAGGTTTCGACATTTCTGCCAATTTGCTCTTTGAAGACCGTATTTATGAGCCTCTGGAAGGTGGCTCCGGCATGCTTTAGACCGAACGGCATCACCTTATAGCAATAAGTTCCTTTGCCAATAATGAAGGATGTTTTTTCTTCGTTGTCTTTCGCCATTCGGATTTGATTGTAGCCTGAGAAGGCATCTAAGAAACTCAGCATCTCATGCCCCGGCGTAGAGTCAACCAAACCATCAATTGAAGGTAGAGGGAATGAATCTTTTGGACAAGCTTTATTTAGGTCCGTAAAATCCACGCACATTCTCTATTTTCCAAACGGCCTTTTTACCAAAACCACATGAGCCAACCAGTCTGGATAGTTCACCTCTTGGATAAATCCTGCCTTCAAAAGGGTCGATACTTCTTCCTCTGCTGACCTTACGCCTTTAGGCGTAATTCCTCCTTTCTGCTTACTTGAGGTTTGAGCAGTGATCTATCTTTGAGGCGGTGTTCAATGACATCACATTTTACACCTGGCATGTCTTCTGATGACCAGACGAAGAGATCAAAATTTGTCCTTAGTACCACCATGAGATTCTCTTGCTGTGCTGTTGTCAAATCTGCACCAATTCGCACAGTACGCTCCACTCTAGTTGTGTCTAGAGGAACTATAAGCAATTCTTCAACTGGTGTGGGTCGGAGTTCTTCATCTTCCCGTTTTGCTATTCTGTTGATCAACATGGCTTCTGAAACTGTTGTTTTGCCTCTGTTTAGAGTTTTTCCTTTGAGGGTTGCGACATAACATTGCCGTGCCAAGGGTTGATCCCCTCTTACTTCTCCACTACCACTCTCGGTCGGAAATTTGAGGAGAAGATCGTAAGTGGAAATTATTGCTTTCAGGGCGTTGAGGGTTGGCCTACCAAGAATCACGTTGTAACTTGAAGCATAGCGTACAACTAGAAAACTTGTTGTCACTGTTGATAATCTTGGCGAATTTCCTACCGTAACTAGCAACGTGATCATTCCTTCTGGTTGTACCACCCTTCCGGAAAATCCCACTAAAGATGATTTTATGGGGAGTAGGTTATCCGAGTCGTATCTCATTCTTTCAAAGGCGCTCCAGAAAAGAATATCCACTGAACTTCCCCTGTCTACTAGAACTCTTTTCATTTGGAAGCTGGAAACCATGATGGCAATGACCAAGGCGTCTTCATGAGGGTGGCGAACCTTGCTGACATCGTTATCATAAAAAATGATTGGAGCCATAGGCCGAGACCTTCTTTGTGGCGCTTCTGTTTCCTACGCAACTCCCACCATTCGGGCATAGCTTTTCCGAGAGGCTGAACTTTCACCACCACACCCAGGACCACCACTAATAAATCTGACCATCTCTCCTTATTTTCCTTCAGGCTGTGAAGTTTTAGGTTCCTCTTGAACATCAATGTTGATGTACTGCTCCAATTGTCCCCTTCTAACGACATCTTCTATGGCGTTCATCAAATGGGTGCACTTTTCCGTGCCATGTCCTCTAGCTTGATGAAACTTGCAATATCTTTTGCTATTCTTTTGCCGTTCATGATTCTTTGCAGGTTCTGGCCATGTCAAGATTTTTTGATCCTGAATTTGCACAAGGATATGGCTTCTGGTATGATTTAGTGGGGTATGGTGATCGTATCTGACTATTTTCCCTTCTATTGAGGATTCTCTAGGCTGTAGCATATGTCGCTGAGGGAGTGTTGAAGATTCCAGACCTCTATTTTCACTCTTATTATCCTTACATGATCCTCCTTCCTTTCGGATTTCCGTAGGCTTTCTGTTGACGCTCTGATGGGCTTTTCCTTGCTGGATTTCCGTAGGGATGCGTCGAGCCTCTTCCTCCCAACCCGTATAAATCTCATCAGAATTGATGTACTTTTGGGCGTGGATCATGAGGGCAGGAATGGTTTTTGGTAGATCCAAAGTGAGGGAAAAACATAAAGGGGATTCTAGCAAACCTTCCATCAGGATGGTTACAGCCATTCGCGGAATAAGGTCCGCAACATTTGCTGCTTCATCTATGAAACGATTTAAGTAGGCTTGGAGCGTTTCATCCTTTCTTTGCTTAACGCGCAGAAGGGTCGACGGGGTTTTCTTTTGCTTTGAATAATTAGCAAAATAAGCTAGAAAGCAGTTTGCTAAAATTTGAAATGAAGAAATTGCGACAGATGGAAGATCAACAAACCAGTCTTGCGCTTTTCCCTCTAGAGTGGCGGGAAAAGCTCGGCACATACGAGCATCAGTGATTCTAGAGAGCAGCATCTTTGATTGGAAAGACTTCAAGTGACGGGACTGATCAGTTTTGCCCTCATATGCAGTTATAGCCGGTGGTCAGAAACTATCTGGAACTTGCTCCTCCAATATTTCCTTGATAAAAGGAGAGCGTATGTTGAGAACATGTCGTTCGGATTTCTGGTTTCCTCGAGAGGGGCCCTGTCGCTGTGTTCTTCTGTCGACAGTTGGAATAGACGGACTATTCCGTTCCATTCTTGTATTCCGTTCTGTTCTTGTGGCAGCTTGCTCTCGACGTCGAACGGAGGGAGGTTCCGAACTAGCAGAGAAGGCGGTTCTCTCTCTTCTTTCTCCAAGGGTGGGGGTCCTTGTCCTCCCTCTACTTGCGGAATTGGCTAATGGGGCTGTCGGCGCAGTTGGCGAAATTTGTGTGGGTGGAAGCGGTGCATGGGTCAAAGTGTGAACAGCCTGAGCCAACGCTCTAATTGTTGCTGCATGCTGAGATAAAATTCTGGGATGGGTTCTTGAGATAAAATGGCTGGATTTTCCGATGGAGGTAAGATGGGTGGACTTTCCAACGGAGGTAAGATGGGTGGATTTTCCGACGGTATTACTAGGCGGTCCTTGTTCTTGAATTCGTTTAGATCTTCTGGTAGTAATCATTTAGCTTTTTGTAAGGGTCCCCACAGACGGCGCCAAACTGTTGATGCCAAAAACTGGTCTACCTCACGCTTTGGTTACTGTTGCCTCGTGATCTGGTGTCAGCCTTCGACAAACAACTGAAATTTATAGTTGATGTGGACGCTTACTTCAGATTCTGAACAGGAGATGCCCTGGAATACCTATCGGAATTGTCAGTTTTTACTTTGGGGTGAATCTGTAAAAGGGAGAAGGAAATGATCAGAATTGGGCCTTTCTGCCCGGATTTAACTCCGATGCTTCAGTCAGAAAACTAGAGAAGGAAGTCTTATAGTGCTTTGTGTTGTTTTTCAGATCCCTTTCTTATTATCATTGTTCTTCTTTTATAGCAAATTAAAGGCGGGTTAGGAGAATATCCTGAAAGGCGGTGGGAAAGGCGGTGAGTAAGGCGGTGAGTAAATATCTCAAGAGGCGGTAAGAAAATATCTGCCTACTGTGTAGGTACTATGTAGGTAAGTACTACGTAGGTAAGTAGAGAATATCTGCCCACTGTAGAGGCAAGTGGATAAGATCTACTTATTGTAGAGGCGTTAGATATTTTCTTCCCTAGGTGGCTATAGGCACCTTATGATAGGCACCTTATGAGACGATTTTTAAGAAAGTTGCTATAATTCTGACGGATTTGTTTGTCGGGTTGAACCCTCACTCTTATTTGCCGAACGGAATTTCGCTAGAATATTTGGTAATATTGCCACGTGGCCAAAGGGACGTAGCCCTGTGTGTGACAGGTGGCCATTTAGGTAGGTGACACATGTTTTACCAAATATCTCCGTAACATTCCAGTTTGGGTTTTTCACTGTTTGGCAATTGCTTTTGAGGCCAAACTGGCAAGGGACTCCATCTAAATAAGCCCCTATGAGGTAAGAAAAAGGTACGTCAAGCTAGTAACGTTAAATAAGCGCTTCTTAGGAGGCAACCTAAGATTTTTTTTTGAAAAATGTCTTTTATTATTGTTTGCTTCTAGTTAGATAGTTCTAGTATTCAATAAATTGATAGTGCGCATGATCCCTATTTCATTGTGAAACTCCTTAATTATTGATTCATATGGGGTAAATTTTTTAGGTCAATATAGGATCCTTATGTTTAGATTGCATGGAGCCAATTTAGGAAACCCTGAAGAGCCTAATTTTTTGTTGTCATACAAGTCAGACGGGAGTCTAGACTGGCGTCTCTAACCCCGTTAGGCTCCCATATTTTGGAAAATGAGAAGGAAATAGGGTTATATGGAACCGTCCGCTACCCAAACAGATCCGTCTAGTTGTGCAAAATAGGCCTGGAGGTTTAGACGGGATTCTAGACTAGCATCTTTGAGTCTGTCTAGTTCCCATTTTTGAAAACTGGGGGAAAATTAATTTAGAAGGTCCCATCTGTAAATTAAACAAAACCGTTTGACTCGGGTTTTCTTCTTTCAACGGCCACGACTGTTTGTTTCCATTTCAAGTTCCCTTTTAAAACCCTAGCCGTCTTGGCCCTTCCCTTTTATTCCCCCATCTTGCATTGGCACCCCGTGGCTCTCTCCTTACACCATTCGTGGTTAGACTCCATTCTAGGCATTCAAGCAAGGAAATCACAGGTATTCTTCCCCAAACTATTTCTTTGGGGGTGTTTGGCAACCAGGATATTATATTCCATGTGTCATGCCGCAACCCTAAATCTCGGGTCTCGGGCAAGCGACAGACCGGCCATACCTAAGTAGAAACAAGCCTCACTTGGATACAAGGGCTAGGTAATCATAAAGCAACAACAAATATGTAGTGGAACCATACTAAGGCATAGTCATAATATCAGAGTCTACATAGCGGAAGGAAATAAAAAGGGTACAACACCCTATAAGGTCAAATACATAAAAGGCCCTATCAGGGTCCTATAAGTCTCATCCTCACTCAAAATAAATAAGAAGTTCACAAACCTCAGGATGTGGTCTCCCAACCCACGTACCGCTCCCAAATCCAAGTCAGCTACTCGTCAGAATATGAAAAGAAAAGGAGTCCACAAGTGGATGAGCTTTCGAAGGGAAAGCTCAATAAATTCCCCCGCAGGAAGTACAATGAAATCATACAATGAATATTAGGATAAGAAAATAGAGCAAATCAATAAATCACATGAATCAACTAAAGATGGGACTACACCCCATATCATCCAACAACAGGGAGTCTCAAACCCACCCCAAAGAATTTATTAATGGTAGGGACTCTTTTCCTAACTACAATCTCAAGCTCAGAATGAGTGATCGAAGGAAGGAGACAATCTAAGGAAACGCGAATGGAATTGGACAAGAGCTATGTGCTACCTGTTTGAAGAAAGGGAAGAAATAGTACTACACCTACTTCTCCAATGCCCAAACTCAGCAAGTGTCACGCATAGACCCCAAAATCTAGAGCCTATGGGCAAACGACAGACCAGCCGTACCCAAGCAAGGACGGACCCCGATCGGATACAAAGCCTCAATGATCAACAATCACACAAAAAAAATATCCACAACGGAATAAAAGTAGACATAATATAAATATGTCTCACAAAAGAAAAGACAACGGAAATAAAGTCTAAGGGTACGCAGACACTAGAATCTTAACATATGTAGTTCCCACAAGGAAACCTATTATAACATGTCCTCACACACAAGAAGACAAGAGATAACCGACCTCAACAATCCCAACGAATCCTCGCAAGTCCCATATGGCACTCCTACGGCCCGCGTCCTACTCCTCGGGATTTGAAAAAAAATCAGAATCCGCAAGTGTTTTAGCTTTCGGAAGGAAAACCCAGTAAGTACCCTACAGGGAATAAATCAAGTCATGTTACAATATAATATGATAAGCTAAATAAAATCAAATCAAAACAAACATATGACTATGCCAATCAATGCATGTATACGACCTATACCGTTCCGCATCAACAGGAGTCTCATACCCAGCCCAATGAAAAACTATCAATGGTAGTGTCTCTCGACCCATGACCGCAATCATGTCAGCTCAAGAAGAGTAAACCCAAAACCTACTTACACGTCGTCATCCCCCGTGCAGTCACCACTCTACGCCGATGTCGACTCACTCTTTCGTTGCAGACTCAAAAGTCCAGTAGCGCTACTACTTATACATGTACGCACACGGCCAACGTATCATCCCAATGGCAGGCATACAAGATAGTCCGACTATCGTCCCCCTGACAGCAAAACAGACGAGCAGGGTGTCCACCAACCCCGAATGTCAATAGGAGCCACATGCTTGCACAACACCGCACCGTGCGGAAGAATCCACAAGAATCACACACATCGAGTGGAAATAATCATACAACTAAGCAAATATACATACACGAGTCAAGGATTCAACAAATAAGGAAATAGCGATCCAACATAGGGATGGCAATGGGGCGGGGCGGGGGAGGGGCATGCCTCTACCACAACCGGCCTGCCTGAACCAACCCCTGCCCAGCGCCCCGCCCCGCCTCGCCCTAATAGTGGTATTTTCAATACCACAACCGCTACAACTGTTTTTACTCATTCCCCGCCCCACCCTGCCCTGCCATGGTATTAAACAAATGATTTTAAAAAAAAATGAAATAGAATGAGTTTTTTTTATTTTGATTTTTATTTTTATAGAAACATAAGAATACAATTAGTTAACAAATAAAATAAAAAAGAAATTCACTGGACTTTGGGTTAGGTTATGTAAATAGTAAAGCACATTTCTAACATGAGTGATGGGCCTAAACCATAAGCCCAAACATTTTTTTAGGGGGCGGGGCGGGGTAGATTTAAAATGGATGTTTACCAAACCCGCCCCATGCCGCACTCTTTACAAAAAAATCCCCGCCCCACCTCGCCCTGTGCCCCGCTCTCTAACAAAAAAAACCACCCCATTCGGGGCGGATCTGTCTGAAACCACGGATCGGATCGGGTTTTGCCATCCCTAATCCAACAACTCAGAGAAGTATGTACACGCAAGAATCAATCATCAATGATGTAAAACATCCAAGGATAAAGGATTCTAAGCAAAGGCACTTACCTTGGTCAAAAGCGTCCAGGCTCAGTCACTAGTCCTTCTTGACATAGCCTTCCCGCTCTATGTCGAGATCTGGTAAATGAACACATCCTCAGTATCCTGACATATGCACACCGAGTATGTATCCCTGTGATGTGGGCCATGGCCCATTTCTTCACCCATTTAATTAGATCCTTCTATTATTAAACTAAGTTGGGTTCAACTATTTAAATCAATAGATTCCTTTGTGATATCTAGTCCAAGTATTAAGTCATTTAGTTGGGGTGGCCCGCGGCCCACTCACCAAGTCCATCCCATCAACCCCATGTATGCTCTTGGACACACCTATATTCATGCATCTTGTCATGCATGTGTATTCATTAACTAAGACTATACTCAACTATTAATAATAATAAAAAATCACTTATGCATACGTACACATACATAATAGTTAAAGGATTATTCTCCCCATACATACACATGTTTGTGCGTATTTCACCTTAGATTATCTTGGCTCTCAATTATGCCATCACATATGGCAATCATTATATATATATATATATATATATATATATATATATATATATATATATATATATATATATATATATATGTAATCCTTCAAAGCCATTGAAGCCTAGAAATTTCCATTCCCTCTTTAAAATACCATGACTCAACATTCACTCCTCATAAGAGGGTACGTGGCCATCAAAAATATTTATATAAATATAATCTTTAAAAGCATGGATAATTTAAGACATACTCATACACCCTCTCTCTATTCATCACCACCACTCTCATGTATGTGTATATACATAGAAGTTCATGCAACTAGTTCTTCTTGCATTTTCAACGAGTCAACTACATGGCTAACAAATCAAGGTTTTTATATGAGTTTATCCACTACTCCATTATCTCACAATATATGCATGTATGTGGCTTTATTCGCATAACTATAACCCTTCATTCCTCATGTCCTATACACTAATATCATGATATTCAACCCAAAATGTGAATTCAATCAATTGAACCTCGTGAATCTATGTCCCCCATGCCTCACTGAATCCACATCTTCTATCCTATATCAACTTTAAACCCATTTCTTATATCTTCAAATTGAACCTCATGAATCTATGCCCCCCATGCCTCACTGAATCCACATCTTCTATCCTATATCAACTTTAAACCCATGTCTTATATCTTCAAGTAAAACATAGTTTGTGGCGGTGGGAACACTCGATGCTACTCAGTTGCACAACCACTCATTTTTCAATTCATATATATACTCATACTTACATATGACCACTCTTAACCATATTCCTAGTTTCTCATCAATATAAACTCATGCACATGGATTGAGTTTGAGATCTCAACATGTAGTCATCCAAACCTTGGTCTTAAACAATTTTATACTTTTATTATGGTGTGCATACGAGTGAAAGATGTATGTTCTCTTACACGGGTTAGAGAACTCATCGAGAAGGTTAAGTTCTCGGGGTCAGAGTAGCGTCTCCGGCAGTGATTAACGGTGATGTACGGTTCAACATGGTCATCCTCCACTCGGGTCAGGCTAGCGGTGGTGCACTGCGTTCTCAAACTTCAATTCTGGCGGCTCGCGACAGCGTTGGAACGAACACTGCCCGCTGGTTCACCCTCAGAGGAGCTCGCGTCTTCCTTTCTCTGGCTCTATTGTCTCAACTGGAAGGATGACGCACGGTGCTCTTGGAGAAGAGGCTGTCTTCTTATGGCACCAACAAAGGAAGCTTGAGGGTTTCGAGGTAACTAGAGCTTGATACGATGGGACATTGTCGAATTTCTCCATGCCGGGCCACGATCGCATTACACAACAAGGCTTTGGATTGCGTTGGGGCGAGCGGAGAAATTTTTTTTGTCATGCCTTGGATCTAGATCGCAGCATATATGAGCGATGGTGATCATTCCGCATACCAGTCTAAGAGAGATTCGTTTCTCACCTCTTCACGCGTTTTCTCTCCACTGAGCTTCTCTTAATTTACTACACAATGAATATTCTCCTTTTTTTTCCTTCACATCCCAGCCCTCCACCCATCTCCATGCATGGTTCATATGATATTTTTCAAATATACCCCTTCTTTCCTTTGTAGTTACATGCAAGCTCCTTGTTTATTTAAGGCTATGAGAGGGAGAGCACCTTGCACTTTAAATTTCCATTCCCAACTTGTTTCTCATAGGTCCTTATTTACTTAATTCTCATTAGAAGTCCATTATGCAATTAAATCCCCATTTAATAAACAATATTAAACGAAACAAGGAATTTAATTACTAAACATAATTAGAGGAATAATTAGGGGTTTTAATAAAGTTGTGAACATGACGGCTCTTACAATCTTCCCCCCTTACAAAAATTTCATCCCTTAAATTTATCCTCTAGCTTACATCAGTCGGTACCAAATAACTTCGGGTAACACTCCTTCATGTCCTCCTCGCGTTCCCAGGTAGCTTCCCTATTAGATTGATGATTCCACTTTGACTAATGAGATGGCTCGGTTCCTCAGCTGTTGCTGCTTGTAGTCCAAAATCTCCATGGGTCTCTCCTCGTAGGACATATCCTCCTATATCTCCAGAGGGATATGTTCAATCACGTGGGATGAATCGTGGAAGTATATTCTTAGCATGGTTATATGGCATACATCGTGGACTTGAGACAGGTCCGGGGGTAGAGCTAATTTGTAAACAACTACTCCTACACGCTCCAAGATCTCGAAGGGGCCAATGTAGCCTGAGCTCAACTACCCATACTTTCCGAACCTCATAACTTCCTTCATCGGTGATACTCGCAAGAGCACAACATCACGAACCTAGAACTCCAGCTTAAAGCGGGGCCGATTAGCATAACTCTTCTGGCCGTTCTGAGCAGTCTTCAGCCTCTCCCAAATCATCTTGACCTTGTCTTCAGTGTCTTGGATAAACTCTGGCTTCTTGAGCTTCCGTTAGCCAACATCTCCTCAACAGATAGGCGACTGACATTTTCGCTCGTATAGCGCCTCATAAGACACCATTTGAATGCTCGCCTGGTAACTGAAGTTATAGGAAAACTCGGCTAGGTGTAGATATTTCTCCCAAGAATTAGGAAAGTCTAAGGCACATGCCCTAAGCATGTCCTCTAGAATCTGGATAGTCCTCTCCAACTATTCTTCTATCTTGGGGTGGAATGTCATACTGAATGCCAACCGAGTGCCCAAGGCTGTGTGTAAACTCTATCAGAACCTAGACACAAATATGGTGTCATAATCCGAAGTGATCAACGTCGGTACTCCATGTAGCCAGACTATCTCATTAATATAGTGCCATGCCAGTTGCTCCAATGTAGAGCCCGTCCTCAGAGGTATAAAGTGTGTTGACTTAGTTACTCCGTCCACTATTACCTAAACTGACTCATACCCCTTCTGAGTATGAGGTAACCAATCACAAAATCCATGTTGATGTGCTCCTACTTCCACTCGAGAATGGGCAAGGGTTGCAACTTCCCAGCTGGCCTCTGGTACTCTGCCTTTACCAATTGACAAGTAAGGCACTATGCCACAAACTTGCTATATTTTTCTTCATGCAATTCCACCAGAAGTGGTCCTTTAATCCCTGGTATATTTTGGTGCCCCAGGGATGGATCGAGTAGCTTGAGTAGTGCGCCTCCTCCATTATGTCTTTCTTCAGCTCTAGAATGTTAGGCACACATACCTGATCTCTAAATCTGAGTGTGCTATCCTCATGGACTCAGAACTGTGTCGGTATACCCTGCTCGATCTTGTTCCAATGTCTACCAGTCTTCCATCTTGTCTTTGGGTATCCCAGATCCTCTCCAACAAAGTAGGTCGTATACACAAACTGGTCATACTGACTTCCATGTCTGGCAATACGACTTTGAGCTCCAATCTTCTCATCTCCTCCAATAAAGGCCTATATGAAGTCAACAATGCGGCGACACAGTAGTTTTATTTTCTACTCAAGGCATCATCCAACACGTTAGCCTTCCTCGGGTAGTAGTGAATGCTCAGCTCATAGTTCTTGATCAACGCCAACCACTACCGTTGTCTCATGTTTAACTTCTTTGGAGTGAAGATGTACTTCATGCTCTTGTATTCACTGTACACCTCACATGGTACACCGTAGAGGAAATGTCTCTAGATCTTCAGTGCAAACACGATCGCTGCAAGCTCTAGATCGTGTGTGGGTAGTTCTCCTCATAAGGATTCATTTGACGGAAGCATATGCGATGACTCGCCCTTCCTGTATCAGAACATACCCCAAGCAATTCTTACAGGCGTCACTGTAGATTATGTATGTATCCACTCTATGGTAAGGATAGAATTGGTGAGAATACCAATCTGTGCTTCAGCTCCAGGAAGCTCCGCTTACATGCATCAGTCCAATTATACTGAGCTCCCTTCCTTGTCAATCTCGTCAGGGGTGCTGATAATCGAGAAAAGCCTTCTACAAACCTCCTATGGTACCTGGCCGGTCCCAAGAAACTCTGAATCTCTATGACAGTGGTCGGTCTCCTCCAATCCACTACCGCCACCACTTTCTTGGGATCTACTGACACTCCATCCTTGCTGATAATATGTCCCAACAAAGCCATACTGTCCAACTAGAACTCGCACTTGGAGAACTTGGCGTACAACTCATATCGCCTCAAGGCCTTCAGTAATATCTTCAAATACTTCATGTGCTCCTTGCGACTTCGTGAGTAGATCAATATGTTTTCAATGAAGACCACCATGAACCGGTAGAAATACCGCCCTTGTATAATTAGGTCTCTCATATTCATGGCACTAGACTTAATCTCGAAGATGTTCAAATTCACAGTTGATGGGTGAATGCTAAATTCCTCCCCTATATACTCAGGTCTCTCATATTTAGATAGTCTCCTTCATCTCTCTACCATAATAGGAGGATTTTCAACCTCCACTGGAATCTCCACTAGTGTCGGGTTCTCATCTTAGGAGGACCTTTCTTCTATTGGTTCTTCTGTCTCTGTGAGTCTTCTGTTCAATGTTCTTTCTATTTCACTGTCTTCCTCCACAAGACCTGTTGGCCTTGCTTGGGTCATGTACAGGTTCCTTGCATCACAAATAGAGAAAATGCTCAAAATAAGAAACAATTGATTTAGATGACAGATAATAGTAAATAATGAAATATTGTGAAAAAGAAAATAAGACACTAAACTAATGGTTAACGTAGTAAACTCCTAGTTTTTCTTGTAGTCTAAGTAGTCCCCAGCAATGACACCAAAAACTTGATAGAGCCAAATCCTGCTTACTACCGTAAGTGCACTAGTCGAACAAATAATATAATGGACTAGAAAGTGGGGTATCGAATCCTCAGGGACTGGTAAGAAGTACTGGTATTAGCTATTTATCTACTATTTAACCTAAATAGTGTGGTAATGTTTACTAATCTAAGTGCTAAAATTAATAGCAAGAAACTAGAGTTGCTATGGAGTGAAAATCGGGATAAAACGCAAGGAAAATCAGTTAGAAGAAGGGATATTCGGGTATGAATCCCTCTTGGGTCCTTAACACAGATTACAAATAATGCTCTTGACTGATGATTAATAGTGATTGGACTAAGGATTCCTATATCGTTTTCACTCTCGCTATAGCAGATGAATTACTAACATTGAGTGGGGCTCTAGGGAACCTATTTCCTAGAAGGAATGTGGAAATAAGAGATATGAAACAGTTACTCTCCTTAATGCTCGAGTTCTCGGTACATTTACAGTCCTTTCTATTGAGGTAGTTCTAATACGAGGAGCTGTTCGCTTCTTCCCTCGTATGAACCTATGGAACACTAGGGTTATCGCAACTTAAGTATTCAATAAACGACATACACTCAATAGATCTCAATCCACATCAATTAATCAAGCAAGCAAGAAACATTGTCATATGTTAAACATGACCCAAGAATTCATCAATACCCAAGTATCTAAAGAGTTAGTTCCTAATAGAAGAGGAACACATATCAAATACAATAATGACTACTAATGAAAACATACAATAGTGATATGCTATTCCAAATGCTATTGGCAAGGTTCATTGCATATACTCCCTTGATTCTTCGTTGTCGTCTGATAATGCTCTTAGCTCTAGTGTGTCCTTTTTGAATGGCTAATCCCTTCTCAGTGGTGGATGGTGGTGATGATGGATAGTGAGAGCCTCCAAGGATAGTGAATGGAGTTAAAAGCTTTGTCTCAAAACCATAATCTTCAATATTTACCACCCTCAGCGCCATTAGCATTGGAATGTAATTTATGAGGCGCTTAGCTCAACAGATTAACATGGCTGTCTTGAGGGCCATTATAGACGGAGCTATCTAGTAGAAGATGGGTCCGTCTCTATTTGTTCTCCAAGTGAACGACCCTGTATGAGCTTAAAATGACCTCGTCGATGACCTCGTACATGATTTGTATAGGGTCATTTACTAAGTTAGGTCCAAAGCCTGTGGTTAGACTATCTCGTCCATGGCTTGGACGTGTCCGTCTATATTTTCCAAATTTTGTTCTACATGGATGAAAGACCCTGTATGTGTTTCCCATGACCCCGTTCATGACCTCGTACATGACTTGTATGAGGTCATTTACCATAGGCTCTGAACCCTAATTCTCCAACCTTGACAGATGACCTTGTTTGTAAGTTGGACGGGGCCATCAAGAGTTCTCGCGCTACAGATGGGATCATCTGTTACCAGACAGATCCATCTGGATATCTTTTTCAGCCTTCTTCTGATGAATCTTGTTCAAATCCCTACTTTCTCATCGAGTTGCCCCGTTCTGTCCTGATTCGCAAAGATAACACATTTTAAGTACCGGCGACCTACAAATTATCCAGATTCTATGTTAGGTGCAGATAATTATGATAATCAGATATAGCAATTTGAATACATATCACAAGGTTAATTCATAGAAAGAACTGGTGAAAGCAGTGGAGGCTGAGTATGGGCCATCCATCTATGAATGTCCTGGGTATGCCCTTTTCAAATTATCCTAGGAAGATTTAGTGTCTTCAAATTATGCTACTTTTACAACTTTAGCCAATTAAGTTGAAGGAATCACACCAACATCCCTTGGATTGTTTTATAAGTGGTCTCAAGAGAGAACTACAAAGAGCAGTAATTCCTTGGCAGTTAGAGTTCTTATCACTGCCTTGTGAAGTTGTTTGAAGAAAAATATTTTGTTCAAGAAAAAGGGGGACCAAGAAAACGTCAAGTCAACCCTAATATCAATACTATCACTAATTGGAATAATGCAGGAAAGTGTGGAATCAGTTACAATGCATTACTAAGAACTACTAGAGGAACAGGGAATGGCCAGCGGAATTTCGATCCAGGGATAAGTAGTAGTGGGCAACCATTTTAAAAAATCAGCTTCAATGAGATGTACTCAGGAAAAGCCAAAGGATTATGCTTTAACTGTTGATGAAAAATTTTCTCCTACTAATAATTGTGCCACCAAGAGGGTGTTATTGTTACATGGGATGATGAGGAAGGTTATCACAATGAGTCAGTCAAGAGTTCAGGAGTTTGAAATGGAGGTGGAAGATACCGTTGTTGTAGCTGATCAACTACAAAAATTATCACTGAATGCTATGACTACTAACCAGTTTGTAGTACTATGAGTTTTACTGGGATGATCAATGGTTAGAAGGTTAACATAGTGCTAGTTGGAGAAAGTGATGTCACTTTTATTCAACCTAGACTTGGCAAGTTCCAAGGGTTGGAGGTACATTCAGCTCAGCAATTTAAAGTATTAGTGGGAAATGGACAAGCTTTGATAGTGAAAGGAGTGGTGAAGGAGATGAAAATCCAAATTTAGGGACAGATTAACAATTCCCACGTATTTATTACCCATTTATGGAGTAGAAATTATACTTGGAGTAGCTTGGCTTGCCACTCTAGAAGCACACATTGATTATAGTACCATGAAATTTCAATTTTATTGTGAGGGTCAGTTTATTACTTTGTGGGGAGAAAGGGAGCAATGGCCTCAGTAGGTGTCCATACACCAATTACACAGGTTGTGTTCATCCAAAACCATAGCTGAATGCTTCATATTGACTATCAATTCTAATAAGGAAGATTCCCAAGAAAATTCATCCACTGATATCAGTAACAAAAATTCAGAAAGCACAACCCAATTTGTTGCAGGATTTTTAGGGGTTAAATTTTTTTTGCTATATTTATGTGTGATCGGGGAATTTGAAGGTGATGAATAAAATTTGTGGAATAAAATTTATTTGATTACTTAATTGATTAATTGATTTAGTCAATTATGGAAATCCCCAAAATTTGAAATTAATTAGAGTTGATTGGAAACTTATAAAGAATGCATAAATTTATGGAATAAATTTATTTAGTAAATGGTGATTGATTTAGTTTAATTATTCACCAATTTGGACTTATTTGGTATTAATTGAAAAATGTAATGAGAAGATCTAAAGAGGAATAAATAAATTTAAGGATTTAAATTTATTTAACAGGCAATTGATCTAATTAGTTGATGATGGATTTTTATTGAGTTTGGAAGTTCTCCAAAGTTGATTTAAAAGATTACACTATGTTTTATATATTCAGATGATGGATACTCTATATATATGTTATGGGGACTTAATTGAAATTAGATTTTCCTTAATTGTTTGGACTAATTAATAACAAAAACAATAAATAATTAATTATATATATATATATATATATATATATATATATATATATATATATATATATGAATAGAGTTTGAAAAAGTCAAGATAAGGGGGCAGCCATGCACATGGATTTGGACGTGCATGGCTGGAAATAATTATATATATATATTTTTATATATACAGTATAAGAGATCGAGAGAGAGACGGGCAAATATAAAGGAATCTTTAAATATATAAATAGGATTAAGATAAGTTGTTGTTTTAAATTTTACATTCTATAGCGACAGAGTTGTAGAGAGAGCATATATTTGCAACCAATATCGGTCAGATATGGAAAGGATAAGATTTGATCGCGATCAACGGAATCGGGATCTCGTCCAGCACCTTCCCGTGTGCCCTATAAGAAGAGGAGCAACTTCAGAACCCTAGCAAGCCGCCACTACCGTCGAGAAGAGAGACCAAGTGGAGGGACTCTCGCCGGAGGACTCCTAGAACCTGGGGAGGCACCGCACCTTGGAGAGAGACAGCCTCAGCGGTGAACCATCAACGTCCGATCACCGGCGTTCTTCCCAGAAGCTCTCAACGTGCATGGTTCCATGTAGAGGTTTACTCTTAGCTTTTTGTTATATGTGATGATAGTGGAGGCTCTAGGCTTTCTTAACTGTTAGATAATGAGAATAGATGAGGACTCACAGCATGATTATGGATCTCTGGTTTGAAACATGGGAACAAGGTTGAATATGGACCATTATTTTAGTTAAAGTGAAGGTGTTTTCTTTGGAATTGTATGCTTGGCTTTGATTGGATTTTATGCCAAAGATTACTGGAGAAACAGGAGGTTCAGAGGGTAGCTCATGTGGAGGTTGAAACTTGGGTAGGCATGCATGTTCATGAATGGGTTCTAGTGTGTATAGAAGTGTAGTTAATGGCTCTGTACGAGGATTCATGGTGGATATATGCATGACTACATGAATAATACTCAGTGGTTATCTTGTGGCTGTTAATTTAGATTTCCTTTTTGGTGCACAGTACTTGCATGCATAGGTAGTTGGTCATGTTTCAGGGGATGGTTGTTGTTGATTGTGTGCGTGTGTGCAGGCAGGGAACTGTGAGGCTTATATGAAGTTTGTTGGGAAGTTGGAGTTTTATCTTGTTGGTGTTGCTTGGTGTATTTTCAGTGAATTGCTGGGTCTGTCGGTTGAGGTTGTGAGGGTGTATTTGATTTTATGAGTTCATGTTCGTAGGATATATTTATGTATGATTACCGGCTTATCTAATTAGTATGTATATGAGTACATGATAGAGTGGAGTTTGGGAAGACTTGAGGCTGTTGTGAAGGTGTAAATATGTTCTTCCTGGTGTGATTTTCTGTGTGGTTTGGATGAGCTGTGAATATTGATTTTATTTTATTTTATTTTATTATAAAACATGTGATAGTAGTTTGGTTTAGAGATTCATGAGGGTTGAGATTTCTGATTGACAATGAGTGGGTTAAGTTGATTTGATTTTAAGAGAAAATAATTCTTGAGTGTGTGAATTATTTAAAATCCATGATTGGATTAATTAAGTCTTGTTTGTGATGTTAAAGAGGTTGGGTTTATAATATTTAGTTGGTTATGAGATTATGTGCAAATGATTGGCTATGGTGGAGTTGGTTTAGAGAGAGAAAGGCTTTAGTAAATCTCTCTAGGTTAAAGCAAGGAAATTGGGTTTGTTTAATGGGCCAGGCCCATTTAGTTACACATACATAGTAATTAAGTGATATTGTTTGTAAACATTTGTGCGTGTGTTGAGTGTGGACCCATGTTTATCAGATATCGACGTGGAGCGCTGAGCTTCGTCGGGACGGATACGGATCATTCGGTTTGGTTGCACTTTGATGTAAGTTACTCTTGCCTCGCTTCTACCCATTGCTTGGGTTTCTTGTTTTGTTGAATGCTGGTTGTTGGCATGTCTTCCTTTGTGATACCTGCTGTTTTTGGATGCATGCACATACATGATAGTTATTGCTCTCTTTCCTCGTATATGTGTGATTGATATGCTTGTGGTAGTGCTGTTACTACCTGTTTGTTTGGAATACTCTGTTGGGCTTGCTCACCCGTGGGCCAACACTTGACTGTAGGCACTCACGGTGCTTGTGTGCAGCTAAGTAGGTATGCGTCAGAGCGGGCTCGCTGAGCATAGCCTCCTGTTGTCTGGCATGAGACCATAGAGATCTGCGATGCTGTGACTTGGCCGGGTAGGTGTCGCCAACCGAAGTTTCTTCTTCCGCTGGATTGGCCGGGCGGTGAGCTCCGGATGTTGCGAGAGCGTTAGGATGGGACACCCCGACGTTCTGGCACTCCTGGCCAGAGGGATAGTACTCTGGTTGTCCCTGCTAGTCAGTGGGGCGATCACTGACCATATCGACATGAGAGAGAGGTGGCACTACAGAGAAGCGACAGGTTAGTCGCTGGCAACAGATGTTGTGTGTTGCTGACCGGGGGATGTTCGCTGAGCTTCTTTGAGTTCCTTCTTGAACCCGAGGGCTGCCATTGGACAGGAGTTGTACCGTTGTTGATGGTTGTGGTAGACTCCTAGGGTTTTGATTGTGCGGGTGCATCCCCATTGCTTGATGATTCTTTGATTTTTGATATCATGTTTCATCTTATGTCTTTAAGATCCTTGCAGGGTACTTGCTGGGCTTTCCTTTCGAAAGCTCATCACTTTTTCCCTTCTCTCATTTCAGGTCCTGAGGAGTAGATGACTCGAGCTCAGGTGACGTGTGAGAGTCAGGGTGGGATTTTGCTGAGGTTGGAGAATCTCTCTTCTTGGTTTATGTGTGTGCGGACATATTAGTTAGGACCCGTGTAGGTCCTGATCTTGTATAGAGCTTTGTAGAGTACTTGGAACCCTTATTTGATTTTACATTTCTGCTGTATAACTCTGACATTGCTATTTATGACATGTTAGACATTTTGTTATATTTGTTATCTGCTTTTGATTTACTTAGGCCTTGTATCCGAGTGGGGCTCGTCTCCACTTGGGTACAGCCGGTCTGTGCACGTGCTCGAGGTCCAGAATCCGGGTCAGGACGTGACAGATGTCACTTTCATTCAACCTAGACTTGGCAAGTTCCAAGGGTTGGAGGTACATTCAGCTCAGCCATTTAAAGTATTAGTGGGAAATGGACAAGCTTTGATAGTAAAAGGAGTGGTGAAGGAGATGAAAATCCAAATTCAGGGACAGATTAACAATTCCCATGTATTTATTACCCATTTATGGAGTAGAAATTATACTTGGAGTAGCTTGGCTTGCCACTCTAGAAGCTCACATTGATTATAGTACCATGAAACTTCAATTTTATTGTGAGGGTCAGTTTATTACTTTGTGGGGAGAAAGGGAGCAATGGTCTCAACAGGTGTCCATACACCAATTACACAGGTTGTGTTCATCCAAAACCATAGCTGAATGCTTCACATTGACTATCAATGCAAACAAGGAAGATTCCCAAGAAAATTCATCCACTGATATCAGTAACAAAAAATCAGAAAGTATAACCCTTTTTGTTGCAACAGTGTCGGAAGATTAGAGTGAGGTGCTGCAGAAATACCATGATTTGTTTTCTATAACAGCTAGACTACCACCATCAAGGATATGTGATTATAAAATTGAATTGTTGCTAGAAGCTAAACTAGTCAAGGTTAAGCGGTACAAATATCCCCACAACCAAAAATCCAAGATTGAGCATTAAGTCCAACAAATGCTCCAGGAGGGTATCATAGAGCATAGCAACAATCCTTTTTCATCCCTAGTGCTGTTAGTTAAAAAAAGATGGTACATGGCGTTTCTGCACTGATTATAGGGCGTTGAATGTAATAATAGTGAAGAATGCTTATCCTATACCAACATTTGATGAACTATTGGATGAATCATGTGGTGCAAAATTCTTCTCTAAATTTGAAGTCCTCATTCATTCAGCTGATAGACCAAAGACATCACTCAGAACTCACTCTGGACATTACCAATGGTTGGTGATGCCATTTGGACTTCAAATGCTCAAGCTACATTTTATTCGATGATGAACCACATTTTTCAATTTGCATTGTGCGAATTTGTTTTGATATTTTTTTTATGACAACTTAATATATAGTAGCCACTAGAAACAACACTAGGATCATGTGGAGATATTGTTACATACTTTATGGGATCATCAGTTATTTGCCAAGTATTCCAAATATAGCTTCAGAATGACCTGAATTGAATATCTAGGTCATATAGTATCTTCAGATGGGGCAAAGGGATAGTACTAAAGTAGAAGCTATTATACAGTGGCCTGTACCTATTAACATCAAACAATTAAGGTGTTTCTTGGGTCTTAGTGGTTAGTATCAGGCAATATGTTGCTCTATCTCACCCTTTGATTGAGTTACTTAAAAAATACAAGTTTTAGTGGAATGAGGTAGCACAACAGGCATTTGTCAAATTGAAGGAGACTATAATTTCTGTACTTGTCCTTAAACTTCCTGAATTTTCTCAGAAATTTATATTGGAGATAGATGCTTCTAGTGTGGGAATTGGGGCAATCCTTAGCCAGCTATGCCACCCAATTGCATACTTCTCTAAGAAATTGTTTGCTTCCATGCAAAGACAATCAGCTTATGTCTGAGAATTATTTACTGTTACAGAAGCTGTAAGTTTAGGCATTTTACTTAGTCACAGATTTATCATCAAGACTGATCAAGAGGCATTGAAACATTTGTTGTCATCAAGCAATATAGACCCTAGAGCAGCAAAAATGATTACCAAAATTATTGGGATATGATTTCTAGATAGAGTATAAGCTTGGAGTAGAGAATCGAGCTGCAGATGCTCTTTTAAGATGTTTCACGATGGCAGCTACTAACACACAGTGTAACCTTATTCCTCTAATACATCTGTTACAACAAAATGACCATGTCTGTGCTAATTTAATTGCATAAGTACAAGAGGGTAAGCAAATGGACCTCAAGTATGCATGGAGACAAAGTCTGTTATGGTATGATGGCAAAATTGTCATTCCTAACAATTAGGATCTCAGGTAGCAACTCATGATAGAATACCATTCCACTTTGGTTGGAGGACATGCAGGTTACTTGAGAACTTATACCCGAATTGCACAACAATTTTTTTTGGAAAGGCTTATGCAGGGACATTATTGAATTTGTCAAATCTTGTATTGTTTGTCAATAAGCCAAGCATTCTAATACTCACCCAGGAGGACTTTTGCAGCCATTACCCATTCCACAACGAATCTAGGAAGATATAGCAATAGATTTTATCTTGAGCCTTCATATGTCTAAGGGATTTATAGTTATTTATGTTATGGTGGACATGTTATCCAGGTTTGAGCACTTCATGCCTCTCAAGACTAACTTTAATAGTACTATAGTGGCTGAAGTGTTCATCAAAAATGTAGTGAAACTACATGGAGTGCCCAAGTCAATTGTTTCAGACAGAGATAGAGTAGATTTTGGCAACACGTTTTTCAAGCCATAGGAACTACTATAGCTATGTCCTCTTCATACCATCCACAATCGGATGGTCAAAGCGAATCACTCTATAAGTGTCTGGAGTTATATCTGTGCTGCTTTATGACTGAGAATCCAACATCTTGGGTGGAGTTACTACCTTGGGCAGAATATTAATACAATACTTCTCATCAAAGTAGTGCTGGTATGATACCTTTTAAAATTGTTTATGGTAGGGATCCTCCGCTGTTACTTTATTATTGTTCCAATAACAAAGACCCACCAAATATTGCTCTTCTTCTGCAACAGTAGGATAGTGTTTTAAATCAACTCAAATTGAACCTTTGGAAAGCTCAACTGCACATGAAGAAAATTGCGGGCATAAATTGTTCAGAAGTTAATTTCCAAGACGGTGATAGGGTGTTTGTGAAGCTTCAACCATATAGGCAACATTCTTTGTTTCCCCGCAAAAATCACAAATTGAGCATGCAATTTTTTGGTCATTTTCAAATCATTCAGAGAATAGGAACAGTGGCTTACAAACTACAATTGCCAACTAATTCTAAAATACACCCAGTATTTCATATCTCTTTGTTAAAGCCATACTATGGAGATCATTGGGACCAAGCTTTTCCCTTACCAGTGATGAGCAATGAATCATACCCAATTCTTCAACCCATTTCTCTTCTTCAACAACGCCAACTACTTTGCAATATTGTTTCGATGTCATAGGTATTGGTAAGGTGGGAAGGCAACAATCCCGACGATGATTTGTGGGAAGATCTCAACACATTAAAACAAACTTTTCCTCAATTGGACCTTGAGGACAAGGTCCTCCTTAATGGAGGAAATGATGTAATTGTGGCGAGTGAGAATGTGGCGGAGATAACCGGGAACAAACTGGTTTGACAGGCTGGCTGAGAACCAAAAGGACAAGACGAGTCAACTCCAGACTGAAGGAATTTGTTATAGATGCCACGTTGCCATTGGGAGAAATAAATACTAATCCCAAGGCATATAGGGGTTAAAAGAGGGCAGAATATATGAGAAAAGGGCATTGAAGAACTAAAACATAGGCTGGACCTCATGGAGGAACAAAGGCGCCGGAAAGAGCGCGAGAACTTACTATCAGGGAGGTCGCCGGGGGCGGAGGCTCATCTCTTAACTTCCTTACTTTTCTATGCTTGTTTTGGTCCTAGTTGCTATCATCTTACACTTGATTGAACTTTTCGCTGTGAATCTGTTGTTGATCTATTACTTTTCTAGATGCTTGGATGAATGAGAATAGCTTGAAGCTCTAATCCTTTAGTTGTGAACTAATTGAGTTCTTAGTAGCGTATTTTTTGAATTAGATACGTTACAGCCTCTACTGCAAATGCTTCTCTTGGTTGGACCTTTGCCGCAATGGCAACACCCACCACCGGCGCTACAGAGCTACGAATCCCTCTAGTGTCTATCTCTCTTTCTTCTCTTGAGAGCCATGACAATAATAAGAAGTACAACAACAAGAGCAACTCTTCTTCTCTTCCTCTATAAGTCTTTTCTCTCTGTGTTGCAGTTGTATTTTTCTTAGAATAAATTCCGAGATCTCGTAAGAGTTAAGCATGTAATATTTTCTTCTTTCTCTTTTCTTCTAAGTTTATTGATCTAATTTATATTATTATATAAATTCTTTTAAATCTATGAACTCTTTATTTCTTCGCCTTAGATTTAGCTAATAAAAAGATGATGATGATGATGATGATGATGATGATTATTATTATTATTATTATTATTATTATTATTATTATTATTATATTAAATGAGTGAATTGAGAATTTTTCATATGTTATTTTAATTTTAATGGACCCAAACAAAAATTATCTTAATTTAAATCTACTCTAAATATATAATTATGGATTTTTTTTATAAAATAGATAAACTATATTCATTTTTATTAGATATAAAAATAAAGAAAAAATGGCTGCAAGATCCTTGGCTATGTCCTCAAACATTCAAGTCTCACAATTTGTAGAGTTGTTATCTTTAAATGTCTTATCACCATAATTTATTGTTCTCTCGAGAATTTTAGGGGTTTTTTCACCAAACTTTAGCTCATCTCTACCTTTGGTTGCTTGGCCACCGTTGGGTGATACTTATTTTTTTATTGTAGTTATATGCAAAACAAAAACACAGAATGTAAGGCTAAAATTTCTAAAATTATTAAAAAGAAGGAATCTATCAACATTATTATGCATTATATAGGTTGGGTGATAGTCCCTGTCAATTGATTTGGGTACTGTTATTATATAGAAAACTCTTCTAAACAACAAGAACCTCACGGAATAAGACTAGTATGAACTGATTTCCAAACTCTTCTCTTCTAAGTCTTCTTGTCCACAACTTCTTATTAATTTTTCTCTTTATCTCAACTTAGGCTATAAATATAATATATTATCTTCCAACATATTTATCTCCCACTTGCATTCAACTAAACATGTTTCAGTCTTCGGTCAACTAAAAAAAAAAAATTAGTGTTAGGCGATTTTCTTCTAGGGGATTTAGTGTTTATACTCTTGTAAATTTCTCAAGTTTATAGAAATTTGCATTTATACCCCATTGCACGCTACATATATATTATGTTTAAGGACATATTTGGATACAAATAAATTATTATATATTTTTAATAAAAAATAGAAATAATTCCTATAAATTTTTTTGCAGATTTTATTCGTTCAACATACGTGTTAAACGTTAAGCAAATTATAGATCAAGGTTTAAAGTTATTCATTTGTTTGACAATTAGATCAGATGTATCTTCAACACATGCGTTTGATCGAGGCCGAGAGATCTCCTTCAAATAACTTGAACCTCAAAATGTGGATGTGCATCATAGTCTATGGACATTGCGGCTGAAGTCTTAAGCAAGCCTTCTTGGAGGAGCTCCACGTAGTCATGTCAAGATAGAACAGTCTAAGAATTCTTGAAGAAGATTTTAATACAATACAATCTGCTAAGGACAAAATAGGGAAACACATAATGTACAAAATATGAGAGAGTTTGATAACCGTATCAACGATCTTCAACTATGGAACCCTCCCTTATTGGGTTGTAAGTACACATGGTCCAACGGTCGGAATAATCAAACATTGATAAGGCTCAACCGCTTCCTTCTATCAGCAAGCTAGTCAACAAAATTCTTATGTGTATTCCAAACAATTGCCAATGGTTAAATCAGATCACACTCCCATTACACTTGAATAAAGTTTTTGTGACCTACGACAAGGCCACTTTTGCTTCAACAAAATCTAGACCAAAATGGAGTGGTTATGGGAGAGAATCAAGGACTGGTGGGTTGGTGCAACCTTTCCTGGTAATGGTGCATTTACAATCTCTAAATAGATTGCCTTGATAAGAAAAAGGCTTCGGAAATGGCAGAAAGAGAAACAGAAGGAAGAAGGCGCTAGGAAAAAGAAATCCTCCATGCCCCTGAAAGATTTGATCTAAGATCAGAAGCAAGTGTAACACACATCTCCAAATCAGGGACGAGTACCACACTAGCCAGGTCAGGAGTACATTTTGAACCTAAGGCTGTAAAACCCGATACTTAAACACATATGTAATCTAATGAAGCAGAAAACCATATGTCATAACATTGAATAAAACCATGCCATAATCCAATTATTAAATAAAAACACTAACATAGGACACATGTCATTGAATGAAGATTTCCACTCTCTCCTATACAACAACAACATCAAACAAAAACAACTGGGGGTTGGTCAGAGCCAGCTATGCGTAGACTGATTCTTACTCCACTATACTAGATATAGCCAGGATCCTTTTCTACTACCTGCAAGGAAACATATGAGGAGAAAATGAGCTACTTGAGCTCAGTGAGGAAAATACTACTTGTAAAATCTAAAGATTTTAGGTTATTATTCTTCTAATTATTTTTCAAAACCTTTGGTTAATAAAAGAAAGTCCCCAAAGTTGGATCTAGTTAAAATTTTGTTGGAATAAACATTCTCTAATTTATTTTTAATTAAATAGTTAATTAGAGAAGTCTCTTGGAATTTATTGGATTTTATGTGGAAAGAAGGATTAATTTGGTTAATGTCCTAATTAGGGTTAATTGGGGGTGTTAGGGACCTTATTGTAATTTCAGGGAAAACCTGGGACTTAACTGAAATTATGACTCTCTCTGGTGAGGACCTACATTAAAAGGGTTTAAAAGGAAAGGACTTATGTGCAAATATTAACAAAAAGAGGGGCATGATTCGATTGATATTATATATATATATATATATATATATATATATATATATATATACTTAAAGTTTTGTTTTAACTATATATATCCGTTAATATTTATCTATAAATTTTTTATAATTTATATATATATATATATATATATATATATATATATAAAATTATAAAAAATTTATAGATAAATACTAATGGATATATAGTTAAAATAATTTTATTTTAAAAAAAAAAATATATATATATATATATATATATATATATATATATTGTTACGGATATATTTGGTGAAGACAGGTGTCGTTAAGTTAAAGAACCACTTGTTCCTTTGGCTACACGGCAGTATCACCATCCTTGCACAATTCCGCTCGGAATTATAGCGTAAGGACTCAATCCTGCAAACAAGTCCGTCGGAATTGTAACGACCCTCTCATAAAGGGCGTAGGGTAGAAAGAAAGAGATAGAGAAACATCTAACACCACTACAGTGAGTGGGCCTTATCCACCTGCTACAGTAGGCAGATATTTTCCTACAACCTTCCTACCGCCTTTCCTACTGCCTTAAGAGATATTTACTTAACTCACCGCCTTACTCCACCGCCTTTCCTGAACCGGCTCTAAGGTGCTATAAAAGGAGAGCACTAATAGAAGAAAGGGGATCCGAAAAAAAGCTCATCACACAAAAACCGCCTAACACTAAGATTCTCTCTTCAAGTTTTCTGACTTAAGCATCGGAGCTGAATCCGGGCAGAAAGGCCCAATTCCGATCACCGTCCTCTCCCTTTTACTGTGCTTTCGCTGATGAGTAACTCCAGTAATTCCGAGCGGAGTTTTTATGATGCTCTATATACTCCCTGTTCATAGGCAGAAGTAAGCGTCCACATCAACTATAAATTCTAACCGTTGGTCGAAAGCTGAGACCAGATCACGAGGCAACAGTGACTGAAGCGTGACGTGAACCAGTTTTTGGCATCAACAGTTTGGCGCCGTCTGTGGGGACCCTTACGAAAAGCCACATGACCACTACCAGAAGATCAAAACGAATTCAAGAACAGGGAGCCCCAAATAATCCCGAAGGATCTGGCGAGGTCCGAAGGCATGAAGAAATCCGGTCAGATAGTCCGCCCATCGTACCGCCATCAGATAGTCCTTACGTCCAACCTCAAGAATCTGCCGAATTTTACCTTAACCTACAAAGAACAATTGGAGCGGTTGACTCAGTTGTTTCATGCTTTGACTCATCCTCCACCTCCTCCTACACAAGTTCCAACGCCAAACATACCAACAGCCCCACTGGATAATTCTGAAAGCAGAGGGAGAACGAGAACACGCACTCATAAAGAGAAGACAGAAAGGACCGCCTTTTCCGCTAGTTCAGAACCTCCCTCCGTTCGCCGCAAGCAGCAGGCCACCACAAGAACCGAACGGACAAGGACGGAACGGAATAGTCCATCTGTTCGAATAGTTGATAGAAGGACTCAACGACAAAACCTCTCTCGAGAAAACGGAAAGTCCGAGCGACACGTTCTCAGTATGTGTTCACCCTTTGTCAAAGAAATATTGGGAGAGCAAGTTCCGGATAACTTCGGACCGCCAGTTATGACTGCATATGAAGGCAAAACCGATCCATCCCGACACCTAAAATCTTTTGATTGAAGATGCTCCTCTTTGGAATCACGAGACGCCGCGTATGCCGAAGCTTTTCCCGCCACCTTGGAGGGAAAAGCGCAAGACCGGGTTTGTCGATCTCCCATCTAGTACAATTACTTCTTATTTTGATTTTAGCGGTCGATTCTTAGCCTATTTTGCCAATTACTCAAAGCAAAAGAAAACCCCGTCTACCCTCCTGCGCATTAAGCAGCGAGGGGGAGAAACGCTCCAGGCCTATTTAAGCCGTTACATAGACGAAACAGCTAATGTTACGGACCTCCCGCCACGGATGGCTGTGACTTTTTTGATGGAAGGGTTATTAGACTCCCCCTTCCGATTTTCCCTGACACTAGATCCACCAAAAACCATACCCGCCCTTATGATCCACGCCCAAAAGTATATCAATTCCGAGGAAATCTATATGGGTTGGGAAGAAGAGGCTAGACGTGGACCTGTGGACACCCAGAAGGAAAAAACCCGCCATAGCCGCCAGAAGGCCCCGGATACACGAAAGGAAAAAGGATCGCATTGTGGAAGGCAAAAGCGTAGCGAGAGGCACGGAAACCTCCGCACGACCCCCAACGACATACGCCATGTACCCGAGAACCTTCTAAGGAAGGAAAAATTGTCGATATGATCACCATACCCCATCGAATCAAACCGTAAGCCATATTCTTATGCAAATCAAAGAACAAAACTTCCGACGCGGGCCGGAGCCTGCAAGAAACGCCGAACGGCAAAAGAACAGTAAGAAGTATTGCCAGTTCCATCAATCCAGAGGACATGACACAGAAAAGTGTACCCACTTGATGAACGCAATAGAAGATGTCGTTCGAAAAGGACAATTGGAACAATACATCAACCTTGAGATTCAAGGGGAACCTGAAGTTTCACAACCTGAAGAAGAAAAAGGAGAAATGGTGGGATTTATCAGTGGTGGTCCTGGCTGCGGTGGTGAAAGTTCCGCCTCTCGGAAAAGTTACGCCCGAATGGTGGGAACCACGCAGGAAATAGAAACGCCACGAAGACGATCCCGACCTACGGCCCCAATCATCTTTTATGACAATGACGTCAGCGGAGTTCGCCACCCACATGATGACGCGTTGGTTGTCGCTATCAAAGTGTCTAGTTTCCAGATGAAAAGAGTTCTGATAGACAGTGGAAGTTCAGTCGATATTCTCTTTTGGAGTGCTTTCGAGAGAATGAGGTATGACGCAGATGACTTGCTTCCGGTAAAATCATCCTTAGTAGGGTTCTCCGGAGGGGTAGTACAGCCAGAAGGAATGATCTCCTTGCCAATTACGATAGGGAACTCACCAAGGTCATCAACAGTGACAGCAAACTTCTTGGTTGTGCGTTGTGCTTCAAGTTACAACGTAATCCTTGGCAGACCAACCCTCAACGCCTTGAAAGCCGTAATCTCCACTTATCACCTTCTCCTCAAATTCCCAACTGAGAGTGGCAGTGGAGAGATAAGAGGAGATCAACCCCTGGCACGGCAATGCTATGTCTCAACCCTCAAAGGGAAAACTCTCAACAGCAGCAAGACAAAAGTTTCAGAAGCTATGTTAGTCAACAGAATGGCCGAACGGGAAAACGAGGAGCTTCGACCTACACCTGTCGAAGAATTGCTAACAGTCCCCCTAGACATAACCGCAGGTAATCGCACGGTACGGATTGGGGCAGATTTGACAGTAGAACAGCAGGAAGATCTCATGGGAGTATTGAGAGCAAATTCCGATCTCTTCGCTTGGTCTTCAGAGGATATGCCGGGTGTGAAGCGTGATATCATCGAGCATCGTCTCAACATCGATCAAGCGTTTAAACCCACAAAGCAGAAAAGGAGAAATTCTGCACCAGAAAGGCAGAAGGCCGCGGAGGAAGAAGTATCTAACCTCCTAAAAGCTAAGTTTATCCGAGAGGTATACTACCCAGATTGGTTAGCCAATGTGGTCCTGGTGAAAAAGCCGTCCGGAAAATGGAGGATGTGTGTTGACTTCACAGACTTAAACAAAGCCTGCCCGAAAGATTCGTTTCCCTTACCGTCAATTGATAGTTTGGTTGATTCAACAACGGGGCATGAGATGTTGAGCTTCCTGGATGCCTTCTCAGGTTACAACCAAATCCAAATGGCCAAAGGCGACGAAGAAAAAATGTCTTTCATTATGAGCACAGGAACGTACTGCTATAAGGTGATGCCGTTCGGCCTAAAAAATGCCGGAGCCACCTTCCAAAGGCTCATAACTACAGTCTTCAGAGAGCAAATTGGCAGGAATGTCGAAGCCTATGTGGACTTTATCTTAGTAAAGAGCCGAAAGGCCAGTGAACATCTGTCAGACTTACAAGAGGCTTTTCAGTCTCTTCGAATTTATACTATGCGGTTAAACCCGAACAAATGTTCTTTCGGCGTTCGATCAGAAAAATTCCTGGGATTTATTTTGACACAAAGAGGGATAGAAGCAAATCCAGACAAAATCAGAGCCATTCTTGACATGGGATCGCCCAAAAGTCTTCAAGAAATTCAGCGGCTTAACGGACGTCGGCCAAGGCTTGGCAGATTCATCTCCAAAGCCGGAGAGAAAAATCTCCCACTCTTCCAAGCCCTAAGAAAAGCACCCAAAATGGAGTGGACAGAAGAATGCGAAAAAGCCTTTCAGGGGCTTAAGGACTATCTCCGGTCGCCTCAATTACTAGCTAAGCCACAGGTGGGAGAAGAACTCTACGTTTATTTGGCGGTCGCCCCACACGCGGTCAGCGCCGTTCTTCTGAGAGAAGATAACGGAGTTCAAAAACCTGTCTACTACACAAGTAAAATCCTTAACGATGCAGAATCGAGATATCTACCACTTGAAAAGTTGGCCTTTGCTCTTATCACGCCCCGCGGAGGTTGAGGTCATACTTTCAAGCCCACAAGATCATAGTATTGACCGATCAGCCCTAAAGCGCATTCTCCATAAACACGAAAACTCCGGACGCCTAGCCAAGTGGGTGATAGAATTGGTGAAGTTCGATCTCACCTACAAACCCCGAACAACAATAAAGGCTCAAATCTTGTGATTTCGTCGCGGAATTAACTTTCCCAAAGAAACAAGGATGAACCCCGCCATGAGTCCGTAAGAAAGCTCTAACATCCCGTGGACCTTATATGTTGTGGATCGAAGCGGAAGAAAAGGCAAGGCGAGGTTCGTCCTCTACTTTCCTTCCAAATGGAAAATCGCGGCAAGATCTTGAAGTTCCAATTCCGAGCAACCAACAATGAGGCCGAATATGAAGCCCTCATCTAGGATTACATCCGCCCGGGGCTCGAATTCAAAGACTGCGACGTATATTACGACTCACAGCTAATAGTAAGCCATACCTTGGGCAGCTTTGAAGCGAAGGAAGAAAACATGGTCAAGTACCAAGCAGTGGTAAAGAAAATAGTTCCACACTTCGCCCGCTTCCAAATCGAAAAAGTCTGTCGAACACAAAACGAAGAGGCGGACGCTCTGTCCAAAAAGGCCACAGCACCGAACGAAGACACAGAGCATCCCTTTAACCTACAATACCTTCCCACAAAAAACCATCGACGGATTAGAGGAAGAAGTACAAAGTGCAGCCGAAGAGCCAAGCTGGATAGACTCCATCAGAAATTATCTACAAGGTGGACCTGCACCACCCAACAAAGCAGAGGCCAGACGGATTTCTTACAAATCCGCTCAGTACACCATCATCAATGAGAACCTATACAGAAGATCTTATACGCAACCCTTCTTGCGATGCTTGCGTCCAACCGAAGCTAGTTATGTTCTTCAAGAAATTCACGAAGGCATTGGAGGAGGTCACATAGGGGGCAAAGCCTTAAGTTACAAAGTCCTACGACAAGGTTATTACTGGCCAACACTAACTCAAGACGCAATAGCATTCGCCCGGAAATGCGACGCCTGCCAGCGGCATTCCAAGATCCAGAGGCGACCACCGGCACAGCTTACACCCATCATTAGCCCTCGTCCATTCGCCATCTGGGGAGTCGATCTCCTAGGGCCGTTCCCCGCCGCTTAGGCAAATGAAGTTTCTAATAGTCGCCATTGATTACTTCACCAAGTGGGTGGAAGTTGAACGCTTGGCCAAAAGCACGGAGAAAGCACATCGAGGATTCTTATGGCGGCGATTATCTCTGTCGATTGGCATTCCAAATCGCCTTCATTTACGATAATGGGCGGACGGTTTGATAACAAAACCTTCAAAAGCTTTTGCTCGAGCTCGGAATTGAATCCAGATTAACGTCATGACACATCCCCAAGCCAACGGCCAAGTAGAAGTGACAAACCGCACTCGCTTCAAACACCGAAAACACGGGTATTGAAACGGTACTAAGCGGGTAGAAGAAATTCGAGCGCCCTTTGGGCCTCTGAGACAACAACAAGAACCCCACCGGAGAGACCCCATTCTCCCTCACTTATGGGGCGGAGGTCATCCCTGCAGAAATAGGGATGCCTACCTTGCGGATACAGCAAACGTTCTCCTCAGAAGAGAATGAAGAAAAACTCCGAGCGGAACTTGACTTACTTGAAGAACGGAGAGAAGCTATGGAAACAAGAGCAGCCATCTATCGCGAGGAAGGTAAAAGGTTCTATGACACAAGGGTAAAAGAGTCTTCTTCCAAATCGGCGATCTAGTCCTACGGGAAAATGAGTTTCGTGGAAATAAAAGCCGAACGGGGAAGCTAACTCCTAACTGGGAAGGCCCTTACGTCATACAAAGAATCGTCCGAGCGAGCACCTATTATCTAGTAAATATGGATGGAAAGACACTCAAGCGTCCATTCCATCTTTGAGCATCTCTGACGCTACTATCAAGAAATTACATTTATTCCTTAAAATTCACGGAATAAAGCAAGTCTTTTCTTTTTCTATTAAGATGCGGCGAAATTCCCATCCTACTAAGATGCGGTGAAATTCCCATCCTACTAAGATACGGTGAAATTCCCATCCTACAAAAATGCGGTGAAATTCCCATTCTTGGAAGAAGAGTCGGAATTATCCTGGGGGATAGAACGACAACTCTTATCCAAAAAGCAAGGGGCAAAAATCCCGATCGAAATATGAGGCAACAATCTCATTTATGAAGACGAGTATCTCATTCAACAACTTAAAGTCCCGCGATTGGACTAAGGACTCGTTACGAAGCATCTTACAAAGTCAAAGAAAGAGGGAAGAAAGAAGTTTACCAAAGACTTCGGCAATTACCTCTCAAATGAATTTCTTATATGGTTAAAGATAACCATCTCTCGGAAATAAAATTTCATCAAAATAAAGGTTTGCGTTTCATTCATATAGAAATTACATTCCAAATGATTGAAAATTTACAAGAACATTCATAAAAGAAAAACATCCTAAGAGCTAGGGCCCTCAGGGCGACTGCCTGCTTCTGAAGGAGCTTGGGTAGAAGGTTCCGAAGGAGCAGCTGAAGGAGCTTGGGTAGAAGGTTCCGAAGGAGCAGGGACAGCCGAAGGAACAGAGACAGGAGCCTCCGGGGTCTTGATAACTTGTTGCTCTTTGAGCTCCGTAAATTTCTTCAAGACTCCAGCCAGCCCCATAGACAAAACCTCCTTAGGAGGAATATGATGGCCCACTTGTTGCACCACAGAATATATACGAGTGGCCCCATCTTTAACTTTCGCCCTAAGCCGGGCAACCTCCTTCTCTAAGTTATCCGCTCGTTCTAATAAATCCCTAATTTCTTGCGAGTCGGACTTAGGAGCTTTCAAACGGGAAGCCAAATCTGCCCTAAGTGTATCACGCTCCCCCTTTATTTCCGCCAACTCAGCTTGAACGGCGGTAAGCTCAGCAGCCTTCAGCTTTAGATCCCATCGAACAGCGGCTCGCTCCTCTTGAGTAGATTGGAGTTCCTTCTTCAAACTGCTGGATTCATCCTGTAGCCCTTTGATATCCTCCTCCGCAGTCAGAAGAGAACCTTTGGAAATAGATAGCTGAGCCGCTAGATCGTTCTTCTCTTTCTCTAGGGCAGATAGTTGTTGCAGCCGCTCGGCTTTGTCTCGCTCAAGGGCCTGGATAGCGTCATGCTGTTTCTTCTCCTTCTCTTCCAAGGCCGCCACCCTAGAGCTCAACTGAGCGATATCTGCCCTATTCATTTCCATCTTAGCCAAATCCTCTTGGCAAAGAGTGCCAACCCGATCCGCCCATTGTGCGGTCTATGAAATAACAAAACGCTCATAAAAATGTACCAAACTTAGAAACAAAGGGAAATATGAGAACAACCCTTACCAGCATGGCCGAACGGAATAATTGGTAAGTGGCCTCTTCCCTGCCAGCCCTTCGAAGTTTTGTAGAGAGCTGCTCGGGCCGCATGGCCATTAAAACATCCTTTACGGATGCGGCATCACGAAAAGGAGTATCCTCAGAAGGTAACTCCTTCTGCCTAGTAACAGATCCCTTTAAAACGGAATCCGCCACTCGTAATTTATCCACGAAGGCCGCTTCTCCTAGCTCCGCCTGCAAAATAAAACCTAAGTTAAAGGTTATAAGTGAAACATACTTATAGAAAATAGAAATTCTCACCTCTGCGAGAAGGATGTCCTCCGGTCGGCTGGAAGAAGGGCCCTCGGAAATTGGGGACAGCATCGGGCGGATCTCTTCCGCACAAACCTCTTCCTGAGGCGCCCCCACTAGTTCTTCTACAATTCCGGGACCTGATACGTCCTCGGAATTCTTTCTCTTGGTCCTCCTCTCCCGTGAGGACCCTGCACCGGGGTCATTCTTAACCCCCTCTTTGGAAGAGCCCGTCTCTTTTCTCTTCCTCTTCTTTCTTTCCTCCTTGGAGGTATCAGCCCCTTGGCCAAGTACCACCTCTTTCTTCTTCCGCCCGCGGGGCAAGGACGGGTGAACTTCGCCCTCGAAAGAGGCCAAAAGACCCTTAACATAGCTCAGGTCCTCGTCCTCCATCGGATTTCCTACAAAACAAATATCAAAAAAAAATTAGATACTGTGGTTAAAAAAATCAGACTAGTAAAGTAAACGAATAATTCCTACCGGCGGACACTATCAAACGACATTTAACAAGATTTTCCTTTGTCAAAAACTCATCCATGTACACTTTGGATAACCCTGTCATTGACTTAAGAAGACCCATCTCCTCACCCGTCATTTCCTCACAAGCGATGTCCGTTCGGGGAACCTCCCACTTTGTTCGGACATCCCACTCGGACTTACTTTTGACAAAGAAAAATTTACTCTTCCATCGCTTAATGGAAGAAGGAACCTTCCCTAAAAATTTCCTCCTGTGGCGAAATGAGAAGTAATACCAATCGGCGTTAGACTCTAGACATAAACTAAAAAGCATCACGGAACCAGCGGACGGTCGGATTTATTCCGTAATGCTTGAAAACAATAACAAAGCCGTTCAAGTAGTCTCCAAGAATTGGGCCAACTTTGAAGGACACAGATGATACTCCTCTAGTATGCGCCTTAGCAAAATCGAGAAAAGGAGTCTAAGGCCACCTAACAAATAAGATCTTGATAGATGGCTATCTCCCCTTCCACGGGAGAACTTGCCCTCTCCTGAACAAGGAACCCTAACCTCAAGCGGTGAGAGATTTATCTCATATTTAGTTACCGGGCTATCTACCTCCATTTGTCCAAGAAGACTTATGAATGTATCGGACCCTACCCGTTGCCCTAGAGGCGGGATGAACCCGAACCACAGGCTGAACGCCTCCAAGTTCACCCGGGATCTGAATTACAAATGTAAAACCGTAGGGTTGGACGAAAAGGGAATCAAGGGTTCATGAGAAGAACTAGAGGAAGAAGAAGTAGCGCTAGCCATTACCTTAGTGAAAGAAAAAGATAAGAGAAAAAGCACTAAACCAGAGCTCGCCGGAGAAGAAGAAATCTGGAGAAGAGGACTCGATTTTCGACACAATCTTTTGCTGCCTGTACGGTTCCCCTTTATATATAAAGGCAATGAACCCGTGGCCGTTAGATCTTAGGGTTATGTTCCGATCTGAACCCTTGAACCAAAGGCCCCCAAATCTAAACCGTTCACACAACCATCATACACCTCCTCGAAATAATTCAAAATTTTGTACACGTCAGCAATACCAAGCGCCGCCTGGCACACATGGAAAATCACGCCCCATCATAACGTTGACAAAACGCACACGCCGCACATATCGCGCCACTATCCCCCTTTCAATGCTAAATAGTAGAGGAGACACGTGTCGTTTTAGGGGACAAGAAGCGTTACATGGAAGGTAGAGCCGGTACGCATGGAAGGCAGAGCCTGTACCGCACAAAGACAAAGCGCACACTCCAACATAGGATCATCAACGAAAGCCAAAGGACTTAAAAACAAAACGACAAAACGTCATTTATTCAAGTTACACATGACGGACGTAAATAAAGCGATATAACAGACCCTAAAACATATTTCCGAACGGATTATCCTAACTATATATTTCCGAACGGATTATCCTAACTAAACGTCTGCGGACCCGTCCGAAGCAACGCTTGGATAAGACTCGGAGGAGATACACGGGCTTCCGCAGCCGTCGCTATCCTCGTTGCCACTAGGGGAGCTTGGTTAAGACGCTGGACGGAGGTGGGGACCCACCTCTCTGGCAGAGTCGTCTCGAACATCTCAACCTCGGCGTATACCCCCTGCGTAAGTAAAAACTAAAAGGTCTCCGCCTCCACATCATGGTCAACATGAAAAGCTTCCCACCGCTGCCTAGGCTCATTTCGCCTACCCCTCTATCAATCAGCAAAATAGATGGCCAAACACAGCCGTTTGGACTTACCAAGTGGATTACCCCAGTCCTCAGTTCCGACAGGTGCTCATGAAAAGAACTGGGAATTCGTAAACGACGAGAGCATTGAGAAAAAGTGAAAAACTTGTAAAAAGACAAGCGCTGAGCCATGATACAAAAATAGAAGGGTGCAAAAGTTTTCTGGTCAAAACACCCTATCCATACAAAGCCCTTAAATAGAAGAGCCCATTGACACTATAGGCGAGAATTCCGGAATCAAAATCTATCTCGATAACAGCGAGAAGATAACACAGTAAACGTCGGTCGCCTATTAAAACATGTGTTCCTTAGGTACAAGCGACCGTACACAGAACCTACGCCTACATAGACATGCCAACTAAGAATAATACTTGTTCTCGAACCAAGCGAAACGTGCGTTTAGCTCACCCCTCACTTAGATTTTTCGAACAAGTACACTAGGGGAGGGACTAGTGTTACGGATATATTTGGTGAAGACAGGTGTCGTTAAGTTAAAGAACCACTTGTTCCTTTGGCTACACGGCAGTATCACCATCCTTGCACAATTCCGCTCGGAATTATAGCGTAAGGACTCAATCCTGCAAACAAGTCCGTCGAAATTGTAACGACCCTCTCATAAAGGGCGTAGGGTAGAAAGAAAGAGATAGAGAAACATCTAACGCCTCTACAGTGAGTGGGCCTTATCCACCTGCTACAGTAGGCAGATATTTTCCTACCACCTTCCTACCGCCTTTCCTACCGCCTTAAGAGATATTTACTTAACTCACCGCCTTACTCCACCGCCTTTCCTGAACCGCCTCTAAGGTGCTATAAAAGGAGAGCACTAATAGAAGAAAGGGGATCCGAAAAAAAGCTCATCACACAAAAACCTCCTAACACTAAGATTCTCTCTTCAAGTTTTCTGACTTAAGCACGAGTTAATCCCGCGAGAAGGCCCAATTCCGATCACCGTCCTCTCCCTTTTTTACAGGCTCGATGATGAGTAACTCCAGTAATTCCGAGCGGAGTTTTTATGATGCTCTATATACTCCCTGTTTATAGGCAGAAGTAAGCGTCCACATCAACTATAAATTCTAACCGTTGGTCGAAAGCTGAGACCAGATCACGAGGCAAATGGATCAAGCGTGGCGTGGACCGCTTTTGGCATCAACATATATATATATATATATATATATATATATATATATATATATATGACACAATGATATGGTACGGATGTCGCCCCATTGTTATATATATATATATATATATATATATATATATATATATATATATATATATATATATATATATATATGGACGTGTTACAGTCAAGCCAACTGTAACACTCTGTATTCCCACTCACCTCCTATTTGGCCCCCTGGAGCATGTTTGAAGGATTTCCAACCGTACGGATAGGAAGATCATCGAAAAATAAGCTAGCATGTCCATTTTCATACAATTTGGTAACTGTTTGGTCCTCCCACTTAACGGTTCTTATTTTATAGAAATCTGAACGATCCAGAATTTCAACCGTTAAGTGGGAGGACCAAACGGTAACCAAATTATATGAAAATGTACATGCTAGCTTATTTTTCGATGATCTTCCCGTCCATATGGTTGGAAATCCTTCAAACATGCTCTACGGGGTCAAATGGGAGGCGACCAGGAATGCATAGTGCTTCCGGCCGACCGCATCTTTTCAGCGCGCTATATATATATATATATATTAAATTTTATTTGATAGATGTGAGGGATATATGTTAATGATTCAAATTAGATGATATTTTGAAATTTAACACTCATATGATAACTTCATGCATGAGATATTATATTCAGGATACAGATAAAGTATGTTTGATAAGCACCATAGACATTACATTTTACATAAATATTTATGATAAAGATCTGATTTCGTAGAGGTGTAATATAATATCTATATAAAAATATATATACATATGTATACTGTAAGAGATAAGGAGTTATCTAATGTGCATGGCAGTTGGTTGGCTTGTATTTGAGTCAAAACCAATGAAGATAGGATAAGGATATATATGGCTTCCATTAATGAGAGGTTGGAGTTTTCATTTAAAAACGTGGGAGAGAAGGCCATGTACGTGATGTTAATGTTTGAAGCGGACCGCGGAGATCAAGAGATGGTTTTAATGTAATCGATCCTACGACTATGGCCTCGCCATGTGGGGATGAGTTTGAGGAAAATGCATGACTGCTTGTGCCTCACAATCACAGCTATCGGATCTGGGTGTGGACCATCACTAGGCATATACGAGGATCACCTTCTCTTCTTCGCGATCGCAGCGTCATCACCGCATCGCCAGCCAGATTTCTAAAGATAGCTCGCTAGCTATGAGCAAGGGTTTAACAGAAAGATAAACCCTATATGTTAGCTTGAATCTGAGCCTTATCCTCGCACGGGTTCTATAAAGGCATAGCCGAGCGTAGAAACCCTAATGGCCATCATCTCGGAAGCCGCCGCCGCACCGTTGAGGAATAAAGAGACAGAGGGAAGGAAGACGATGCTGGTGATCAGAACCGACGTACAAAGCATTGTGAACCACCAATAAGCACGCGTAATCCTCTGTGATCAATACATGGGCATGCCCGGTTGGTTTAAGTCATTTTTGGAGAACAAGATAGCAAGATTTATAACATGTTAGCTGTTGATGGTGGATGGAGAATACTCTCTGTAGGTATTGGTTTAGCTTTGCTTGGAGGTTTACCATGTGTTACGGATATATTTGGTAAGGCGCGTGTCATCGACCTAAATGGCCACCTGTCATACACAGGACTGTGTCCCTTTGGCCGCACGGCAATACCACAAAATATCCTAATATAATTCCGTTCGGCAAACAAAAATGAGGGTTCAATCCTACAAACAAGTCGGTCGGAAGTATAGCAACCTATCCACAAGGCGTGAGGGTCTCATAAGGTGCTTATAGCCACCTAGGGAGGAAAATATCTAACGTCTCTACAGTAAGTAGATCTTATCCACTTGCCTCTACAGTAGCCAGATATTTTCTTCTTACCTACGTAGCACCTACGCAGTAGGCAGATATTTTCTTACCGCCTTAGAAGATATTTACTCACCGCCTTACTTACCGCCTTACTTACCGGCCTTCCTAAACCGTCTTTAAGTTGTTATAAAAGAAGAGCAATGATAGAAAGAAAGGAGGAAGAAAAATCATTTCACACTCCTGTCTAAGACTTCCTTCTCACAAGCTTTCTGACTTAAGCATCGGAGTTAAATCCGGGCAGAAAGGCCCAATTCTGATTCCTCCCTTCTCCTTTTTACAGATTCATCCCAAAACAAAGAGCTGATAATTCCGATCAAGAGCTGATAATTCCGATCGAAATTCCAAAGCGTTCCCTGCGTTCCTTGTTCAGAAGTTGAAGTAAGCGTCCATACCAACTATAAATTTCAACAGTTTGTCCAAGGCTGAGACTAGATCACGAGGCAACAGTAGCCAAAGCGTGTGGGGGACCAGTTTTTGGCATCAACACCATGTTAGTAATGGAAAAGCACAGGTTATTATTTTGCAGAAGCTTGTTCCATTATTAGTGAAGTTGATTTTAGAATAAAAAACATAGTGCCATGGTGGTTTGAGTTTATTATCAATTAATGCTACTTTATCTTAGAAGTAATGGCTAGTTTAAAGGCCATGTGGTTGTGAAGTTTTGGGTAAAGCTCTCTCTCTCTCTGCAGTGCTGAAGAAGACTGAGCCATATTCTTTGAGAGAAGAAGAAGATAAGATAAGCCTAGAGTGAGAGAGAGAGAGAGAGAGAGAGAGAGAGAGAGAGAGAGATCTGTGACAACTATGGATTAGTTTGGTGTTAGTGTTCATGTGATTGCATGCATGAACTCAGAAGGACTTTGCTTGAGGATAGTTGCTTGTATTGGAGGATAGCAGTTAGATGAGTTGTTGATCTCTGTAGAGGTTAAGTAGATAGTCATTAATCTTTAAATTTTGTTTGGAATGCTCAGGTTTATGGTGCTTGGACTTCAAAAAGGTTTCATGAATATAGAGGAAGGTATGAACATGCTTTTATTTCCCAGGTTATTGAAAGCTCAAGAGAAGTAGATTAAGTTGATAGGGAAATCTTAAAACTAAAACATTTTATTTTTGATTTTAATGTCAAAAGTGTGGGGCAATGATGATATATAAGATATATCACCACACTAATGAAAGTGGGTGTCAAGCCCCGACCCTGTTTTCAGGCCTCGAGCACGTGCACAGACCGGCCGTACCCAAGTGGAGACGAGCCCCACTCGGATATAAGGCCTAAGTAAATCAAAAGCATGGAATAAAATAAATCTACTAACTTCAATAATAACCAAACTAAGAGTTCTTACAGCGGAATTAATAATAATAAAATTAGGGTTCAAGATACCCTACAATGGTCTATACAAAACAAGGCCCTATAGGGCCCTACAAACACATACCATCTCACTCATCAAGTAAAAACCTGAGGTCCTCGAACCTCGTCAAGCTATCTCAATCCCTTGCCCAGCTCCTAAATCTGAATCGGCTATCCTCAAAACCTGAAAGAGAGAAAAGCAAGTGGAGTAAGCTTTCAAAAGGAAAGCTCAGTAAGTACCCTGCAGAGAACACAAAGAATCCAGTCCAGATAATAATAGATAGTTAAGAATGAAATATCAAGGAAACAATCAACACAACAAACCAATCATATGGGGCTCCTAAACTCAACCAATCACACCTCCTTGGTCAGCACATGTGCTGCGTGCCTCCATGGTTAAGTGCCGGACGACAGGTGGCTATGCTCAGCGAGCCCGCTCACTCCACTGATGCATACCAACCCAACCTAAACACAAGTACCACGAGTCTCACAGTAATGTCCCTATCCATGGTTGCATGCTCAGTAAGCATCCAACAATAAACATATACAAACAACCAATCAACAGATATGGAAGCAACAAACCAAGTATATGAAGGAAATCATCAATAGAGATCTAAGGCATCATAACAACATGCACAAGCATGAAACCAATAAAGAACATACCAAACCAGGTAATAGCAAGGTCAAAGAAACCCATCACTAAGTAGGAGCTAGGCAAAGGCACTTACGTCAAACAAAGATCTCCTCGATCAATCTATATCCCTTACCTTGTCATGGCCCAGTGCTCTACGTCGTTATCTAGTAACGATAACTACAACTTAGTATCATCACAAAAAATGGTCTATTAATATTAATAATATTATTAATGCAGAATTTCTGAATCTATTGTGCAGTCCCAAAGAACAGCTCATAACCTTTTTTCTAGGAATCTGTTTGAGTTGATCTAAGGCTCATTGGAAAGATCTGTTTCTCATCTTTCTAATGATATATTATATGTCTCCATCGGATAATCACAGACTGCCCAACTGTCCCTCGAAGTGGTCAGCCAGACTGTAGCCCCTTAATAAATCCAACTTTACTAACTTGATTATCTTAATCAACTCAAACCATCGGTTTTCACTAACCAGTTAACACTTTGGGTTCTACTTAACCAATTCCAAATCACTTAACCCCTCAACCAAACTTGACCACTTATCATTGTTTGACTAAACCGGTTTGCTTTAAAATAGACTCAACTCATGACCGAACCAATTTGATTTTAAAAACAACTTAACCCAACCCGTTTCCCTTTATAATGGATTCAACCCAAACCTTTTATTTTTAAAACAACCTCTCAATTTGTCCTAACCCAAGTTATTTGATTGAACTCAACGCAATTCTTTGGAGTTGATCCAACCAAACTAAATTCTCTCTAATTGATTAACCTAATTCATCTTATTATTCCTAGACTTAATTGATTCTTTTCATGGAATAATAGACCAATCCTTGATACTCTTTGTAATCCCTTACGCTTTTGTTAATTACCTCACTTAATCATTGAAGTTGATTAAGTAACAAAGATTCAGAGTTTTATTAGCCTATATGTTCATGTAGGCGTACCCGTGTCTAATCCTGACCTATTCCCTTTTTTCTCACACTATTGTTTCCTTCCTATCCATGAAGAATAAATCATACCTACATTTTCTATTAACAGACACTATTAAAAGTCAAACCACTAGCATGCCTTTATAAACCCAAAAGAAAGCTCCTGAACCATTCTTAATCTATCTATTTATCTCATCCCGTACTTGACTACCTGTTTTGCATGTCATCACCATCATTATCATTCAAGGGTGTGTAACCCTTCTCCAAACAAAGTAACAGAAAATTCATGACCCACATCTAAATTCTAACCAATTTCATAGCCATGACACGAACTATATAACCATATATAACTTCAAAAATTTAGCACAGAGAATAACATCTATAGAGTCTGATCCTTTGTAGCTTTACTTCCCATTTGTAAACACTAAACCCAATTACAATCGCCACCAGTAGAGTCACAGGTCCTCCTTTCTAACCTTCAAATTCCTAAACAATAGAACTCCACCTTATGAAGCCAACACACCCTCTGAACTATGCTTGCACCCACACGAACCTCCATTTCTGAATCTAATCCACCCTGCTCTCCCACAACTCATCCCAGCCACCATGCAACCTCTGAGAACCAACCAAGACCCAAACCTTTGTGAACCCCTAACCTGATCGCAAAGAATGCTTGCACGCGCTAAACCATTATTTCACTCACCCCTACAATGCATGCACACAAGATTGAAATTAAAACATTAGGAGCAGGGCTTACCTTTCCAGCAAAGTCGCGTCCACTCGGCATAGGCCAACCCCATCGCCACTCCCCCTCTATCTCTCGCTCTCATGAAGAAGAAGAAGAAGAAGAAGAAGGTTCGCCGCCTCTCGTGAGGAACTTCTATCGGGGTTTCAGGGCGTTCTCCTCCTTTATACGCTGCTATGGAGCAATCGGGGGGAGAATCCAATCTAGTTGATAGGGGAATTTTTGCAGGATCCGATCGACTATGTTTGGTGGTAGCGAGATTGGCGGGGAATCGGACAACGTGATGGCGCGTTTGCTGGCGGAAGGCACACCTCGAGATCGACACATTCAGCTCTGATGGGCAACCCTCCTTCAATCCACGCTGCCCGTTTTGAATGAAGGCGGTCACATGAATGGTTCTTATGCAATCTTAGTAAAGAGCCCTTGCTCTTTTAATATTTTCATTCCAACCCTCCAAATTCCTAATGTTTTAAATGAAAGTCCCTGTCCTGTGACATGGTAAAATTTTGGTTCGGTCCTCATCATATTTTAAAATTACCAATAAGTCCTTTATTCTATTGCTTTTGTGAGAGGGGATTCTTACACTTGAGTCCACCAATTATTGAAATTACCAATGGGTCCTAGGAGACCCCCTTTAACTCTAATTATGGTTTTAATCAATTTTAATTCCTCTTTTCCAATAAAAATCCAAATTTGGGGAAATTTATTTAATTAATAAAATAATTAAAGAGCAATTTAACAACATTTATTTATCAAAAAATTGCTTAAAGAGAAATTAGGAAATTTTATTCCAACTAAAGTTCAAACATACCAGACATTAGGGACCTTTATTCATTAACCAACTCATCAAAGAGAATAGCTCGAATAAAAATAATTTATTTCCCTAAAAATCCTAGGATTTTACAGTGGGAGTTGAAACTGTATAACGAACTTAAAGGATCAGGTTTAAAAGATTTAGTTGGGTATAATACTGGAAATTTTTTAGGACTAGGGTCAGCCACGTAACCTTGTAAGTGGATTAAAGTGTTGTGTTTGTTTTTAAAACATGGTTAGGTTTTGTTAGCCAAGTTAGATTGAGTTGGGTCGAGTCAGAATCATTAATTAGGTTAGGTCTAATCAGCTTATGTTGGGTTGGGTCCAGCTTAGTCTTGAACCAGATTAATAAGGCCCAAAAGAAAAGGATAAAAATTTGTAGAGGTGATATTTGAACCCGAGACCCCACAACCATAACCACTAGGCTAAAATAACATAGTTGGCCAAAGGGTGGGGTTTATTGAGTTAAAGGGTTAATGGGGCCTCGGCCCAGTAAGGATGATAATAAGATAATGAGCTATTTGATAGTAAGACACTATTGTTATATTTACTAGATATTGACGTGGAGCGGTGGGCTTCTTTAGCAGTGAGGAAGTTAGATCGAGTGGATTATTAGTAGATGTAAATACTCTTGCCTAGTGTTTTATTTATTGGCTGGTTGCTTTCTTGATTTCATGTTTGTAAGTACACTTGCCTACTTCCCCTATTTATTAGACAATTGCTACTTTGCTTCTTGTTTCCATGCTTATTCATGTATTTGATTTGTTGTGAGTTCTTTTGTCTTGTTTCCCTCATCCAATGGTTAATTGCTTCTTTGATACATACCTGTACATGTATTAATTTGCACTCCTTTGTTTAAGCATCGTTTGACTTCGATGTTACTATGCTATTACTGGGTTTTGCATACATGTAATTGTTATCCTTCTTTGTTGAATCTCCATGTGTATGCATGTTGTTGTGTTGACATTCATTGGATATGCTTGTGATCGCTAAACATGCCCACCCGTTGAGAGGCACGTGGCGGTGGAAACACGTGGGCTTGTGCTCCATTCGGGTAGGTGTGTGTCGGTTGTTTCTTATTGCTGAATATGTTTTCCCGTTAATCGACACTTGGCCGTGGAAACACGCCAGCCTGTGCTCCATCCAGATAAGTGTGTGTGTCAGCCTTCTTGTATTGTGGATTCTTTCGCTCGGTGCAGTTTTGGTGTGGGCGTCCAGGGAGAGGACACTCTGGACGTCCTGAAGTCCTACCAAGGAGAGGAAACTTTGGATGTCTACCCGTCAGTGGGATGATACTCTTACCATGTACGTACATGTAGGAGCACTACCGGACTCGAGGGTCTGGATGTTATTGAGATTGAAGATCGGTCGAGGTCGATGACTATAGGGGAGATGACTCTATAGTTTTTCTTAGTTGATTGAACTCCTTGCCATGTGTTTGAGCTCCTTGGATAGTGACCCTCGTGTATTTGGACTCAGTCTTGTTCTTATTATGTTTTTTTTTGTGTTGGATCACTGTTTCATGATTGTTTCTCTTGACCTCATTGTATTCCTTACCAGGGTACTTATTGAGCTTTCCATTCGAAAGCTCATTCCACTTTCTTCCCACTTTTGTTTCAGGTCTTGAGGAGTAGGTGACTCAAGATTAGGAGCTATGTGAGGGATCGAGATATCCTAGTAGAGGTTCGAGGACCTCGTGATTTCTTGTGTGTGAGGTTTTCGATTTATAGGACCCTTGTAGGGCCTTGATTATGTAGGGTGAATATACCATTTTAATTTCATTCCACTATAAAACTATGAGATATTATTGATATTATTTGGATTTTTTTTATCTATTTTTTGTATTACCTAGGTCTTGTATCTGAGTGAGGTGTGCCTTTACTTGGGTACGGTCGGTCTATGCACGTGCCCGAGGCCCTAGAGATCTGATCGGGGCGTGACACTATTGGCAGGTGTAACTACACTTGTGAATAATAAATAATAACAATCCCAAATATACATAATTGTACAAGTATACAAAAGCTGAATGATAGAATGTTGTTCAAATAACATTCTAGTCAATGCATTAGCTTCAATCTTAAATAAATGATATAAACATGAGAAGAAATCCTAAATAAATTTATATGCAAGTTTACTTCAGCAATTTAATCATTGATACCGTGAATGACTTCCATAATTTCCCTTGGTGAAAACAATAGACACCAATCCCTCCACGACCGGTCTGAACACGCTATCCGAGAGGTAGAAAATACGGAATCAAGTCATATCGTCAACAATATCAATGTCCCTATACTCATGCCTTAATACTGAGGAACAGAGTGTAATCAGGCAGACTCATCTTGCTTCTGTGCCTTCCGGTCAGACAAATCTCGCTATCGTCGGGCAAATAATATAGACGTGCACTAGGTACTCTACGAGTATGGAATTGGGGTTTTATTTCTTGAAAATAGAAATTTTTAAAAACAGATAGTTTGGCACAAAAATCAAAATTTCTGAAATAACCCGTTCCCTACCTAGTACCGTACTCTCTAGCTCTGTCATAAAGCCACCACTAGTAAAGGCAAGTATTTTAGGACGTTGTAGTCCACTGATACTTCTATCTAGTTCTCTTGCTCTATTTCATTCTCATTTATTTATTTTTCACATATACTTTTCAAATCCCATTTCTAAATCGGAAATCTTTCAATAGGCATAATATATTTGCCAAAAGTCAAGGCATTTCATAAAAGATAATAAAAACCATGCCTTTCAATTCAATTACATCAATGTGAGGAAAACTCGATGAAAATATGAAAGATATACAGTTTTGTTCCCACATGAGTCTAGTAGATCTCTAAGATTGGCTCTGTCCTTCGTCCTTCGGCAACTCATGCCGTACAATTCATCCAAACATTTCTACACATAATATATCATTCATTTATAGAACATGGGAAATTAAAACCTATGTTAATCTCATGCTCATAGCCCCTTGACAATCGATAGATCTTTCAATAACTCATTAAATCCTTCACTAAAACACCTCAAGAACTCGAATCCAAACTATATTAACCCTCAATCAAACATCTCAGACTTACAAAAGATGGACAGTCACAGCTGAGAGGGGAACCGGCGGGGAAGTTCATATATATTTACCACAATAGTTCGTCAGGTTTGCGATAATCGGCTGACGGTAGGGATCTCGCCGAAAAAGGAGAAGTGGAAGTTCTGTTGTCAGTCGTAGGCGGAGAGAAGGAAGAGAAGAACATGGCGGAGGGGTCGCGCCGGTTGGTCGCTTCTCGTGAGGGGGAGTTTGAGTTGAATCTGTCCTCATCGGAACGGCTCTCTCACTGGAGATACACGCAGATGTGGTCACGGCTTGGCCGGGTAGCAACAAGAGGCTCGTCGAAGGGGAACCACAATGAATGTGGCAATCTAAGGCCGTTTGACAGGTTTGTCAATCGCCGCCGGCACCGAGAGAGAATGGCTTGGCCATCGGCTTCACTGAACCGGAAGAGGGGTGATACTTATTTTATTCTTATTTTTTCCGGGAGCGCGGTTAATGCTCGCGAGAGAGAAGAAGAGAAAGAGAAGAGGAAGGGCTTAATTAATTTCCTTTCATCTCCAACCCTAACTTGGATATATAAATATATCTATAAAATATTAATACATTATATTAATCATCCCTCCTTACTATAGCGTCATATGGAAATCAATTGTATCTACCCTATATCCAATAATTGCACCCCTTTAACCCGACTAGATCCATAAAAACCATATGTAAATAATACTTTACTTTATTTTTCCTCCTATCTAGGGCTAGTGTTCTATCTATTAATAAACATCACATGTTTTTATTGCTTTAGTACTATTTGGTTATATGAACTGATTAAAGCCAACTGAGATCCATAATTTTCAGATCTTGGCTTGCTTGACACCCGATCACTATTGTCATTTTCCTAATAATGATTAATTAGTTAAAGCCCAATCATCCAATTAATCCAGTGTTATGGTTTCATGCAATGAAAGTCAAGATGAAAAAAAATGTGGCCCGGTCCAACTACGACTTTCTTCTTTAGTTGTGCATATAAAACTAAATATAAGCCCATTAATCAACTGCCTAAGATGACGACGAATTTTTATTGAAGTTCAAAAATTACACAAAATTTCCGGGGAAAAACCGGGGTGTTACAGCAAGAGCCTTGAATCTCGAGGAGTTAGAAAGGATGACTCTGCTAAGGGAATATAAAGGAATCATTATAGTAAAATAAGCTTACTAGAGACAATGCTCCCGAATCACATGGTTAAGGGAGGAGGATAAGAACTCAAAGGTCTTCCACGCGGGCGCAAATAAAAGAAGGAATATGAACTTTATTCACAAGCTACAAGTAAGGGAGGAGACCATTGAAGGAACAGAAAGAATTGCAACAGAATCGATAGTTCACTTTAAAAACTATTTGGAAATAAAAGAGAGTCCAGATACACTACAAATTGGGATAGGTTATTCTCCCACATGGAACGAATAGGCATGGAATGCTTGGAAAATTCATTCATGGTAGAGGAGGTTTGGATCGACGTTAAAGAATTATGCCTTGACAAAGCCCCAAGCCCAAATGGGCTACCAATGGGAATAGGCCTTCATGAAGGAGGACATTACAAAAGTCTTCAAGGAGTTGTACCAAGGGACCGCCAACCTTGAGAAAATTAAATGGTCGTACATCTTCCTAATCCCTTAAAAGTCTACTCCAACAACCACCTTAGGTTACATATCGATCAACCTATTAAATTTTTCTATGAAGATCATCACCAAATTGCTAGCAAAAAGACTCAAGCCATTCATTGAAAGACTAATGGATATTACCCAAACAACATTCATCAAATGACATTGTATTCACGACAACATTGTAGCAGTAGAAGAGCTGATTATTAGAATGAAGAAAAGCTCTACGAATGGAGCCCTATTAAAGATAGACTTTGAGAAGGGATTCAATATATTGGATTGGGAGTTCTTACTGGATACTCCAAGGAAGGGATTCGGACCAAGGTATATTGGTTGTATTAAAATAATCCTTTCTTCCTCAATGGCCAAGCTTCTCCTTAATGGCAGCTTGACAAGATATGTAAGACACCAATGAAGGCTTAAGGAAGGAGACCTGCTCTCACCGATGTTATTTGTACTAGTAGCACATGTCTTCAACACAATGCTTTAAACTGCCATAGGGGCAAACTTATTTTAAGACATTCAATAAGGTAAATAACAAATCTCCTTGCTTCAATATGCAGATGATTTACTGATACTATGTATAGGAGGCACAAGCCATTTAAAATTCCTCAAAGTGATATTCTACCTGTATGAAGGATTGTTTGGGCTTCGACTAAACAATTACAAGAGCCTCATTATACCTATCAGGGTGACCACACATACGCCCCAAGACCTAGGAAACGTTATGGGGTGTAATTGTAACACCCGCCCCGAAATAAATAAGGATTTTTATTTATTTATTCTCAGAATTTATTAAATGGAAATTTAATATAGTAAGCAATGAAATTTAGGAAAAATTTCATGGTATTAATCGAGCTAGATTAATTAATTGTTAATTAATTCAGGCTAATTATTGATAAAAACGGACAATGATTTAAATCTCAGGATTTTCGGATCTGGGTCGGGGATGGTGGGAGTCCCGTGGTTGATTCGTCACTCACGTGACGGCATAGTGGGAGATAATATTTAATAAAGCTAATTAGATTTAGTTGAAGATATTTTGAAGAATAATATTGTTGTGTAAATGAATAAAATAATATTTTTATTAAAATAAATATTTATTTAAAAGGTTCTTCACTTAAGTTATAAGGATTAGAAGAGAGAGAGAGATCCATCACCTCTCTCCCTCTCGTTTCTCCTCCACCGAACTCGACCCGAACCTCACCGCGCCCTCCTCTCCGTCGACGGCGACCGATCTCCGGAGAGAGCCGGCGGCTCCCCTTGACGCCAAGACGACGGTCCTCGCTCCGGCCGACCTCCGCCTGACGCCCGCTCGGCCACGGCTCACCGCACCGCCGAGCTCCACCGCCTAGCTCCGCCACCGAGTCCTCAAGGCTGCTAGCTCAACCCGCACCGGCCCTGCCGGCAGCCCACACCTCCCCCTTGTCTTCTCCAGCCGCCCCTTCTCCTCCACCCTTTGTTTTGTCTGCCCGACGACCTGCTCCGGCCTGCACGCCGCCGCAGCACCCCAGCCTCACCAGTGAGCTGTCCGGTCAGCCCCTTTTCTACTTCCCTTTCGGTGAGCTCTAATTGGAGGAATACCCTACATGAACATTTGACATGCATGTAAAATTGTTGATTTAATGCTAGAGCTGCATAGGAAGTAAGCATGCAAATCTTTCTGTTAATTGTGATTTATGTTGCCTTGCTTTGCATGTCTCTGATGTGGGTATGAGCTTGAAACTTCAGTGTTATGTTTTAAAATGAGATGACAAATGATTGTGTTATGGTCGGGCTGGTTTTGGATGGGATTGTGTGGTGATTTTGGGTTGTGGTTTTGAATTCAAAGACTGATTCAACTTAAGTACATGCTTAAAGGCATGGAGGTGTTTAAGGTTGTGTAAATGGAGAATTCTATGTGTCTTGCTATGTAGTAGTGATGATTAAAAATATGCACATAAGATGTTTGAGGAAATGCCCAAAAGAGACCGACTCCCATGGATTTTTATTTTTATTCATGGACAATTGAATGGGGAATGTTTGTATAAAACCTAAAGCCCTATAAACAAAGGAGACTCCGCCGAAATTTCATCGGATTTATTTAGTAGCTTTATCACACCATGATTAGTTATTAAATTCTTTAAGAAGAGCATGTTAGAACCTTCTTCTATGCTTGGATGGAGATTTGGGGCTGGTGGTGGTGGTCTTGATCTTTGTACTTCATGCTATTGAGGAAAGTAGAGAGCACCGCTTATAAGTAGTTATGTTTCATCCATGTGCTAACACGAGAAAGCTTCAGCTTGAACAACAAATAAAGGCTTCTGTTTACAGGTGAGCTCTCCTGATTTATATATATGAGATTTAGATCATTACTTGGTGTTCTTGATTCTATTTCATGAGGTAGAAGCCAATTTTAGTATTCTTGTATGATTTAACCTTGAGAGAGAGTCGCTCCAAACCTCTAAAACTTGGGCTCATGAAATACAGAGATAGACGTTAAGATCCCTTGAATTACTCATGAGAATGCATGATTTGTATGATGGAGGGAATTAGAATAATTCGATTATGTGTGGTTGTTGGTGACTATGCACGCCAACTGTTCGATGAATTGCCTCTAAGAACTAGTCATGCAATTAGGAGGCCTTAATGAGCTAATGGGAAGAAGAGAGGGCACGGAATGTAATGCGTGTAGTTCAAGAGAATACCTTTTTTATTGTTATAGTTTTAATCTTTTAAAACTGGTTAGAATCTGCCCCATCTCTGCCCAACTGCACTTGTGAAACAAAGGTGAACACTTGTTGAGTGATTTAGTCGGTGATGGAGTTGGTTGAATGGTTGAACAAACAGTTTGTGCATAATCAGATAGGAAGATGTGTTCTTAGTAAGGAAGCTGCCCATTTAAGTAACGTAGTTACATGTACAAGATGAAGTGTTTATTCAAATGGATAGTTGAAGTAATCATATAAGGATTTGATGCTTGACTTAATACTTGTTGGGCTGACTTGCAATAGAACTGCAGATTTATACTTCAATGAATGAGTGTATTAGCAACGCATATGTTAGAGAATAATGAGGAATAGAGCTTGATTAGAAGCTTAAGTAAAAGTGCAGGAATTACTGTAGCACCTGCAGAACATGGGTTTTGTTTCATTTTTAAGAAACATATAAGAGACGATAATGAGTCAAATTCCGATGGAAATGAAAGTTAATATTGTGAATATAATACACTAGAAGTTTGGGATGAAATGATAAAGATTTCAGGCTTCAAATTGAGGTTTTTGATTTCAAGTTTTTGATAGTTACTGTAGCTACCGACAAAGAGTGAACTATGAACTCCAACGTTTTCAAAAGGACTCAGAATTCAATTCCGATCATCCCGATAGTTCGGGGACATATTTAAACTAATTAAAATGGTGCGGGCAGGTGTCTAGGAGCTCAGATCCATCGGTTATAAATTTAAAAGCCGACATTTCGGTAAACTCACGATTTGGGTAATTAAATGCATGTAATGCATTCAGATATTATGAAGTGTTATGTGATGAACATTTACCATGTTTAGGACGTGGTGAGGTGGTCTAGGACCATACTGGGAAGATCGGGCCCGAGTAGGCCCAAGAGCGAAAAAGGTAGGATGTCGTGCGGTCTTTGTGAGTAGTTCTAACTCATAGTATTCTATTGATTTCTGTTGATGTTGTGCTAGATGGATGTTGGAGTCCATCTTTTCATACATGCTATCTGCATTGACATGTTATGCTTCTTTGCATTTGTTTGAGCTTGTATGTTCTGGTATGATCTGCTTTGAGGGAGTACCCCTTGACATTTTTCTTGTGTTGTTGTGGGATGGCCAGGAGGTGGTACTCCATGGCATATGGCCAGTGGGAGTGATACTCCATGGCATATGGCCGATGGAGTACCCTCTGGCATCCCACTTGCACCTGGGATGGTCGAGGGGGGGTGGTACTCCATAGCAGTCTGTCGATATTCTATTCTTTGCATTAAATATTCTCTCCTTCTACCCTCCTTTGATTTTGTACTCTTATTTCCTCGAGAGGTTCCCAATACATATTCGAGATGGGTTTCCTCATATGTATCGGTTTTATATCTCGAGGAGATTGTTGCTTTCATGTTTTTTTTCAAATGATTATTTAAGTAGAGTTTACTCCTTAGATACGTATTGGCTTCCGATCTCGATGAGATCTCTGATCATTGTATATTCAAGATGTTGCTACCTTGGATATATATGTATACCTGTTGTTAGGTATTAGTACTATCAATCTCTTACTTTCAGGCATGATACATCGGACGGAGACCCTGGCCGAGGGTGTATAATATCTGGCCACCAGGCCCTGGCGGAGGGCGTATAATATCTGGCCACGAGCACTTGATGCTCCATCGGACGGAGACCCCGGCAGAGGGTGTATAATATCTGGCCACCTGGCTCAGTCAGAGAGCGGTATTTTCTGGCCATGTGCACATGTATGCTATAGCGTAGCCCGGCTTAGGCCGAAGACGATACCGATGGTGTCGTAGATGTCGTAGACATCTTAGTATCACATATGCCAGAGGTTGAGTACATCTGTGGATTTATCCACTTTCCTGAGATTTGTTATTTGCTTGTGATGTTATTATTGCATATTTGTACTTCTTTTATTTCTGTTCTTTCCTAGTGGCTTTCGCCACCTTTATTGATTTATTTGCGATCCTACTGGGCCTTTCTTTGGCTCATGCACTTGATGGATGTTTTTCTCAGGTGACAATGAGGAGTAGGGTCAGGACTAGATGAGGACCTTGCGAGTAGCTAGGAGCGGAATTCAGGAGAGAGCTTCCGCAGGACAACCTAGCAACGATGGGGATATGTTGAGCTGAGGTTTGCAGGCCTCTATTCCTTTCTGAGTGAGAGTTGTCATTCGGGACCTGCTAGGGTTTTATAAAAACCTTATATATATTTCTTCCGTTGATTTATAATTTAAACTCTGATTTAATTATCTGCTTATGTTACTTAGCCTTGCGTGCTTCTAGGGGCGACCCTATAAGCACGCGGCGTTTGTCGCGTGCGCCGAGGCCTGGGATCCGGGTTCGGGGCGTGACAGTAATATAGGCCACCTATCCATAGGTTACCTAGGACTTCTACTATCATATATTAAGTTGAGAAAGGCTAACTAGAAGATGTTCATTTCCAAGATCAAGGACCGAATAAACTCATGGAATAATAGACTATTATCACTAGGGAGGAGAATCACCCTACTTAACTCATTCATATCCGCAATCCCCAATCACTGGATCTCTATATGTCATCCACCAAAATGGTGATTAACCAGATTTATATGGTACGTCCAGATTTCCTTTGAAAATGGGCTAAAATGGATTCCAAAATACACAAACTGGTAAGCTGGGAGAGAATTTGTCGACCAAAAGTGTAACGCCCGTCTTCTTACCAAGGCGGATGTTACACCATCTAGGCTGGGAGTGCACCCTACTTTACAGATGTGTAAATACCTGCTATATCAGCAAAAATATACTATCCTTAGGATAAAGTAATAACATGTTTAACAGTTATACGAAGTCACAGGTCTAACCACAGTATCATAAGAGGGAAAACATAATGTCTCTAACATACACTGCCAACAAAGTGTCCTTTACCGGGTACATCATCGACAACTACTAACCAGACATCAGAGCCTCCTACTGGGGATCAGCACTCACGCCAATATTTCACTTGAGTGAGAATCACTAATAAAAGGAAAGAAATATGTACGTGCACTGGAAAATAGAATTGCCTTAAGATGATGTTGATCATATGCAATCTCTTATAATTCAATATGGCATGCCAAGTATAAAAAAACACAAAACTCGGATACATCAATCACGGTACTCACAATATCAATATCATGATATCGTAGAGGCCTCATATCTATCTCTTAACACCCTACCTCCTCCTAAATAATACCAGAAATGTATACCGGCAAACTGTGTCAACGCCATAGCCTTACGATTTTCTCCATTTCGGCTATTTCACTTTATATATATTGTAAAGCTTTACGATTTCCTCCATTTCGGTCCTTATAATATATATTGTATACGATACCAAGCACCCATGGGTTTAGGAAGGGTTTTGATTTAAAAATGGTTCTTCAAATGATTTTGTCTGTAAAAACAAGTTTAAAACCCCCTTCCCTAACTCAATATAGTATAAGGTTGGAAGACCTTACTAGCTCAATCACCAAGCCACCTCTGGTATAAACGAGGATGTATACATCTGGTGCAGGTACATCGATATTTCAAACGTATATGTTGTCCTATTTCTGTACTTTCTATAATTTTTTTTCTAATGATTTTCAATCACAACACATAACAAAACAATAAAACATGTGATGCAAGAGAACCCGAGTCAGATGATGCTAAACTATTTGGTTGCACCATGCAAGCTTTGGTATATCACGAATTGGCGGACTGAAGTAAACACGGAAGGTGATCGTGCCAATTTTGTGAATGGGGAACAGTTTTGGACATGGTTTGGTGTTTTGGCCATAACTTTTGTTACAGGTATCAGATTCGCGTGCTCAACCCTACTTCGGAAAGCTCGTCACGATGCGCGGGTCCACCAGCTTTGCTCGGTGGACCTTTTCTTCATCCTCAAATTATGTTGTTTTCCCCATCATTTCTTTGTTTTTCAGTGTTTTTTTTTTTGGTAATACTTCGTATGCCAATTTAGGATAGGATTTGAATCCGGTTTGATCTTGAATTTTTAGGAGCTATATTATTTGGTTAGGGTTTTTAAATTAGATAAGTTTCAGTTTTGAATCCAAATTTGGCAGATTTGGATAAGATGATAGGTTTTTAGGTTAGTTTTTTTTTTTTTTTTTGAAGCTATTTAAACCTAGCTTGTGGGTTGAATTTTAGTAATTGAATATTAAATAATACTTTTTCTTTGAAGTTTCAGAGACATTCTCTGTTTTGTCTTCCCCCTTGCTTTCTTGACAATCCCCTGGTTGCCACCGCCCGCGGGTTAATCACTACCTTGCCCGGCGTCAACATACTAGTAATATAATCCATATAAAACTAGCGACATTACACAAATTCGATATAAAAGCTTATGCAATTCAAATCCGACTATAAAAGCCTAATAAAACGATCCAAGTATTTATCTAAATCTGGCTTGGCTCATTTGTAGCATCCGCTGGACCCTTCCCTTTTCCTTCAGCAAAGATAACATTTTTGCCCCTTAGTATGAATGATTTTCTCTTATGTGTATCTTATTACTATAACAGAAAAGGTTAATCATGTAAACATATGACCCTAGATTCAACTTCCTTGGTTTTTTAACTTCTAAATACTTAATAATTAACTCACAAACATCACTTAAAATAATAGTTTAACTTCTGACAAATGGATAAAGCATGCTGGTTACAATCACCAAGCTAATCCATCTTCAACCCATCAAAGTTATTCACTGATTTGGCAGAAACTTTTATAGATGCTTCACTAAAACATTTAACCAAAACAAGTGATGTGTATCTTTAAACCCAATAAAGCTCCATAACTTCACAGCCGGGAGCTCCTTGAACTCTACAAGCATTTCATTGAAATACCTTTAATTCCATTACACCACCCAACTTGTCTTGTTTCAATTCATCCATTTCTCTTAAGCATTTCCACAAACACTTGATAGGTAATTCTAAACATCAATTTAACTTATTATATATCAGCGAGAGCTACCTGAAATTACATTCATAGAACAATTTAACATTCCCAACACTGAATTCAAGCTTTTGATTAAACTTAATATATAACCAGATCATAGAAGCATTTCATCGAATATAATATATGCACTCCTAATCCAAGTATGATTCTACAACAAGACATCTACATAAACTCTGAGATTTACAAACATTTATTTCATTTCAAGCATACACTCATGTCCATACATAAATCTCCAAGTTATCTACCATATAACTACAATATTCACCTCTAAACTCAGGTTCCCACAAAGTAACCCAAGCTCTGGCTGGCTGATCAATGGGATTTCTTCTCCTCCGGCCTTCAATTGAAGGTCTGTTGTACCCGTTGATGCTTCACTCTTGAAGATAGTCGCCCAACCTTCAACGTTGAAGATCACCAGCACTTCCGCTACTACAACCGGCTCTCTTCCAACTCCTAGACCTCGAGCACCTCATTGAAGTTAAAAGAAACCATTTGCTACTTCACCAGCACCCAAGAGTCACGAGCTCAATTCCACCTCAACAACACCTGGAGCTCCCCACGTAGAAGCCCCTGTCCACTGATCGCGCGCATGGTGACACCTCTAGCTTGGTAGAAGAGATGGCATCCTTTTCTCAGTTCGTTAGTCCCTCGCGTGCTACCTCCTGCTCGCGATAAAGCTGGCAATTTTTCCCTCTGTTTTCAAAACATACAACCAACCTTCTTATAAGCTTTTCATCTCCTCTAGTTTAAATACTTATAAGGCTCATTTCTAGACAAATTCCAATTCAAGCCCAAGCCCACCAATATGGCAGCCCACTAACACAAGCTTTAAGCTTGGTTCAAAACAATTGTCACATACCTCAATCTATTAAATCTCACCCTTTTAATTGATTAAATTGAGCCCAAGCCCAATTAAATTTAATTCAACCCAGCATCTCAAGCCCGTTTCACTTCATCATCATTTTTTTTTTTAAATATAATTTTCTTGGAGATCAACTTTTAACTCCCATTAATATACTAATAAACCCCTGATATTTATTAAGTAATTACACACTATTTACAAAGAAACACCGGCTGGGTGTTACAAAGAGATTATGGAGGATGGAGAATAATAAATCTATAGAGTTTCAACCAATGCTTTTAAACCCGAACCAAGAAGCAAACCGGTCTCACAACTGGGTCACGGGTTAGTCGGTCTGACCGAATGATGTCATAAATATATATATATATATATATATATATATATATATATATATATATATATATATATATATAAAGAGCAACCATTGCCTAACAAAACATAATCATTATTACAAAAGATAATAGAAACAACAGAACAATGACAAAGACTACTAATCAACAAAATAAAACAAAGAGTACTAACTATTAAGTCACTAACAACATAACAAAACATAATAGAAACATTTTCATTTAATTTGTTGAAGGAGATGAAAGCCAATCTTCTTCATCTAAATCATTGCTAGTATTTCTTTGGACACCAACCATTGCATTATCATCATTCTCAATTGCCACCATATCATCTTCATTACCACCTAAAAAAAAAACATATATAAATTAAGCATCAACAACATTACCTATTGTAAAAATAATAGTTCATGAAATTAATAAAAATAACCATTAGACAAGTTGGTTGATTCTTCACCCATTCTTAGTTGCTCCTTTAACATAGATTCCAATTCATCATAGTTAAGTTCTCCTTTTGGTTCCTCTTCCACCACCCAAAATTCGGTTTTATCAATACACTCATAATCAATTGGATCATAAGGTCTATGTTTTGAATCCAACCTTGGAAAAAAAATTAGAAAGGTTAAACCGATGATTCAATGTCATATAGAGTATTTTAAAAAGAAAAAAGCACAAATCTTCATACCTATGTTGCAAACGTAGGTTGTAGTGAACATATACCAAGTCATTGAGTCTTTGGTGCTCCAATCTATTTATTTTCTTGGTATGAATACATTCAAATACACTCCAACGTTCACACCCCGAAGAAGAAGCGGTTTGGCTAAGAATTTTAATTGCCAACTTTTGCAAATTAGGAACATAACTACCGAAAAATTTCCACTATTCATCTATGAAATTATATAATAAGACTACTTAAGTATATTGAACAATCATAGAAATGTAAAAAATTAATTATTATCATATAAGTTAAAATAGAGTACTTTCATTCTTACCAGGAGTAGTAGTCTTGCAAGTGCTTATAGCAAGTAGCCGAGCATAAGTCTTTTGTCCTTCTCTAAATACTTTCATCTCTTCCATTGATTTACTTGATTTAAACAATGTTTGTAGCTCAATCACATCAAGTATGCCTCGTTGAACCTCGTATTTTTGGCACAAGTTATGCCCATCATACTGAAATGCAGGATTCAACCAATATGCCAAAACATGAACCCTTGTATGTAAAGTCCTACTCCACTGATCCTTGATAATAGAAGTATAAGGCTTGTACAAGTTCTTCTTTCTTTTGAACAATTCCTTAATTCCTTTACGAGCCTTATATATCCCATCATACACATAACCCATCGTCGGCTTCTCATCCGAATCATAAATTCGCAACAAACGAAATAGTGGGCCTATTATCTTTACTACTATCAAACAATTTTTCCAAAAATTTTCATCTAAAATAATTTACTTAACTCCTCTCCCTTTTTGCATATTAAGAAACTTTTTTAAGTCTGAAGAAATAACCAAAGATTGTAAGTAATCTTTATGGTCATAAAAACTCTTCAATGCAATAAAAGTGGTGGCAAAACGAGTAGCTCCAGGACGAATAACTTCTGTCCAATTTGGTTATTTTCTCAACCAAACCCATTCATGATTGTAAATTAAAACTGTTACCTCTGAAGCAAGAATCACCAAACTCTTAACAGTAGGCATTTCACCAATATCTTTGTAAAACAAGTTTATACAATGCGCAGCACATGGAGACCAATAAATGTCAACATATTTCTCTGTAATCATCCTTCCAACAGCCTTATAATTAGGACTTATAAATTTTTTGGACAAACCATTTCAATAATTTCAGAAAAAAGGTTGCATAATGTCTCTGCATTTGTGGTAAAGCTTGACGCATTAAATTACTTAATGAATGATATCCCTTTAGAAGAATACACCAAGAAATTGATCAAAGATCTTTGTCTGATATCTGTCCATCCATCACCCATGATAGTGCATCCAGTTTCAACCCAAGTTCTTTGAAAACTATCAATAATTACTTCATTTGTTGCTTGTAATCTCTTAACATCTTAGTTCTCAATGCATGATAACTAGGACCGGTATACCCATGGCCCATACTTGCTATCTTGTAAATTACAGCTTGGAAAAAGGGAAAGTTGACAGCATTCAATGGAATACAAGCATGATAAGACCACATGGCAATTGACATATCAGTAGCATGTCATTTCTCCTTGCTTTGCAGAGAAACCTTTATACTAGGTTAGGTAGGATTGGAAATTCCATGCTTGAAATATGATTCAATACCACAAGAAGCCTTTCTTTTTCCTTTGAAAGTTGCACTACTTTTGACTACTTGACCAGAAATATCGTCAACATCATCACCTTCCAATTCATGCATAGATTCACCATGACCAAGAGGATTGACATCATCTGTAACGCCCCGACCCAGATACCGGGACCTCGAGCACGTAAACACACCGACCGTACCAAAGTGGACACGAGCCCCACCCAAGCACAAGGCCTAAATAATCAAAGCAGATATCAATTAATAATCAAAGGTCTCAACAATAATAACAAATATCCTCAAAATAACTACAACGGAAATAAAACAAGTCACAACGGGTCCATATACCCTACACAAATACAGGCCCTACATGGATCCTAAACAGAGTGCCTCTCACACAGAAATAAAAGACAAGGAGATCCTCTGACCTCAGCAAATATCCTACCCCGACTCTCGCACATCTCCTAAGCTCGAGTCACCTACTCCTCAAAACCTGAAATGAGAGAAGGTATAAAGTTATGAGCTTTCAAAAGAAAAGCCCTGTAAGTACTCTGCAAGGATCTCAAAGATGCAAACCAATAAATATGATATCAAATTCGAGAACGAATCATCAACACAATGGGTTTACGCTGCGCACAATCAGATCCTAGGAGTCTACCACAAACAACAAATGACAAGATGACTCCTCGCCACCATGTACCCTCAGGCTCTGGAAGAGGATTCCAAGAATAGCTTAGTGATGATCCCCCGGACAGCAACACAACCTCGAGCTGCAAGCGACCAACCTGTCGTACCTCGGTAGCGCCATCTCTCCCACATGTCAACACAGCCAGTGAACCAACCCCACTGACAGGCAGGACAACCAGAGTATTGTCCCTCTGGCATAGCAAGCTGAAACGCCAGGGTATCTCATCCCTGAACGTTCCCTAGGACAACCAGAGTATCGTCCCTCTGGTATGGCAAGCCAAAACGTCAGGGTGTCCCGTCCATGAACGTTCCCCCAAACCGGAGCCCCCACGCTTCACTGAACCAGGCGGAAGAAGAAACTCAGTTGGCGCACACCTACCCGGCCAGCACTTAAGTACTGCATATCTCTATGGTCTCATGCCAGAAAAAAGAGGCTATTCTCAGTGCGCCCACTCACTCCACTGACGCATACCTACCTAGCTGCACACAAGCACCATGAGTGCCTACAGTCAAGTGCCGGTCACAGGAGGGCATGTCCAACGAGCATTCCAACAAGTAGGTAGTAATAGCACTACCACAAGCACATCAATCATACACATACGAGGAAAGATAACAAAACAAACATGTATGTTCATGCTTATAATAAAAACAGATACCACAAAGAAGATATGCTAACTAATAGCATTCATCAAAACAAGAAACCCAATCAATGGGTAGGAGCGAGGCAAGAGTAACTTACCTTAATTGGTATAACTACCCGACTTAACCATGTCCCGCCTGATATGGCTCAATACTCAATGACTATATCTGGTAACGATAATCATAACTCAGTACCATTACCAACACAAAGTAAACTATTATTATTAATCATAATGTTAATGCAGAATTTCTAAAATTAATGTGCAGTCCTAGAGAACAGCTCATAACCTTTGATTCCGGAACCTGTTTGAGTTGATCTAAGGCTCGTTGGAAAGATCTCTTCTCCATCTTTCCAACGGTATATTATACGCCTAAATGGGACAACCACAGGCTGCCCAGCTATCCCTCGAAGGGGATAGCCAGTCTGTAGTCCCTTAACCAACCCTAACTTGATCAATACTAACTCATCATCAAGAATCCAACTACTGAGTGAACACACATCCAATCACAGAAATAGGTTAACCAGCCCTTTACCCAACAACCACACTAATGACATCTTGGTATCTACTTAGTTTTAAAGAGAATTCAAAATCAACAATTGGCTCAACAGTATGCATACATGAACTTCCCATGACCATGCATGTACGCATGTGACTAAAAAAACACCAATAAAAACTTTTTCCATGACATAATCTCTATAACTAAGCATTCATGCATGCAATTAACCCAAAAGCATGCAATTATCTCTGAGAACCCACTATATTATCATGAAAACTTTCATAATCATGCATGTGTGTCTACTTATTTTGAACACATAATACACAAAGCATGTAAGCCCTTATGTTTGAACTCCATAATAAATTCATATTATCCTCCTCCGATGATGGTTACCATGATTTCTAGGAGGACAAACAATCATGCCAAAAAAAAAAATACATAAACTTAAACTTAAACCCTAGGCAAAGACACGATGATTAGCAAGGCTTACAGGAACAGCGGTGGCTCGAGGCGGCCTCCGATACGCTCGTCGTCTTCAGATGGGGCTGCAAAGTTCTTACCCTTCCTCGGATAGATAGTGGCGTTAGGGTTTAGGGTCTGGTTCTATATGAATATAGAAGCCCATGGGGGATTTAAACATGGTTTATCTCATTGAAAACAAAGTTTAAATAAGATTTGGATAATTTCTCTCTTATCCACTCGATACCTATTAAACATGGTTTATCTTGTTGAAACAAAATTTAATTTAGGTTTGGATAATCTCAATTGTTTTTGCTCAACAGATTCCTGTACATTCAAGGTTTCCACAAGTTGTTAACGAAAAGTCCCCCAATTATTCAGAATTACACACAGATCCCTGTCTACTTTATCTCATAAGAGATGGCGATAATTACCGTTCAATCCCCCAAAATAATTAAAATTACATTTCAGTCCTTGGCAAACCCAATGATCTCAATTTAAACTTAAATCACTTAAATCCCCGCTTTTCCAATTAAACCAACTTTAGGAAATTTCTTCAATAATTCATATTTTAAAATAAAATATAATATCTTATCCTCACAACCTTTCATATGGGTATATATGTATATCTACCAATAGAAATTATCGTTATCCCATCAACTTATTTATTTATATATAAATAAATCCAATTAAATTCCAAATTTGAGGAATTATTAATTAATTAATTAATCAAAGAATAACTAGAAAATATTTATTCCAAAATAAATAAAAAATTTCTAACAAGTCCAACTTTGGAAATCTTCCCTTATTAACCAAACAATTAAAGAAAATAACTAATTAAAAGCAAAACAAAATAATCCCTAAAATCCTTGGATTTCACATCATCAAAACATCCTTTTTTTCTCTAGCTTTTTGAGTATTCTCTTGCAATGATCCTTCCATTAAAAATAAAAAATCTGAAGGTATTATTTTTTTTTTGCATAAATCAACATTTCCTTTTGATCCAGCTAGATGTTGCTTCATTCGGTTAATCCCTCCGCCAGCATTTTTCTTACCACAAAAATTACACATCAAAATCCTCCTTCCTTGAGAATTTTGAGTCTCACTTACATATCTCCATGCAATATCCATTTTCTGTCAAATATTTGCACCAGTAGAACTAGATTGCACTTCATTTGATGGCGTTCAACCCGATTCAACAGTATCCATGTTATTACAATCTATATAAGAAAAAAATCAGAATAATTATTACTTTTCAAACCAAAATATAATTGGAGGAAATACAAAATCAATGTTAGCATTTTCACAATTCACAAATAGATTTACAAATAGATTTACAATTCACAATCCACAAATAAATGTCATGTTTCCTTGCACTCAGTGACAAAAATAGATTGGTAGACAAAAAAAGGGGCATGTTTCCAATAACCAAAGCCAATGACACATCAAATTATCAATCAAAGAACAAACTTCTTACCCAAGCCTTATTGTAAAATAATAAAATATTGTGCCAAAATAGTATATTTTCTGTAATGTTTTGGTGCTTTCAGAATTGTATCAATTGACTAGCAAAAATGCTACACTTATTGCTTTGTAATTTTCTCCATGAATCCAATTCATTAGCAGTAAAGTAAAAATGCTATATTTGACTTCATCGTTTCATCATTATCTACCCTTACTACATTTGACTTCAATGTTTTAATTAAATAATTCACTGTTTTCAAACAGTGGGTCTTGGGTAGAGACCTAAATTCAGTGCAAGGAAACATGAGTAAGTAGGATGTCAATCACAATTAAATAGAGACCTAAATTCAGTGCAAGGAAACAGTGGGTCTCAGATAGAGACCTAAATTCAATGCAAGGAAACATTTCACCTGAATTATATTTTACAGTGGTAAAACAAATAAAATAATAATTAAATAAGTTTACTCAATTATCATTTTACAGAGCATCCATTCCATTTGCACAAGAGCGGGAAACAAAAAGAGAAAACAATTAATTTCAGCAACCTCCTTGAATCAATTCTAAAAGCACAAAAACATTACAGAAACTCAGAAAGAAAAAGGAAGATAAGCGATTGAAAAATGAACATGTAATCTTTGCCCTCATTGCTTTGTAATTTTCTCTACGAATCCAATTCATTAGTAAAAAAGTAAAAAACCAAAAGGAGGATATCTATTGAAAATTTGAGAACAAGATATCTAAAGAAAATCCTGAAAGCACCAATGAAAAGGAAAAATGGAATAAATAAATCAACTCCAGCGAACAAGCTACCTTTCACGGTGGAGAGGGGAGGAGCTTGGTTATGGACTGGGATGACACCAAAGCGCGAGTGAGGGATGAAGCCGCCGTCGTTCACTGCGAGCCCGTGTCCTTTACCGGTAAGAAGAGGGAGCAGTAGCACTGCCACACTCGCCCTGCTATGGTTTCTGAGTTTCAGGTTTCTCCTCTTTCGATTTCGAATTTTCGCTCGAGGGCTTATGAGTTATGACTTATGTTACGAGAAATAAAAAAATAAAAAATAAAAACAAAAAAATTGGGTTCTACTTGGTTCTGGTCCAACCGACCGACCCGATCAGTTTAGTTGGGTTTGACCGGTTTAACAACCGTTCAAATTTTGGTATAAACCCGGACCGGCCTGCTAGCCAGTTCCCGGTTCTGCGGTCCAACCGGCCGATCCGGTCCGGGTTTAAAAACATTGGTTTCAACTTGACAATGCTTGGCAAATAGTAGTAAAGGCTCCTTTCATGGGAGATAGGGTATGCTACCTACGAGGTACTAAAACACTTATATTTCAGATATAGTGAGCCCAACCCTTTCCTGAAGACGCTAGCTGTGACCTCCCACTTCTGGAAAAGGATCACTCAACACAAAGGGGCAATAATGCATAACATGGGGTCTTTAGGCCGGGCAAGGGAAGAACTACCTTTCTGGTTATACAATTAGATCAATTGTAAATCATCCTACTCGATCTACCCCATACTTCAAGAAATGATATGGAACCTGATGAGCACAATATGGGAGGCCAGGCAGAAACTACTTAGGGCAAACCTGTGATAGCGGTAGGCCCCTTATCGATAATAGGGCGGTCGAGCTTGAGACACTAACTAGGCAAGTATTGGAAGGACCTTGGGACGAGGAGGACACAAGATGTTGGAAACTCATGGCCATGGGTTCGTTCTCAGTCAAATCATTATACCAATTGTTTATGGACGACGATACTAGACTAATACAGACACTAGGCTTCTAGAAACAACCATATATACCCCACCAAAGTCAAATTATTTACTTGGCTTACACTAGACAACAAGATCCTCACATTGGACAATCTGCGAAAATGGGGATGGAACGGAGCACATATAAACCACATGTTACCTATATGGCGAAGCTGAGGAAATAGTAGAGCACCTCCTCATACACTGCAACTAAACTGCAAGAGTATGACAACACTTCACACAACTCTTCCAACTAAGTTCCACCCCACATATGATACAAGATCTATATGGGAGCAGTACCATCACTAACCAATTGCTTAGGGAATCACGCAAGGGGTTGAGTCTTCTCACTATGGTCATAGGATGAAATATGTGATTGGAGCATAACAGATGATGTTTTCATGACAAACAACCCATTAGAATGAAAACTATTCGTGATATGGACTTTCTAATATTTTTCTTGGTTTGATGGAGCTCAAGCGTCCAAGAAGCTAAAGATGATCGTAATAGAATCCAAAGTTATGTGGAGCCTATTCACCCAAGAAGAATTGTACTTTGTAATTTGTATGAAACTTTTTTTCCTAATGAATGTAGTTTATTTTTATTTTAGAAATGATCTAATGACACAAATGATGAGTGATTGAACATTTGACAAGAAGTTGTAGTCATTGAGAGGGAAAAAGGTGAACACCATATGATAATGATGAAAAGTTTTCCTCATTGTTTTTCATTTATATCAAATCGCAGCAACAAGTTTTTAACTTTTCCTTTTTTTGCCTACGGTTTTTCAATTGGAGAACATCCAACCAAGGATGGATCAACTTTGAAATATCCATAAAATATTATTTCAAAATTTTGACTTTTTCAATTTTTCCCCTCTAAAACTAAGAAATAAAATTTATACAAATGCAATTAAAAAAATTATCTAAGGACTTATTTAAAAAAAAAACTATTTTAAAAGTTGAATTCTATAACACCCATCTCTCTAATGAGACAAATGTCACACCAGCTGGGCCGGGAGTGCACCCAACCCATAAGCTGTGTAATTTAAAACTGAAATCGATGATCATGTACTCTAAAAAAGATTCATATGACATAAAGATAACCGATTACACACCAGGAGTCATATTCAAACAAAGTAATAATAAAGCACAACACTCAAAGTAATGGGCAACTACGGCCCCAAATACAGCGGAAGGAAATCATAAGTAAGGTCTAGTATAACCCAACAACATTAAACACAAGGTAGGTACGCCAGAGCCACCTAGACTTCGATCGCTGCTCGAGACATGAGCTACTATCCTGATCCAAGTCTAGATCCTATAACAGAAAAATAGTATCGAAAGGGACTGAGCTATACAAGCTCGTGAGTAAGACAACCCCGCCAGGTATTATCCATACCTGTCAACTGTACTAAAATATTATTATATAATCAATGCAAGTATAAATCATGAAGGTCAACACAGTTATCTTAAATCCTGATAAGCATGCTAACACGATAAGAAATCCAAAGAAAGCACACAAACAATCTAATATCATATTAAGCATATAGTGAACAAGTATATGTGATGGCCTCGTATTATACAAGCGTGCACCCCTAGTTAAAATGTCTCTGTAAGGACTCCAACTACTATTAGGAATAGAGGCATACATCTACATGATCCTGATGCCCGGGAACAGAGGTATATATCTACATGAACTCGGCGCCTGACGATTAGAGGCATACATCTACATGTATACGTCAAGCATGCGTCTAGTATCCGATACAGGCTCTCACAAGAGACAAGAAGGGGGTTTTTATAAAAAGAATGACTTTCGCAAACATTGGTTTTAAGAAAATGATTGAAAACAAATTCCCTTCCTTGGCCCGGTCTCGTCTACTTAAATATCTGGGCTCTATCCTGAGCCCCTGCTGGGTCCCCCATACATAACTAACTAAGGTGCAGCCTATGATATATGAAATAATCTTTATCTACCCCTTAGGGTTTCCTTAATCATATCTCATGCTCTTTAAAATTTAATTAATGAAACAAGTATGAAAATACTATGCAACTATAGCTATAAATCCATCGGCATCCACAAACCGATATAAAACTCATAAGTATACGAGAAAGCCGAAATCACAATATATACATGAATTAAATCTAACTTTACGGTGAAGTCCCCTCACCTTAAGTCCTTTGTAACTTTACTAAGTCTGGTTGGGTCTTGTTGAAGCTCTTGCAGGATCTTTTCCCTTTCCTAGAAGTAATAATAGTAACTATAAGAATACGATACTTGTACTTCCTTTACTTTCGTTTTTTACTATAAAATACGGTAATCTATAACATGTTTTACTTATCAACATGCCGGCACTCAGCTAAGAGTGAAATTCATCCCTCTAAGCATGCTTAATTTTGCAAGATTAACCCATCCAAGGCATGTGACACTTAAGCACACTAATCATGGAAACTAACTATACTTAAGCATGTTAACATGATCACTAATAGAGTATTTATACTTAGAGATTTCAAGAAAAATCCCGTAGCATCTACTTTATTTAGAGAGCCCCGAAATTTAGTAGAAACATTCACATTCACATCAATTAATCCATCCAAACCATATACTTCATGATTTAAGCATATCCAAGCCCTGAACCCCCAATAATTAAGCTCTTAATCCCCCTGTACCTAGACTCCCAAAGTGGTAGCAGTTCACCGGAGAAGGGCCACGCGTGCGAGTCACGGACAGGGTCACAACGGAGCTGCTATCTGTGGTGGCATCTCGTAGTTATGCTCGCAGGTGTTGGTAGCAGCTGCTCCGAATGGTGGCGGCGGCACGGTGAGGACACCCATGACGCGTCGGAGCTGGCACATGGCCTGACGGAGGCGGTCAGGCGCGGCTGCGGCGGAGTTCGGGCAAGACAGCGGCGGCTCAAGCTCGAGTTCAAGCTACCGGGGCGCAGTCTAAGCAGAGGAGATGCGGGCGCGGGTAAGATAGGCATGGCGGCGAGTGCGAGAGAGAGGAAGAGAAGAAGTGGGGCACGGTCTGAGAAAATGAAATCGAGAGAGAGAGATGAATTTGATTTCATTCTCTCTCTCCTCCTTTACTTATAAGAGTAAATAATTTCTTTTTTATTTAATATTATAATTCTTTATAATATTTAAATCCAATCATTTAGCTTATCTTTAAGTTTTTTAATTATTTAATTAACTTATCATCTAAATTATTTCTCCTTTACGTCACATCAAATAAATTATATTATCTTTTTAATAACTCACCGACCAATATCCGAAAATCTCGGCTCAATGATTCCAATCATCACGGGCGTACTGTAGTATCAAGGGGTCTGTTTCTCGTCAGACCAGATCCGCCAATACCTGCTTTTGACTAGCCTGATCTACTTTATCGGGACTCTAACATTTGTTTGGTTCTCCTTCTCAATTAATCTTGATTAATTAACACTCATGAAATCTCCCAATTAATTAATTAAGGTTATCTTTACTGTCCACCTCCAACTATTCCACAAGTAAGCGGCCTGGCCCAATAAGGCCTTCCCTAGGCCCATTAGTTGCGAGGCCGGATTTAAATTTATTATTCCTCGATTTTCCTTAAATTGAGCTTTAAAATAATTAATTTATTTTTCATGCTAATTAATCTCATTAATTGTCGAAAATTATCTGATTTATTTACTTCGAAAATTCGGGGCGTTACAAATTCCCTTTTCCATTTCTTATTTTCTAACCCTATCTTTCGAGTGCGAGTTCGCCGATTTTCTCAATTTCTCTGGCTCTCTTCTTAATTCGTTCAAATAGTTCCTCATCTGGTTCTAGAGCCTAGAGGTGCAAATCAAAGAGCTTCCTCGCCATTCAGTTGCTCCAACCAGAACGTTTGTATTTTCTTGAATTTTATGCATGTTTTCTTTGTTGTAGTTATCTCTTGTTTCATAATGTTATTTTCTTTGACACTTAAGAAGATAGAATCCACATCATATGGTCAAATATGTTATCAAGAGGAAGACAATTTTAGAGAAACCATCTAGTATCAATACTAGTGACCCTTAATCTTATGCAAAGACAGATCGTGTTAAATTAAATATAGATGATCTTCCTTCGGATTCCGCAATTTTATCCATCTAAGTTTTCTGAGACGAAACTTTTATTCTTAACAACCAGCTTGAGACTTATATTATTGATTTAAGATCTCATGGTGAGTTTAAAAGCCTAAAAGGTATCAATGACCTTTCTATAAAGCTTGTTGAAACAAAGAAGTACATTGTGTACCGGTTGGTGTACTTGTGTTTTAGTTTTGATATTGCCCGTTTCTATTGTATCAATTGAAAGAACCTTTTCTGCAATGAAGATTGTAAAAAAACCAAATGGGAGATCTTTTGATGAATGATTGTTTGATTACTTATATAGAAAAAGATATATTTTGTAGTATTGATAATGAAAAAATCCTGTATCGTTTTCAAACTATGAAAAATTACAGAGAGCAATTATAATATGTTTCATATGACAAAAACTTTTGATGAATTTTTGTTTCATTATATTTTTCTTATAGTTAATATTAATTTGGCCCCCTGAAGAAAAATCCTGGATCCCTCCCTGCATCCAACTATTCTGGCAGGAAGGTGCCCAAGCGTGGAACATAGACCCATCACCGCACCAACACTATATATAGCACAATCACTTGTTCAAAACCAAATCAAGCACTTGTCGCAATGTTTGATCCACATCTAAGCTCATGTCTCTGTTTGCATGAGTGCTATCCCATCATATACTCACGTAAAATATTAATATATATTTACATCCATCTAGTTCTCAAATGGCTCCAAATTAAAATACTGATAAACTACATATTTAAGTTGATTCACATAAAATTTGCACTTGTATATCAAACCAAACAACTGAAAGTTCAAGTTATATGTAAAAATACTGATTTATACTTATTTACAGGAAACCAAACAATCTTAAATATTTACTTTGATATAATATTTTTTGGAGTCTAATCTTTAAGACTATACTTCAAATTAGGGTTTTATTAAGAGTTTTTTACTGGAGATATCGTATTTTCTTTCAATTGATAATGGAGATATCGTTGAACCTTTTTTTTTCTTTCTTTCTTTCTTGGTGTTGTTTAAATTTTATTTATACACATAACCCTAAAACCGAACAAATACTTGAAACATGGTTGAAAGATCTACAATATATAAAATTTTAAGTATTACTTATATATGTATGGGGAAGAAATATCTTGAGTTGAGAAAACTTATTTTCCTAGTCTTGCATAAATTTAATTAAAACTATGGAAAATAATAATAATAATAATAATAATAATAATAATAATAATAATAATAATAATAATAATAATAATAATAATAATAACTCCGCCTATGCGAGCATAGCCGGTCCCAAGCCTGGATAAAGGAGGAGGGTTGCGGTAGGTTGACAGCCAGTGTAAAACTTCGTCACTCTTATGATATGGATTCTCTAATATATACCGTTGGGACGTGCTCACCTAGGCATGCGCTACATCGGCACCTGGATGTAGTGTTAAATGTGCAAGGGGTTTCATCACATCGCTGCCCGGGTGTGATGGAGTAGAGTATAGGCAAGGGTTCCCACATCAGGGACGGGTGTGGGTAAAGAAGTTAGTCCCGCCATATCGGCGCCCGGATATAGTGTTAAATGAGCAAGGGTTCTCGCATCTTAGTGGACGGGTGCGGGTAAAGAAGTTAGTCCATGAGAGTAGGATTAGGATTGGTAGTTGGAATATAGGATCTTTGACAGGAAAATCTTTGGAGTTAGTTGACACTCTAAAAAGGAGGAGGATAGATATAGTATGCTTGCAAGAGACTAGGTAGATAGGAAACAAGGCTAGAGAAATTGGTAACACAGGTTATAAATTATGGTATTGTGGAGGAGATAAACATAGAAATGGTGTGGGTATAATTGTGGAACCAAAAATGAAGGACAAAGTGGTTAAAGGTAAAAGGGTAGGAGACAGGATTATACATTTGAAGCTAGTGTTGGGAAAAGAAATAATTAATATAGTGAGTGTGTATGCCCCTCAAGTAGGCTTAGGAGAAGAAGATAAGGTCAAGTTTTGGGAAGATTTGGATATGGTAGTTCTAGGGATTCCACGTGAACAAGAGCTTTTTATTGGGGGTGATCTTAATGGATATATAGGTAGATTTAGTGATGGCTACGAGCAAGTGCATGGAGGTTATGGATATGGCAACAGGAATGAGGAAGAAAAATCTATATTAGATTTTGCTTTTGCTCATGATTTGGTGTTGACCAACACTTGCTTTAAGAAAAGGGAATCACACTTGATTACCTTTAAGAATAGGGGTAATTGTAGCCAAATTGACTTTCTTGTTACAAGAAGAAGGGATAAATCTATTTGTAAAGATTGCAAGGTTAAACCTGGGGAAGCATTAACCACACAACATAAGTTGGTGGTGTTGGATGTGAAGAAAAAGGGCATAGTAAAAACAGAAAGGAGGGTTAAGCAAAGTAGGATTAGATGGTGGGCGTTAAAAAGAACCAACCAATTAGAATTTAAGGATAAAATATGGGAAGAAAGAGGCGCAAATGTGAAAGATGATGCAAACACTTTATGAATGGAGATGTCGAATCATATTGAGAAAATAGGAAGTGAGCTCCTAGGGGTCTCTAAGGGACTGGAACCTCGACCACAGGAATCATGGTGGTGGAATGAAGAGGTTCAAAAGGCTATTAAAGAGAAAAGATATTGGTATCAGAAATTACCCACAGCTGAGGATGGAGAAGTCTTTGAAAAGTATAAAAAGGCAAAAAATAAGGCCAAGAAAGCGGTTAGCGAGGCCCGAGGTAAATCCCTAGCTGATTTATACCAAAAGTTAGGGACACGAGAAGGGGAAAAAGAAGTATACAAGATAGCAAGGCTAAGAGATAAAAAAGGGAAAGACTTGAACCAAATCAAGTGTATTAAGGATGAATCTCAACAGGTCTTGACAGGAGATAAGGAAATCAAGCAGAGATGGAGAAATTACTTTGATCACTTGTTCAATGCAAGTCATGAGGATAACTTTACGGATTTTTATGCATCAACGATAGAAAGGAACTTTAGCTATACACGTCAGATCAGGCCTAGCAAAGTCAAGAGGCACTGGGAAAAATAAAGGCTGGAAAAGCTTGTGGCCCAGATGGTATCGCGATTGAAGTTTAAAAGTGCCTTGGAGAAGTAGGGGTAGAGTGGTTAACCAAACTCTTCAACTCTATCCTAAAAGGGGGGAAAATGCCAGACGACTGGAGAAAGAGCATTTTGGTTTCTATTTATAAGAATAAGGGAGATATTCAAAATTGCACCAACTACCGTGGTATTAAGTTAATGAGTTATACGATGAAACTCTGGGAGAGGGTAATAAAGCATCGACTCAGGTATATCACGAAGGTGTCAGAGAACCAATTTGGTTTATGTCAGGTAGATCCACAACAGAAGCCATTTTCCTATTAAGAAACTTGATGGAGATCTACAAAGAAAAGAAGAAGGATCTCCATATGGTTTTTATTGACCTGGAGAAAGCATATGATAGAGTACCAAGACAAGTCCTTTGGTCGGTATTGGAGAGGAAAAACATTCATGTAAAATATATAAATATTATTAAGGATATGTATGAGGGAGCGGTTACAGGTGTGAGAACAGTAGGATGTGATACTAAGGAGTTTCCTATAACAGTGGGTCTACATCAGGGATCGGCCTTAAGCCCATACTTGTTTACCCTAGTAATGGATGAATTAACTAGTTGTATCCAAGATGACATCCCATGGTGTATGTTTTTTGCAGATGATATTGTCCTAGTGGATGAGACTAGAGATGGAGTAAATCAAAAGCTAGAATTATGGAGAAACACTTTAGAAAGTAAAGGCTTTAGGTTAAGTAGAAGTAAAACAGAATATATGCACTGTAATTTTAGTCTAAGTAGGAGAGATGAATGAGAAGTGAAATTAGGGGGAGGGGGGGGTAGTGCCTAAGGTTAACCATTTTAGGTATTTAGGTTCCATTTTCCAGGATGATGGGATGATAGATGAAAATGTAACCCATAGAATCAAAGCTGGATGGTTGAAATGGAGAAGTGCCACGGGGGTGTTATGTGATAAAAAGATGCCTAACAAAATAAAGGGAAAATTTTATAGGACTGCAGTTAGACCGGCCATGATATACGGGAGCGAGTGTTGGGCAACTAAAGTTCAACATATGCATAAGATGAATGTGGCCGAAATGAGGATGTTAAGATGGATGAGTGGTCATATAAGATTGGACACGATGAGAAATGAACACATCTGACAGAAGGTGTATGTTGCACCAATTGAAGATAAAATACAAGAAGAGCGTTTAAGATGGTTTGGACACGTACGCCGGAGACCCCCAGGTGCTCCAGTTCGAAAATGTGATAGTTTAGTTGTAGAAGGTAAGAAGAGGGGTAGAGGTAGGCCTAGGATTACGTGGAGAGAGGTGGTGTCTAAGGACCTACGTATGTTAGATATTGAGCCGGATCTTGCTTTTGACAAAGCGACATGGAGACAAAAAATTCATATAGCCGACCCCGCCTAGTATAGGATTACCGATAAGTCGGCTAAAAGGTTTTCCTTCATTAGCTTAGCTTTGTTTGTAGGGATACTGTTCTGCTTCTAACATCCCAATCTCTCATAGAATTATTTGTTGTTATTATTATTTATCTATGTATTTTTATTTTTAATTTTATTGCATTTTATTTCAGTTTATTTCATTTCATTTTATTTTATTTTTATTTCATATTTGAGGCATACGTAGAGGCGGAGAGAATCCATATATAAGGCCATCTAGTATGGGATTAAGGCTTAGTTGTTGTTGTTTGTAATAATAATAATAATAATAATAATAATCATCATCAAACCTCTTGATCAAACCGTAAAACAAAAAAATACAAAGAAGATTGAATTGGTAGGTAAAGTAGGGTATCACAATAAGCATTAGATTAGATGTTTGAGCTAGTAAACCAACACCAACTCCAACTCTTATAAATATATATGTCTCTTCCGTTGTGGTGGGGGTTGAGAGGGGAGCATCAACTGTGAAGTAAAATCATGCACAATGATGGAGAATAGGTATATATAAGTTTTAGGGAAACATAGGCTCCCTTCTCTCATTTTATTTCTCATTTTTAGCTTTCTTTTATGCATGAGTGCCATCCCACGTACCCTATCATGCATGCACAATGATGAGAATAGGTATAAATAACCATTGGAGTGCCATGTTATCATGTACAAGATACCCTAAAGATTAGGCCATATTTTGGCATGATTCTCATCATTCAAACTTGGAAAGAGACTTTATTGTTTTTGCTTGGATCTTATGAAAGAAAAGAAAAAGGTGGCAAGAGTAAATCCATTATTATTTTAGTTCTGATCAAGATTTTTTCCAAGTGATCATTGGATGTACATGCAAATCTGAATTTTTGATTTTTTTTTAATTGTATTGCATATATAATCCTTAAAATTTTGACTTATAAATAATGTATTTGAGTGTATATATACCTTCACAAATGTCATATTTTTTAACTTACATCTTTATATTAAAGTATAGTTATAACGTCTTAGAATAAAATTTAAAAAATGTGTGAAATGACTCAAAAGGGCAAACAAATTTTATCCATCAACAAGAGAGAATAAAAAAAAAAGCGAACATGAGAGAAAAGTGAACTATGGGTATTTTAGATATTTAAATTTTTTGAACTTTGGGTTAATCACCATGTAAGTAGCCTGTTGGTGGTGGGGTATATATGTAAACAATTGAGATTCGAGGGGTATGACATAATGATATTATTTAGGAGGCTATACACACTTTTAAATTTTTTTAGATGTATAATATTAAAAATATATCTCAAGTGATCTGCATTTTCACCGAATCCCGCACAATGCGAGAGTTTTATAAGACCAGACTACTTTTTTTTATATATAACATTAAACCTGATTCAATGGTTACATAAACTGTACCATTTCTTAGAACCTTAGTGACACATATTGCTTATAATATTGTAAAATTATTGAAGTATTCCAAGGGGAGTCTAGCTTTAGAGCTATTAGATAAATGCTTGAGAAATGCTAGCCAATCAAATCTTGGAGCCAATTTAAATCAATAAAATGAAAACTATAAGACAAACAATTCAAGTCCACAAAAGTGTTTCCTTTATCATGAAGGAAGGAAATTAAATTGATGACTTTGCCTTTGATTAAAGGGAAAATTGTGTGAAAATTAGGACTGATGTGATTTATTGTCTCTATCCTCGGATGATAATTGGGACTCAATAGTGACTCATATTTTTCTCAAGCAAGATTACATGAGCTTGATTTTGACTGATCAAATAAAGCCATAAAAGAAAACTACTTACTGTCACTTTACCGTATGCATAAAAATTTTAGTTCAAACTTGATGATCCGGATGGAGTTAAATTGGCTTTGAATTGGTTGCTTGAATTTATTTTATAAGGAAACTTTTAATAGTAAATAGTTTTTAATTAAATTTATAATTTTCTTAATAATAATTTATATTTTACTAGTATAATATTTTAAAAATAGTTAATAATTATACTAATTTAATTAAATAAACATTTAAAATATCCAGCTTATGTACAAAAATGGTGATGGGATAGGCGCTGAGGCCCACGCCTCACTCTCACTAGTGAGGAACAGGCGCTGAGGCATACGAGAGCGAACTTCATAGAGGAGGAGTTTGGCTGTGTAGGGTTTTGTAGAAAATCAAAAGCATATATCATATACATGGCATAGCGGAAAAATTAAAATTTTCTAAACCCTCGCCCAAATGGATCTTCATACGTTTATAAAAAACACAAGCAAGTAAAGTTGAAGGGCATGTACCTTTTGAAATCTGTACCGAATTCCTTTCTCTAAGTCGGAGAAGAAGTTGCATCAACTACAGCAGTCCGTAGACGGAGAGCCTCTAACGGTGATCCACGCGAAGATCCACAGAAGCAAGAGGTGATCTTCCACGCAAGGTGCTAGCTATGGTGGAAGTTCTTGAGAGGATTTGGGAGAGAAGAGAAAAAGGCTATTGATCTCTATTAATTACTAAGAAGTTGTATATCTTTATGGTCTAGAATATCATATATTTATAGGCCTCCCTAATCAGATTAAGGTTTGTTTCGGATTGGGACTTTGATTGAAGCCAAAATCAAATTTGGCTTACAATCTAATAAAATTTGACATATAATCAAATTTGACTTCCAAGCAAATTTGACATATAATCAAATTCGACATATAATCAAATTTGTCTTATAATCAAATTCGACTTACAATCAAATTTCACTTATGTTACGGATATATTTGGTAAGACGCGTGTCATCGACCTAAATGGCCACCTGTCATATACAGGACTACGTCCCTTTGGTCGTGCGGCAATATCACCAAATATCCGGGTATAATTCCGTTCGGCAAAGGCAAATAAAAATGAGGGTTCAATCCCACAAACAAGTCCGTCGGAATTATAGCAACCTTCTTATCCACAAGGCGTGAGGATCTCATAAGGTGCTTATAGCCACCTAGGGTAGAAAATACCTAACGCCTCTACAGTAAGTAGATCTTATCCACGTGCCTCTACAGTAGGCAGATATTTTCTACTTACCTACGTAGCACCTACGCAGTAGGCAGATATTTTCTTACCGCCTTAGAAGATATTTATTCACCGCCTTACTCACCGCCTTACTTACCGCCTTACCCACCGCCTTTCCTAAACCGCCTTTAAGCTGCTATAAAAGAAGGGCAACAATAGAAGGAGAAGGACAAGAAAATCATTACACAAAGAACTAAGTTACATTTAAGACTTCCTTCTCTCAAGCTTTCTGACTTAAGCTTCGGAGTTGAATCCGGGCAGAAAGGCCCAATTTCGATCCCTCCCCTCTCCTTTTTACAGATTCACCCCAAAGCAAAGAGTTGATAATTCCGATCCAAGGATGATAATTCCGATCGGAATTCCAAAGCGTTCCCCGCGTTCCTTGTTCAGAAGTTGAAGTAAGTGTCCATACCAACTATAAATTTCAACCTTTTGTCAAAGGCTGAGACCAGGTCACGAGGCAACAGTAGCCAAAGCGGGTGGTGGACCAGTTTTTGGCATCAACAGTTTGGCGGCGTCTGTGGGGACCCTTACAAAAAGCCAAATGATTACTACCAGAAGATCAAAACGAATCCAAGAACAAGGCACACCCAGTAATCCTGAAGGACCTGGTGAAGTCCGAGGGCATAAGGAGATTCCGTCAGACAATCCACTTATTTTACCTCCATCAGAAAATCCTTCCGTCCCACCCCTGGAACCCATCCCGGAGTTTTATCTTAACATACAGCCACAATTGGAGCAGTTAGCTCAAGCTGTTCATACTTTGACTCATCGGCCACTTCCTCCCACACGAACTCCACCGAATGTGCCAGCAGCCCCACTAGCCAATTCTGAAAGCAGAGGGAGGACAAGGACTCGCACCCATGGAGAAAGAAGGGAGAGAACCGCCTTCTCAGCTAGTTCAGAACCTCCCTCCGTTCGACGTCGAGAGCAAGTTGCCACAAGAACGGAACGACATACAAGGACGGAACGGACAAGGACAGAACGGAATACCCCATCTGCTCCTACTGTTGACAGAAGGGCACAGAGACAAGATCCCTCTCGAGGAAAACAGAAATCCGAACGGCATGTTCTTAACATATGCTCACCCTTTATCAAGGAAATATTGGAGGAGCAAGTTTCTAATAGTTTCCGACCACCTGCCATGATTGCATATGAAGGCAAAACCGATCCGTCTCATCACATAAAGTCCTTCCGGTCGAAGATGCTGCTTTTTGGAATTACCGACGCTCGCATGTGCCGAGCTTTTCCAGCTACTTTAGAGGGAAAAGCGCAAGACTGGTTTGTCAATCTTCCATCTAGCAAGATTCCTTCATTTCAAGTTCTAGCATATCGCTTTTTAGCTTATTTTGCTAATTACTCAAAGCAAAAGAAAACTCTGTCTACTCTTATGCGCGTTAAGCAACGAGGGGGTGAAACACTCCAAGACTATTTAAACAGTTTCATAGACGAAGCCGCAAATGTTGCGGAGCTTATTCCGCACATGGCTGTGACTATCCTAATGGAGGGTTTGCTAGAATCCCCTTTTCGTTTTTCCCTCACTTTGGATCCGCCGAAAACCATCCCCGCCCTCATGATCCATGCGCAAAAGTATATCAATTCTGATGAAATTTATACCGGCTCGGAAGAGGAGGCTCAACGTGCCTCCGGGGAAATCCAGAAGGGAAAGGCCCATCAAAATGTCAACAAAAGGCCCGCGAAAATCCAAAATGAGGGAGGATCATGCAAGGATCGTAAGGGTGAGAATAGAGGTCTGGAAACTTCAACACGCCCACAGCGACATATGCTACAACCTAGAGAATCTTCAAAAGAAGGGAAAATTGTTAGATACTATCACCATACCCAACTAAATCAGACCATGAGCCATATTCTTATGCAAATCCAGGATCAACAACTCTTGACATAGCCAGAACCTGTAAAGAATCCCGAAAGGCAAAAGAACAGCAAAAGGTATTGCAAGTTTCATCAAGCTAGAAGGCATGACACAGAAAAATGCACCCATTTGATGAACGCCATAGAAGATGTCGTTAGAAGGGGACAATTGGAGCAGTATATCAATATTGAGGTCCAAGAGGAGCCTGAAACTTCACAGCTTGAAGAAGAAAAAGGGGAGATGGTCGGATTTATTAGTGGTGGTCCTGGGTGTGGTGGCGAAAGTTCCGCCTCTCGAAAAAGCTATGCCGGAATGGTGGGGTTGTGCGAGGAAGCAGCGCCACAAAGGCGGTCCTACCTATGGCCCCCATCATATTTTATGTTAATGACGTCAGCAGGGTTCGGCACCCCCATGATGAAGCCTTGGTCATTGCCATCATGGTTTCCAGCTTCCAAATGAAAAGAGTTCTGGTAGACAGTGGAAGTTCAGTGGACATTCTTTTTTGGAGCGCCATCGAAAGAATGAGGTAAGATGCAGACAACTTACTCCCTGTAAAATCATCTTTAGTGGGATTTTCCGGAGGGGTTGTACAGCCAGAAGGAATGATCACGTTACCAGTTATCGTAGGAAACTCACCAAGATCATCAACAGTGACAACAAATTTTCTAGTTGTATGCTGTGCTTCAAGTTACAATGTGATTCTTGGTAGGACGACCCTCAACGCCTTGAAAGCAATAATTTCCACTTACCATCTTCTCCTCAAATTTCCGACCGAGAGTGGCAGTGGAGAAGTAAGAGGGCATCAACCCTTGGCACGACAATGTTATGTTTCCACTCTCAAAGGAAAAGTTCTAAATAAAGGCAAAACAAGGGTTTCAGAAGCCATGTTGATCAACAAAATAGCCGAACGGGAAGATGAAGAACTTCGCCCCACACCAGTTGAAGAATTGCTTATAGTTCCCCTAAAAACGACTAGAGTGGAGCGTACCGTGTGTATTGGTGCGGATCTGACAATAGCACAGCAAGAAAATCTCATGGCAGTACTAAGAACAAATTCTGATCTCTTCGCCTGGTCATCAAAAGACATGCCAAGGGTAAAACGTGATGTCATTGAACACCGTCTCAGCGTAGATCAGTCGTTCAAACCTGTCAAACAAAAAAGGAGGAATCCGCCCCAGAAAGACAGAAGGCCGAAGAAGAAAAAGTATCAACCCTTTTGTAGGCTGGATTTATCCGAGAGGTGAACTATCTACAATGGTTGGCTAATGTGGTTTTAGTAAAAAAGTCGTCCGAAAAATGGAGAATGTGCATGGATTTCACGGACTTAAATAAAGCTTGTCCAAAAGATTCATTCCCTCTACCTTCAATTGATGGTTTGGTTGATTCTACGGCGGGGCATGAGATACTGAGTTTCTTAGATACCTTTTCAGGCTACAATCAAATCCAAATGGCCAAAGACGATGAAGAAAAAACATCTTTCATCACAAGCAAAGGAACTTATTGCTATAAGGTGATGCCATTCGGCCTAAAGAATGCCGGAGCTACCTTCCAGAGACTCATAAATACAGTCTTCAAGGAGCAAATTGGCAGAAATGTTGAAGCCTATGTGGATGACATCCTGGTGAAGAGCAGAAAAGCCGATGAACACCTAACGGATTAACAAGAGGCCTTTTAGTCGCTTCGGACTTACAACATACGCCTAAATCCGAACAAGTGTGCTTTTGGTGTTCGATTAGGGAAATTTCTCGGATTTATATTAACTCAAAGAGGAATAGAAGCAAATCCGGAAAAGGTCAAAGCCATCCTTGATATGGGATTTCCTAAAAGCCTTCAAGAGGTACAACGGCTTAATGGACGCCTAGTCGCTCTTGGGAGATTTATCTCTAAAGCCGGAGAGAAAAACCTCCCACTCTTCCAAGCCTTGTGAAAAGCACCAAAAATGGAGTAGACAGAAGAATGTGAGAAGGCCTTTCAGGAGCTTAAAGATTATCTCCAATCGCCTCAATTGCTAGCTAAGCCGCAAGTAGGGGAAGAACTCTACATCTACTTGGCCGCTGCTCCTCGAGCGGTCAGTGCAGTTCTTTTAAGAGAAGACAATGGAGTTCAAAAGCCAGTCTATTATACAAGTAAGATCCTTAACGATGCGGAGTCAAGATATCTACCACTTGAAAAATTGGCTTTCGCTCTTGTCACATCCGCACGTAGATTGAGGCCGTATTTTCAGGCTCACAAAGTAACGGTATTGACTGACCAGCCCTTAAAGCAAGTCCTCCATAAGCCCGAAAATTCCGGACGTCTAGCCAAGTGGGTAATAGAATTGGGTGAGTTTGATCTCACTTATAAGCCCCGAATGGCAATCAAGGCTCAAGTGCTAGCAGATTTTATTGTGGAGTTGACCATTCTCACGGAGGGAGACGAACTCCCGTCAGAGGACCTAGAAGAAAGCCCAAGCATCCCATGGTCCTTATATGTTGATGGATCAGCAACGGAAGAAAAGTCTGGAGCCGACTTCGTCCTTTATTCTCCTTCTAAATGGAAAATTGCGACAGTGCTCAAGTTCCAATTCCGAGCGACCAATAATGAAGCCGAATATGAAACCCTCATCGCAGGATTGCGTTTGGCCCGGGGGCTCGGAATTCAACATCTGCATGTATATTCTGACTCACAGCTAGTCGTGAGCCACACATTGGGCAATTTGAAGCGAAGGAGGAGAACATGATTAAATACCAGGCAGTGGTGAAAAAGATAGTTCCATGCTTCGCTCACTTCCAGATCGAAAAAATCTATCGAGCACAAAATGAAGAAGCTGATGCCTTATCTAAAAAAGCCACTGCACCCAACAGAGATGCAGAATCCTCTTTCAACCTACAGTATCTTCCAACAAAAACTACTGAAGGGTTAGAAGGAGAAGTACAAAATGCAGCAGAAGAGTCAAGTTGGATTGATCCCATTAGAAACTACCTGCAAGGTGGACCTACACCATCCAACAAGGCGGAAGCCAGACGGATTTCTTACAAATCCGCTCAGTACACCATCATTGGCGAAAATCTATACAAGAGGTCCTATACGCAACCCTTCTTACGGTGCCTACGTCCAACAGAAGCCAAGTATATCCTTCAAGAAATCCATGAAGGTATTGGAGGGGGGCATATAGGAGGCAAAGCCTTGAGTTATAAAGTCCTGCGACAAGGCTATTACTGGCCAACATTAACTCAAGATGCGGTGGCGTTCGCCCGAAAATGTGATGCCTGCCAACGGCATTCCAATATTCAAAGACGACCACCAACATTGCTCACACCAATTATCAGCCCTCGCCCGTTTGCTATCTGGGGAGTTGATCTTCTAGGGTCATTTCCTATTTCGACTCGACAAATGAAGTTTTTGATAGTGGCTATCGATTACTTCACCAAATGGGTAGAAGTTGAGCCCTTGGCCAAGATCACAGAGAAAGCCTGTCAGGGATTCTTGTGGCGAACGGTTATCTATCGATTTGGAATTCCGGTAACCTTCATTTCTGATAATGGGCGACAATTTGACAAAAGGGCCTTCAAAGACTTTTGTTCCGAGCTCGGAATTGAATCCAGGTTAACTTCCGTAACACATCCTCAAGCGATTGGCTAGGTAGAAGTGACAAATCGCACCTTGCTCCAAGCTCTCAAAACCCGGGTCTCCAAAAATGGAACTAACTGGGTTGAAGAAATTCCGAGCGTACTTTGGGCTTATAGGACAACCATAAGAACCCCACAGGAGAAACTCCGTTCTCCTTTACTTATGGGGCAGAAGCTGTCATCCCTGCAGAAATAGGAATGCCCGCCTTACGGACACAACAAACTTTCTCATCAGAAGAAAAAGAGAAGAATCTCCGAGCTGAACTCGATTTACTTGAAGAGCGAAGAGAGGCTGCGGAAACAAAGGCCGCCATCTATCGCCAAAGAGTAAAAAGGTACTATGACACAAGAGTGAAAAGAGTCTTCTTCCAAATCGGTGATCTGGTCGTAAGAAAAAATGAGTTCCAGGGAAATAAAAGCCGAACAGAGAAGCTAACTCTTAATTGGGAAGGCCCTTACGTCATACAGAGAATTGTCCGGGCGGGCACCTATTATCTGGTGAATATGGAAAGAAAAACGCTCAAGCGTCCATTTCATGCTGAACATCTGCGACGCTACTATCAGTAAATCCTGTAGCCGTCTCCTAAATGTTTCATGAAATAAAGCTTAAGTCTTTCCCAAATAAAAATGAGGTGAAAATCCCATTCTACAAAAATGAGGTGAATATCTCATTCCACAAAAATGAGGTGAAAATCCTATTCCTAAAAGATGAGCCGGAATTATCCTACAAGGATAAACGATAATTCTCATCAAGATATAAGGGGAAAAAATCCCGATCGAAATATGAGGCAACAATCTCATCTACAAAGGCAAGGATCTTACTCAACAAATCAAAATCCCATGATTGGACTAAGAAGAGAGGAAACTGCCATGAAGTTTAATTTACGAGCCAAATGAAGAAAGTAAGGCTTTACGAAAGACTTCTTAAAATGGTTAAAACCATCACTCGGAAATAAATCTTCACTAAAGTAAAGGTTTGTTTTTCATTCATGTAAATAGAATTACATTCCAAGATGACTAGGTGTTTACAAAACATGTCATAAAAACTCCTAAGAACCACGGCCTTCTGGGTGGTCAGTTGCTTCTGGAGGAGTTTGAGTTGGAGGTTCAGAAGGGGCTGGAGCAGGAGCCTCCAGAGTCCTTATAATCTGTAGCTCTTTTAGCTCCGTAAATTTCTTCAAGACTCCAGCGAGCCCCATAGACAAAACTTCCGTAGGAGGAACGTGGTGGCCCACCTGCTGCACTACAGAATAAATGCGGGTGGCCCCTTCTTTTGCTTTCGCCCTAAGCCGAGCGACCTCCTTCTCTAGCTTATCCGCTCGTTCTATTAAATCTTTGAGTTCTTGCGAGTCGGATTTAGGAGTTTTTAATCGGGAAGCTAAGTTGGAGGAAATAAAGGAGTTCTTGCAAGCTGAGTTGGAGGAAATAAAGGAGTTTTGACCTCCCCCTTTATTTCCTCCAACTCAGCTTGCACGGCGGCAAGCTCAGCAACCTTCATTTTTAAATTCCATCGGGCTTCGGCGTGCTCATTTTGACCGGATTTAAGTTCCTCCTTCAAACTGCCAGAGTCATCCTGTACCTTTTTGAGGTTCTCCTCAGCAGCATGAAGGGAGCCCTCGGAATTAACCAGCTTGACCGCTAAGCCATTTTTCTCTTTTTCCATAGCGGCCAACTGTTGAAGCCACTCAACCTTATTCCTCTCGAGAGCATGGATAACAGCGAGCTGCTCCTTTTCCCTTCCCTCCAAGGCCGCCACCTTAGAGCTTAATTGGGCAATATCTGCCCTGCTCGCTTCCATCTTTGTCGAATCTTCTTGACAAAGATCACTAACTCGGTCCGCCCATTGCGCAGTCTATGGAGTAACAAACGAGTTAGAGACAATAACGCCAAATTAGGAAGTAGAAATATAAGAATAGTATTTACCAGCATAGCCGAGCGGAAAAGTTGGTAAGTGGCCTCTTCCCTCCCAGCCCTTCGGAGTTTCGCGGAGAGCTGTTCGGCCTCATGGCCATCAAAACATCCTTACGGACCTGGCATCTCGAAAAGGAATATCCTCGGAAGGTAATTCCTTTCTTTGAATTGCCGGCCCCTTTAAGGCTAAGTCCGCCACCCTCAGTTTGTCCAGGAGGGCCGCCTCTTCTGCCTCTGCCTATAAAATAAGCCTCAAGTTAGAAGTTCTTAGTAAAACCATAGATACCCTTAAGAAGTAGATTCTTACCTCCATAAGGAGGATATCCTCTGGGCGACTAGAAGAATGACCCTCTGAAATCGGCGATAAAGCCGGGCGGACTTCCTCCGAGCGGACCTCTTCCTGAGGCGAATTCGCCTGTTCACTTGTAATTCCGGGACCCGATGCGTCCTCGGAATTCTTTCTCTTGGTCCTCCTCTCCCGCGAAGACCCTGCAGCGGGGTCGCCTTTCTTGGAAGAGTCGACCTCTTTCCTCTTCCTCTTCCTCTTCTCCTCCTTGGAAGTGTTAGCAACTTTGGTAGATGCTACTTCCTTCTTCTTCCGCCTACGAGGTAAGGGTGGATGAACCTCACCTTCGAAGGAGGCCAAAAGGCCCTTAATGTAGCTCAAATCTTCATCCTCCATCGGATATCCTGCAAGAATAAATTCCGAAGCAAGTTAGACATTACGATTCAAGATTAAACTAAGTTAGATCCACGAGTAAGTCCTACCGACAGCTACTATTAAACGACATTTAACGAGGTTTTCCTTGGTCAAGAAGTCGTCCATATAAACTTTAGATAACCCCGTCATTGACTTAAGAAGAACCTCCTCTTCTTGTGTCATCTCCTCACAAGCAATGTCCATTCGGGGAACCTCCCACTTGGTTCGGACACCCCACTCGGACTTACTTTTAACAAAGAAAAACTTACTCTTCCATCGCTTAATGGAAGAGGGGACCTTCCCTAGAAACTTTCTCCCGGAACGAGTCGAGAAATAATACCAGCCGGCATTAGACTCTAGACATAGACTGAACAGCATACGAAACCAACGGACGCTCGGATTTACTCCGTAGTTCTTAAAAAAAATAACAAAGTCGTTCAACAACCTCCAAGAATTCGGAGTTAGTTGTGAAGGACACAAGTGGTATTCTTCCAAAATCGCCTTAGCAAAATCAGAAAAAGGAATTCTAAGGCCACCCGATAGCGCATCTTGATAGATGGCTATCTCCCCCTCCCTTGGAGAGCTCGCCCTCTCCCCAGAACAAGGAACCCTAACCTCAAACAGAGAAAGGTCTATCTCATACCTCTCTACCAAACTATCGACATCCTTCTGCCCCAGGAGGCTTATGAAGGTGCCAGACCCTCTACCCATAGCCCTAGAAGCGGGATGAACCCGCGAACCCTGGACTGGAACGTCCCTAGACTCGTCTGGAGTCGCAACATAGACCATGAGTTCAGGCTGAGAAGGGATCGAAAGGGGGAGGGAAGCAGCAGGTTCATGAGATTCATGAGAAGAATCAGAAGAAGAAGACGCACTAGCCATACCTTAGAAGAAAAAAGATGAAAAAACGCAAGAACTTTAGAGCAAGGTTCGCCGGTCAAGAAGGGATTATGGGAAGAAGACGCGACTTAGCTTTTGAAATAAAACCTTTTTCGCCTGTACAACTTCGCTTCTATACAAAGGAGATGAATTCATGGCCGTTAGATCCCAAAGTTGCATCCCGATCGAGCTATTAAACCAAAGGACCCCAAATCTGGACCGTTCAAATAACCATCATGGCTTCTCTTTAAGAAATTCAAAATTCTATCCACGTCAGCACACCAAACGCCGCCTGACACACATAGATAGCCGCGCCCATCATGATGTTGACAAATCGCATGCCACGCACGTCATGCCATCTTCTCCCTTTAAATGCGACACAGTGTGAGAGACACGTGTCTCTCTGGGGAGTAATGGGCACTGTATCATGGAACCAACACCATAAAAGACAAATACACACACCCCAACATAGGATCACCAGCGATCATTTTTCTTGAAGAAATCAAAGACTTTATAAACAAAAGGATAAACTTTATTTCAGGGTACAATGATAGTGGTATCTAAAAAAAAAACACAACATGATAAGCCCTAAATAAACATGTTTTCCGTTCGGAATTTCCTAATTAACAATCCACGGATCCATCCGAGGACCCGCTCGGATAAGATTCAGAGGAGACGCACGGACTTCTATTGCCGTCACTATTCTCATTGTCACTAGGAAACCCCGGCACAGCACGCGGGCGAAGATGGGGGCCCACTTCTCTACGGCAGGAGTCGCTTCCGAACATTTCAACTTCAAAGCGTACACCCCCCACATAAGTGATGATTAAGAGATCCCCCGCCTCAATATCATGATCAACGTGGAAGGTCTCCTACCCTTCCTCAATACTTATCTCACCTACACCCCTGTCAATAAGCAGAAGGGAGGGCCATACACAGCCATTTGGACTTACCAAATAGATGACCCCTGTCCTTAAGTCCGCCAGGTGCTCATAAAAGGAACTTGGGATGCGCAGATGGCGAGAACACTGAGTGAAAGTGAAAAATTTGTAGAAAGACAAACGCTGAGCTATTATACAAAACTGCAAAGATCTTTGGATTTTGAATAAAACACTACCCCTACAAGCTCCTTAAATAGAAAAAAACTTAGTGACACCATGGGCGAAAATTCTGGAGAAAAATCTACCTTGATTAAAACAACGACACAGTAAACGTCGGTCACCTATTAAAAGCACATGTACCTTAGACAAGGTCTACACCTACATAGACATGCCAACTAAGAAAGATACTTGTTCTCGAACCAAGCGCGAAGTGCGGTTAACTCACCCCTCGCTCAGATTTTTCGAACAAGTACACTTTAGGGGGGACTAGTGTTACGGATATATTTGGTAAGACGCGTGTCATCGACCTAAATGGCCACCTGTCATATACAGAACTACGTCCCTTTGGTCGTGCGGCAATATCACCAAATATCTTGGTATAATTCCGTTCAGCAAAGGCAAATAAAAATGAGGGTTCAATCCCACAAACAAGTCCATCGGAATTATAGCAACCTTCTTATCCACAAGGCGTGAGGATCTCATAAGGTGCTTATAGCCACCTAGGGTAGAAAATACCTAACGCCTCTACAGTAAGTAGATCTTATCCAAGTGCCTCTACAGTAGGCAGATATTTTCTACTTACCTACATAGCACCTACGCAGTAGGCAGATATTTTCTTACCGCCTTAGAAGATATTTATTCACCGCCTTACTCACCGCCTTACTTACCGCCTTACCCACCGTCTTTCCTAAACCGCCTTTAAGCTGCTATAAAAGAAGGGCAACAATAGAAGGAGAAGGACAAGAAAATCATTACACAAAGAACTAACTTACATTTAAGACTTCCTTCTCTCAAGCTTTCTGACTTAAGCATCGGAGTTGAATCCGGGCAGAAAGGCCCAATTCCAATCCCTCCCCTCTCCTTTTTACATATTCACCCCAAAGCAAAGAGTTGATAATTCCGATCCAAGGATGATAATTCCGATCGGAATTCCAAAGCGTTCCCCGCGTTCCTTGTTCAGAAGTTGAAGTGTCCACACCAACTATAAATTTCAACCGTTTGTCAAAGGCTGAGACCAGGTCACGAGGCAACAATAGCCAAAGCGGGAGGTGGACCAGTTTTTGGCATCAACAACTTATAATCAAATTCGACTTACAATCTTTCTCTTCCCTTTAATTCTCTCGTTTGAGGATCTATTCCTCAAAACCAGTTTTATACCTCATTGATATCTTCTATGCGTATGACCCATTAGGTTCCCGGTTATGTTGGTCATTCATAATCAACCATTGATTACAAATAGATCATGAGTGGCATCTAGCAATACATCATGACCCCCAATTGACCGGAAAGTCAGGTGGTTTGACTTGGAACCTTTTCAGCAGCCAATGTTAGTATGCAATTTGTCCTTTACCATCTTATACCAACTTGGTTTGGAGTATGGCCTATGTGTCAACTCCCACTAGACTGACTATGTCACACCTAGCCCAAGTATTAGTTCCTCGTCCTATGGGATCCATTACTCAAAACTTATATCATCGAAGACCATCTTTATGACAAGTGACTCTGGCCAGAGATTCCTGAGTAATGACCCGACAAGTGGCCATGGGTATACTCTCCTTCTATCACGAGTGGTAAATCCTCTGTTGGCTACCCAAATACCTTCGAATACTTCAAAGTTGTATCCAATCACCACCCTGTAAGTAACCCCTGAAGGGAAATGTAGGAATGACGTCAAAGCACAGGAGCCATATCCAAGATAACTTGCTTACCTCAAGTCTAAGGATATTTGCACCATTGCTGCAATGAGATCTTCACTAATATTTTAATAGGATAACCATGTGAAGACTCATGGTAGGTCATCCGATGAACTTGCTACCCTTAGCAAGCATCCAGATGTTCACTCAAAACATCTTTATGCTTATAGTTTGTGAGAACAACTGTTTGATCGGATCAAGGAGCATAAAATGTGCTAGTCTTGATTGATCAATGATGTCCCGTCTCATTGATCCTTCGACTAGGGATATTTAGATACATACATAGTTACACATGATAGGAATCTCACATTATGATCTCTATCATAATTTTCTTCATGCTATGCGTTGTATCATGGACTTCATTAATTAGATTTAAGATCTAATATTATATTTATAGTAGTGAACATCTAAATAATAAAGAAGCCTTTTTATTAAATAAATAAATTTATAGATAAAGTTGGAGGAACTGTTAGAGAAAGGCTTCATCAGACCGAGTATGTCACCCTGAGGAGCACCAGTTCTATTTGTCAAGAAGAAGGATGGATCGATGAAGCTTTGCATCAATTACAGGGAGCTCAACAAGGTAACGGTCAAGAATAAGTACCCGTTACCGAGGATTGATGACCTCTTGGATCAGTTACGAGGAGCCCAGGTGTTCTCTAAGATTGATTTGAGTTCAGGGTATCATCAAGTGCGGATCAGGGAGGAGGACATCCCAAAGAGCGCGTTTCGGACCAGATATGGTGTAACACCCATCTTTTAACAGTAGTGGGTGCTACACCAGCGAGCCCAGCAGTGTGTTCGGGCCCAAGGCTGTTGACAAATCATGTGATTTTAACTATTATACTAGTTTAATGGCAGAACTTGGAACACAAATTTATATATCATCACAATAGGCTCAACCATAGAGATGAGTCATATAATACATCATACCCCAGATTAGCGACTGGGTTTAGGTAACATTTAAGTCTCTCAATACACATATATAAAATGACAAACAACTGTTACTCCTAAGGGACGCCAGAGCCACTACCGTACCCGGACCTCGCCCGTCGACAAGGGATCTACTCCGATCCCAACTTATTCCCTGTAAGAAGAATGCAAGAGAGGTGAGCTACTGGAGCCCAGTGAGTATAGACCCATCTGTCAGGTAATTACCTACCTGTCTTCCATTAAGGTACTATACTGATATATATAAATAAAATGCGAGTACATATGCAAAATAACATGGGGGTCAACATAATTATCTTTAATCGGGTTAAACATGCCAAGCAGTCATGAAACTCAATTAAATCCATATGCCACCTCAAGCATTAAAAGCATATCATCATCTTAAGCATATCAAATCATATGTGTGTACACATGGGTCTCATATCCAGTGACAAACATCCCTAGTTCGACTCCCACGGAAGGAACTCCAGCTTCTGCAGAACTTGACGACCAGTGGTATCCCTGTACCGAAACTGCCCTGCCGCCAAGCCTGCGTCTCATATCGATACGGGCCTTCCAAAATCGGGAAAGGTTTTATATGAAAAACAGTTTTGAAAACAAGTGTGTGCACGAAACGATATTTGAAACAAATCCTTTCCACCGACCCAATATCGCATACTTTGACTTCCGGGCTCCCTGGCCCGCCGGAGCATCCACATATGTCTAGCTAGGATGCAGTCCTAGATATGTACTTATCCAATTCCGACCAATTAAGGTTTCACATATACATGCTCATGCTATTTTAACATTAATAGCATTCAACAAGCAAAAATCTATTTTACTATAGTATCGGAAAAATCCATCGGCAATCACAAACCGATAAACAATATCATATAAAAGCCCGAGTAAACAATACGGAAATACATGCTTCAAATAAGGATGTACAGAGAGGACCACTCACACGTCGTCCTTCGCGGTTCAAGACTGACTCAGCTCCGCCGCGTCTCCAAGTACTTCCTTCTCCTTTCCTATGGAAGGGAATACGAAATACGGATCAGATTCCGTATTTTAATTATAGCACATATTTAAACATAACTCCGAATCGCACATAACTTAAAAACCCGGGTGCCCGATCGTATCGATCAAGCGTTCATTACGTAGGTCCTTCGATGACCTTCCTAACGATCCTTTACACTCCCCGATCGGGAGGCATCATGGGCTGATCTCAGCCCCAACGGGACAGCCCTATGTCAATTTCAAGGAAAATTCCGGCAGAGTTTCCCCTATTTCTAGGGCTCCAAAATAATACAAGCATACATATAACTTCATACAATCACAGTTTCAAACCACTCATCTATGACATCCCTGCCTCGCCCCTAATTCCATTCAATTTCCCATTCCAACCCCAATTCCCCGAACTGATCATGCTAGTTTATCATCTACTCAATACCCTCTCCATTACTATACCTGACTTCCTCACTGTCCACCACCACCTGTTGGAGGTCAACTCGTCGATCGCCACCAACGATGACGCGAGAGTAGAAGAAAAGGAGGGGACCGGCTGGCCGCGTGGGGCTTGCCGCGGCGCTTGCGGTGGGCGGTGGCCACGGCAGCGACCAAGGTCAGCCGGGTCAGCTGGCCTTGGTAGCCATTGTCTTGGTGGCTGAGGAGTCAGCCGGCCGGACGGGAGGCAGCAGCCGTGGACTTCGGGCGGCGTCTTGGCTGGACGGCCGGTGATGGGCGACGGGGAGGCGCGCGCGCGTGCGCGTGAGAGAGAGACAAGGGGGGGCGGCGGTTCACGAGGGAGAGAGGGTTTCTCTCTCTCTCCCTCTTATAACTCAGCTGCCCCTTTTTCTTTTTATTTTTAATTTTATTTTATTATATATTGTTTTAAAGGACTTTTATTTTTACTTTCTTTTTCTTTCCTTTTTCTTTTTCTTTTCTTTTTCTTTTCTTTATTCTTTTCCTTTAACTCTTTTCCTTTTTCTTTTTCTTTTCTTTTCCCTATTTTATAATGTATGATATAATCTCCCACATTACCATGGTCACGGTCCCCGAGTTCACCACCAGGATCATGAATCCAGGCCTTTGACACAGTGACTTACTTATCGGGACTCTAACCTTGTCGTTTCCTCCCTCAATTATCGGACCCTGGAACTATTGTTTGATTACCTCCTAATTACATTTTTCCCTAATATTAATCGAGTTTGATTCTTTTTTTTTTTTCACTGGCCCCTTATTATTCCAATACCATCCGGTCTGGCCCATTACGGCCTTTCCTATTGTCCATCTACTGGTGATTAGATGCAAATCCACTAACGCCCGATTACTCCCTGTATCATGCTAAAGTTAATTATTTCATTATCCGCGTTTATTTAACTCCATCATTGTTCCAAATTTCTTACTTACTATCATTATCATCCTTCAGACAATTCGGGGCGTTACATATGGGCACTATGAATTCCTCGTGATGCCGTTTAGACTTACCAATGCCCCGGTGGTATTCATGGATAGTATGAACCGAGTCTTCCGACAATACCTAAACCGGTTTGTGGTGGTCTTTATTGATGATATCTTGATCTATTCTCCCAGTCGACAGGCACACATGGAGCATCTGAGGATCATACTAGAGACCTTGAGACAGCGTCAGCTTTATGCAAAGTTCTCCAAGTGTGAGTTCTGGCTAGACAATGTGGCCTTCTTGGAGCATGTTATCAGTGGTGCTGGAGTATTTGTGGACCCTAAGAAGATTGAAGCAGTTATCAATTGTTGGAAACCGACCACCGTTAGAGAAATAAGGAGTTTCTTGGGGTTAGCCGGCTATTGCCGGAGATTTGTTGAAGGCTTTTCCCGTTTGGAGGCACCATTGACCAGATTGACCGGGAACGATACCAAGTTTACATGGACTGAATCTTGTTAGAAAAGTTTCCTGGAATTGAAACAGAGGTTGGTGTCAGCACCAATTCTTGCTTTACCACAGAGTAGTCAGGGGTATACCGTTTATAGTGATCCTTGCAAAACTGGCTTTGGATGTGTTATGATGCAAGAAGGGCGAGTCATTGCTTACGCTTCTCGACAATTGAAGCCTTATGAGGAGAACTATCCACACACGATCTGGAACTTGCTGCGATCGTGTTTACACTGAAGATCTAGCAACATTTTCTATATAGCGTGCCCTGTGAGATTTAAACATACCACAAGAGCCTCAAGTATATATTTTCCCTGAAGGAACTAAATGTGAGGCAGCGGCGATGGTTGGATATATTGATCAAGGACTATGACCTGAGCATACATTACCACCCGGGCAAGGCTAACATGGTAGCTGATGCACTGAGCAGAAAGTCCAACTATGGGGCGCCGCTTTATTGTCTACACAGAGGCCCTTGTTGGAGGACATGAGGAGATTGGAATTAGGGGTTGTACTGCCAGAGATGGATGTCAGTTTGGCTAGCTTACACATTCGACCTTCGATGCTGGGGAGAATCCGAGACTCCCAGATGCAGGACTCGTATCTAGAGGATATCAGGGGTCAAATGGACCAGGATGCACAGATACGGTTTCGGATTCATGAGGATAGTACTCTCAGATTTGATGAGCGAATCTGTGTTCCCAACGTCCCAGAGCTGAAGAAGGAAATCCTTGAGGAAGCCCACTACTCGAGCTACATGATCCATCCTGGAAGCACTAAGATGTACAAGGGATTGAGAATCATTACTGTTCGAAAGGCATGAAATGGGAGGTTGACAAGTTTGTGGCACGATGTATTACTTGTCGGATGATAAAGGCGAACATCGAAGCCGGGGAAGGGAAGCTGCAACCTTGTTCGATTCCGGTGTGGAAGTGGGAGCACATCAATATGGACTTCATGACTGGATTACCACGGACTCGGAAGGGGCACGAAGCAGTTTTGGTGAAAGTGGGCCGTCTGACCAAGTTGGCTCCTTTCATACCCCTGAGGACGGGGGCCACATTAGAGCAGTTAACATGGTTGTACATCGAAGAGATTGTCAGGCTGCATGGAGTACCAGTGTCGATCACCTCAGATCGCGACACTAGGTTTGTTTCGAGATTCTGGGAGAGTCTGCACAAAGCCTTTGGCACCCGTCTAACATTTAGTACAGCTTTTCACCCACAGATGGATGGTCAGTCTGAGAGGACCATACAGATCTTGGAGGAGCCAGACTTCGTCCAACATACGGAGGAGCAGGTCCAGATGATTAGAGAAAGACTGAAGGTTGCTCAGAGTCGTCAAAGGAGTTATGCAGATCTGAAGCGTTCTGAGCTTGAGTTCCTGGTCGGTGATTTAGTGTTCTTGAAAGTGTCGCCTATGAAGGGAGTTGTCAGGTTTGGAAAGCCTGGAAAGCTTGCCCCATGCTACATTGGACTCTTCGAGATCTTGGAGCGGATAGGAGTTGTGGCTTACATATTGGCCCTACCTCCGGACTTTGCGCTAGTTCACGATGTATTCCACATATCTATGTTGAAGAAATGTGTTCGATATCCATCCCAAGTGATCCCTTAGATTCCAATGGAAGTTCAAGAGGATATGTCTTATGAGTAACGCTCGGTGGAAATCTTAGATTGCGAGCAGCAGTTGAGGAACCGGGCCATTCCTTTCGTCAAGGGGAGGTGGAACCATCACTCTGATTGGCAAGCAACATGGGAACGCGAGGAGGACATGAAGAAGAGTACCCAGACTTACTTGCCACTGGATGAGACCTGAGGTTGTGAATTTTAAATTTCGGGAACAAAATTTTTTGTAAGAGGGAAGGATTGTGAAATCGAAGATTTCTTTTAATTAGAATAAAAGGGATTTTTAATATTATGGTGGTTGAGTTAATTTTTTTTCAAAAAACATAATTTATTTGAAAAAGGAAAGTTTAATAATTTAAAACCTAGTTGGGTTTAGTTATCAAACCAAGGGCATTTTGGTAAATTTAGCATGTTTGGAGAACATGAAGCGAACAAGTAAATAAACTCTAGTTTATTTAATTAATTGATTAATTTAGTTAAAGGAAATATCGAAGTTTGGAATTTCTTGGATTTGATTAAAGAAAAGTGAATAATTGGTTCTAATGTGATTACTAAGGGTACATTAGTAATTAAGTGAGAATGAGAAACTTGGAAAGAAATAAGTAATTTGTTTGGAATAAAAGTCTATGATAATATATTTAATTAATGGAAATTTCTAAGTTTAGAATTATAAGGAATGGATTGAGAAAAGAGGGAATAATTGATTTAAATTCCTAAATTAGGTCATTGGCCAAATAGGAGAGATACGAGTGAGTGAGGAGTCCAGCGAAGGGGAGTATGATAATTTCCATAAAGTTTAAGGGTATTACGGTAAAACCAAAATAGTTCTAATAGATGATAGAAAAGTTTGATAATTTCCATAAAGTTATGATCATAACCGTAAGTTTGCAGATCAACAGCCTTTATTAGCTCAAAGTAACATCCTATTTCTTATATATCAAATTAACTCAAAAGTAGAAATAACATTTATATAAATACATTGGCAAAATTTATATATTTACATATAAAATTAATCTATATATATATATATATATATATATATATATATATATATATATATATATATATATATATATATATACTATTAAGATTAGTATAAAAAAATGGATATACAATCCATTTTTACTTTTGAGATATTTATATATAGTTTTCAAAACTAATTATATATCATACGAATTACTTGTATGGATCGAACGAATGACCTGAGCAATAAAAAGAAGGAGAAGAAGAAGCACACACACAGAAAAACAGGATTTACGTGGTTCGGTCCAAGATGACCTATGTCCACGGCCGCAGTAGAGTTTCTATTATTTTCTCACAAAATTAGGGTTTACAAAATACATAGATATTTATATAGATTCAGGAAAACCGGCCCTAAAATCTCACACGGGCCTGGGCCCCCCGCCGAGGCGCTCGCGCCCTCGGACTCCCGCAAGCGACGTGATCAAGGTCGTCAGGGCATCCATCAGACCCCACATGCTCAACATTACTATATTTGTACAATTTATATATTTCTAAAGAATTATATATTACATGACTTAATATTTATGGATTTAATTAAGTGGTCTTTATATTGTCGAAACTATTCAAAAATGTATTTACTAAATAATCATTATTATTATTTAAATATTTAAGGTTTTTAAGGAATTTTCTAAAGAAATTAAAATTAAAAAAAACTTAAATAAGAAATACTATTTAGAAACGGATTTTAAAATCCGTTTCTAAAGTAGCAACGGATTTTCCATCCGTTTCTAAATTAGCAACGGATTCATGATTTGAATCCGTTGCTAATTTAGAAACGGATTTTAAAATCCGTTACTAAATTTATATATATATATATATATATGTCACGCCCCGAACCCGGATCCCGGGCCTCGGCGCACGCGACAAACGCCGCGTGCTTATAGGGTCGCCCCTAGAAGCACGCAAGGCTAAGTAACATAAGCAGATAATTAAATCAGAGTTTAAATTATAAATCAGCGGAAGAAATATATATAAGGTTTTATAAAACCCTAGCAGGTCCTGAATGACAACTCTCTCTCGGAAAGGAATAGAGGCCTGCAAACCTCAGCTCAACATATCCCCATCGTTGTTAGGCTGTCCTGCGGAAGCTCTCTCCTGAATTCCGCTCCTAGCTACTCGCAAGGTCCTCATCTAGTCCTGACCCTACTCCTCATTGTCACCTGAGAAAAACATCCATTAAGTGCATGAGCCAAAGAAAGGGCGATGGGATCGCAAAAATAAATCAATAAAGGTGGAGAAAGCAACTAGGAAAAAACAGAAATAAAAGAAGTACAAATATGCAATAATAACATCACAAGCAAATAACAAGTCTCTGGAATGTGGGTAAATCCACAGATGTACTCAACCTCGGCATATGTGATACTAAGATGTCTCATTTACATCTACGACACCATCGGTATCGTCTTGGCCTAAGCCGAGACTCACGCTATAGCATACATGTGCACATGGCCAGAGAACACCGCTCTCTGACTGAGCCAGGTGGCCAGATATTATACACCCTCTGACGGGGCATCCGTCCGATGGAGCACCAAGTGCTCGTGGCCAAATATTATACACCCTCTGTCGGGGTCTCATGGCCAGATATTATACACCCTCTGCCGGGGCATCCGTCCGATGTATCATGCCTGTACGTAAGAGATTGCTAGTACGAATACCTAACAACAGGTATATCTATATATCCAAGGCAGCAACATCTCGAATATATAATAATCAGTGATCTCCTCGAGATCGTAAGCCAATACGTATTTAAGGAGTAACTCTACTCAAATACGCATACGAAAAACATGAAAGCAACAATCTCCTCGAGATATAAAACCGATACATATGAGGAAACCCATCTCGAATATGTATTGGGAACCTCTCGAGGACATAAGAGTACAAAATCAAAGTAGGGTAGAAGGAGAGAATATTTAATGCAAAGAATAGAATATCGACAGACTGCTATGGAGTACCACCCCCCTCGACCATCCCAGGTGCAAGTAGGATGCCAGAGGGTACTCCACTGGCCATATGCCATGGAGTATCACTCCCACTGGCCATATGCCATGGAGTACCACCTCCTGGCCATCCCACAACAACACAAGAAGGATGTCAAGGGGTACTCCCTCAAAGCAGATCATATCAAAACATACAAGCTCAAACAAATGCAGCAAGCATAACATGTCAACAGACAGAGCATGTATCAAAAGATGGACTCCAACATCCATCTAGCACAACAACAACAAGAATCAAGAGAATACTATGAGTTAGAAATACTCACAGTACCCGTGCGACATCCTACCTTTTCCGCTCTTGGGCCTACTCGGGCCCGATCCTCCCAGTCTGGTCCTAGACCGTCTCACTACGTCCTAAACATGGTAAATGTTCATCATATAACATTTCATAACAATTTGAATGCATTACATGCATTTAATTACCCTAATCGTGAGTTTACCGAAAAGTCGGCTTTTTAATTTATAACCGATGGATTCAGGCTCTTAGACACCTGTCCGTACCATTTATATTAGTTAAAATATACACCCGAACTATTGGGACGATCGGAATCAAATTCCGAGTCTTTTTTAAAACATTTGAGTTCTTATTCACTCTACATTCGGTAGCTACAGTAACCACATAAAACATGAAATTGGAACTTCAAATTGAAGCTCGAAATCTTCACCATTTTATCTCGTACTTCTAGTATATCATATTCACAATATTAGATTCCATTCCCCTTAGAATTGGGCTCATTATCACCGCTACAAAGCCCATGATAAAATGAAATAAAATGGGTGTTCTGCTGTGCTACAGTGTTTCCTACATTTTTCCACTCCTTGGAGTTCAACTCTTTACAATGTCTTGCAATTGATCACACCTATTCTTAATCCAAGGAAGTGTGAAAACAATCCCAAAATACTCAACACCTTCCATCTCATTATTTGGTAACTAAGATGCTTTGAAAATACACTAATTCAATAGCAACAAAAATCCATGTTTGCAACATCAATAGCCAATGCAAAGATAACTAGTAAACAATAATCCTTATCTTAACCTTCTCAATTACAAATCCGCATACCTGTACATATTATCTATATAATCCATGCCATTACTCTCATCACCATTACTCCATTGCTTGCTTATCTCCATCACTAGCATAGAAGAAGGTTCTAACATGCTCTTCTTAAAGAATTTAATAACTAATCATGGTGTGATTAAGCTACTAAATAAATCCGATGAAATTTCGGCGGAGTTTCCTTTGTTTATAGGGCTTTAGGTTTATACAAACATTCCCCATTCAATACATGAATTAAACACCATACAACATAGTTAACACTTCAAGAATCACATGAACATCTAATCTTAGACATCTCATAACCTTGAAACCTTGAAACCATTCATGTTTTCATCTAATGTTTTACCCTCAATTGAGTTCATGTTTAGTAAAGGTTCACTCTTCTAAAACCTAGAAGCATGAAATCATGATATCTAGGATTTAATTAGGGTATTAACTCCTATAATTTTTCATGAAAATTCAGCGGTATCTCCCCTAATTATAGGGCCTCAAAAATTAATACAATCATTCACACATTAGCATCATGAATTAAACCATTCCATCAATACTCTCACAACCCATACACATGCATATAATTTCTTCAAGTAATAACCCTAATCATGCTTCATTTAGGGTTTTCCCCAACCCTAAACTTCAATTAGCTAGTTGATGATAGGGTTTACCCCCAAGGAGCTCACTGTCGAAGAGGAAATGAAGAGGATGGCGCATAAGACTGGAGATCGTCGCGGCGTCGGGGCGCTGAAATCAGCCGGACAGAGTTGGCTAGAGGCAGCGTCGGCGACTGCAGGCGCGCGAGGATGACAGGCCGGCTAGGCGGCGACCAGAGCAGCAGGGTGGTGCGGCGAGGCTCTGGCCTTGAAGGCGGCCAGTCGGTGGCCGTGGCCGGCGGCTGACTGGCAGCCGGTAGCGACTGTTGGGGCGCGCCGATGCGTGGAGGCGCAGCTCTTGTTGGGCGCGAGCAAAGCCGCGAGGAGCGCGACGTAGAGCGGCCTGGTCGCGGCGAGCGGCTGGGCGGCAGGGGAAATGTAAAATCCACGAATTTTATTTATTTTCTGGAAAAAAAAATATTTAAAAATATTTACTTACCGCGATTACTGAAAATGCGGGATTAAATGATTTATTTAATTTAAATGGAAATTAAAAATTATTATGGGGGTTTTTGGGACTGAAAGGTAATTTACGGAAGGTTGAGGACCTTAGAGAAGTTTCTCCTCTCACCGTTTCAAGGACTTTTCGGTAAATAAATTATGTTGAGGGACTTAGAGAGAGAATGCCCGTCTCACAGAAGAAGGACTATTTTGTAAATTAAATAATGGGGGGGACCCCTGGAGAATTTTCCTGCAAAGCTTCGGTTTAACGGCTGAGATCAAGCCATCTATGAGAGTGCTGATCGTAAGGAAACGAGTAAGGCTCTCGTTGAGCCACGTGGCGATGAGAGATGAAATCCATCTCATCGTCTACTCGTTACGAGGCAAAGTGGAGGAAGTCAGGTAAAAAGGGCCCTACCGTGAGGGCAACCTGAAGCCGTTCATCAGCTATGTTGATGGATACGAGGCAAAGATCTAAGATCTTGACCGTTAATATATTTAAAATCCTGGCCGTTTAGATGGTGAAAGTGTCGGATCCGAGACAAAAGACTAAATCTCGGCCGTTAAGAAGGATCAAGTGATCCTCGCCACCCATCTAAGAGAACAGATCCCGGGGCACCACCGCCACTCCTCCGCCGCCTGCAACGTTCTCGCGCGAGGCCCGCCGGCTGTCCCGACCGTTTCGCGCGAAGCAGCGGCGTCGCCGGCGGCGATTACCACAGGAGCCGGCGCTCGCCTGAATGCCCGAGGCTTATAAAAGGGGGGCCTCACTCCTCTGTCTCGGCGTCCCAACACAGCGAGCTCTGTCTTCTCCGGTGAGGTGACGGGTGGAGGAGGTGAAGGCGCTCTCGGTGGAAACTCTCGCGCCAAGGATCCAGGCGAGTCGAGGGACCAAGGCCGCGGCCCACGGGGGAGAAGAAGGGCAGCACTGTGACGACGCGCAGAGGAGAAGGAACCGTTGCCGGCCGAGCTTGTCGGAGTAAAGACAGGAGGCGTTTACCGGCAACTCCGACACTTCCGTCGTCAACAAACCCCTCGGTAAGCATCTAAAAACCCCGTAGAGTATTTTAGAGGTATTCTCGCGCGTATCTGGTTGATAGTAGAGCTCGTCGGAGAGTATAGCTCTCACGGCCGAGAGTTTCGTCGGATTTCCGAGAAGAGGGGGGAGGCTGGTGGCGCCACGGAGAAGTCCGCTGTGGACGCCAAGCTGCCGGTGATGAGCTCCGGGTCCGGGCAGGCAGGCGCGGTGGCCGGAGAAGGACCTGGCGTTCGGTCGCGAGAGAGAGAGAGAGAGAGGTTGAAGATGAAGTTTATTTTAAAAAATAATAATAATAATAATAATAATAATAAAGAATAATGTTTAATTATGTTTAATTAAACATTCATTAACTTAGGGGTGTGACACTGATTTAGTTAATTAAAATAAATACTTTTCTTTCCTCTCTCTTCTAAATGAGAACATTAGTTGATTAACATTGACTAAACAAGGTATTAAAATGGGAAATTAAGGACATGTGACAATAAATAAATTGTTAATCTTGTGTGACAAGCTAATAATATTATTATTAGTCTTGAGTTAAAAAAAAAAAAAAACTAGTTGATTAATGTGACAAATAATAATTAATTAGTTAAGATAGTTATTTGAGAACTATTAATATGTCACAAAATTTTTGGAAGCTAAAGTGTGTGACATACTCATTTGTGATATTGCTAACTTGGATGAGTTTGCTATTATAGTTAGAGTGTGACAAATTATTAGCATGATTAATAATTTGAAAACTATAGTGAGACATAGTTGAAAAATTAATCGATTAATGAAATTGATTAAAGTTTGGAGAGTGCGACACATGCTAAATAAATCGAACAAAGTGTTTAGTTCCATTGATAATAAAACTTAGGTTCTGGTGATGATTATTAGGTTATGAAATTTTTATTCATAATTTAATAATTATGAAACATAAGGTTTTGATAGGGGATTAAAACCTTGGTTCGGCAATTAAATTAATATTGTCTCTATTAATAGTATTGAAACTATTAATCAAATAGTTGAAAAAAATTAGACAACTATATGGAACTGTGAATATGTGACATAATAATTAATTAATAATTATTATGAAATATTGAATCGGGATAAATAGAAATTAATTAGTTAATTTCAAGTAAATTGGATAAATTGACTATGTGATGGAATATATTTAGTAAAGAAGCTAAATATATTCAAAAAGAACCTTTAAGCCCTAAACGAGATAGGCCATAGTATCATAAGCTACCAAATGACCAAAAAGCCCTTCACGGGACTAAGGTCAACTTAAATGGTGCAATGGGCTTGAAATGGGTCCAACTCAACTAGAGTTGACTAGGTTAGACCAAGGTGAATCTACAAGTCAACTAAAAGAGACACTGGAACGGGAATAAGGGCCGGTAACCCGAGAGAAAGTCCCTAGGACCCGTTAGTGGGCCTAAGCCCAACATGGACGTTAGGCATGCATGGACATGGAAATTATTGGAACAATAATTCTAATAAACTGTTATATGCCAGATACTCTCAGGGGAGACGTAAGGCATTTTAAAGGAGACCAGGAAGACATTTAGTCTCTCTAGAGGTAAGTTCACTTGCCTAGTTTCCACCCGATAACGGGATTTCTTGGATTTGCTATGTATTCTTAATACATGCACTGTTGTTGACATACATGCTGTTCTTATCTGTTCTTGAATCTTGTTAAGCATGTATGCTTGTTTACGGGACGTTGGTGTCCCTATTTGCTATGTTCTACTGCCCGGACTCAGTGGAGCTAGGGAAGCTCCAATTTTGGGAACGTTCAGGGATAGGACCCACGACTTTCCCCGGCCCTCTACCGGAGAAACAAATCTCTGGAGGTCTCACTGTCGATGGGCATGGTACTTGGCCGTGTTAACACGAAGAAGAGGTAGTTCTACCGATCTTTTGGTTGGAGAGTCAAGCGACCATCTAGGTCGTAATTATATCCAAAAATTTGGACATCTTGGTAGGGAGTAAACTCTCGAGTTCTCTTAGAACTCACTCTGAGCTTAGGGGCTTTTGTAGCGTGAGTCGTACCTTTGACTTGTTTGTGGTAGACTCCTAGGACTTTGTTGTTGATTCTATGATCACATTGATTGTCATTTTTATTTTGATGACACCGTGACTGCGGGGGTACTACTTGAGCTTTCCTTGAAAGCTCACGTGTTTTCTCTTTTCCTCCTTTTACAGATTCCGAGGTTTAGAGGGGGAAGAAGCTTGAAGAGAGGGACTCCGGGAAATCAAGGTTTATAGGAGTCTCAGTTATCTTTATTTTTATAAACTTTGCTATTTGTAGGACCCGTATAGGGACCAGACTTCTATAGGGCCTATGGACCCTAATGACTCTATGTTCTTATGAACTTGAGTTTGTGTTTATTTATGGATTGTTATCTGCTTATCACATTATTAGGCCTTGTATTAGAGTTGAGTTTATCTCTTCTTTAATACGGCCGGTCTGTAGACGTGCTCGAGGTCCCGGGATCCGGGTCGGGGCGTTACAGGAAACCTTCGACGGGGTTGTGGTAACGGTAGGCGACGAGCGCAGGGTCAGGCCGGCAGCGGGCGCGACTAAGGGCACAGACAGAAGAAGAAGAAAGAAGGGGTAGGGGAGGCGTCTGAGCACTAACACGAGTCTCTCTTTCTCTTTTAATATTCTTATAACTTAAGTAAAGAATATATTTATTTTAATAAAATCTTATTTTATTCGCTTAAACAATATTATTCTCCAAAATATCACCGACTAAAATCCATTTAGCATTATTAAATATTATCTTTCCACTATGCCATCACATGGGTGACGAATCAACCACGGGACTCATCCCCATCCCCGACCCAGATCCATAAATTCCGGGTCGGACGACCCTAGTATCACGGGTGCACTATGACATCACAGGGTTGTCTCAGTCCCTGACCAAACCCACTTTTCCTCGGATTCGAATATTTGTCTGTTTTTCACAATAATTAATCTGATTTAATTAGTACTTAATTAAACCTGGATTAATTAGAACTAATATATTTTTCTCAAATTCCATCGCATACCTTATTAAATTACTATTTAATAAATTTGGAAATAAATAAATAAAAATCCTTATTTATTTCGGGGCGGGTGTTACAATTATATATATATATATATATATATATATATATATATATATATATATATCCCATTGAGATTAGTCAACAAAATGGATTTAAAATCTATGTTTACTTTTGACATATTTATATGCAATTTTTAAAACTAATTATATATTAATATACGAATTACTATATTCATACAATTTATATATTTCTAAAGAATTATATATTACATGACTTAATATTTATGGGTTTAATTAAGTTGTATTTATATTGTCGATTCCATTTCAAAAATGTATTTATTAAATAATCATTATTATTGTTTAAATATTTAAGGTTTTTAATGAATTTTCTAAAGAAATTAAAATTAAAAAAATAATAATAAGAAATACTGTTTAGAAACGGATTTGAAAATCTGTTTCTAAATTAGCAACGGATTGTTGAAAATCCGTTGCTAATTTAGAAACGGATTTTCAAATCCGTTACTAAATTTATATATATATATATATATATATATATATATATATATATATATATATATATATATATATCCCATTGAGATTAGTCAACAAAATAGATTTAAAATCTATGTTTACTTTTGACATATTTATATGCAATTTTTAAAACTAATTATATATTAATATACGAATTACTATATTCATACAATTTATATATTTCTAAAGAATTATATATTATATGACTTAATATTTATGGGTTTAATTAAGTTGTATTTATATTGTCGATTCCATTTCAAAAATGTATTTATTAAATAATCATTATTATTATTATTTAAATATTTAAGGTTTTTAATGAATTTTCTACAGAAATTAAAATTAAAAAAAAATAATGATAAATACTATTTAGAAACGGATTTTAAAATCCGTTTCTAAGTTTAGAAACGGATTTTAAATCCGTTTCGAAAGTAGCAACGGATTTTCTATCAGTTTCTAAATTAGAAACGGATTTTATATCCGTTTCTATTTAGCAACGGATTAGAAACGGATATAAAATCCATTTCTAAAATAACAACGGATATATTATCCGTTGTTATTTTAGAAACGGATATAGAATCTGTTTCTAATCCGTTGCTATTTAGAAACGGAATTAGTCCATTTCTAAATTTCCGTTGCTAATACATCAGATTCTTGTAGTGTGGGATTGACAGGGACCTAGTCGTAATTTCAAAAATGTCTGAGGACTTAGAGGGAATTTGTTTTCTCTCACAGGCCAAGGACCTAAATGTAACCTGGGAAAAAGGTAGGGGGTCTTTTACCAAAGCTCACGCGAGAGAGAGGGTAGTGATAATGAATCAACAGTCGAGATTATATGATCAAGAGATGAGGCATAAGTTCTAGGCACATGAACAAATACTGGCCTTTGTGGGATCGAAAATACCAGGTTGGCATTGTGTCTGTGAAGAGACACCAGGCGACATATCCAATCATAAATATCATATTTTTTTTATTTGTGGGTTCTTCCATTCCTAATCGAGGCAAGCCTCTATTATTAATTACCGAAGACAGTGTCTTAGGAACCTCCGATGAAGGGTAAAAAAAATACAAGTAGAGACAATAAATAAAAAGAATTTGTTTATTGCATAACAAAATAATTTATTGCATATATATGCCATTACATGGATGTATACACATATTCATTTATTTTTTATTTTATTTTATTTAAATGGCGACGCCATGTATGCCTTGCCGCCGCCTTCGAATTTGCGCTGCTATATCGCCGCCTCAAGATATGTGCTTTGTTACCGCCTTGATATTTGCATTGCCTTAGAATTTGTATTTTTAGCCACCTCAATATGCGTGCTCCATCGCCATTTTGAGATTTGTGCCACCTCAGGCTTTATGCTTCATCGGCTGCATCGAGATGTGCATTCCATCATCACCTCAAGATCCAAGCCGCTTTGAGATTTGTATTTTGGGCCGTCTCTCGTCGTCACCTCGAGATACATGCACATGTATACCCAATTAATATGAGTTCAAATTTCTCTTTTTGATTGCATTTTAGCCATAAAATTAAATCAGTCTTCTTTTATAAAGTGGGCCCAGTTCTTTTTTTTTTGTTTTGCATGACTTCTTCTTCTCTTATATATATATATATATATATATATATATATATATATATATACACTTGGAGTCTATAACCATTCTTCTTCTTATATATATAAGCAAGCATAAACCCGTGTATGTTTTATAGTGCTTCATGGTGGGAGTCATGCTTGGATGACATGATGTTGGAGTTGGCAACTGGTTGGCAAAAGTCTAGATATGGTTCATGCTGATGTTGACTTTGAGGCATATTCATCACCATGTTTGCCAACATAACTATTAGAATGAAATATTCTTTATTCATATAGAACCATTGGAATCAAATATTCTCTAACCAAACTTCACTTTTATTAATGAACGAGTACACTTACATTTGAAGGGATTGCCTAAGAAAAAAAATAAAAATAAAATGTACTCTTTGTTCTTTTGAAGTAACAATACCACCGAATGGGACTACACCAAGGATAACCCCAAAATCAATCTTCATAGAGCCTCCTCCTTTTTATCAATGTTCATTTTCTCGTCTCCAAAGTTAGACACCATCATTCCTCTATTGAAGCATGAGATAATACTAGCTCCTCTTGATAGTTTCTTTTTATAGTATGCTTCGAAATACGTTTTTGAAACATTTTATCAAACAGGTGATGGGCATCTCACACGGGTAAGCATGTGGCATGACATTTGGAACACCTTACAATCAAAATTTACAATCATACACATTTGCATAATAATATTAGTTTTATCAAACTTCTTTATGGTGCAGCTATAACAACTTCAACTTTCATGAGATTGCAACAACCCTCTTCTTCTTTTATTTTCTTCTTCCTTCTCTTTATTCTACAGCATTGCTCCCTTCTCTTCATACTCCATTCGTATGGCCATCATATCCGGGATCTCCGCAAATCAAGGCTTGTAGTTGGGGTAAATTTTTTGGAGGGTCACTAAACTATATACGGATTTCATTTTAATTACTGAACTTCAATTTGTTTCAAAGTAGTCACTCAATTTAAATTTGAGTTATTGAGCTGATCACCTGGAGGATTTGGTGCCCTTTTCTTTGGCGTGGTTATTTGAAGAAGCCACGTGGAAGATCCAATCAGCATCCTCTTCATAAAAAAAAACCTATTCTTTCCCCTTTGCTATCATCTCGCCGGCGCCGCCAAGCTCCGCCACCTATCCCTCCCCTTCAGCATCGTCGTCCACACCCTCTCCCACTCCATCTACTTGCACTGGCTCCCCTTTCCATTTCCTCGCGTCGCCAGTGTTGCTGCTTCCGATAAACTTCATAAGACTTGTAATTCATATTGGCACTGCAAAGAAAAATATTCAGAAAAAAAACACCAAGTAAATATTTTGGCCAGTCACGGTTACAGACAACACAATGGATCATTGGTAAACTTGCAGATCAAGAACAAAACAATGCAAATGAATTCATCAAGCGATAAAGAATGAGTTTTTTTCTTTGTTTTTGGGTTCAATGACATTAAAAATAGCTTCTCTTTCGGTGCATAATTGGATTTGGACAAGGATCATGGGGAAGGCTTCAATGTCGGCTTCGGGGTCACAACCGGTGTTGGTGGTCTAAGGCGATAGCTTGATGCGTTTGAATCGGATCCACAGAAGCATCCAAGGTAGAGGATGAGGCGGTCGGCGCTTTGAATGATGAAGAGAATGACGCAGGCATTAGCGAGGACTTAGAGTGGCGGTGCGACGGAGTGGGAGAGGATGTGGACGGCAACGGAGAAGAGTAGGGAAAGGTAGTAGAGCTCGACGGAGCTTGGCAGCTCCAGCGAGATAATAGCTAAAGGGAAAGATTAGGGTCTTTTTTTATAAAGAGGATGCCAACTGGATCGTCTACATGGCTTCTCCGTCGACCACGTCTGCAATGGGGCACCAGAATCCTCTGGATGACTGCCCACTGAACTCAAATTGAAGTTCGGTAATTGAAATGAAATACATACATAGTTTAGTGACCCCCTCCCCCCCTCCCAAAAAAAAATAAAAATAAAAATAAAAAAAATAAAAATAAAAAAATAGAAATTTACCCCTTGTAGTTTCTTGTATTCCATCAAGACTTTCACTCTACCCCTTCACCAATTGCCCACTAGGTATATAGGTCCCAAAAAGGTGATTGCTGCTTCTCTGTTCCTCATATTTTGCATACATTCACTGACTATAGATTCTTGTTTCTGAAGGTGTTAGCTTATAAAACTCTATAAGTCAGCTCCACAAGCATGTAATCAAAACCTTGAAATATCCTGGGTAAGGCATGAGGTTATTGAACACACCATTGCTTCCAGGAAACTGGAACACTTTCTTGAACACCCGAACAACCACAATCCCAGAACCACAAAGCATCACAATAATTTTGAATAACCAATGTTGCATTTGTTAAAGAGAAGAAATATTATTTCATATAATATTGACAATGTCATCTACACTCTAGACGAGGCTACCTCAACCTATGCATTCTTGTGTTGTGACTAATAAGTAATAACCCCTTTTTATTTGCCTGCACTTTTTTTTATTATTTTATTTGTTGTCTTTCCCTTTTTTTTTTACTCCATACTTTGGATAAAAACTATGACAACAATACCTAGTGGGCAGCAATGATTGCCCTCCTCCCTTTTTCATCTCATTTTGTGTGTTAGCAAGCACAATGTGAATGTTACCAATCATCAAGTAGCCTCAATATCCCATTCAATTTATTCAACCTGTAGATAAGAAATCTTTGAAGTATTACAACAAACAGGTCATAGGCATGCTTCAATTTTACTAAAGAAAAGGTCCTGAATAAGTCCTCTTTATATGCCACAACTTCTCCCATTTCTTCAGCAGAAAATTTCAGCACAAATAGCACTTGAAGCATTTTAAAGCCTTTTTGGAGCATTTTATCAAACATTTAGAGGGCACTTATGAAACAAAGTATTGGTCATGTCATTTAAAATATTTTCTTACTGGAATTTAGAAGACAAAGACAATAACATCAACTTCCTTGCTTGCTGAATTATAACATAAAAAAGCAGGCAATAGTTCTTTACAATATAAGATTCAATCTTTTCAACCATTGCTTCGGCTTTCCCTTGAGCTTCAGTTTTCCTTTGAACAAGTCTTTGGATTACTTTGCTTTGCTCTTGTAATGTCTCATTAATTTCTTTTATCATCATGATATGGAGATATCTAGCAAAATACGTGTCATAAATCCCGCGCGACACATGGCATCATCCCCTCCAGCCACTTGGCATTATTCTAAGCCAAACACCTGTCAGAACAATTCTGACCTTCCACCCCGCTTCCCCAAAAAACTTCCCCCCTGATCAAAGAAGAGAACGAAATATCCACCTTTCTTCTGACAAAACCGACGAAAATCACAGTAAAAGTACAGAAAATATCTCCCGTCAGAATAAATCCACCAAAACGACAAAACGCCATAAAACGCTTTGAAAGTCGACGGGACAGGCATTTAAGACAAGAATACCCATTTGCTCTGACACAGTCCACCTATACAGGCAGATATTTCCAACCGCCTCAATTTTAATAATAAGAAACCAAACTCAAGATTTTCTCGAGAACTCTATAAAAAGAGGAGGAATTGGACAGAAAAGGAGGACACTTTTTTTACTATTTCCATCACAACACTTCAGCCACTCCTTATCCACTAACTTGACCGTCGGAGTTAAATCCGGGCAGAAAGGCCCAATTCTAATCATTTCCACTCTCCCTTTCAGGTTTTACACCAGATCACCAGAATCAAAGTAAGCGTCCACACCAAAAATAAATCTCAACCTTTTACGGAAGTCTGGACTAGATCACAAGGCACATCCAGTTTCTAGCATCAACAGTTTGGCGCCTTCTGTGGGGACCCTTACAAAAAGCCAAATGGCGACTACAAGAAAATCAAAGCGTATTCAGGAACAAGGAGTACTCAGTAATGAGACTGGTGCACCAGGCGAAGTCCAAGCGAATAGAGGAAACCTACCAGTGTCGCCCCAAGGCGAGGTTATCCAAGAACATTACCGAAGTATTGAGCGACAATTGGAACATCTAACTCGAGTTGTTCAAAATATGAACCATCCCCCACCTCCAGCTACACCTCCCCCAGTTCAAACCCCTTTGGTCGCCCCAACCGTCCTTCTGCCAAATTCCGAAAGCAGGGGACGTTCCACCGCTCGCACTCGTAGAAAAACCAGACCGGGAAGAGAACACAGAGAAAGGACCCTCTTCTCCGCCAGCTCAGAACCTCCCTCAATTCGACGCCTGAACCAAACCCCACCAAGAACTCAAGGATATAGTCCGTCTTCCTACAGAAGAACACAACAACAGGTTTTGTCCCCCAAGAATCAAGAACCAAAAAGGTACGCCCCTCATGTAATTTCTCCCTTCATAAAAGTAATACTTGAAGCGCGGGTACCCGATAATTTCCGACCCCCCACCATGGCTACTATGAGGGAAAAACCGATCCATCCCGCCACCTAAAATCTTTTCGTTCAAAGATGCTTCTTTCTGGGACAACCGATGCCGGCATGTGCCGAGCCTTCCCGGCCACTCAAGAGGGGAGAGCACAAGATTGGTTTGTCGACCTTCCATCTGGGACAGTTCCCTCATTCCAAATATTAGCGGACCTGTTCCTTGTCCATTTAGCCAATTATTCAAAGCAGAAGAAAAATCCATCTACCCTTATGCGTATCAAACAACAAGAAGAAGAAAGTCTTAGTTCATATCTTGATCGTTTCACTGCAGAGGCGTCGAACATCGCGGATCCCATTCCCCGTCACCATTCGAAAATCCCTCCAGTCACCATTGGAAATTCACCTAGGTCATCCACAGTAATGACAAACTTCCTGGTCGTTCGCTGTGCATCTAGCTACAATGTCATCCTTGGCAGACCAACTCTCAACAATTTGAAAGCGATGATTTCTACCTACCACCTTCTACTAAAATTTCTGACTGAAAATGGCAATGGAGAAGTAAGGGGAGACCAGCCCTTAGCCCGCCAATGTTATGCCTCTACACTGAAAGGCAAAGATCAAAGTGACAGAAAAACCCCAGAGGCGATGTTGGTTAATGGGGTCTAGGGACAGAACAGAGATGAAGAACTCCGACCAACCCTAGTGGAAGAGTTGCTTACACTCCCGTTGGATGAAACAAGGCCAGATCGAACGGTTCAGATTGACGTAGACCTGACAATCACACAGCAAACAAATACCATGACAATATTACAAAGAAATTATGACCTCATTGCCTGGTCTTTAGAAGATATGCCAGGAGTAAAGGGAGACATCATCGAACACCGTCTCAGCATAGACTCGTCTTTCAAACCGGTAAAACAAAAAGAAGAAATTTTGCCCCGGAAAGACAAAAGGCAGCAGAAGAAGTGGCTACTCTCATGAAGGCAGGATTCATCAGGGAAGTGGATTATCCCGATTGGCTGGCTAACGTAGTCTTAGTCAAAAAACCAACCGGAAAGTGGAGGATGTGCATCAACTTTACAGACCTAAACAAAGCCTGCCTAAAGGACTCTTTTCCTTTACCTTCTATTGATGATCTGGTTGACTCCACGGCAGGACACGAAATGTTAAGCTTTTTGGATGCCTTTTCAGGTTACAATCAAATCCGAATGGCCAAAACCGACGAAGAAAAAACATTCTTCATCACCAGCAAAGGAACCTACTGCTATAAGGTAATGCCGTTTGGTTTAAAGAATGTCGGGGCCACTTTTTAGAGACTTGTAAGCAAAGTATTCAAAGAACATATTGGAAGGAACGTAGAAGCCTACGTGGATGATATTCTTGTAAAAAGCCAGAAGATAGAAGACCACCTGACTGACTTATTGGAAGCCTTCCAATCCCTTCGGATTCATGACATGCGCCTGAATCCCAATAAGTGTGCGTTCGGTGTCCGCTCTGGAAAATTCTTAGGCTTCATACTGACTCAACGTGGCATAGAAGCAAATCCTGGAAAAATCAAAGCTATTCTTGAAATGAAGTCACCCAAGAACCTCAAAGAGATACAACGACTAAATGGACGCCTATCAGCACTTGGACGCTTCATCTCAAAAGCCGGGGAAAAGAACCTTCCACTCTTCCAAGCACTACGAAAAGCACCAAAAATGGATTGGACTGAAGAATGTGAAAAAGCCTTCCAAGAACTCAAGGATTATCTCAAATCACCCTTGTTGCTGGCCAAGTCGAAAATCAGAGAAGGACTCTTTATGTACCTAGCCGCCACCACCCGAGCAGTCAGTGCGGTTCTTTTATAAGAAGAAGAAGGGATTCAGAGACCCATCTACTACACAAGTAAGATTCTTAGTGATGCTGAGTCAAGATATCTCCCTCTCGAGAAATTAGCCTTCGCCCTGGTCACCTCGGCACGACGATTGAGACCCTACTTCTAATCTCACAAAGTCACGATCTTAACGGACCAACCCTTGAAACAAGTCCTTCATAAACCAAAAAATTCCGGAAGACTGGCTAAATGGGTAGTAGAGCTGGGAGAATTCGATCTTACTTATAAACCACGGACTGCAATCAAGGCCCAAGTATTGGCAAATTTCATTGTGGAACTAACTACTCCTGCAGGCAAAAACCCACCACCATCAGAAAATCCGGAAGAAGAAGACTCCCAATCCATCCTATGGACCCTATACGTAGATGGGTCGACAACCGATGAAAAAACAGTAGCAGGTTTTGTCCTATATTCCCCCATAAAATGGAAGACCTCTACTGTTCTTAAATTTCGATTCAAAGCAACCAACAATGAAGCCGAGTATGAAGCTCTCATTGCAGGACTATGCTTAGCCCGAGGACTCGGCATACAAGACTTAAGCACTTATTCTGACTCACAACTGGTTGTCAGCCATACTACAGGATGCTTTGAAGCTAAAGAAGAAAATATAATCAAATATCAGGAAGTGGTGAAGAAAATAATCCCATACTTTGCCCGTTTTAAAATCAAGAAAATTCCCCGAATCAAAAATGAAGAAGCCGATGCTCTCTCCAAGAAAGCAACTTCGCTCAGTAACGATGTAGAACATTCTTTCAACCTCCAATACCTTCAGACAAAAACTATCGAAGAATTGGAAGAAGAAGTACAAAACTTGGAAGAAGAACCATGCTGGATTGATCCCATCAAGAATTATCTACAAGTTGGACCCACCCCACCTAACAAAAGAGAAGCTCGTCGCATTTCCAACAAATCCGCCCGTTACAGCATAATTCGCGAACATCTATACAAACGGTCATATACACAACCTCTTCTAAGATGCTTACGACTGACGGAAGCCAATTATGTCCTTCGAGAAATTCATGAAGGCATTGGAGGAGACCACCTGGGAGGGAGAGCCCTAACTCACAGAGTCCTTAGATAAGGATATTATTGGCCATCTTTAGCTCAAGAAGCAGTGGAATTTGTTCGGAAATGCGACGCCTGCCAACGACACTCCAAAATCCAAAGGCGACCGCCAACCCCCCTCACCCCAATCATAAGCCCGAGACCATTCGCGCTTTGGGAAGTTGACCTCTTAGGACCATTTCCTACAACGACTCGGCAAATGAAATTCCTGATCGTCGCCATCGACTACTTCACCAAATGGAGAGAAGCTGAACCCTTGGCCAAAATAACGGAAAAGTATGCCAAGGATTCCTGTGGCGGACAGTAGTCTATCGATTTGGGATCCCAGTAGCCTTCGTTACTGACAATGGACGACAATTTGACAACAGAGTTTGCAAAACTTTTCGTTTCGAGCTCGGGATTGAATCAAGACTCACTTCAGTAACACACCCCCAAGCCAACGGCCAAGTAGAAGTGACAAATCACACCCTATTACAAACTCTCAAAACACGAGTGCTAAGGGATAAAATAAATTGGGTGGAAGAAATTTCGAGTGCTCTCTGGGCCTACAGAACAACTATAAGAACTCCAACAGGGGAAACCCCTTTTGCCCTCACTTATGGTACTGAAGCTGTTATCCCAGCAGAAATAGGAGTGCCCACCTTACGGACACAGAGTTTCTTGCCCACCACCAATGAAGAAAGACTCCGGGCAGAACTCGACCTACTCAAAGAAAGAAGAGAGACTGCCGAAACCAAAGTGGCGGCATATCGCCAAAAAGTGAAAAGATTTTATGACTCCAAGGTGAAGAAAGTTTATTTCCAGATCGGAGATCTCGTCCTAAGAGAGAATGAGTTCCAGGGCAACAAAAGTCGAACGAGGAAATTAACCCCAAACTGGGAAGGTCCATATATTGTGAAGAAAATCATTCGGACAGGCACCTACTGGCTCACCAACATGGATGGAAAGATATTCAAGCGCCCATACCATGCCGAGCACTTACGTCGCTACTATCAATAAGCACTGTAGAAAAATCATAAACTTCATAAAGAAAGTTCCTTCACTCAGAAATCTCAGCCTAAAATCTCCAAAAGAAATGAAAGATGAGGCAAAAATCTCATCTTAAAAATCAAAGATGAGGCAAAAATCTCATCTTAAAGATCAAAGATGAGGCAAAAATGTCATCATATACAAAGTCGAGGCAAAAATCTCGACTAAAAGTCCCGCCACCGGGCCGAGCCAAAAAACCTCGAATGAAAGTCCCCCCACTGAGCCAAGACAAACTACAGTCAACCATAGCACAAGACAAAAACCGCATCAAGGGTGATCATCGAATAGTTATTATGACTAAGACTCGGAAAAGAAATCTTCCTCAAGAAAAAGGTTCGGCTTTCTCATTGCAGTTAAACTTGAAGTCACATTACATAGCAAAAACAAAGTAAAAGTACAAAGACAAGACCAAGACACAATTTATAAGACTAAAAACCAACTATAAAATGCAATACATTCTATGATACGTTAGAAGACCCCACTCCAATAACTTCAGCCCCTGCGTTAACATTCGCATCATCTTCATTAGGAAGACAATCTTGGTTCCTTCTTACATCATTTAGAGGAAGATTTGAAGCTTCAGGTTGAACTTCTTCACTCAAAAGATTTGACACTTCAGTCTAGGACTTTTCACTCGGAAGATTATCCCTTATCTTTACATAAGCCTTCAAAATGGAAGGAAGTCCCATAGATATATAGAGCTGTCCTTGGAGAAGTATGACGGCCAATAATCTGAACGATCGAATAAATTTGCGTCTTCGCGTCCTTACTCTCCTCCTTCAACCGCGTTATTTCCCTTTGCAGCTCATCCACTTGACTTTGAAAATCTTCCACCTCCTGTCAGGCTACTTCTAGAGCTTCTTTTTCTATAGCTAAGTCCCTCTTAAAACCATCTCTTTCTCCCTTGGCAATTTCAAGCTCTCCCTTCAAACCTGTCATAGTATCTTGAAATTCTTTCACCGCTGCTTCGGTGGCCTCGAAGGAACCTTTGAGGCAAGAGAACTTCTCTAACAGATCATCTTTCTCTGCATCCACAGAAATCAACTTTATAAGAAGATCATTTTTCTCTTCAATAACTAAACTAGTTACTTTGAGAGCCTTGTCTTTCTCCTCTTCTAGAACAGCGACCCTAGCTTTTAGACGGGAAATTTCCTCCTCACTCTCCTCGATCATCTTCGAACGGGAGCTATCGATTGCAGCCTCTTCCCGAAAAAGACGACCAGCACGATCAGCCCAATAGGCAGTCTAAAACAAATAAAAAAGAAACTAAATTACCGAACAAAAAAAATGGTGAGCAAAAACGTAAGGAAAAATTCCTACCATCATAGCAGAATGAAGAAGTTGAATAGCAACATCCTCTTTTCCAGCCTCTTGAGGCCGTTTAGAAACTCTTTCCAACCGCAGGGCCTCTAAAACATCTCCCACAGACATATGATCCCGAAAAGGGAAATCATCTGAAGATGACCCCTTTTCAATTGTTGATGGTCCCATTGGAAGAGACAAATTACTATGTCTTAACTGTAATTCCGCTTCTGCCACATCCCCCTACAAAAAAAAAAAAAACTCCGAGTTATTTTAAAACCATTTCGATTGAAAATTGTTCCGATTCTAATAGACTTAGAAATCAAGACTTTAAAGATCTAGGAACAGAAGGGACCAAAACCGGAAGATCAGGAGAAGGAGAATCTCCAGGGACAGAATGACCCAAAACAGGGAGATCAGAAATAACTTCTTGACCGAGCGAACTCACCCGATCTTCCATGATTTTCTGACCTAGTTTATCCCCTTCTTCTTCTCAACCTTCTTAGAAAGACCCGCGGCAGGATCGTTCCTACCTTTCTTTGCCTCGGAAGGGCAATCATCCTTCCTCCCCTCCTTCTTCCTCTTTTTCCTCGCTTCCCTAGAGGTACTTTCCACTCTTTTTTCTTTCCCCGAAGTATCTTCTTTCTTCTTCCGTCCCCGCGGTAAAAGAGCTTCAGTCATGCCTTCGAAATCCGCTAGAATACCCTTTGCGAGATCCAAATTACCCATCGATTCACCTACAAAAACATGATTAAAATCCATCATCATCAAAAGCTCAAAATTTACAGAATAAAAGTACAAACAAGCCCTACTAGCAGCTACAAACAAACGATACCTCAGAAGGATTTCCTTCATCAAATAAGTATCCACAGAAACCCCGAAAATCCCTTTAAAACTTTTAAATATAGACTTCTCGTCAGTTGTCATCCCTTCCTCACAAATATTGTCCGTCCGAGGAACTTCCCATTTAGTCCGGACGTCCCACTCGGACTTACTACTTACAAAAAAGAACTTAATTTTCAATCGCTTGATAGAAGTAGGGACTTCGCCCAAAAATTTCTTCTTAGAACGAGTCAAAAAATAATACCAGTCAGTGTCCGTCTCAATATATTATGCGTTGAATCCGCGATTTCTTCTTAGAATCAAGTAATAAAGTGGACAAATGTCGGGTTGTCGATCCTCAAGGAGCAAGGAAGTACTAGTAGTATCTATTTGTCTATTATCTAGTCGATCAAGATTGGTTGGTGGTGACTAAACCTAATTCTAAAATTAATGGTGCAAATTAACAAGTGAAATTGACCTCGAAGATAATCAATCGATGAAGGGGATACTTGGGTGATTGAATCCCCCTTGGATGTTCTTAAAGATGGATAATGCTATCTATGTTAACTCTTGGTGAATCATTGGCCAAGGGTTCCTAATGTGATTTCATCCCCTCGCTCGAGGGTGATTACTCAACCTAGTGCCCTTACTAGTTATGATCTAGGGAACATATCCCTTGGAAGAGCTAAGGGAATAGGACATCTAAAGGAGTTGCTCGCCTTAATACCCGGGCTCCCGGTGTACTCCTAGCCCTTTCTATTGAAGTTTGTCTACACATGGGGAGGCGCTCGCATCTTCTCCCATATGGACTAAAGAAACCTCTCCGGGCTCTTGTAACGTAGAGAGATTAATACCACCATACAATACATTCAATAGACTACAATGCATTCAACCAAGCAATTAACATAGAAATAAAATATCAATTTAACATCATCCAAGGGTTCATCAACACCCAAGTATCAAGAAATTAGCTCTCCATCAATGGAGAGCAACAATCCATACTAAAAGAGAAGGAAATTATAAAGTTCATGAGAGAAAAAACCCCTAATGGCGATTTATTGACGGATTCCTTGCTTCTCTATTGCCCCTTCTTCTCCTTCTTGAGCCCTCTAATGGGGGAAACTCCTCCAATCATCTCCTCCTTAGTGGTGAAGAAGATGATGAAAATGTAAAACCCATGATTTTTAGGAATAAATGGGAGTTTACTCTATTTTGACTATTTTCATTAAATGGAAGACTTCCCCTAAATTTAGTTTAATTTGAAAAAAATAAAAAAATAAAAAAAATTCGTGTAATGATATTATAGAGTGGGGGTTGAAATGCAATGTTGGAATGTGATGCCATTTGAATTCAAATATAATCAAGGGAGAGAAAATAAATCAAATCAAGAAGAAAATGAAATCAAATCATAGATGGATAGAGGACTTTTGATGTCATGATTTGAAGGATGGATATCATGACTTTTGATGTCATGATTTGAAGGATGAATAGCATGACATTGAGGACTTTTAGAAAGCACGGATAAGCAATTCATGCATAAGATGGTAATATTTTATAATATAAGAAGAGCATGTGCATGATTCATGGGATTTTTTTATTGAAAATAGACAACCAAGTTTGAATGTGGCTATACATTTGTAAACCAAAGGACGACAAGCTTTGGAGTTGATCATATGACCGTTCCGTAATCACGGGGATTAGGATCACACACCTACTCTTGGTTGTATCTATCTATAAGACGCCGGGGTTGTCTCTGGAGTCATCTGTCGTCGGGTTGCGGCAAAGTTGAAGTAGGGGAGGAGCAAGCATAAGAGGTTGCCAACACCGATTGCATCGTCGAGAGGAAGAACGACGATCAAATCGCCTCCGGTGAGTATATTTTACTTGGTATGTTAGTAGTTGTTTATAAATTTCTTGAAGGTCTAGATGGCATGGGTGGAGGATGATGTTAGTGTGATTTTGTAGTATTTTTGTACAAATATGGACGCGGCTTGATTAATTGGGCATGGGCTAACATGTACATCATGTTTGGAATTTAATGGGTTCTTGGGGGATATCATGGATCTTTTGTGAATAAAGGTTGCATGGTGATTGCTTATTATTGGTTGATAATATTTAAAAGTCTAGAGAGGGAGAGAGATGAGTGGATGGTGTGTAGTCGTTTAATTGTGATTGTTTGACTTTCGAGGACATAACCTAAGTATGTTTTATTTGGATGAACTATGAATTAATATGAATATTTGAATAATTATATTATAGAGATGCCAAGTCATGGGATTTTGTACACTGTTACAAATTTTGGAATTTGTTTGAGATTTTGTAAGGGTCGATGGTCATGTGTTGGTGCTGTGGATTAGCAAGTAATTGGATCTAATTGTATATTATTGTTAATATATATATTGAGGCTGGTGGACTAAAGTAGTTTTAGTTGATGGTGTGGATCCTGATTAATGGAGGGGAGTTGTTTGTTAATTATTATTATTTCTTTTCACTTTCTGAAGTATGCACACTTAATCTTGTGTGAGTTGGGCCAAGTGTTTGGGCGGTTAGAGAATTAGTTAAATTAATTGTGTTAAGTGGTATTAATGGTTAATACCAACCAACTAGAATGTGGTGGTCTGATTAACTTAAATTAATTAAGTTTAGTTGGTCAAGATGAAAGTTGGGTTTGGTTAGTGGTAGGGCCCATTAATGTGAGATGCATTATAGAAATACATTCTTAAACACACTGTATGTTGAGTGTGTACTTGTGTTTACTCGGTATCAGTGGAGCTTCGATGGGATGAATCAGCGCTAGGTTGGATTGCGTTTAAGTAAGTCACTCTTGCCTCCGTTTCCACCCCTTGTATGGGTTTTCTTGATTTTGTTCGATGCTATTAGTTAGCATGCTCTTGTTAGTATCACATTTGATTCATGCACATACATGTTTGTTGCTATCTTTCCTAGTATGTGTGTGATTGATGAGCTAGAGGTAGTGTTAATCGGTCACAGGATCCGTTGATCGGCGCGTGGCCGTGGAAACACGTGGAGCTTGTGCTCCGTCCGATAGGAGTGTAAGTTTCACCTCTTGATTTGTTGGAATGCTCTTTTGGACTTACTCAGCGTGACGGCCTTACTGATCATGAGCACATACGGTCTTGTGTGGCCGGCCGGAGTGCCGTAGCCGAGTTCGATCTTCCGCCTTGGCGGTGGAGTCCGAGGCTCGGAGTCACGTGGTGGGGTTGATTTCTTTGGCCGATGTCGGCGTACAGAGGTGGCGCTACGAATGCATTAAGGGTTGCCGCATTTCGAGGGCATTGTTGCGATCGAGGTGCGTTACTTGATTACGTACCGAGGTGTCCGGAAATCGCTGAAGCTATCTTTGGACTTCTCATCCGTGAGCTCGAGCGTAGGCCGGGATGTTAGGATCTACTATATGGGGTGTAGCCCTTTTCTTGATGATTTGTTGATACCGAGTATCCGTTTTATCATCATTTGTGATCCTTGCGAGTGGTACTTTGGGCTTTCCATTCGAAAGCTCACGACTTTTCTCTCCTCTCATTTCAGGTCCCGAGGAGTAGGTAGACTGAGCCTGTGGCCCGAGGATTTGATATTACCGAGGTTGGAGGACCTCCTAAGTTAATTTATTCTTGTGTGTGAGACACCGCTCTTTATTTTATTAGGACCCTTGTAGGGCTGGATTGTGTAGAGGGCTATGGACCCTCATTTGATTTTATTATGTTTGAGACCTTATGGTTTTATTTATGGATTATCTTTTGATAAAATGTGTTATCTCGCTTATCATGTTTAGGCCTTGTATTCGATTGGGGCTTGTCTCCTCTGCAGTAGATGCTGTCGACGTCCCCCGAGGTCCCCCGGATCCGCCTGGGCGAGTCTGATTAAAAGTGGTATCGAGCAAAGCGGGATAGTTGACACTCTAGTAGCCCTAGTGACATAGTCGGATGTGTCTAATTGAGTGTTGGTTGGTGAGACGGGTTTTAAATCAAATGAACCTGACTTGGGGATTTTGCTTGAGAGGTATTATGGTGAGGTTGGGGAGGCGGTAGGGGACGCACCAGGCGTGATTATGTGCTTCCGCCTCTAGTGCGGGGGTGTGCCCTGTGAGAGGAGGTTCCCCTACCTCCAGCCGAGATGGAAGTTGAAGCAGAGCAACCGCTTTCGGTCCGCTGAACGCAGGCCGCGAGTGTCAGGCCCAGATCCAGAGGGAGGTACCCCTACTTCCATGATGGATCTTATGAGAGAGAGATGATGGGGTACATCTGGGATCGAGAGCACTGACACGCACCGCCACCTCCGCCTACATCACCGTGTCAAAGACCAACCACGAGAGGTATATTGGGTGAGATTAGAGACCTGCTCCTAGATGCGTTTGAAGGGATCACACCTCAAGCAGCAGAGGCTTGGATCAGAGAACTTGAGAAGGCTTTTGATATTCATCAGACTGAAGATGTAGAGAGGATCGAGGTATTTGCCTATTTGATGTTAGATGTCATTGAGGATTGGTACCTCGGGAGAGTAATGACTGGGAATAAACCCTTTCCAAACTTGGGATGAGTTTAGAAGAAGGCATTCCTTGCTAAATACTTTTTCACGAGGGAGGTTAATACAGATGGAGAGAGCTATTGCATCTAACTGTGGCACTTTCAGACGGTTGAGAAGTATGAAATTTGAAGTTCGGACAAGTTGGCCCGATTTGCACCTAACCTTGTCTCCACAGAGAGGATAGCAAGGTCAAAGGTTTGTGGAAGGGTTACATTCATATTTTGAGAGATATTGTTCTTTGGACATATATGCGTGCACCACATACGGTGATGTGGTGGCAGAAATAAAGTTCATCGAGTATGTCAGCGGCATGCATAGGGACCATCACGGGAGAAGCAAGAAGAGCGTAACAGTCCAAGGGCGCTTTCCCAAGAGTTGAGCAGCAAAGAAGTCAGGTAATAGGTACAGGCCGTATGGTAGACCATCTGGGTCTTCAGCCTCATCTGGAGGCGGTGGACCATCTACTGGTAGTTCACAGATGTTGAGGTGCTATGAGTGCAAGGGGCCGCACAAGAGATCGCAGTGTCCGAGGATCACTGGAGGGTGCTTTACATGTGGCAGCCTTGGGCCTTGAGGAAGGTGTCCCGCAGACAGTGGAGACGGTCGAGTGTGGGGAGGAGCACGCCAGGCTGGCGGCGGTCTTTTGGGGCCTCTAGGCAGTCGGTCGCATTTCCACCGAGACCACCGGGAGGTGACAAGAAGGGGAAGGGCACCGGGCTGACCTCCCACTTCTAGTCCACAGCTAGGCAGCAGAGGCCCATGACTTCGGCGAGTCTACCTCACCACAGGAGGCCTTGAGGCATCACCGGACGTAGTCGGTGTACCATTCGGTCGACTCTTTTTATGCTTACACATTATTTGGTCCGGGTGCCACGATTCTTCGTTTACGCTTCGCTTTATTTACGCAGACGTTCCTTGCCTATTGTGGAGTTGTCGTATGACTTGAGGGTAGATACGGTAGAATTTCTAGGGAGCTGTAGTGAAGTGTGATGTCACCGGCATGCCCGGTGATGATTGAGGAGGGTAGCTTCACGATTTGCATGTAATGGACACGAGATTACGGCGTAATCCTCGGGATGGATTAGCTCTCTTGGCGTATCAGTGGTGGATTGCAGGTGGAAAGAGTGACATTCAGTGCTTAGGGTAGGAGTTCACTTTCGGGGTAGCAAGGATTGCTCGTTGGTTGAGAGATCTCTCAACTCTCCAGGTGAGGTTGCTTAGCGAGGTTGCATTGGGTATCGGCCTCGATCTGGGAGGCAAGCGGGGAGAGTGGACCCGTGGTAGCGGATGTCGTGAGTGAGGGAGTTCAGGATGTATTTCCGGATGATTTGCTGGGACTACTCTCGGGCGAGAAGTGGAGTTCTTTATTGACTTGGTTCCTACGGCCCGGTGTCTAGAGCTCCTTACGAGGATGGCACGGCCCGAAATTGGAAGGAGGCTGAAGAGCCGCGATTGGAGGAGTTGTTGGAGAAAGGGTTCATTAGGGGCCAAAGATGTCACCTTGGGGGGCAACCCTGGTGTTGTTTGTGAAGAAGAAGGATGGGTCGATGAGGTACAGCATCGACTTACTGAGAGGATTGAACAAAGGTAATGATGAAGAACAAGTACCCTCTACCGGGATTGATGATTTCTTGGATCGATTCACGAGGGAGCTGGTGTTCTCGAAGGTAGACTTGAGGTCCGGATACCACCAGTGCGGATCGAGGGGAGGAGGATATCCCAGGAGTGCCTTTCGGACCAGATATGGACATTATGAGTTCAGGGTGATGCCTTTTGGGTTGACTAATGCCCCTGCAGTGTTTATGGATATGATGAACCGGGTCTTTAGACAGTACTTGGATCGGTTCGGGGTGGTCTTCGTTGGACAAGGTCTTGATTTATTCGAGAGAGGCGCACTGAGGGCACTTGAGGGCGGTGTTGGGGACCTTGGCTGACATCGGTTGTATGCGAAGTTCTCCAAGTGTGAATTTTGGTTGGATAGTATGGCATTCTTGGGGCATGTGATCAGCCAGTCTTTGGAGTTTCGTGGACCCCAAGAAGATTGAAGGCGATCGTCGATTGGAGGAGACCCAGCGGTCGAGGAGATCGTGGGGAGTTTCTTGGGATTGGGTGGTATTACAGGGGAGGTTTGTTGAGGGTTTTTCCCACTAGCAAAGACCCTTGACTAGATTGACACGGGTGAAGGGCACCCAAGTTTGTGTAATTGAGGCATGTGAGAAGAGCTTCCCGAGTTGAGCGTAGATTGGTATCTGCACTGTTACCGCACTACCACAGTGGGCGTGAGTTAAAGATATAGTGATGCTTGCAAGGCTGGCTGGGGTGTGTATTGATCACGGGGATGGGCGGTGATTGCTTATGCTTCTCCCGGTTGAAGCCTTATGAGGAGAACTACCCACACGATCCGAGCTTGGTGATCGTGTTTATTTTGAAGATATGGCTTACATTTTCTTTATGGTGTACCATGTGAGATTTACTCTGACTTACAAGAGCCTCCAAGTACATTTTACCTGTGAATATGAGGCAGTGGCGTTGGTTGGAGTTGATCAAGGATTATGATCTAAGGTGTTCATTATCACACGGGCAAGGCTAACGTGGTGGCGGATGCTTTGAGTAGAAAGTCCAACCATGGAGTTGCGCATTATTGACATCGAGAGGGGCCTTGTTGGAGGAGATGAGGAGGCTGGAGTTAGAGGTGATTTTGCCGCATACATGGAGGTTGGTTTGGCGGCTTGCATATTCACCCTAGGTGTTGCGGATCGAGAGATGCTTTCGAGAGCGGGATCGGTAGACCGGAGGAGATCGAGGGTCGTTATCGAGGGGTGAACCATCACGCTGTTCGTGATTCATGAGGATGGTACACCGAGGTTCACGGACTTTGTGTGCCTAATGCTCGGAGTTGAGAGGAGATCCTTGAGGAGGCACATTATTGGCCGGGCTATGCGATTCATCCGGAGGTACCAAGATGTACAAGGGTTTGAAGGACCATTTTGGTGGAAGGGTATGAAGCGGGATGTTATTCGCGGAGTTTGTGTCAAGGTGCATCACTTGTCGGTTGGTGAAGGCGAGCATCGTAAAAACCGGTTTGACATTATTTCCTTACCCATTCGAGATGGAAATGGGAGCATATTTAACATGGACTTCGTGGGCTGCTACCCTGTACTCGAGGGTAAGGAGTCAATCACGGTCATAGTGGACCCGATTGACTAAATCGGCCACACTCTACGGATTGAGGGCCGGGCGCTTCATTGGAGCAAGTTGGCTGCAGTTATACATAGATGAGATTGTGAGGTTGCATGGAGTACCGGTGTCCGATTACCTCTGGTCGGGATCTGAGATTTGTGTCGAGGTTCGGGAGAGTCGCATGAGGCTCTAGGCACGGGCCAGCTTTGATCTGACTTTCCACCCGCAGATGGGCGGATCACGAGAGGACCATTCGGGTTTTGGAGGGACATGCTGGGGGCATGTATGTTTGGATTTCTCGTGATCTTGGGATGGCGTTTGAGCTTGGTGGAGTTAAGCCTACAACAACAGCTATCAGCGAGCATTGAGATGGTTCGTATGAGGCACTACGGGAGGAAGTGGGGACACTGATTGTTGGGGGATGTGGGTGAGAAAGGCCGGTGGTCGAGAAGACACTTAAGCTGAGTTCGGGTCCGAGCTGCATGTAAGAGCATGTTAGGATGATCGAGAGAGGTTAAAAGGTTGCCCAGGTAGGCGAGAAGACTTATCTTTGACAAGAAGAGATCTGAGAGTTTGGTGGGTGGCGAAGTGTTCTGAAGGTGTAAGCCTATGAAGGGTGTTGTGAGATTTGGGAGGCGTGGGAAGCTTGCTCCACGCTACATTGGACCATTTGAGGTTTTGGGACGAGTAGGGACCGTGGCTTATAGGTTGGCTCTACCCCAACCTAGCGCAGTCCATGATGTGTTCCACATTTCTATCTTTGAAGAAGTGTATGCGGGATCCATCATCGTGTGATTCCACGAGGTTCCGGTGGAGATCGGAAGACATGTCTTATGAGGACGGTAGAGATCTTGGACAGAGAGGATAAGCGGTTGAGGAACCGGGCCATTCCTTTTGTGAAGGTGAGATGGAACCATCATTCGGTCGGGAGGCGCATGGGAGGGCGCTGAAGAAGACTGAAGGAGCGCTACCCTGAGTTTTTTGCTTAAGGTTTGTTATTAAGGGTTTTTGATTTCTAATTTCGAGGACGAAATTTTTTTTAAGGGGGGAAGATTGTAAAACCCATGATTTTTAGGAATAAATGGGAGTTTATTTTATTTTGACTATTTTCATTAAATGGAAGACTTCCCCTAAATTTAGTTTAATTTAAAAAAAATAAAAAAATAAAAAAATTCGTGTAATGATATTATAGAGTGGGGGTTGAAATGCAATGTTGGAATGAGATGCCATTTGAATTCAAATATAATCAAGGGAGAGAAAATAAATCAAATCAAGAAGAAAATGAAATCAAATCATAGATGGATAGAGGACTTTTGATGTCATGATTTGAAGGATGGATAGCATGACTTTGAGGACTTTTGATGTCATGATTTGAAGGATGAATAGCATGACATTGAGGACTTTTTAGAAAGCACGGATAAGCAATTCATGCATAAGATGGTAATATTTTATAATATAAGAAGAGCATGCTCATGATTCATGGGATTTTTTTTTATTGAAAATAGACAACCAAGTTTGAATGTGGCTATACATTGTAAACCAAAGGACGACAAGCTTTGGAGTTGATCGCGCGACCGTTCCGTAATCACGGGGATTAGGATCACACCTACTCTTGGTTGTGGCTATCTATAAGACGCCGGGGGTTGTCTTGGAGTCATCTGTCGTCGGGTTGCAGCAAAGTTGAAGTAGGAGGGAGCAGTACAAGAGGTTGCCAACACCGGTGCATCGTCGAGAGGAAGAACGACGATCAAATCGCCTCCGGTGAGTATATTTTACTTGGTATGTTAGTAGTTGTTTATAAATTTCTTGAAGGTCTAGATGGCATGGGTGGAGGATGATGTTAGTGTGATTTTGTAGTATTTTTTTGTACAAATATGGACGTGCTTGATTAATTGGGCATGGGCTAACATGTACATCATGTTTGGAATTTAATGGGTTCTTGGGGGATATCATGGATCTTTTGTGAATAAAGGTTGCATGGTGATTGCTTATTATTGGTTGATAATATTTAAAAGTCTAGAGAGGGAGAGAGATGAGTGGATGGTGAGTAGTCGTTTAATTGTGATTGTTTGACTTTCGAGGACATAACCTAAGTATGTTTTATTTGGATGAACTATGAATTAATATGAATATTTGAATAATTATATTATAGAGATGCCAAGTCATGGGATTTTGTACACTGTTACAAATTTTGGAATTTGTTTGAGATTTTGTAAGGGTCGATGGTCATGTGTTGGTCTTATTAGTTAGCAAGTAATTGGATCTAATTGTATATTATTGTTAATATATATATTGAGGCTGGGTGGACTAAAGTAGTTTTAGTTGATGGTGTGGATCTGATTAATGGAGGGAGTTGTTTGTTAATTATTATTATCTTTTCACTTTCTGAGAAGTGCACACTTAGTAATCGCTTTGTGTGAGTTGGGCCAAGTGTTTGGGCGGTTAGGAGAATTAGTTAAATTAATTGTGTTAAGTGGTATTAATGGTTAATACCAACCAACTAGGAAATGTGGTGGGTTCTGGATTAACTTAAATTAATTAAGTTTAGTTGGTCAAGATGAAAGTTGGGTTTGGTTAGTGGTAGGGCCCATTAATGTGAGATGCATTATAGAAATACATTCTTAAACACACAATGCATGTATGTTGAGTGTGTACTTGTGTTTACCAGCTATCAGCGTGGAGCTTCGTGGGACAGATACTGAGCGTTAGGTTGGATTGCGTTTAGAAGTAAGTCACTCTTGCCTCGTTTCCACCCTTGTATGGGTTTTCTTGATTTTGTTCGATGCTATTAGTTAGCATGCTCTTGTTAGTATCTGCTGTTTGATTCATGCACATACATGTTTGTTGCTATCTTTCCTAGTATGTGTGTGATTGATGAGCTAGAGGTAGTGTTAACTGGTCACGAGGATCCGTTGATGCGACGCGGCGTGGAAACACGTGAGCTTGTGCTCCGTCCGGATAGAGTGAGAAGTTCACTACCGATTTGTTGGAATGCTCTTTTTGGACTTACCTACCCGTGGTGACACTTGATCATGAGGCACATGGTCTTGTGTCTTTGGTGGGAGGTACTGGCCAACTGAGTTACGATCTTCCGCCGGTTGCAGCGAGTGGGGGCTCAGTCCCTGTCGATGGGGTTGATTTCTTTGGCCGTGTCGCATGTAGGGTGGCTACCGAATCACGACAGGTTATACCACGCTCCCAGAAACATTGTTGTTGCGATCTGAACATTTGCGTTACTTGATCTGACTGAGGTCAGTCCGGGAAATCGTTCTGAAGCTATCTTTGGACTTCTCATCCGTGGACTCAGGCCGTAGGCTGGATGTTAGGATCTGCACTATATGGGGTGTAGCCCCTTTTCTTGATGATTTGTTGATACCGATATACTGCTTTATCATTTACATTGTGATCCTTGGGGTACTACTTGGGCTTTCCATCTCAGAAGCTCACGACTTTTCTCTCCTCTCATTTCGAGGTCCCGAGGGAGTAGGTAGACTCGAGCTCGAGGGGCGGGGCAGAGGGGATATTCTTGAGGTTGGAGGACCTCCCTAAGTTAATTTATTCTTGTGTGCTGGGGCCAGTACATCTTTTATTTTATGGGACCCTTGTAGGGAGCTGGATTGTGTAGAGGGCTATGGACCCTCATTTGATTTTATTATGTTTCCTGTGAGACCTTATGGTTTATTTATGGATTATCTTTTGATAAAATGTGTTATACACTTATCATGTTTAGGCCTTGTATTGATTGGGGCTTGTCTCCTGTTACGGCTACTGACTGTCCGACGTCCCAGAGGTCCCTGGATCCGTCAAGCGTTCTGAAAAACCTCCCCCAAACCTTGATACTTTGGCTCTAAGATACTCCAAGATGACCCAAAACCCTAACAAAGCTTTGTATTTATAACCCCCTAGGGTTTTGGGTTTATTTCCCGATTTTACCCTCGGTTCGGCGAAAACCGCTGTTGCAGCTTTACGATATACGACCCAGTATACGACCCATACGGCCCCGTATAAGGACTCACATATGGACTCCCATACGGGGTTGTATGCTTCTCAGGGTCCCGTATACGGGGTCCTGTCAGTCCCTTCGGGGGTCCGTAGAAATCTCCAGGTCTATACGGGTCCGTATGGGACTCCGTATGGACGGTCCTTTTGCTCGGTTTCCCATATTTTGGCCTGCATTCTCTTGAAAACGCTTCCTTTCTCTTGGAATTGCTATTTTCTGCCTTGTTTACAAAAACAAAGCCATTTTAAGTACAAGCGGGCCAACATTCCTCCAAAACTTAAAGTAATATGCATGAATTTCATATATAAATGATGCTCATTTGAACACTTATCAATATACAAATTAAACAAAAGACGAAACTAGTGAACGGTCGGTTTTACATCATAGTTGTTGAGAACGATAACAAACCCACTCAACAATCTCCATGAATTTGGAGTCAACTGGGAAGGGCATAACTGATAATACTCTAAAATTTCCTTAACAAAATCAGAAAAAGGAAGCCTGAAACCACCCAGCAAAGCGTCTTGATAGATAGCTATCTCACCCTCCTTAGGTGAACAAGCCCGTCCCCCAGAACAAGGTACCCTAACTGAAAAAAGGGAAAGATTGATTTGAAAGCGATCTACCAGTTCATCTACCTCTTGCTGATTTAAAATGCTTAAAAAAGTTTCAGACCGCCCACCCTCTACCTTAGAAGAGGCTGGATGAACCCTTAAACCCTGGACCAATGGACCCCCAGTGCCCCCTTGCGCCGGAACAGGAATAGAAGCAGTAGAATTAGAAGGAGACAGTGAACGAAGGGACTATAGTGAATTCGTAGCAGAAGAGTCATGAGAAGAATCGGAAGGTGTGGGAACCCTAGAGTCCATGGAATTAGTTTCCATTACCTTAACAGAAAACGTCAAACAAAGGACACTAACCGGAAAATCGCCGGAGAAGAAGAAGAGAGAACAACGAACAAAAGAGAGAGGAGTCGCACGAAGATGATACAAAGAAAAGAAAACCCTTAATCCTCATTCATAAAACCGATAAAGAAGATCCTAACCGTTAGATAACAGGGAGAAGGCCAAATCGAACACTCCAAAAACACCCCATGTGATTAGATCGTGACCGTTTACACCAAACGTCACATCAAATCACACCGCCCATATCGGATTATGGATGGTCACGATTATCAGGGCCAAAAGCTATAACCCTCCTTTGGACGGTCACGATCTCTCCCTCAAACGGCGGCACACCAAACGCTTGACAGCCTAGGACGTAGGATACCATGTCGCCTATCATCACATAGACCCACGCGCGCCGCACCACTCCTCGCCTTAAATGTGGAATAGTATCCGCCCCACCTAAGAATAAACGCTCACCCACTCTGGTTATACACAACTTTTTAGACTTAGAGTCGAGCATGCTACCATTTCCTCACGAATTTCAATAATGATTACAAAATATAAATATTGAAGCTCGTTACGAAATGCTAGAAACAATTACACGTTCCTCAAGATACATCGTCATTCCAGAAAAGAAAAAGCACCAACACACAGGTTTCCAAACCCCAACTTTATTTAAAAAAAGATGAAAATAATTACAAACTACATAGCCAATGGCCAACAGTAGAACGATGACTGATAAAAGAAAAGAACAACAAAACAACGAAGAACACAAATGCTTAACCCGACGACTCTCCAGAATCAGTCCCTTTATCTTCTGTCCTTTCGTTCTCATCTTTAGTGGAATCCGGATCTTCGTGAGAAGGAAAAACAAAAAAGGGCCAATCCTTCGGGCATTTATTCCTCCCAAAAATTGTTACCCTGAAGAAAACCCCACCTATGTAAGTAAAAAATCATCAGATCACCTACTTGCCCACGGTAATCTACCAGGAAATCTAACCACCCATCCCCAAACCAGATTTCTCCCTGAGCTTCATCTCGAATTAATGCTGCTCTCCACACGTGCCCGCTAGGTCCCTCCAAAACAACACTTTACAGAATTCACTGGTTCATAGTTGCATGAAATGCCGACGGAATTTTAAGCCACCTAATAGAACCCCTCAAACCAAACACTCTATAGAAAGAAGGATGAAAATGAGAAGCCATTAGATAATATCTCAATACAAACTTGAAAATACAGATATCTTACCCCACTACCCATTTATAAGGGAACCTCGCGGAGTCATTCACCCTAGGTTAACCCCCTACCCCTTAGGAAGGAACCATATCTATTTCCCAAAGTAACGACATTTATTATAAGTTTGACTTTTGGGAACCTATGTATAGCCTTTAAAATAAAAAAAAAAAGAAGTTCGATTTCCAAGACTTAAATTAACACAAAAACAATAATAGATTAAGGGAAAGAAATATTACATTAAAGAAAGAAGACCATAAAAAAAACAAACATACAAGTAGTTACATAGAAACCTCAACATAAGTAAGAAATCCATCCATCTACCAAATCGATCCAATAGATGACCCGGATGAGTCACAATGAAGTGACTCGAAAGTAACGCACGGACTTCCCCCACCAGCGTTGTCCTTACTACCACTAGAAGTCTCAGCCCAACCACGAGGTCGAACGTCCTGGTCTACCTCTATACGACAATAGTTCATCCCAAAGATCTCCACTTCAAAGTTTATACCCCCCAGATGGGAAAAAATCAAATAATCTCTCATAGCTAAAGAATGATCCGTATGAAACTCCCTCCACCCCTGCTCAAACCGCATCTTGGCCTCATCCTCGTTGATATCAAGTAGAACCTGCCACACAACCATTTGAACAAGTTAAGTTAATAATCCTCGTTCCCAACGCTTGTAGACGCTGGCAAAAAGAAGAAGGAATTCTCATATATCGTACGGAAATACTCGAGAGAAAAACCTTGAGAAAAGACGAGCGATAATGAAAAGCCATTATAAGCAAACAGGAAAGATGAACAGTATAGCCCACCCCCACAATGGCTTAAATAGATAAGAACCCTATCAGAATAGTAAATCTTCCCAGAAAGAAGGTTCAGTGCACTCATCCCTTGATCCAGACTAATGAAAAGACAATTCAAGATTTTAGATAAGATGAACAGGTGTCAACTACCCGCCAAAACGCACGTGTTCTATCTTCTCAAGATAATAATATTTATACCAATTTAAAATTAGTCAACTAAAGGAAATGTTCGTTCTCAAGCCGAGCGAAAAGCGAACCCCGTCCGCTTATCACTCAGACTTATCAACAAACATACTTGGAGGGGGGACTAGTGATATGGAGATATCTAGAAAAATACGTGTCATCAATCCCACGCGACACATGGCACCATCCCCTCCAGCCACTTGGCATTATTCTAAGCAAAACACCTGTCAGAACAATTCTGACCTTCCACCCCGCTTCCCCAAAAAACTTCCCCCCTAATCAAAGAAGAGAACGAAATATCCACCTTTCTTCTGACAAAGCCGACCAAAATCACAGTAAAAGTACAGAAAATATCTCCTATCAGAATAAATCCGACCAAAATGACAAAACGCCATAAAACGCTTTGAAAATCGACGGGACAAGCATTTAAGACAAGAATATCCATTTGCCCTGACACAGTCCACCTACAAAGGCAGATATTTCCAACCGCCTCAATTTTAATAATAAGAAACCAAAATCAAGAATTTCTCGAGAACTCTATAAAAAGAGGAGGAATTAGGCAGAAAAGGAGGACACTTTTTTTTACTCTTTCCATCACAACACTTCAACCATTCCTTATCCACTAACTTGACCGTTGAAGTTAAATCCGGGAAGAAAGGCCCAATTCCGATCATTTCCACTCTCCCTTTCAGGTTCTACACCAGATCACTAGAATCAAAGTAAGCGTCCACACCAAAAATAAATCTCAACAGTTGACGGAAGTCTGGACCAGATCATAAGGCAGATCTAGTTTCTAGGCTCATCCTCCTGTGTGCTAATGCAATATACTCAACAGAGAGCTATTTGATTTCACAAGATAACCAACAGTATAGGAAGCTGTCAACCATCGTTCTTTCTTTGGATTTGGGATTCACTTATTTCCCGATCTTAATCTCTTGTTTGTGTTGCTTGATGCTTTTCAACAGGCAAACTCTTCAAGTCTTTAGCCATTACATCTCCTTCAGTTCCATCCATATTTTTCTTTATGACAAAAATCTCTCTACTCTTTTGATCATGCGACTCCGAGTCTTCCTCTATAAACTCGGTGAAGAAACACTCGGTCTAGACTGCATCGATATCGCAGCGGGAGCCCCACCATACAAGACCCAACTCTGTATATTGAGTGCATGAATAGCGCTTGTCGAAGCTAGAGATCAGATCTGGGAGATTTGGAATTCAAAAAGGTTTTGATTTGTCATTTCTTGGATCCTTTGGGCTGCAGCTATTGTATAGCTTTTCCCTTTTCCTCCGGTGATAGTAGGCAGCAGGGAGGCTATTATATAGCCTTTGCTCATTTTCTTCGTTGATGACAAGGGCAGCAAGGAGGCTATCATATAGCCTTTGCTTTCTTCTCCGTTGATGACAAGGGCAGCAAGGAACCTTGGCGGCACTGGCGGTGGGGCATGGCAAGCATCTATTATATAGCTTTTCCTTTTTCCTCCGGTGACAGTAGGCATCAAGGAAATGAGGCGGCTTTGGTGACAACACCACCGCGCACCAAGATGGTATCCATCCTAGCGGCGGCGATCGGAGGTAGCAAGGAGCGTCGATCGGCGGACCCCAAAGAAAGGAGGCAGTGGGCACGATAAAGATAAAAAAAAAACAACCGGAGGGGAGAGGCTATGATCTTTTTCTCTCCGGTGTTCACAGGGAGAATGGACTCCAGCGGCGATCAGACTAGTTTGGTGACGATGCCATCGAGCTCCAGGTTGGTATCCATCCACTACAAGAAAATAACGATTTACCCAGGGATAATTACCCACGGACACGTTCCCTGGGTAAATACACAGGGAATACCCACAGAATAGCAAGGAAATGATAAACTAAAGATATATAAACTTTGCTCAGGGAATAGACACGAATTTACCCAGAGATTTACCCAGGGACATTACATCCCTAGGTAATCCGTGGGTAAATAACGCGGGTATTTCCCACCTTAAAATTACCCACGGCTTTCCCAGGGAACTCTTTTGTGGTTAAAATATTTGTGGGTAATCCGTGGGTAAATATTGTTAAATATAATGTACCCACGGATTACCCAGGGAAGTTGTTTGTGGGTACTACTTTCATGGGTAATCAGTGGGTAACTGAAAGGGGACTTTGGTTCCACAATATCACCCACAGATTACCCAAGGATATGTTCCGTGGGTAATACATTTGTGGGTAATCCCTGGGTAATAGGATATGTGAATTTTTTTTAAAAAAATTACCCATAGATTATTCATGGGAGTTTCTGTGGGTAAAGGGACCGCGGATAAACCATGGGTAATAGGATATGTTAATAATTTTTATTAACTAAAAAAATTTAATTAAGCGTATTCTTTGGAAAATGCAAAAATAAACAAAATTTTTAATTGTTTTATAAACATTGATTAATTATATTTAATTTCAATATAAATATTCTAAATATTAATTATAAGAGCATTGAGATGGAAAATAATTTATAATTTCAATAATTATATTTTTTTTTGTCTTTTTCAATTTGATTATTTATCTACCATCCATATTTAAAAAAAAACATTTTTAATCATTACTCTCATAAAAAATTATCCATATATATCTAACAAGTTTTTTTTTATTATTATTATTATTATTTAATAATCTTCATCTTTTCATCATCCATCCATCTAAAACAACACACAAAAATAAACTAGAAACCCATAACCCATATTATTATTTAATATTCTCAACATAACATATCCATCAAACATAAAAAAAGAAAAAGAAAAACAAAACAACCCTAGAAATCCAGCAGCCCTCCCCTCTATCCCGCAGCACTATCTCATTACTGACCCTTCTCTCTCCCTCTCTCTCTCTCTCTCTCTCTCTCTCTCTCTCTCTCTCTCCATGAGGGTGCTAAAACCATAATCTTTCGATCCTCGGCGGCGTCCGGATTACCCAAAGGGAGCCTGCAGCCATGGGGCCTTGAGCGGCTGACTCCTCTTTCTCTCGTCTCTCCTTCGATCGAGAGAAACAAGGTTTTCTCTCTTCCCTTTGAATCTACAAGAGGTCCTTCATTATTTTCCGATTACTTAGAATTTGAATTTGAGATCTTTTGTACCTCATGCTTACGAAAAACATTAAATGGTCTCAATTGAACATACATTGAAGAAGTCTCATGAGTCATCTCTGCTTTGTTATTTGCTTTTTGATTGCATTGTGTGCTTGCTTATTCAGATATGACACATTCAATGTGTTACAGAGCACCATAAAGGATTTTTTTCCAAGTATTTATATAATGAAGTTCACATGATAGGGATGGATAGTGGTAATGTCATGTGTGAACTTTGAAGAGCTAAAAAAATAGGTTAACAAGCCCATATGCTCATATAATAATCCAATATGGTTTACTAACATGTCTTTATATCTTTAATTATATAGTCTTGTCTTTATGTCCTTAAATCTAGTAAGGATCATGATACACTGAAGATTGTTATTTCTTTTGGCATGTCTTGTGATCTTCATATTGGGATTTATGTTTATTTTCATTGTCATTTGCAGTTGAACAGAGTTGTCAGTGACCCAAGGAATTTTGGTGTCATTGGTGATAGAGGATCGATTTCGAGAGAAAGTGAGTGGTTTTCTGTCATTTCAACTCACTTTATTGTGTCCAGTTTTTTACAACACAGAAATATGTTAAGTATGCTTTATGAGACCTAGAACTTGACATTGTTTTCCATGTTGCATAATTTAAATTATGTGATATGTGGACAGAAGATATTTTATGCTTGTAGGATCTTAGATCAGCAAATAACTGAATCATTTGTATCTTTTTTTAAAAAAAATGGATTATCTGTGGTCGTCAGTTCACCACCTTTTCTCGGTCTGTCTGTTTATTCTCCAACCTAAAAGGATCAAGAGCATCTTGCTTTTGTAACTTAATTTTTATACTTTGTTCCTTTTATAGTGTGGGTATGGTAGAACTTGAAGCAATACACATTTTTTCATATAGGATGCACTATCTTTTTTTTTTTGTTAGAAATATTTTAAGGACCTTGATAGTAATATTGCCAAGCTGATAATAATACACAGTCCAAGAATTTGGAGGACTGGTCCAGATGAAGTAAAGTATTGGAATGGGTTAAAGCCATTTTTGGTCCCTGAAAACAGGGCCAATGTTCATTTCCATCCCAAAAATTTAAAATTTGTTCAATAGAGTCCACATCAGCATATACTGACACTTATCACTCCACATCAGCAAAATAATGACCTAAACATAATAATAAAAAGATTATATGCATTTCATTGGTATTCCACATGACCGCCACGTCAGCAATAGGGACCAAAAATGCCAAAATATGGAATACATAGGGACCCAAAATGTCAAAATATGAAATACATAGGGACCATATTGAACAAATTTTGAATTTTGGGATGGAAATGAACATTGGTCCCATTTTCAGGGACCAAAAATGGCTTTAACCCTATTGGAATCTATATGTTCGGTTGGGGTTTAAGGTTCTTTTGAGTTTACATCAAGTTCTTCAATTGATTGATGAAAGAAAAACTCAATGTTTTTTTAGTTGCTCATCGAGGGAATAATGATTGTGATTTGTGAGAAAAAAACTATTCAATAAGAAGCAATCAATGATGTTGGAACGGCATTTTTTTAAAAAAAAAATTGACTTTTGAGACAATATTGAGCATTGAATTTCATGTTGAATAATGATGAAAGTCCATTAATTTTGCTTAAATTGATGCAAAATTGCCATTAATTCATGATCATAATTTTATCACCTGTCTTGTTTCAAGAAAAGAAGCATATTAAACTTTTTTCTCCTCTTATGTATTACTAATACTTTGATCTCAGATTGCTATATCTTCTCTGACACCCCATTTGGATGTAAATCAAAATTGTAAGAGTCAACTCTCAAAAATTAAATAATAATTATAAATTGGTGAAGTATCATGTATGATCAGAGAATGGTTTGATTAAAGATTCAATGGCAACATGTTGTCATAAATTTGGGATGGGACCTATTTGTGGGATAAGGGAGGCCAATAGATTGATCTAGCGTTACATCAACAACAATAGCAACAACAACTAGAGAGGGAGAATAATAGGGATTTGTTTGAGATATTAAGAGATATCATATGGGTGTGCAGTGCATGCAAAGAAGAAGGTTTATTTCCCTTTTTTTTTGTTTTTCTTAGAATTTTTGGTTCTACCTTTTTTTTCTTTAATTCTAATGCCTTCTTTTTCTATCTCTAGTGTGGGTGATTATTATTATAATTATTATTAGTATTATTAGTATTATTATTATTATTATGTTTGATATAGAATATATATTAGTTCTTTATTTATATTTTTATATGTGATGTGATGTGAGCTTTGGGTAGATTAAGTCAGCAGCCATAAGTGTAGTTCTTAGTGGAGTGCCTTTTAATCTTGATGTTTGTTGTTCCTCTTTGTCTGAAAAAAAATAGAAATTTTGTGAGTTTGATTGAAACCGCTCTCAAGTTCAGCATTATTTTTTTGATTTAACATGTTTGTACTTACATACATATCCAGGAGCAATACTTTTACCTAAAAGTGAAGATCACGGTCTCACATGTCAGTAGTTGCAAGAAAAAATAATAATAATAATAACAAAAAATTCATTTTACTATTTAAGTAAATAATAATAGTAAAACTAATAATGGCTTTCAAAAAGAGAAGTTAAAAGACAGGTTCTACCTGTCACTCTCTTTTATTTATGATGATTTAAAATAGATACTTATAAATAAGTTGCATGGACATGGACTCATAGTCTTGTTGCCTGCTTCTTGCAGGTGTGGCGGGCTGTTGTACTGACCTTGCTTTGAGCTTTCTAGGTAAGCACTATTTATTTGATCTAGGTGCTATTGTATGCTGACTTCCTTTGTCGACTTGATTTTAGTTTGATGGTGTACTTATATTAAAGGTGATGGGTGAGCAGATGAACTCTATGGAATTGAAGAATACACTTGATTGAAGCTAGCGTTCTTAATTTGTTATAATTCTATTTTAAATTTATTGAGTCCTTTGTGTGTTTTATGGGTGTCTTGAGAATTTAAGAAAATTCAGGTTTGTTGTTTATGTGTTGTTCTGTTTTATGTGCTTTTTAACGTATTAGTTCTCAACAAGATGACTTTCAGTGAAGCTGCTTGCTTTCAGTGTATATATGGTTAGTGTTTGGATGTTAGGAATGGTTTGCATAGTGGTATCCTTCCAATAAAAAAGTTGTATGAGAAATCGATTTTTGAACCTAGGTGACTTGTATAAGCCTATGCGATGACTCTTTGAGGCAAACCTAAGAAGAGAGCAACAAGAATTAAAGTCATTTGATAGCAAAAGTTAAACTATGAATATATCTATTCAAGATTAATATTGCAGATTAACTTTACAAAAGTTATGTTTTAATATTGGGAGGTTCAATGGAAAATGAAGTATTGGCATAACTATCATCTTTAATATACTAGATTTAGAGTTAACTACAACATCCTCATTTGTGCATTAATTTATACATTCTATAAAAGATAAATATATAAAAAATAGTGAAAATTGGGTTTTATGTGTAGGTAAAATTGGTTGATCTTGTTATAGAGTGACAAAGCAATTTGATCCCGAGACTTAAGCAACGGTCTCTTCTTTTTCAGGTTTCAACTAATACTTCTCACAATTTTTTTCCTGGATAGAATAACTTTGGCTCCCTTATCTTGCTTCAATTCTAGGTTATTTATTTTTTTTATTTATTTGTATTTTTTGTTAAACCATGTAGAATTCAACCCGTAATCTTGCCTCAATAAGATTTTTGTGTCTTATGTTTGTATTATGGGATTATTCTCATATAAGTGATTATGGAAATATTATGAATTGTATCGTTTTCACAGGTTATTACTATCTTCAAAGGATTTAAATGAGAAGTGATAGGGAATGGATGTATAACAGACTTATAGATGGACGTAGATATGTTAACCCTGAATTCTTGGTTGGAGTCGAGTCATTTGTTGAATATGCTTGTCAGCAACCAACATTTATGGATGGCGATAAAATAAGGTGCCCTTGTTGTAAATGTCAGAACCGAAGGTTTATTTTAGTGGATGAAGTTAAGTTGCATCTTACTAAGAGTGGATTTGTTAAGGATTACTATCAATGGGTTTGCCATGGGGAATCTTTAGTTATATCAAACCATATGCAAACAAAGAGTAATTCATCTTTTACAAGAGAAGCTGAAGGATCAAATCCATTTGTCAACATGGTTATGGACGCGATTGGTTCCAATTTACCTCCACATTGTGGTGTAAATGAGGAGGAAACACCAGATCCGAGAACTCAAAGATTATATGATATGCTTCATACATCTGATGAACCATTATGGGAGGGTTGTTCCAAGCATTCACAGTTGTCTGCTATCGCAAGATTGTTGAATATCAAGTCTGAGTTTCATATGTCAGAGAAATGTTATGATGCGGTGTTGCAATTTATGAATGAAGTATTACCAACTAATAATAAATTGGTTGGCAACTTTTATGAAACAAAGAAGTTTCTTTAGGAGACTTAGGTCTTCCATGTGAAAAAATTCATTGTTGCATCAATGGATGCATGTTATATTGGAATGAGGATATTGACAGAAGAAGTTGCAAGTTTTGTGATCATCCTCGATATAAGAGTAGACAGAGTACATCCGCAAGAGAGAATATTGACATACCACATCAGAGGATGTACTATTTTCCTCTTACACCCAGGCTACAAAGGTTGTATGCTTCAGAAGTCACGGCTAAGCACATGAGGTGGCATGATGAGCATGATCAAAAGGATGGTGTCATGTGCCATCCATCTGATCCTAAGGCGTGGAAACATTTTGATCGCACAAATCCATCATTTGCATCAGAGGCCCGAAATGTAAGATTGGGGTTATGTACTAATGGATTTCAACCATTTGGGCAATCAGGTAAGTAATATTCTTGTTGGCCTGTCATTGTTACACCATACAATTTGCCACCATGGATGTGCATGAAAGAGCCTTATATGTTTTTAACTATTATTATACCTGGTCCAAGAAATCCAAAGCAAAAATTAGATGTGTACTTGCAACCTTTGGTAGCAGAATTAAAGGATCTTTGGGATGTTGGCGTGCTTACATATGATGTTTCTAAAAAGCATAATTTTCATATGAGAGCTGCACTTATGTGGACCATCAGTGACTTTCCAGCATATGCAATGTTATCTGGGTGGAGTACAGCAGGGAAAAAAGCTTGCCCATATTGTATGGATAAATCAAAAGCTTTTAGCCTTTTGAATGGTGGAAAGGTTTCTTGGTTTGATTGTCATCGTCAATTTCTACCAGAACATCATGCCTTCAGAAGAAATAAAAATGATTTCATGAAGAATAGAAGTGAAGAGTCTCCACCTCCATTGGTGTTGACTGGGGAACAAGTTTTAAAGCAAATAGAGGATTTACAATTGAAGAAAGTAACAGATTTTGGTGCTGAACAATGGAATGCTCCTATTTGCAAGTCATGTGGTTGGAATAAACGTAGTATATTTTGGGATTTGCCATATTGGAGTACTAATCTCATCCGCCATAATCTTGATGTCATGCATATCGAGAAAAATGTTTTTGAGAATGTGTTTGATATAGTGATGGATGTTGAAGGAAAAACAAAGGATAATGCAAAATCAAGAGATGACATAAAAATTTATTGCAAGCGTAAGGAGTTGGAGAAAAATGAATCAACTGGAAAATATCCCAAGGCTTGTTATAGCTTAAGCACACAAGAAAAAAAGGTTGTGTGTGATTGGGTGACAAAACTCAAGTTTCCTGATGGGTATGTCTCCAATATGGCAAGATGTGTAGATATGCGCAAATATAAGCTTTTTGGAATGAAAAGTCATGATTGTCATGTATTCATGCAACGGTTAATTCCAATTGCTTTTCGTGAATTGTTGCCGGTAACAGTGTGGAAAGTATTAACTGAATTAAGTTTGTTTTTTAAAGACCTTACATGTACTGTGATTAGAGAAGAAGACATGATTAGGCTTCAAGAAGACATTCCAATGATTTTGTGTAAATTGGAGAGAATATTTCCTCCTAGTTTCTTTGATTCTATGGAGCATCTTCCTATACACTTACCCTATGAAGCAAGAGTTGCGGGACCAGTTCAATATCATTGGATGTATCCTTTTGAAAGGTATATGAAAGTTTATAATTTGGTATGTATATTTAGAGACATATTAGTTTATGAATTACAAATGTTATTTAATCATGATTTAGGTTCTTGCGACAATTGAAATTGAAAGTAACCAACAAAGCAAGGGTTGAAGGTTCAATTTGTAATGCATACTTGGTTGAAGAAGTATCAACATTTTGTTCTCATTACTTCGAGCCTCATGTTAACACAAAATTAAGAAAAGTACCTCGTAATGATGACGGAGGTGAGATGGAACCATGTGAAGGGAATCTTTCCATATTTACTTATCCTGGTCGATCATATGGGCGAGAAAAATCAAGATGGTTGACTAGTGAAGAGTATCATGCTGCAAGCACTTATGTCTTATTAAATTGTGATGAGATTCAACATTATGTCAAGTAAGTTTTATACCTCGTAATTCAATATAAACATATAATTATTTCATTGTACTCATTCTTATTAATCAACATTCTTCCTTTGAAGGATATTTGTGGAAGAATTAATGACAAATGTACCAAATATGATTGATGAGCAAGTTGATATTAAGCTCGAGACTGAATTTGCCAATTGGTTTAGGTCATATGTAAGTATTATTACTCATAATCACTCTATAATTTTTACTTTTTTTGGATATTGATTTTATGTTTATTTAATAGGTACATGATCCAAATAATAATGTCACTGGACAAATCATCAAGGATGTTGCCTTAGGGCCTTTGAGAAATGTGATCATTTATCCAGTATACTTCGTGAATGGGTTTAAATTCCATATAAGCGATTGTAGTGCGGGAAGGTCGACCATCAATAGTGGGGTGTGTATCAAAGGTTCTAATTACAGTGAGCTATCAAGTGATTATTATGGGATTTTAAAGGAAATTATCCAATTAGAGTATCCAGCACTTCCAATTAAAAAGGTTGTGCTTTTTAAGTGTGATTGGTTTGATCCAACTCCAAATGTTGGAATGAAAGTTCATAAGGACTACAATCTTGTTGATATCAACCATAAAAGAAGATTTAACAAATATGAACCTTTCATTTTGGCGGAGCAAGCGTCACAAGTATACTACGCACCTTATCCAAGTATGAAGCGTGACAAGGTTGATTGGTGGGCTGTGTGTAGAATCAAACCTAGATCAATTATCGACGTTCCTACAACTGATCTGCCATTCCAAGATGATGAAGTAGAAGATCATTCAATTGATATAACTGATGATGTAGTTACACCTTTAAACGATTCCAATGGCGTTTTTGTGGATGTAGATGATGGACATGATGATGATGATTTAGAAGATGCAGTTGAACCTGATTTGCAAGCAACAAATATGGAAGATGATGAAGATGAAAACATGTCTATTGATAGTGAATAGTGTTATTTTTGTTCTATTGTAGTGAACATATTTTTTTAATATTATGGATCATTTTTTAGGTTATGATTTATGAAATTATTATGCATTTGAGATTTTGTTTTATTTGTAACTGTTTATTATTGTTATAAGTATAATTTATATATTTCAACTTAGTTATTCTTGTAGATATGCCTAGAGGCAGGGGAAGGGCTGTGCCAAATCGAGGAGACAGGCCAGGTGGGATGCACACTAATCCTATAAATCAACAGAGTTTGACAAATCCTCAAAATGCTATTGAGCTTAACAATGTTGCAAATGAGGGATCTAATCTTGCACATGCCTGTGTGATGTTGCAAGTAACACCCCAAATGCTATTATTTCTACTCCTACAATATCTCAGGCTAGTAATGACCCACTAGATGCAACCTACAATGGAGGTAGACATCGCATCATGGTTGTGAATGGAATGTAAGTATTACATATAAATTTATTATATAGTATAATATATTTTTGCATTTATATGTTTATAATTGTAACAGGTTAGAACCCTCAAGCAAATGTTCACGAGTGATAACAAAGGTGTTCAAGCAAAAGGTGGACACTGAAGGCTACACATGGAAAACAATATCACAAGCTACAAAGGACTTGTATTTTGAAGAGTTTAGGGTAATATTATTTTGAACTTAAGTTAGTTATTTCTATTTGTTTTCATAATTAAATATCAATATTCTTATTATTTTATAGAAGCATTGTATGTGGGATCCTTCAATAGAGACACAAGTGAAGACAGCATGGGTTGTAAAAGCTTCACAAAGATATAGTGACTTCTTACGAGATATAAGAAAGTCTGAACAAAACCGGAATATATATGCGAAGATGATTGGAGGCATTGGAAAACAGACTTGGGACAATCGATTTTAAGATGAAACGAGAAAAAATGCAAAAATGTGAAGTATTGAAGGGCCATCATCTCATCTTTGGAGGATCGGTATCCTATCTTTGAACATGGGAAGAGGCTTGTAAGTATAAATATAATTTGTTTGTATGTTGAATTGTTTTATGCTTGTAACAATATATGGGTTTGTGATTGTTGTAGTATAAATATAATCAAGTTACATGTTCAATAAGTTTGTGCTTGTTGAAGTACATTGACTTTTCCTTTTGTTTACATATAATGTTTTTTATATGTCTTACGTTTCATGTGCTTTTATTGTTAACCAAATGATCATAGCTAAAGTGTATATTTTGTGCTTCTTATAGGCATCTTCATTAGGTCGGATTCCTACGCATACATGAGTTGTTTCTCTATACTCATACGAAGAAGCATGATGGACAAACTTTTATTGATGAAAAGTCTAAATCACTCAATGTAAGTTTTTAAGTCTTTTAAATCAATGTAATTTATTTGTTTTCTACTTTTAATAATTTATTTATAGTTATTTATTAATATATTTTATATTGTACATATAGGATAAAGTATTGAGTTTGAGAGATACATCTCAAACAATCTCTGGATCTGGAAATGATAATCCTCCTCCAATAGATGAGGTTTCACTTTATTACCAGGCAGTTGGTGGTGAGAAAAAAGGAAGGACGTACGGTCTTGGATCTCAAGCTTCTTCTTATTATTGTGCTGGTGATACAAATGCTATGATGTCAACTGCAAGCTCTTCTGAGACACAAAATCAAGAAAAGCTTCAAAATGAGTTGGCAACTTTGTACAATAAGCTAGAGACTCAGGATAATGTGATAATTGGTTTGAAAAGAACAATAGACATGTTGTGCAATCACATCGGTATGTCTCCTCATCAATCACAAAATACAAGTAACAATCAACCAGAGGAAGGCGAAAGTGCAAGGAATGAAGATGATGGTGACGATCCTAGGAGCACTTAAACATTTATATTTTTACTATTTTATTTTGCTTGTCTAAATACTTATGTATTGTTATGGTGATGTTCTAAACACTTAAGTACTTTGTTTTTTGCTTACACATTAATGGAATTTGTTGATGTCTTAAACCCTTATGGAGTGTTATTTTTATTAAAATGTGATATATTGTTATTTTAAAAATATTTTTGAATTTGTGATTTGATTGTTATAGGTTCAATAAATTATCCATGGAATGCCCAAATTTTTTTAATTTCATATTACAATTACCCAGGGATTAGCCAGGGATTTCATCTTACTAACATGAGATTTACCCAGGGATTACCCACGGATTTCATCTTATTAACGAAAGATTTACCCAGGGATTACCCAGCGATTATCTAGAGATTATAGTAGCTTTACCCAGGGATTTCCCAGGGATTTATTCTGGGTATTACAAATCATTTACCCAGGGATTTCCCAGGGCCTATCCGTTGGTAATTCCTGGTTTTTTATCGAATCCTAGAAATTAATTACCCAGGGATATAATTTATTTACCCAGGGATTTGTCCGTGGGTAAATTACCCACGGATGAAAAATTCCGTGGGTAATTGTTTACCCATGAGCGATTTAGCTAGGGACCCCAATCCGTGGGTAATCTGTAAAACCCACGAATTTTAGGAATAAAACTTTTCTTATATTCCATAAAATGAAATTCATAAAGCTTGGAGGATGGAGAATTTAAAAGCTTTAAAAAGGGAATTAAATTAGATTTTGAGACCAATTAGGGAAAAATGGGAGTTGAAGGACCTTTTAGTAATTATTAAAATTACTGAGGACCCTATGGAAATTCTCTTCTCTCACAGAGAATGGACTAAAATGTAACCTAGAAACTAATGGAGGACTTCCAGTTAATTTTGTTGAGAAAACTCTATTAGTTAAGGAACTAACGGTTGAGATTTGATCGTATGGATCTCAAGGCATAATAATGGCTCACATAGAGCCACGTGGCGCTCTCAGGTTAGATCCATCTGATCGTATACTAGATACGAAGCAGAGGAGAAAAGGGTAAGTAGGGAAGAACCTACCATGCGGGCTATCTATAACCGTACATCTGATTGTGGATCAGATACGAGGCGATGAGAAGAGATCAGACCGTTGATCGTGATTAGATCCCGACTGTTAATCAGAGAGAGTGTTAGATCCGAGGCTTTGGAATAAAATCCAGGCCGTTGAGATGAATCAGAGGATCCTCACCGTCTGATGCGTAGAGTCGCGATCGAGGCATCCTCTCCTTCTCTCAACTGCCCGAACGGCCGCGGCGCCGCCGCGAGAAGGCCGGCCGCCGCGAGCGTTACTCGCGAAGAACCCGGCCGTCGGTGCGGTTCGGCTTCATGAACGCCACCATCAGTTCCTGCCTCCCTCGCTCTATAAAAACCGCCCACTGGTTCCTCCCGAGACACAGTGTAGAGGAGAATCGAAGGAAGCTAAGGAGCTCTCCGGCGAGGCTAGGTCGGAGAAAGGGAAAAGGGTCCCGGGAGGCCTCTGTCTCCATTATCACCGCCAGAAGGACCGGAACGAAGGTATGAATTCTATCCCGGGTTTAATTTCGCGTTTGAAGCACTGTAAATTCGGTTTAGAGCTCGCCGGAGTCGTGATTGGGAACGCGAGTGATACGGCTCCGGGAGGGGGAGTTGGGGTTAGGGAAGGTGTATCTGAGGTTCGTGGGGTCGAGAGGAAGCTTCGGGGCAACTTTAGCGGTGGAAGCTCTCGAGGCGAGGAGAAGCCATTCGGTGAACTCCTCCGGTGAGCTTCGGACGAGAGGATGGAGGAGAATGCTTGGCGGAGGTAATTAGGGCATGTAAATGTACCCACGGCGATGGGGAACTTCGGCCACGGGGAGGTGCTCGGCCACGGTGTCCACTCCGGTGGCCGATGTCGAACTCCGGCGAAGTTCAGTTGTGGCTGGATAGAGGTTGAAGGAGATGAAAAAAAAATTAATTAATTATAAGTAATGTTTTAATTAAAACATTAAACTTAGAGGTTGTGACAGGAAATAATCTAATGATATTTTGATTAAATAACTTGGAGTTGTTTAATCAACTGAAATAATTTTATAACTATGATTTGTGACAATTATTTTTGATTATTAGTATAGTTTTGATTAAATTTAAAAGCAAACTATGGAAGTGTGACACTTGTATAGTTATTTGTTTTGGAACTTTGATAGGATGACATAAATCTAGTTGATTAATTGGTATGATCATGACCATGATGGAAGGGAATTTAAACTTAGGGATGATTTAATCAAAGTAACCCTACTAAACTATAGTAGTGTGACAAATTATTAGGATTGTTAATAATTTGAAACTATAGTGTGACACATATCTAGTTGTCAAACTATAATGTGGAAAGTTATTTAGTTAATTTGTTAATCATGGTTAGTAGTTAATTAAATAATTAACTAGCTAATTGTTTGATTAGACAAATTGATAAAAAGGGGATTGGTTATTATAGTGTGACAATTATTTAAATAATTGTGGAGATATTGTATAACCAGTTATTAGAATAATTCATTTTGATTATTCTATGTATGATAATGCTAGTAGTTGGTGTTTTGATTAAAAAGATTAATGGGTTTTTAAGACTTAGGTAGATCAATAACAAATTGGTCACTTAAGATTTTTGTCAAATCTAATCAAGTGGATTAGCGGAAATCAATTAATAGAATTTAATTAATTAAACTGTTGGGTCTAGTTGGTGGGCTCAAATGAGTTGAGTTGATTAAAAAATGGTCAAACAGGGTGTATTCCACGGCAAGCGTGTGTCAAGTTGACTAGTTGACCAAAAGTTGACAGGGTAGGGGTCGAGGGTCAAACTTAGGTAATGTGACAAAATAAGTCCAGTTATCTTGTGAGTAAAGACATAATCTTTTGAATAATGGAAATAGAATAATACGAATGTAGTTACGGAAATTATTTAGCAAGGTGGCTAAATAAGTTCAAAGGAACTAGATGAACCCTAAACAAGGTGGACCGTAGGGTTATAAATTACCAAAATGACCAAAATGCCCTTCCTTTGTTAAAAGAGGGCTAAAGTCAAGATAAATGGTATAATGGGCTTAAAAAGAGCCCAACTTAACTAGAGTGACTAGAGATGACAAAATAGTGTTCAGACTCGACAAATGTAAGTAGAGTTGACCAGGTTGACCAGTTGGGTCTAGAGTCAACTAAAGGACATGGAAACAGAGGATAAGGACTAGAACTCGGAGAGATGGTCTTTAGGACCCGTTAGTGGGCCTAAGCCCAACGAGAACGAGAGTCATGTATGTGTAATTAGAGTCATAGGGTTTTATTAGAACCTTAACTCTAATAGAAACTCTATTATCAGATTTTCTCGGAGATACTTAGAGGCTTTTCAGGAGGAGTCTAGGAGAGGCTTCTAGCTCGAGAAGGAGGTAAGTGCTTCTGCCTAGCACTGTTATCGTTGTTGAACTCTGGTACTTGTGTAAGTACACTTGCCTCGTTCTTACCCGGTTTCGGGATTTTCTTTGGACTTGCTTACGCCTTGAATTGCTTATTGCTTCATTGATATGATTGCATACACTCGTATTCTGTTCTCTTGGATATCTAATTTGATATTAGTGTATGCTTGTTGAGAGGTTAGCATCCTGTAGGGTATGCATGTGAGTGTTGAGTGTGCCTACCTGTTGACCGGCACGTGGCCGTGGAATCACGTGAGCTTGTGCGCTGGCCAGGAAGGTATATATCAACTATCTTTGTTTAAAGGATTCTCCCATCCTCGTTACTCTTTGTTTCCCTTGATTAGGGGTAAAGCTGGTAAGTCTTTGTTTCCCGATTAGGGGTAATAAGCGGTAAATCTTTGTTTCCTTGATTAGGGTGAAATCTTTGGTAAATCTTTGTTTTCCGTCGATTGGGATGATCTGTGACAAAATTAAATCTATGTTTAGTAGCACTACTAGACCATGGACCGAGGGTCGATATTGGCTGAGGCTGATAACCGACTAGGGAGATGACTTGTGAACTCTTAGGAGTTCTTTGTTGAAATTCTTTTGGATGGGAGCCCTATAGTTGTTATGGTAGACTCCGGGGGTTTGACTTGTATGGGTTTTGGCCCAGATTGTGTGGATTGATGATATTCGATTCGTTCATTTTGACTTTTCTTGTGCCGTCTGTGTTGCTTTGGATTATCATTGAGATTCCAGCGGGGTACTTACTGGACTTTCCTTTCGAAAGCTCATGCACTTGCTTCCCTTATTCTTTTCAGGTTCCGAGGAGTAGGTGACTTGGACTCGGGAGCTGCGAGGGAGCGGGTTGACTTTGTTGAGGTTCGAGGACCTCGTACTTAATGTGTGAGAAGTTATTCTTGTAGGACCCTTATAGGGCCTTGATCGTGTGTAGGGCATGTAAACCCTTTTCGGTCTTAATTCCGTTGTAGAAACTCTGCAAATGTTTAAATATGACATTTTGAGATATAATCTGGTTTTATGCGTTATCTGTTACTCATCTAGGCCTTGTATCTGAGTGGGGCTCGTCTCCATTAGGGTACGGCCGGTCTGTTCACGTTTCCGAGGTCCCGGGGATCGGGTCGGGCTGGGTAAACTATATTACCCAGGGAATTTTGGAGTTTTACCCACGGAATTGTCCGTGGGTAAATCGTTATTTTCTTGTAGTGATCCTTGGCATCAAAGGCGATAATCAACGGCGCTTTGTCGGCAACAGTATCTCGTCGGTGGTGGACCCAAGCCTAACTCCTTTGGCAAAGCCATCAAAGTTAGAAGCTTGTCCGCTTGTTCGACCGAGATCAACCGCACAACTTCTCTCTATCTATGGCTGCGACGGGGGAGAACAGGAGAGGTGGACTTATCCTCCCCTTCCTTTTTTTCTTTCTCCAATTCCTTCTTATATAATCAATCCTCCTTTGATTTTCTCTTTCCTTTTTATTTTTCCAAGAATATTCAAAATTAGTCAATCTTTTGATTTTCTTCTTTCCTTTTCTTATTCTTCCAAGAATATTCAAAATCAATCACTCATTGATTTTTTTTTTCTTTCCTTTTCTTATCCTTCCAAGAATATTCAAATTTGATTTGATTTTTTTTATTTGATTGATTGATTGATTTTTTTTGTTTTGAAATATTTGATTTTGATTTGAAATCCAAATTCTAATTGGATTTGATTTTGATTTGATTCAATTTTTTTTTGTTTTGAGAAATTATATTTATATTTTCCCATATTTCCTCGGGATTTGTTCAATTGGATTATCTTGGATTTGCCTCGGGATTTGTTCCCTTGGATTTGCTTGGATTTGCCTCGTGATCTATGCCCATTGATTATCTTAGGATTTGTATTTTTTTTAGATTACTTCGAGATTTGTATTCTCGGACATCTTGAAATTTGAGATCGCCTCTAAATATGTATTCTCGGGCTATCTTGAGATTTGAGGTTGCCTCAAAATTTGTATTCTCGGGCTATCTTGGGATTCGTGTCTGATGGGTGTGTTTTCCGCAAGTATACGGGTCGTGATCAAGTAATAAAGTGGACTATAGGAAGTCGGATGTCGAACCACAGGGAATAGAACTTGCTAAGTGTAAACCAAGGTTTACTAACCTAGTCCGAATAGTAAATTGGGGGGTTTTGGTTTTCAAAAGTAAAGAACTAAAAAGGGATTGAAAGTAAGAACTGAAAATCAAGAGTTGATTGGGGTAAGTCAATAGCAAGAGAGGATACTTTGGTATGTATCCCTTTTGGATTTCAATTCTAAAGATGAGCAAAGATGTTTATGAATCAAGGTTGATACTTCTTGTGCCAATAATCCCTAAAATTATATCCAACCCCTCTTCCAAGGCGATTGGATAACTAGTCTCCTAGGACTTGATATGAGGTTCAAGGAAATTCATGTATATTGGAAGAATCATGGGGGTGAATTCGTATAAAGGAGTCGTTCGCCCTTCTAGTACCCGATTCCTCGGTGTACTCATGAAACTCTCCAATGAAGCAAGTTCCTAATACAAGGAGGCGCTAGCTCTAGCCCTTGTATTGCATACAAGTAATTTCTAGTAATGAAATTACAATCAATACATAACATTCATTAGACATTCAAGAGAGTACCAACAAATCATCATAAACATTCAATGCTATTAATGCTCAATCCAAAAGTTAAACATACCCAAGTACCAATAGATTAGTTCCCCATAAATGGGGAACTCAAACCAAAATAGGAAAGCTTACAAACCGAAGAAAAGGTAATAGAGGACACCATTACCTCCAATGCTTGCAACTCCAATGGTTCTCTATTCTCAAGATTTGGGAGTGATGACCCCCAAGTCCTAATCTCTCCTCTAGCCTCTCTCCCAAGCCAACCTCCTCCTCTAAGCTCTTATACTTAACTATTTATACCCATGAATTAGGGTTCCACTAAAAATTTACAACATTGCCCTTGATTGGGCCCGTAAAACTGCAAAAGTTACAATGAACGGCCTCGTGAGCGGCACATTCATCGGTCCGATTCGACTCACGGCACACTGCTCGACCGGCAGGTGAACGGCCATTCACAAGGCCGTTCACCCTCTCTTTGTGCCTGCCTTTGTGCCCAGGTGTGAACGGTCGTTCACAAGGCCGTTCACCCCCCTGTTTACTTCAAAATATCTTCGTTTGTTCTTCATTTTGTTGATAAATGCTTCCTTTTCGTTGGGGTGGCCTATTTATATCCTGTTTACAAAATATGAAGCATTTTAAGTACCGGCGGGCTACAAATCATTGCATTTGACATGAAAATAAGTGTATATATGGTATGTAAATATGCTCATTTGAACGCTTATCAAATGTCCCCACACTTAAGCATTTGCTTGTCCTCAAGCAAACAAGACAATGAAAGTACAAGTAAAAAAAAAAGATGATAAGTGTTCAACCTCCGGCTATAATAGTAATGAATCTGCTCTATCCCAGTTCACCATCGAAGTGTGTGTATTCTCCTACTTTCACACCAGGACTTAGAGTTTGTATAATGTCATCGCGGCTCTAGATGAGTGTTTTCACTCCACATACCATGTTCTAGAGTCTTAGCAAGACAAGCATTCCCTCAATGGACTCTAGAGAGTCCTTGAGGCCCTAAGTTTTATGCTAACCAACCCTCTATGGAGAAAATGGTGGACAAGTCCGAGAAGTTTTTTTTTTTTTTTTCATATTCGGGTAGGGCATCTCTAATAGATCCGACTTTCCCATGCTAAAGATCAGTGTAGAGTGTAAGTCCTCTTTTCTTCAGGATGCACATGCTGTTTAGGCACCAGAACACCCGGGTACTTAGAGGGTTACAACTCTACCTAGATGTGCTCATACTTAGAAGTGATTTTTCAAATTAAGGAACACCCTGATTAGGGGCCAGGACCCTAAGCTACTTCATCACAACAAGTAGCGAACCTTGTCTTTATTGCTCTAATGACTCAACTACTATGTACATACTATTTTATTTTTCTCTAACTTGGCCACTAAGTTGAATTATGAAGGGTCAGAAGCTAAACTAGTGCCACGAATCCTCTTGGAGCCATTGAGAATAATGCTTAGCAATTAAAGTCAACAAAACATGGTAGTGGGTTATCTATTATGACTAGAGCTTTTGAATTTCATAAATATAATCTCTAGATGTCCATGGTGTGTCGTAGGAGAATTCTAAAAAAAATGTGGGTACTAAAATGGTGAACGAGAAGTAGAGTGAAACATTGCATTTCCTAGTAGTGCCATCATAGGTCCATGTCAAACATGCTTCAAATAATTAGCTCCCTATCCCCACACTTAGAGTTTTGCAATGAATTTATCAATGGAAGGGAGCTACCCATCCCCACACTTATTTGAAAAGTGTGTAATATGCAATAATAACAAAGAGGAGGGCAAACTGAAACTTCCCCGGTTATATTTGGTAGATGGTGTTGCAATTTGGTTTAGACGTGAGAGCTTTTGCCGGGGTGTTCCATCATGAGTATCTGCAAAATAGAGTGAGAGAGGAGGGATAGATCGAAAGGAGATGACATAGTGCAGGAGATAAACAAACGAAAAAGGAGTTCTGTTAACAATAAATCTCAATGATCCGTATGTAGTTGCTCATCGGATGTTGGTGCGGCCTTAGGTGAAGGGTTCAAGACTGGCGCTACAGTTGCTTAGGCTCGTATGATTGTCGCCGTGTGAACGGTCAAGAGAGTGAATGCGTGGGTGAGCTCAGCAACTGTGTCTTCCTCCTCATCATCTTCGATGCACGGGCGTGGACCTTCCTCACGAGGTGGTGTGGACGGAGCTGCAACTTGGAAATGTTGGTGAGGAAGAAGTAGTGGAACCCTGATGCGCAAGTTGAGTTGGGACATGGTGTGCTGAGCAAAAGCTTGGTATTTCAGGTTTGCCTACAAAAACTAGCCCTTTGAAAAAAATCATTTAGAATGTTTGCAGAACAGTATTGTAGTATTGCCGACCACCATGTGAACGGGCCAGTGAACGGCCGTTCACTATCCAGTACAGAGACAGGTATTGTTTAAATCAAACTCGCTGGTTCCATAAGGCCCAGATTTTGAACACAACATTAGTGCATACCTAGCATGATGAGTCTAATGATGCAAATGCGGACAAAGGAATTTAATGTCAATAGATCTCATGAGTTCTATCACTATAAAGCAAATAATACAAAGAGACAAGATTGAAAAGAAATTTTCGACTTGGGTTGCCTCCCAAGAAGCGCTTGTTTATCGTCACGAGCCTGACGCACCTTAATTTTACCTATAGGGGGTCATATGTGAAGAGGCATCCATCAGTATTTCTATAAAAACACTTACCAAACAGAATCTTTCCCAAATTATCATATATGGAGCAAGTTTGAGAATTCATACCAGGGTCACCTTCATTTAGTGGGTGAGTTGAGGAATTAGGGGGTACCCTTTTTCTTCGTCTCCATACATAGCCACCGGCAATGAGTTTCAGCTCCTTCCACCTTGTCTTTCGTGACAACTTTGGAGGTTGAGTTGAGATAGTGCCAACATTCATGAGCTCTTCATGTTGTTCGTCGAGTTCCTCCAAACATTGAAATGCTGGATCAGCATGTAAAAAGTCCTCCAAGCAGTCGGTTGTGATCTTGTCAACTTCATCGACACTATAAGAGGTGTCATCGTGATCCATAGTGTGTCGCATGGCTTCAGGTAGCTTGAACACCTCTTCTTGGTCCCCTACTCGAAGTGCCAATCTCCCATGAGCGTGGTCTTCCAATGCTTGAGCTGTAGCTAAAAAGGGGCGACCAAGTATAATAGGGACATCTACATTATCATCAACGTCCAGGAGGACAAAATCAGCTGGGAATACAAATTGATTGATCTGAATCAGCACATCTTCAGCTAGCCCCTTTGGTCGTTTCACTGATCTATCGGCTAGTTGAAGTGTCATCCCCGTTGGTTTTGGGGCTGCAAGCCCTAATTGCATGTACAACTTGTAGGGCATTACATTTATACTCGCACCAGAGTCTGCTAATGCCTTTTTCATAACACCTTCACCAAGTATGCAAGGGACTACAAAGCTCCCTGGATCCTTTAGCTTTTTGGGCAGCTCATGTTGCAATATTGCAGAACATTGAGCATTCAACGTGACAGCACCTGCATCTTCTAGTTTCCTTTTGTTTGAAACCAGTTCCTTCATAAATTTAGCATACTTTGGCATTTGGGCAAGGACCTCCACCATTGGTAGGCTGATGTGCAGCTGTTTGATTGTGCTCATGAATTTTGTGAACTGAGCATCTTCCTTGTCCTTTCTAAGCCTCTCCGGATATGGAATTTGAGGTTGATATGTGCTTTGGGGTGTTTGATCTACCCCTTTCTCTTTCTCTGCTGATTTCCCTGCTGAGTCTTGTTGGGGTTCAACTTCCTCCACCTCCACAGCACTTTCAATCGGTGGCTGTGCAATGGGTGACTGCACTTCCTTGCCACTTCTTAAGGAGATGGCCTTGAACTGCTCCCGGGGGTTTGCCTCCGTGTTTCCCGGAAGGGTGCCTTGCGGCCTTGTTGAGACCTCCTTTGCTAATTGCCCCACCTGGTTCTCCAATCTCTGAAATGCTGCTTGGAGATTTCTGATCGCCGCATTAGTCTCTTGCATGTACTTCATCACGGTCTCTTCGAAGGTGGATTTCTTTTCTTGCGGTGGCCTTGGTATCGGCTGAAAACCGGGTGGATATTGTCCCGCTTGGGGGTTCCCATATGAAAGCGCAGGGTTGTTCCACATTGGGTTTAGTGGTCGATACTGATTGTTTGGCATTCTCTGTTGGTTTCCCATGTATTTGACTTGCTCCATAGGTGATGCCTCAGCACAAGAGATTGGACAATTCGAAAGCTCATGGCCTCCTCCACAAGTAGTGCAAAACATAACGGCAACCGGAGCTGAGCTACTGCCAACATGGGGGGCACCACCCGTGGTAAGGCGGTCAATTTGTTTTGACAGAGTGTCCAATTTTTCAGCAAGGAAGGTGTCTATAGAAGGAGGGCCTTCTACCGATCCCACGAGCTTAACTTTCTTATCCCTTGTGGACCAATGGGCCTCATTCCCGGCCATGTCCTCGAAAATCTTCTCCGCTTCTTCGGGGTACTTGTTGCTTAATAAACCTCCTGCTGCACAATCCACCAAGACTCTATTGGCATTGTCTAATCCATTATAGAAGGTGCGGACCTTGCTGCAAGCATCTAAACCATGCTGAGGGCAACGACGAAGTAGTTCCCTGAACCTTTCATAGGCTTCAGAGAATGTTTCACCCCATTACACTTTGAAGGCATTGATGTCAGATCGGAGTTTTGCGGCCTTGCTTGGCAGGAAGTAGCGGCCCAGGAATTTCTCTAGCATGTCAGCCCAAGAACGGATGGAACCCGATGGGAGCGATGTGAGCCAACTATAGGCCCCTCCTCGTAGACTCCATGGGAAGAGTTGCAATTGAATGGCTTCATCGGTGACTCCATCTGGCTTAGAAATGCTACAAATTTGAAGGAACTTTGCGATGTGTGCATGAGGGTCTTCATCTGGCCTTCCATCAAATTGAGCTGAATTTTGAAGCATATGCATTGTGCTTCCCTTGATCTCAAAGGTGTTGATATTAACATTCGGAGGGTGGATGCTGAATTCTTCTCCGGTGTATTGAGATCGCTCATAGTCAGCTAATGTACGCCTTCTTTCGGCCATAATGGGCACTGCTTCAGTTTCTGTGTCAATCTCAACTGTGACTGAGTTTTCCGCTTCAGAAGAAGGATCCAGCGACGAACCTTCTAATCCTCTCAAACGTCGGTGAAAGGTTCTGTCAATCTCACTATCTCTTTCCAGTAGACCCTTGGGGTTCCTTCGGGTCATGCAATAGTTCCTCGCACGAAGAGATAAGACGAAAAATGAGTATCCAAAGGATCAAAATAAAATAAAATAAAAGAAGAAAAAGCAAACAAGAAAATAAGAGACTAAATTAATAAAATCCTAGTCTAACTAGCAATCGTATTCCCCGGCAACGGAGCCAAAAACTTGATGGGTGTGTTTTCCGCAAGTATACGGGTCGTGATCAAGTAATAAAGTGGACTATGGGAAGTCGGATGTCGAACCACAGGGAATAGAACTTGCTAAGTGTAAACCAAGCTTTACTAACCTAGTCCGAATAGTAAATTGGGGGGTTTTGGTTTTCAAAAGTAAAGAACTAAAAAGGGATTGAAAGTAAGAACTGAAAATCAAGAGTTGATTGGGGTAAGTCAATAGCAAGAGAGGATACTTGGGTATGTATCCCTTTTGGATTTCAATTCTAAAGATGAGCAAAGATGTTTATGAATCAAGGTTGATACTTCTTGTGCCAATAATCCCTAAAATTATATCCAACCCCTCTTCCAAGGCGATTGGATAACTAGTCTCCTAGGACTTGATATGAGGTTCAAGGAAATTCATGTATATTGGAAGAATCATGGGGGTGAATTCGTATACAGGAGTCATTCGCCCTTCTAGTACCCGATTCCTCGGTGTACTCATGAAACTCTCTAATGAAGCAAGTTCCTAATACAAGGAGGCGCTAGCTCTAGCCCTTGTATTGCACACAAGTAATTTCTAGTAATGAAATTACAATCAATACATAACATTCATTAGACATTCAAGAGAGTACCAACAAATCATCATAAACATTCAATGCTATTAATGCTCAATCCAAAAGTTCAACATACCCAAGTACCAATAGATTAGTTCCCCATAAATGGGGAACTCAAACCAAAATAGGAAAGCTTACAAACCAAAGAAAAGGTAATAGAGGACACCATTACCTCCAATGCTTGCAACTCCAATGGTTCTCTATTCTCAAGATTTGGGAGTGATGACCCCCAAGTCCTAATCTCTCCTCTAGCCTCTCTCCCAAGCCAACCTCCTCCTCTAAGCTCTCATACTTAACTATTTATACCCATGAATTAGGATTCCACTAAAAATTTACAACATTGCCCTTAATTGGGCCCGTAAAACTGCAAAAGTTACGATGAACGGCCTCGTGAGCGGCACATTCATCGATGCAATTGACTCACGATGCGCTTTCACGAACGGCAGGTGAACTAGCGGTTCATCAGCCGGTTCACCTCACAGCTTGCTCTGAACCGGCAGGTGAACGGCCATTCACAAGGCCGTCACCCTCTCTTTGTGCCTGCCTTTGTGCCCAGGTGTGAACGGTAGTTCACAAGGCCGTTCACCCACCTGTTTACTTCAAAATATCTTCGTTTGTTCTACATTTTTTTGATAAATGCTTCTTTTTCGTCGGGGTGGCCTATTTATGCCCTGTTTACAAAATATGAAGCATTTTAAGTATCGGCGGGCTACAAATCATTGCATTTGACATGAAAATAAATGTATATATGGTATGTAAATATACTCATTTGAACGCTTATCAGTGTCCTTGTCTTGCCTTGGGATATGTGTCCTTGGCCCACCTCGAGATCACACCACATCAAAATATTTTAATATCAAGATATTTTAAGATATACTTGATCTGAAATTATTTCAACATTATCTCTTTAAAATATTGGCACATGGTATTTTCAATGGATTTTTTTTTAGACACAAACAGCCTTCAATCCATTCTCGTTGAGATGGTGTAATCTGACCGTTCATCTGAGATCGTGATAAGCTCGAGGCATGGATGACGATCTGGGATCTCCATTCCATTGTTTTGATAATTTAATCTCCACTGTCGATCTCTCTTAAGCGCTTAAGCTCGAGGCGCAAAACAAGATCTTAGTCCTCCATCCAATATCAGATGGATGGGATGATCGTGGCCGCCCATCAAGAACGATGGTTTGAGTTTGAGACAAAACAATCTAATCTAACTGTCCACCGTCACGCCATCTCGACCGCTCATCTGATTGGTTGTTAGATTCGAGACATGAAGCTGTAATCAAAACCCTTGGATCCAATGCAAGGAATCCCAACCATCAGATCAGTAGAGACCCAATCGCGGGCCCACCACCGTCTTCGTCCTCCGTTAGGAAGAGCGCGCGCCACCGCTACCTTATATAGCTGCATGAAATCCGGCCAGAAAAGGAAGATGGAGGAGATGATTGAAGCACGATCTCTCTCGTCAGAAGATTTGATCGTACTGAAGATTCTCCATGAACCCGATAAAAGGGAGGCCCTGGAGGAACCCTAGAGACACACTGAGTGGCGGCAAGCGGATTCTCATGTGAGAATCAGAGAAAAGGGAGTGTGGTACTCCGCGCTTGCGATCAGAGCAGAAAGGAGAAGACGCAGAGAGGCCGTGAGGAGTCCAAGTGGAGGAGAGCGGCATCGTTGAAGAAGTTTTGACCTACAGTTCTACGCCAGAAATCACCATGAGTACTATCCTTCTCCTCCGCTTCTCTTGATTGCATGATAGCACATAGGGTAGGAGGGTAGTAATCCGAGGGGTTAACAGACCCTCGTCTAATCTCGGATGAGGGATTGGACGACGGGAGAAGGAAGGAGAGTGGCCACGGTCAGCAAGACTCCGACGTGGGAGGAGGTGACTTGCGGTTCTCCACTCCAGATGATGGTCATGTACGCAGGAACTTCACCAGATGGAGGAGGTCCGGTGGCGGGAGTTCACTGACCGGTCATGGACCCCGATAGCCGCTGTTGGCGACCGGAGCGCCGTTCCTTCCTCCGTCGAGGCTCAGCTATGGGAGAGAAACGATAGGAATTAGAAGATAATTAAAGTTAATTATTTTAATTAATTAGCTAATGACGATCAGGTCCATTGATCTAATTCCTAGTTTAAGTTAAGGATGTTGATTTAGTCAAATCAAATAAAAGGGGTTTGGGGCCTGGTTTGATATCAATTACCTTAGTCGGGTTCGATCAAGTGTAATGGGTTTGAGTTGATTTTATGGCTTTGGGTTAGAGTCCAGATCTAAGTTATAACGGTTTGATCAAATCAAGTTATTAAAAGTTTGGGTCTGGTGCAAAATAAAATGAATAAAAAGAAAAGGAGTGTGAGATGAGAGGTTTGAACCTGAGACCTCTCATGTGGGCTTGGTGGGCCGTAACCACCAGGGCCCTCTTTCACTTGTGATAATCAAACTAGGTTTGGTTAGATAAAGCTAAGAAAGGAAATAACAGTAAATAAATGGTAAGTGGAGAGAGTTGAACCAGAAATCTCTCCAAAGGGTGTGGTGGGCCTTAACCACCAAGCTACTTGGGTTGTTCTAAATAAGTAGTCAAGTATAAGTAATTAAGGACAGTGACGTAGTGAATAAAAGGCGGGCCCATTAAGCTTGGTCGGGCCCAATTAGAGCATCTTGCATACACATCTAGAATCATGCGATGTTGTGAATTACTAATATAGGATTTATTATCAGGTTGTGAGATAGAGTTGTGACAGGCGGGGATTCTGCTGAATAATCCCGGTCGATTTTATTGAGGTAAGTACACTTGCCTCGTACCCACTCTTCGGAGTTTCTTTGGCTTTGTTTATAACATATTATTGATATTATTGCTTTTTGAGACCATACATGCTTCCTTCATTTGTTTGGAATTCTTTTGAGCATGCTTGGTTGTTTCGGGATGTTGGTATCCCTGTTTTGTTGTTTGGTCTTCCACCCAAATTCAGTGGAGTGTGGGGGCTCCGTTTAGGAAACGATCAGGGACAAGACACCCTAGCATTTCGGCTTGCCATGCTAGAAGGACGATACTCTGGTTGTCCTGCCCGTCAGTGGGGGTGATTCGCTCACCGTGTCGACACGTACGAGAGGTGGCGCTACCGACATGCAATCTGGGGACCGCACGACCGGATGGTCGAGATCCAACAAGTTGTTGATGATGCTGGCCGAGGGAGATGTCTTGATGAGCTTTCCTTTGGAACTCGTTGCAGAGCTTGAGAGCTGCTGTAGATAGGGGTCGTACCTTTGTGTTTGTTGTGGTAGACTCCTAGGATATGTTTTGAGGGGCGTGTCCTCGTTGCTTTGACTTGATTATCACTTTTTATTGATATCATGATTTTTGAACCCCGCAAAGGGTACTTACTGAGCTTTCCATTCGAAAGTTCACGCACTTGTACTTTCTTTTTCAGATCCAGAGGTATAGGAGTCCTGAGCTTGGTAGCTGATCGAGGGTTGGGGTATTTTGCTGAGGTCCGAGGATGTCTTTCTATTCCTTTGTGTGAGAAACTTTATTTATAGGATCCGTTTAGGGCCTGGAGTTTGTAGGGCATTTGGGACCCACTTATTTTATTTTGTTTTCCGCTGTGAATTTTTAATTAAGTTATTTGAGATATTTATTTTGAGTTTATGTTGTCTATTGTTACATACTGAGGCCTTGTAGCCGAGTGAGGTGTGCCTTACTTGGTTACGGTCGATCTGCTCACGTGCTTGGGGCCGGAATCCATGTCGGGGTGTGACATCTGATTGAGATTAAATAGTTTTTAATTAAATTTATAATTTTTTTAATAATAATTTATATTTTACTAGTATAATATTTTAAAAATAGTTAATAATTATACTAATTTAATTAAATTAAAATTTAAAATATCCAGCTTATGTAAAAAAATGGTGATGGGATAGGCGCTGAGGCCCGCGCCTCACTCTCACTAGTGAGGAACAGGCGCTGCGGCATTCGAGAGCGAACTTCATAGTGGAGGAATTTGGCTGACCCCGTACCAGGATGGAGTGTCCTTCCCTTGCCACAATGAATGTGGTTTATCTACTTTTTCAATATATATATATATATGTTGTGGTGGGATAACCTAGAATAACATCCATACATCTTAACATTGCAATAGAACATTTTTTTTTCATCATCTATTTAATGGGTAATTTTACAACAAAATTTTAGAAGAGAAAAACATAATATAAAAGGATTAGGTTAAAAAACACTCACATAAAAACAAATGGGAAGATACTGATTAACCACTTATAAGTGATACCCATTGTACATTGTAAACACAAAAGTTTCACTAATAATTATAAATATTATCAAAACTCTTGGTTCAAAAACATCACTTTCTTTTTTAGTCATCTTTGCTTGTTAATACGCGATCAAATTGTATTGATATTTAAAGATGGAATGAGATTAAAGAAGAAAATCAGGTTTATGGAATTAATACATGGTTAATTTAAACATGGGATTAAGAAACATTAGGATATTTTAATTTAATATATAATATGGTAAAAATATCAAATAGTCATTGTACCATGCAAATCTGCTCCCTTTAGTCCTTGTAATATTATTTAGGCCTTTTCAGTCCCCTTATTTTCCATATCTGGGAAATCCAAGTACAATCACTGAGCGTTACTTCTGTCGTTTGGTGTTTGTTGATACGGCTTGTTTATTATTTAAAAATTATTAAAAAAAAAGAGAAACAATTAAAAATAATATTAAATTAAGTACAAAGGATGGAGAGAGGCGCTCAAAATAATCCATACAAGAGTGTTGGAGGAGCTCCAGCTTTGCATATGGGTCGTTCGCGCACGATGGTTGAGACTCACCGAAGTCGGGAGGGTGGTGGTCGTCGGGCGTGAGTTACTCGTGGTTAGGGATTTCAAAGGGATGAGATTGGATTCAGATCCAAAAGGTGAGATCTAAATCCTTTGTACCTAGTTTAATATTATTTCTAAATGTTTCTTTTTCTAAAATATATTTTTAATAATAAACAAACCACACGTCATAAACACCAAACGACGGGAGTAACGCCTGTCAGGAACTGGACTAGGATTTCCTAAATGTGAAAAATTAGGGAATTGAAAAGGCCTAAATGATATTACAAAGACTAAAGGGGCCAGATTTGCATGGTACATAGACTATTTTGATATTTGACCTACATAATATTATCTTTATATAATTTTTCAAATAATTTAAATGTTTGTAAAAAAAATTATTTTTTAACAAAAAAAAGGTAATAAGGTTCGGTGCTTATGTTTTAGTTACTTTTTATATCATTAACAAAGTTTGGAATCATATTGCTTCATTTCAAAATTTCAAGCCTACATTTAACTTAGAGTTTTTTACTTGCAACCCCCTCAAAAATAGCCAAATCACTTGTCACCCCCTCACTTTTTAATAATACCCCATAACCCCCTCCTTTAATTTTATTTTACTTGCCACCCCTTGAGTTAGTTATTCACACTAAAAGTTTTGAATGGTTTTTAAAAACATTCAAATAACAAAGTAAAAGACAAAAATACCCCTTTTTTCATAATTATTATTTAATCATGACTAATAAATAATTAAAAAATTCCAAAAATGGTTATAAGTAAATTATGAGTTTATTAAGGGCAATACAAATAATATTAAATTTATAAAAAATATTATTAACATATATATTTTTTAAATATTAATAACATACATTTAAAAAATTATTTGTAAGATGTTCAAAATAAAACAAAATAATTATATTTCTATTAAAAAATTATATTTTATAGAAGGATAATAATAATTATAATAATAATAATAATAATAATAAAATACATTTTATCACCAACAAAATACATAATTATTAAAAATAGAAAATATGAGAAACTTATTAAAAATAATATTATATATAAAAAAGGGTAAACTTGTCAATTTACATATATTATAACCTTAGGTTTTATATTTAACCAAGGTTAAAGTTTAAACTTTAGTCAAAGGGGTGACAAGTAAAATAAAAATAAAAGAAGGGGTTATGAGGTATTCTTGAAAAGTGAGGGGGTGGTAAGTGATTTAGCTATTTTTGAGGTATTAAAGTTTTTGGATGGCCACATCCCCATCTCTAGATATAAGTCTCCATATCCAAGGTTAGGGAGCCATCCAAACAATTATATCAGGAATGTCAATTTTGTGGTTGAATGTTAAATACATGTCAATTTAGTTCGGATAGATGTTTTAGTTATAATTTATTTCATCGTTTAATAGATTTAACACATGATGGTGGTCCAACTGATGCCCATTTAAAACCTATTTAATGTCTTGAAAAGTATTGTGTTTTGTTATATATCAAAGAATTCATTAAATATTTAAATGTAATAATATCACATTAAGGATTTTTTTTTTAATTTTCTATATACCTACCTGAAAGGGCATTTGCAAAAAAACTATGTTTCTTTTCATAATTGTATTTAACATTATAAATGTTGTAGACATGCTTTAAAAACAATCACCTTTGGCACTTTATGTTCAAATTTATTTATTTAATAAAAGATTTCTTCATTATTTGGATGTTCATTACTATGAATATGATACGAGATCTTAAATCTAATTCATGAAGTCCATGATACAACACATAGCATGAAAGAAATTATGATACAGATCATAATGTGAGATTCCTATCATGTGTAATTATGTACGTATCTAAATATCCCTAGTCGATGGATCAATTAGATGAGACATCATTGATCCAACAAGACTAGCATATGTTATGCTCATTGATCCGATCAAGCAGTGTTCTCACAAGCTGTAAACATGGAGATGTTTTGAGTGAACATGTAGATGCTTGCTAAGGATAGCAAGTTCATTGGATGACCTAGCATGAGTCTTCACATGGTTATTCTATTAAAATGTTAGTGAAGATCTCATTACAGCAATGGTGCAGATATAATTAGACTTGAGTTACACAAGTTATCTTAGATATGGATCATGTGCTTTGACGTTACTCCTACGTTTTCCTTCAGGGTTACTCATAGGATGGTGATTGGGTACGACTTTGAAGTATTCGAAGGTATTTGGGTAGCCAATAGAGGATTTACCACTCCTGATAGAAGGAGAGTATACCCATGGCCACATGTCGGGTTATTACTCAGTAATCTCTGGCTAGAGTAACTTGTCATGAAGATAGTCTTCGATGATATAAGTTTTGAGTAATGGATCCCATAGGACGAGGAATTAATACTTGGGCTAGGTGTGACATAGTCAATCTAGTGGGAGTTGACACATAGGTCATACTCCGAACCAAGTTGGTATAAGATGGTAAAGGACAAATTGTATAATAACATTGGTTGCTAAAGGGTTCCAAGTTAAACCACTTGACTTTCCAGCCAATTAGGGGTCATGATGTATTGCTAGATGCCACTCATGGTTTATTCATAATCAATGGTTGAATTATGAATGACCAACATAACCGGGAACCTAATGGGTCACACGCATAGAAGATATCAATGAGGTGTGAAACGGGTTTTGGGGAATGGATCCTCGAATGAGAGAATTAAAACAAAGAGAAAGATTAATAGCACCTCGAATCCAGCTGACAATCTGGAGTCTTTCAAGGCTATGATGGTGCTGTATAGAGCCGCAGATGACATCATATACAGGGCGTTCCCAGCCTTACTACGAAGGGTGGCCTAGATATGGTTTGTTAACCTCCTGCTGGAGTTTATCTCATTCTTGAAAGAGCTGAGCGATCTCTTCGTTAACCAATTTATCAGCAAAAAAAATCAGAGAAAGACACCAGTGATGCATGCACAAATATACGTGACACTTCTCCCGAAAATATACGTGGTCGATCAAGTAGTAAAGTATCCAAAGGTAGGGTAGTCGAATCCACAGGAATTGCCCACTAATACTGGTTATCCTCTATTACCTAGTCTAACTATAAGAAGAATTTTGAAATTAGATGGAATTATCTTAACTAAAAGCTAATGCGAACAATTGGTAGATTGGGGGAAATCAGAGATGAAAGGATGGCACCTCATATCACAATCCCCCTGGGATTCCCTTGCTAATGATATATTCCTTATTACCGGCTACTTGCTAATAATTCCTGGAGGATGTAACAATACGCTTCTCAGCAAAACATTCGATCTCTCGTGATGCTCGTGCACACCCTAACACCCTAATTTGACTAAAAACCTATCTAGATGAATCCTAGGGCTGATGCTATGCTCTAACTGTTCTGAGTCACCGTATAAACACTTGTTGTATTGGGTGCTCGAACCTACAGAGGTGATAGCTCGAGGCTCGAGTAAGGGACAACCACATAGAGATACCTAAATAGATGCTAATTCTAGGCTAATGCAATACAACTCCACAATTATCCAGCAAGAATATATCCATGCCAATGCTATCGGATGATTTGGGCTTATGGACATGATAAGCAAAGAGAACTGCAAGCCTAAACAAGAAAGATGCTACGCAGGAATTATTTAATAAGCAAAACCAAATAAATATAGAAAATAAGCAACAAGTTCATCCTAGGGTTTAGGTGTCCTAAGCACCACAAAAGGTTTCGCCTCTCATGCTATAAGCTATCATAACTAAGATACAAGAGGAGAGTGTACAATCAGACATAGAAATCTTCCCTGGATAACACCTTCTCTGCTTTCAATTCTTCTTATCAAACCCCAGTCGTCGCTGTAGAAATTACCCCGAGACTGCTCCGCCAAAACTTGATCCTGAGGCCCCGCCCGAAGATGCTCAATATGTTGCCGTCACGAGGTTTATATAGGTTGAAAAAGGATGAAATATGATGTGCCTAGGTTGTATTTATCTTGAATTTATCTTTGGATAACTTTTGGATAACATTGTGATCGAGTTAACGCGTTTTTAGATATTCCTGAGATGAGCACAGTCATGCTGATAAGACGCACGCTCGTGCTCCCCTTCTGTATTGCGTTTTCTAGACTCTCGAGAGTTGCACGGCCTTGAGCACGGTCGTGCTCAGGGCCGTACTCTTTTTCAGCTCTACGCAGTCTTCATCAAACATTCGATTGGATGACCAAATCAACTTGGATTGACCTGATATTTTAACTGGGTGTTTCTAACTCCTCAGTCACGCCCCGACCCGGAATCCAGGCCTCGAGCGCGTACACAGATCGGCTGTACCCGAGTGGAGTCGAGCTCTACTCAGACACAAGGCCTAAGTATGAATCAGCGGATAACAAGTAACAACACAAACATAATCTAACTAAGTCTCAGCGGAATCATAAGGGTCCATAAGCCCTACATAAAACCAGGCCCTACAACGGTCCTATAAATAAGTGTCTCTTACAAATGGAAAATAAAAGAGATCCTCAGACCTCAGCAAAATACTCTGATCCCCAATCGACTCCTCAGCGCAAATCCTCTACACCTCCGGATCTGAAAAAGAAAAAAGTAAGTGTGTGAGCTTTTGGATGGAAAGCCTAGTATGCACCCCCTGCGAGGATCCCAAAGTCATCATAGAAACAACAAGTCAAATAACGGGGTCACTCCCCTCTAAAACTATCTCTAGGAGTCTACCACAAGCAAAACAACGGTACGACCCCTAACTACAGTAGCTCTCAAGCTCAGTAATGAGTTTCAAAGAAAGCTCAGCAAACGTCACCCCCAGTCAGCATCATCAGCAACCTGCTGAAGCATGACCCTCTTGTCATATGACCCTCCGGTCGTAAGTCGGTAGTGCCACCTCTCGTACGTGTCGACACTGCCAGCGTATCATTCCCACTGACAGGCAGAACAACCAGAGTATCATCCCTCTGGCATGGCAAGCCAAAACGCCAGGGTGTCCCATCCCTGAACGCTTCCCAAAATAGAGCCCCCACGCTCCACTAAGTCCGAGCGGAAGACCAACAAAACAAGGGATACCAATATTCCGAAACTGTCAAACATGCTCAACGGGAATTTGAAACAAAATAGCATGTATGAACTCAATGAAACAAGGCAGCAATGATAACAAAGCCAAGAAAACTCTGAAGAGTGGGTACAAGGCAAGTGTACTTACCTTTATCAAAGGCTGGAGACTTCTCTAGTTTTCCCCACTGACGAGTCACTAGGCCTCCACATCTGTATCTGGTAATAAAGTTTCTATTAGTGTCAGAGATACTGACAAACTCTACACTTCTAGATGCACATGCACTACCCTCTCTCTTGGTGGGTCACATTCAAGTTAACGAGTCCCAAGGTATCCTATTTGGTTACCGACTCACTTTCTTCAAAATACTTTCTTTTATTTGGTCCTTAACTTTAACTTGGTCAACTCAAGTTCATTGTCTACTTTGACAACCTATTAACCGTAGGCTTGAATTCTACCTAACCAAGTTTAATCAATTAGATAAATTTAGCCCATTTAGATAGGTCCACCAAGCCTGTTGGTCCTATCCGGCCTAGCTCTATTTATTCTAAAAAATACCAACCTTTATCATGTGGCTTGCCATGTCCTAGTAGTTAAGGCCCAATAACTTGGTTGGGGGATCATGGGTTCTAATCCCACCCATTGCACCCTTTGTTTTTCTTTTCTTTTTCTTTTCTTTTATTTTATTCACTTAAAGTAACTTGGTTGGCCTAACCTGTTTCTTTGATTCGATTCCTTAAGCCCAACCCAATTAGACCCAAACCATGGACCCACTAACCTAGTCCATTAATTCAATTTAACATGACTAAATCAAATCCACTTGGCTAATTAACCGAATAGTCCATTGTTACCGAATAGCCCAACAATGGATTAGCCCAACCCAATTAAATCACTTGATACAATCCATGAATCCAACATGCTTGCTAACCGACTAGGCCTAGTCTAACTTAATTATTCACTTAGTTAGGTCTAACTTATTTATTTAATCAATATAGACTAAACAATTACCTTTAAATCAATTTAATTCACTAAGTAAATTGATTAACTTAACCAACTCACTAATCATTTTAATTAATTAACTTAATTAACTTTCTTCTTCGTCTCTCTTTCTCGGCCGAGCCTCACCGGAGCAGTCACCGGTGAGCTCTCAGCCACGAGCTCTCCTGACCTCCAGGGTGTGACCCGTGCGTGCTGAGCTCCTCTTGGGAAGGCAGCCGGCTCACCACCCTACTCTGGAGTTCCACAGTCCGGGGCCGGTTCCTTCTTCTCCTCCGGCGAGCTCGAACCAACGACGGAATGTATGTTATTGAGCTTTTAATGGTTACAACAGGGAGAAGAGGACTTACCGGGATCCGCCGATGGTTCTGAGCACCACTAGGGGGCACTCCGGCGGTTGGTGAAGGTTCTTTGTTTTTCCGGCGTGCTGGGCTGCACCGTTGACGAGCAGCAATACTTCCTCCTTCCTTTCTCAACCTCCTCTTTCGCTCGGAGATAACAACAATGGAAATGAGGCCGCCAGACCCCGGAAGCAGTCCCTTCTCTCTCTCTCTTATCTCTGATCGCCAGAGATCCTTCTCCACGATGGTCCTTCTCCTCTCTATCTTCTGCTGGTCGCGGAGGCCACTACCTTTATAGGCAAGGAGTGACAAGGCGTTCGCGAGCTCCACGGAGCGGTTGGCTAGTGACGGTCGGCCTTCTCACACGTAACGGTCGGAGAAGGTGATTGGGCGCACGGTGGCGGTTTCGGGTGGCTGATGGAGGGGGCGGCCGTACCTCAGGATCATCACTCCATGGATGGAAGGCAGTGATCGCTGGATCACATCCAATGGCCAGAAACCAATCGTAAGGCCTCGGATCTATCAACTATGAGATCAACAGCTGAGATCATCAGTAGATCAACGGCTGGATCGTATTCATCCGCCTCACATCCAACGTACTCCTAGATGAACGCTCCATAGTGTGCCACGTGGCCTCACGGATGGCCGAATAATGCATGGCGATCTGTTCTATCTGAGATTATTTAATCTCCACCGTTCATCCATATCCACTAGGGTTTTCTCTGAACATTTATCCAGAGCTCCTTAAACTCCTTTAGGTCACAATTAAGTCTTTTCTCTGTGAGAGGGAACAATTTCTCTTTGGTCCTCTACACTTTTGGAAATTACCAAAAGGTCCTTTTGACCCCTAATTAAACCTAACTAGGATCATGATTGATTTAATTCCCCTTTTAACACTTAATCATCCGTCCCTCATACCTTAAGGACTAATTTAATTAATAATATATTTTATGAGAGTTTATGAAAAATTTATTTCTTCAAAATCCTTGGATTTTACGTCCTCTTTCTTCAATCTGAACGGTGGTGATTTGATTTGGAGTCCTGTAGCTCTTGTAATAAATTCTGGACTCTTGTAGCAACTGGTTTACACTACTCACAACTCTATCCCCTCCTCTCTTTCTTTGCTCCTTTGTCATAGAATACCCTTCCGATTGCCACTTGATCAACCTCTTATGTGGAATATGTCTTTTCAGCTTCTTTTGATCGGATTTCTCTTTTTTTGTTCCAGATACCTATTTTCTTGTACAATGACAACAAAGTACCTAAAAGAGCACAAAAGTGGAGGAACCCATGCAAAAAAGTGTGCAAAGTGCATGTAAATATGATATAAAAATATGTATATTTATGCACTCATCAACTAGCCATGCTGATAAGAGTGAAATAGCACAAAGGAGAAAGTCATCAAAGCTACATCTACCGTTTCAAGATGGAAACACTTAAGGTCTCTAGCCTCAATCAGACTTCGCCGTATCCATGTTGATGGAAGGGTTATTAATGTGTTGTTATCCGCAAGTACACGGAGTCGCTCAAGTAGTAATGTAAAATCCGCAAAATTTATAAAATTATTTAAATTCCTAAATGTCCCCTAATAATGTTTTGAGCTAGTTAAGTCCCCGATCTTGGATTCATATCCATGAATGTTATTAGCAAAGGATTAAATAAAGGATATAAATAATTGATTGGACTGAATAGTGAATGTACCTCCATGAGTTATAAATAACCCACCAACCAGAAATTATTTCTACAATAACAAAGACCTAATAAAAAGACCATAGTGTGATTATACCAACATGTGGTCTAATTCATTATACTATCTTACTTGGGTTAAACATTTTAGGGATTGATATGAGATAAAATAGAGAACTATAAATTGTATGTTTCAAACATGAAATGTGATTTTATTAGGTACAATATTTGAGTTGAACTAGATAATGTTTATCTTAAATAGGGATTGTAATTTGATTAGGATACAATATTTGAGTTGAATTAGACTTATCTCATAGTGATAATTATAAATTGTTTATGATTGATCTTTATCTCAAATATAGATTTTATTTGATTAAGGTTCAAAATTTGAACTCGAATTGGATAAAGACTTATCCCATAGAGATAAATTACAAACCGTTTACGATTTATCTATATCTCGAATATAGATTAGAGTAAGACTAGGACGCTCTCATCTATATAAGGGGAGACATAATGAGAGAAATGAGATATAATTCGGTGAGGAAAGAAATTGAGTTATCTCTTGTGAAGGATTGCTAAGAGATATCTGCATAAAGCAGAGGGTCTCATCAGGAGGAGACAACAACTGACTGTTAGATACTTCCGTACAATCATATAAGTACTTTTGCCTAGTTTCCCTGTCATTGGATGATTTTTTATTTATCTTTGATTCCATACTTGTGTAAGTACTTCTGCCTAGTTCCCTCATTCGTTGGTTGATTGCTTCATTGCTTTCTTGATTGCAAGCTTGTGCATGTAAGTGCTTTTGCCTAGTTCCCACTCTATGGTTGAGTATTTATTGGTTTTACTGTTACCATGTTTTGGTATGTTATTGCTTGGATTACATACACGGTTTTGTTCTCCAACCTTGTTGGATTTCTACTCCCATATTTGTGTATGCATGTTGATATGTTAGCGTTCATGTATGCTTATACTTGTTGGGTATGCCTATTTGTTGACCGGCACTTGGCCCTAGAAACAGGTGAATTTGTGTGCTGGCCGGATAGGTATATGTCTGCTGTTCTTGTGAACTCTTCGGCTCGGTACAGCTGAGTGTAGCTCCGGTGGGGCCTTTAGGGCTTAGGTCACCCTGGCGTTCTAATGGTCCATGTCATGGGAATGATACTCTGGCTATCCAACCCGTCAGTAGGACGATTCACTGACCATATCAAACGTACGAGAGGTAGCGCTACCAACTTCCTACCGGAGATTCAATTCCAGCTGAGGCTGATGTTGCTGACCGGGGTATATTTGAGAGTCTTCTTTGGATCACTCTTTCAGAACTTGATGTTGTAGTAGTGGTTAGGAGTCCCTATCGTTGATAGATTCTTTGGGGTAAGTATAAGACTCCTAGTTGTCGGATGATGTGGAGTGTGGACCCCGTTTTGTTTGATTTAGTCATGTTGCTTTGTTGGTTGTTTTCCGTGATATTATTTTATTGTTTGGAAATTACATCATTATATTCCCTGCGGGGTGCTTACTGAGCTTTCCTTTTAAAAGTTCATCCACTTGTTCTCACTCTTTTTCAGATCCTGAGGAGTAGGTTGGGAGACTATTTGCCGAGGTTTACGAAACTCTTATTTTGTTGAGAGTGAGGTTATGTTCTGTAGGACCCTTGTAGGGCCTTGACATTTGAAGGGTATATGTACTGAAAAGTGTTCAAATGAGCATATTTACTTATCACTTATGAACATGTTTTCATATCAAATGCATTGATTTATAGCCTGCAGGTACTTAAAATGCTTCATATTTTGTAAACAGGGCATATATAGGCCACCCCGATGAAAAGGAAGCATTTATTAACAAAACGAAGGACAAAAGAAGACATTTTGAAGAAAACAGGGGTTAAACGGCCTAGTGAACTGCTACTCACACCTGGGCACAAGAGTAGACACCCAAGGAGATGAACTGCCTTGTGAATGGTCGTTCAACTGCCGGTTCAGAGTAACCTGTGAGCTGAACGGGATGATGAACCGCCAGTTCAACTGCCGGTTCAGAACAAAATTGTGGTGAGCGGGTGATGAACAGGCCGTTCACGAGGCCGTTCATCGTAACCTTTGCAGTTCCACGGGCCCAATCAAGGGCAATGTTGTAATTTCTTAAGTAAAACCCTAATCCATGGGTATAAATAGTTAAGTGTGAGAGTTTAGAAGGGAGGTTGGCTTGGGAGAGAGGCTAGAGGAGAGATTAGGGCTTGGGGGTCATCTCCCCCAAATCTTGAGAGTAGAAAACCATTGGAGTTACAATCTTGGAGGTAATGGTGTTCTCTATTACCTTTTCATTGGTTTGTAAGCTTTTCCATTTTGGTTTGAGTTCCCCATTTATGGGGAACTAATCTATTGGTACTTGGGTATGTTGAACTTTTGGATTGAGCATTAATAGCATTGAATGTTTATGATGATTTGTTGGTATTCTCTTGATCAATGTCTAATGAATGTTATGTATTGATTGTAATTTCATTACTAGAAATTACTTGTGTGCAATACAAGGGCTAGAGCTAGCGCCTCCTTGTATTAGGAACTTGCTTCATTAGAGAGTTTCATGAGTACACCGAGGAATCGGGTACTAGAAGGGCGAATGACTCTTTCATACGAATTCACCCCCATGATTCTTCCAATATACATAAACTCCCTTGAGCTTCATATCAAGTCCTCGGAGACTAGTTATCCAATCACCTTGGAAGAGGGGTTGGATATAATTTAGGAATTATCCCTTGAACTTCATATCAAGTCCTAGGAGACTAGTTATCCAATCACCTTGGAAGAGGGGTTGGATATAATTTAGGGATTATTGGCACAAGAAATATCAACCTTGATTCATAAACATCTTTGCTCATCTTTAGAATTGAAGTCCAAAAGGGATGCATACCCAAGTATCCTCTCTTGCTATTGATTTACCCCAATCAACTCTCGATTTTCAGTTCTTACGTTCAATCCTTTTTAGTTCTTTAGTTTTGAAAACCAAAACCCCCCAATTTACCATTTAGACTAGGTTATTAAATCTTGGTTTACACTTAGCAATCTCTATTCCCTGTGGTTCGACATCCGACTTCCCATAGTCAACTTTATTACTTGACCACGACCAGTATACTTGCGGAAAACACCCATCATGTACCCTTAGACTATGATTATTTTTATTATATTTATCTTGATTTTTCTTACTTATTTGTTGTATGTTGATGATCACCTAGGCTTTGTATTCGAGTAGAGCTCGTCTCTACTTAGGTACGGCCAATCTGTCACGTGCTTGAGGCCCGGAACTTGGGTCGGGGCATAACAGATTAAAATGTTATCAGAGAGCTTAGATAAAGAACACCTTAGTTGCCCTAGTGACTTAGCCAAGTAGGCAAAACTGAGTTGGGTTGGGTAGGTGATGCAGGAAAGCCCGAGTCAGATGATGCGGAGCTATCTGACTCAACCATGCAGGCATTGGCATATCACGAGGTGGAGGATCGATGTAATGGCAGGAAGTGATCGAGCTGGGTCCATGTTGGGGCAATTGTGGGTGTGGTTCGGTATTTTAGTCATAACTTTGGCTACCGATATCGGTTTTGAGCGTTCACAATTCAAAAAGCTCGTCTCGACGCGCAAGTGGGGTCTACCAAAATTTTGGGGTGAAAACTGTGTCCACTGAGTAAATTTGGCTACCGATATCGGATTTGAGCTTTCACAATTCATTTTCAGTCTTTTTTTCTCTACTTTTAGTAATAATTGATATGCCTATTATAGGCATGAATTGATTCTAATTTCTCCTAGGATTTTGGCTACTTGTTTTGTTTGAGTTGAATTTTAAGAATTTCAAATTTTGGCCAATTTTGTCAAAAATTCCTAGTTTAGGAGATTCTCGGGTATCTCAAGGCTATTTAGTCGGGCTTTGTGACTACCATTGTTTTTAGTTTTTGTTAATGAAATTCCTTTGATTTCCTAAGTTAATTCTCGGTGTTCTTTGGTCCTTTGTCTACCTTCCTTGCAACCCACTTGGACCCTACTAGCCCGCAGGAAAATCGCTACCTCGATAGGCAAGGTCCCTAGGATAGTAAACGAACGTTTTGCTATCTGGCAGGGAACATGTCTGGAGACAGATACCGACGTTGCTGATACTTCCATCGGGCATACTCTGAGGAGGTGGAGTCTGTAAGGGAGAACTCCACACAGCCGAGGTCAAAGGAACACCCAGTACTTGAGGCGGACCGATCGAAGGTACAGAGGCCATTGAAGCAATTAATCGGCACTTAGATAGTTTGCAAGCTATCATAGAGCTAACGTTCTAGAGACAAATGGAGGCGAACATGAGGAGGCCCCGACGAGTGAGTAGAGCCCCCGATGATCGCAGGAGTCTTGTGACTCCGTATGGCATTAGAGTTGGAGGCCAATCAACCAGGGGTAGTAGCAGGGTGAGGTGCCTTCGTTGTGGAGGTTATGGACACCAGTGGAAAGTTTGTCAGCCCTCACCTAGAAGGTGCCTTAGCTATGGGAGTAAGTATTGCCTCACCATGTACTGCCCTAGGGACCGCCCTAGGCCGAGTGGGGGTGGAGGACCTTCAGGCCTGTGGGAATTTCTACCACCAGAGAATGATCCACACAACACGTACAACCCGTTGTTACCATAGGGACTTCATCGAGTCGTGTCATTGCGCTTGTGTTAGCATTTATTTAGGACGTTGTGGTAGAGCTACCGTATGAGCTAAGTGTTGACACTCCAGTAGGAGCTGCTAGATTAGTGAGCAGGATGGTACCGACATGCACAATATTGATTGAGGGCCGAGAGTTACCGGCTTATTTGCACGTGATAGACATGACGGATTAAGATGTGATCCTCGGGATGGATTGGCTCCCTTCGGTATACACGGTTGTGAATTGCCGCAGGAAGAGAATACACTTCAGGATGCCGGGAGATGAGGAGTTCACTTTCCGCGGCAGCCAAGGCTACTCTTTGGTTCGGGAGATTTAAGCTATTTCGGCCAGGAGGTTGCTTGACAACGAATGTCTGGGGTATCTAGCCTTAATCATAGAGGCTAAGCAAGGGAGTGGCCCTGCAATCAGAGACGTTTCAATGGTGAATGAGTATCCTAATGTGTTCCCTGGAGACTTGCTAGGATTATTCTTGGTGAGAGAGTTGAAATTCTATATTGACTTGATTCTTGGTACGGCTCCTTTGTCTAGGGCCCCGTAGAGGATGGCACGCGCAGAGCTGAAAGAACTGAAGATGCAACTAGAGGAGCTATTAGAGAATGGTTTTATTCGACCAAATATGTCACCTTGGGAAGACCCAATGTTGTTTATCAAGAAGAAGGATGGATCGTTGAGGCTTTGCGTCGACTACAGAGAGTTAAACAGGTGACAGTCAAGAATAAGAACCCGTTGTGGAGGATTGATAATCTCGTGGATCAGATGCAGGAAGCCCAGGTGTTTTCCAAGATTAACTTGAGATCAGGGTACCATCAGGTACGGATCAAAGAGGAGGATATTCCGAAGAGTGCCTTTCGGACTCAATACGAGAAATATGATTTCCTAGTAATGCCGTTTGAGCTTACCAATGCCCAGGTAGTCCACAAGTACTCCTTTTATTGTAGTAATGTTGCTAATTTCCAAGAATGTTGATAGGTGTGCATATGGGTCCTCATCTTGGAAACCATCAAACTAGCATTTGTTTTGAATCATCTGAATGATGTAATTTTCAATTCGAAGTCGTGTCCATCGATCGGTGGAGGATTGATGCTTGAGCCTATGCTATTCGGGCTCGGCTTGCAAAATCGACAATAGAACGGGCCGGTACCACCATTGCTTTTGGTTGATTCACTTTTGTATTGCTATCCACTGTTGCTTGCTTTCTAGGAAGGGCTTCTCTTATTTGGCGATGATGGTAACCTCAAAGTCCGGATAAGGTATTTCTGTTAGGTATGGAACCCTGCTTCTAGTCATGCACTAGTACCTTCACAGAAAAAGAAGCAAGATCAGCCCAAAAAGATAAATAAACTAAAGATAAAGATAAACAAAAACTATTACTAAGATAGCTAGATTAATAAAATCCTAATGTTTCTAGGACGCCTATCCCCGGCAATGACACCAAAAACTTGATGTATTGTTATCCGCAAGTGTACGAAGTTGCTTAAGTAGTAAAGTATCCAAGTATTGGGTAGTCGAATCCAAAGGGACCAACAACTAATACTAACTAGTACACTATTACCTAGCTAATCCTAACTAAAGAAATCTAAAGATACTACAGTGAACAATTGGTAATTCTAGAGTTTTAATCAATGCAGAGAACATGGCACCCCGGATCACTATCCCCCTGAGAATCCCTTGTTAACTAATTTCCTAATACTGGTTATCTAGTTGATATATTCCTAAACCGTGGAGAACCTTAAATTAGTTTGACCCCGATCTCTCGGCGTGCGCCCCGCTATTATCTATGCTTGGATCTAGCTTGACAGTGATTTCTCATCATGGATCAAGCAATTCTAATTATGCGATTGACACTTTCAGACTAATAAACTACAAGCATTCATAGAAATAATCAAAAAAGAAAACCTAGATTTAAAAAGAGGAAAAACTCACAAGTTCTCTCTCAGGTACAAGGACCTGAGGCACTACAAGGGATTTAGCCTCTCATACTAAGAAAACCTAGTACAAGATCTAAAGGAGAAAACATGATAAAAGACATAAGAATTACTTCCCGAATCGATGTCTTCTCCATCTTCAATATCCACTGAAACCCTAGCCATCAACCAGAAAGTCGCTGAAGGCTGATCCGCCAAAAGTTTCCTCCAAAAGTCTTGTTGGGCGCCCCTTTTATAGATTTCGAAATTCCATATGCAAGGCCGTGTAGATCTAAGCACGCCCGTTCATCTCCTTCCATGACGTGGTGTATACGGCTTTCTAGAATTTGGAGAGATGCACGGGTATGTGCACACTCATGCATCTGGCCATGCATGTCTCTGTAACTTTGAGCACTTGTACTTGTCTTTTTAGCTCTATTCGATCCAAATTACTTCATATTTCTCTTCTTTTATTCCGGGTATCTGTTTTCCTACACGATCACAAGAAAATACCCAAAAGAGCAAAAAAATAGAGAAATCTATACAAAAGAACAAGCAAAGTGCATGCAAACATAATATGAAAATATATATAATTATGCACTCATCACTTATGGAAATCTCCTTTCCAATTCTCCCTCTTCAAGAAACAACCTAAAGACTTGGTTGAGCTTCTGACTAGAATATCAACGCAGAAGAGATTCAAGCGATAAGGCAGAAAGAAGATAAACAAAAGAAACCCAAGAGGGAATTAAACAATAGCTAAGAATCTTAGAAAGGTTCCAAGAAACCGAGATTCTAGAACCAAGAAAGTAACAAGAAGGGTGTAGTTGCTCGTTTCCCAACTATGCCCCCATTGAATACTGACCGAGGAGAGATCCTCATGTAGATTTAAAACGAGAAGATCGTCAAGTAGCCTACCAAATGAAGTTCACTGGCGACTGAAAATATGTGAAAAAATATTGCAGGTTCCATCAAGATCAGGGCCACAACATTGAGGAGTGTATACAGCTGAAGGATTAGATAAAGGAATTGATCTGACGAGGACACCTCTCTCAATATCTTCGAAGAGAGTTGTAGAAAGAAGGTTCATCTTCCACAAAGGGAGGTCGACTTCCTACTGGGGTCATCTATTACATTGCTGGAGGCCTAACGAGTAGAGGTGAAAGCAGCTCGGCATGGAAGAGTTATGCTTGGATGTATACCCAAGCCTAACAACCAAGAAAGAAACCACAACTTATACAATCGATCACTTTTTATCATCCCCATGACAATGCTCTGGTGGCCACAGTTATGATCCCCAGCTTTGAGGTCAAGCGGATCCTTATTGATAGCAGAAGCTTAACTGACGTCATATTCTTTGAGGTATATGGAAAGATGGGCCTTGGGCGAGAGAAGCTTAAACTAGTGAAGTCACCCTTAGTCTGCTTCATTGGAGTAGCGGTACCACTAGAAGGAATATTTACCCTCCCTTTCATAACATGAAGTTTTCCCCGATAATCAATGGTAATGTTAAGCTTCCTATAATGAAATACCCTTTTTGCTACAATATCATCATTGGCAAGTTGACGCTCAACACCCTGAAGGCAACAATCTCAATCGACCACCTATTGATGAAATTCCCAACTAAGCATGGATACAAAGAAGTAAGAGGAGACAAGTTGACTGCTCAATAATGCTATGTCACCCTGCTCCACGGCAAAATGCAGGAGTCCCTATCAATTGAGACACAAAGGGAAATTAAAGACAAACCATCTCAAAGAGCAATGCCTATTGAGGACCTGGTCACAACACCCCTTGCTAAAGATCGACCATATTGGACTATCGAGATTTAGAAGAATTATAAGGGGAACAAAGGGAAAGTGTACTTTTAGGCCCATCATATTACAGTCCTTACAGGCCAGACTTTGAAATATTTCTCACAATACCTCAAAATATCTGGGAGGTTAACCAAATGGGTGATTGAGCTCAACGAGTTTGACTAGGCTATAAGCCCCAAACTGCGATTAAAGCTCAAGCCCTTATAAACTTAAGAGTAGAGCTCACTCTTCCAAATGATGACAGTCCTAGTGGCTTAAAGAAGGAGAAAAGCCAAGTGACTCAGCGTGATCTTTGGACATTGTATGTGGATGGATAAGCTATAGAAAATGGGTTCAGATCCAGGCTAATCTTGAAGTCCTCTGATGGGTGGAAGATTTCAACTAGTTTGAAATTTTATTCAAGGCGACAAATAATAAGGCTTATTATGAGGCATTGATCATTGAAATGCGATTAACCATTAACGTTAGAGTCTAGAGCCGGCGCGTCTACACTGACTCCCAACTTGTTACCAAACAAATTAAGCTGGGAATTTAAGGCCCGACACGGAAACATGGTCGGATACAAAGTTGTGGTAAAGGAACTCTCTTCGAAGGTTGCCTCCTCTCAATGTGTCGACGTAACTAAGTCCATCAATCTTTACCATCTGTCTTGAAGAAGTATTGATAGCTTACCAGAAGAACATATCCAAGAGATCCATTAAGAGCTGAGTTGGCTTGACCCAACCTGAGATTACTTGATAGGGGAAGAAGCTTAGAGGATTATGAGTAGGTTGGCTCACTTTATTGTTCTTAACAACCAGTTATATAAGAGGACATACACCCTGATGTACCTAAGATGTCTACACCCCTCCGAAGTAGACTATGTCCTTTGGGAGATTCATGAGGGAATCCGTGGCAATCATCTTGGTGGAAGGTCATTAGTTTACAAGGTTCTAAGGTAGGGTACTATTGGCCCACACTAACAAAGGACGCACTAGCCCTGGTTCTGAAATGCAAAGTGTGCCAAAACCATTCATGGATCCAATACCGACATACTAAATACCTTACTTCCGTCGTGAGTTAGAGACCATTCATGATGTGGAGGATAGACATCCTCAGACCTTTCCCTATGGTGATTAGTTAACTGAAGTGCGTGATCATCGTCATAGAATACTTCACCAAATCGATAGGAGCAGAACCACTGACCAACATAATGGGAGCGAGTTTGTTAAGACTTGATATGGAAGTCCATCATCTACAAAGTTTTCATCCTAGTCTCTTTTGTTACAGACAACGGACGATAGTTCTATAACTATAAGTTCAAAGAATTATGTCAAGAACTGTTTATCGAGGCATGGTTGACCTTCTTTATTCATCCCCAAACTAATAGGCAAGTTGAGGTCACCAACATGATTATTCTCCAAAGCCTCAAGATTAGGGCCCAGTAACCCAACTCCAACTTGGTGGATGAATTGCCCAATTCCCTGCGAACATATAGGACAACCAACGGGACTCCGACTAGAGAAACTCCATTCAGTCTTATCTTTGAAGCAGAAGCAGTAATCCTAGTTGAGATAGGGATGGTGACCTGTTGAACCCAAGCCTTCGATCAAGGAGCTAATAATGAGGCCATTCAAGGAAAGCTAGATCTCTTGGAGGAGAAAAGAGACACAACCTATCTCGGGGTAGCAGTTTATCATAGTAGGTTTGACACTTCTATAACTCCAAGGTGTGTGAAAGCACATTCCAGCCAAGAGACATCGTCTCATAGAAGAATATCTTCTGGAGAAATGAGAGTCGGACCGAAAAGCATACTCCAAATTGCGAAGGACCCTATACTATTATAAGGGTTGTCCAACTCGACATATACAAGTTGATAAACCTAGGGGGCATATTGATTAAAAGGTCATGTCATGTTGAGCACTTAAGGAGATACTATTAATGATTATATTGAAACTTTTCCTGAAACCAATCTATCATCATTTTGCATGTGTGATTAGATAATTGATAAGTACACAATTATACATATATTTCTATCATATCTGCATGTACTTATCCCGTTTCGTTGCATTAATTTTTCTATTTTTGTACTCCTGTGAATTTGTTTTGTGATTGAGCTGGTAAAATGGGTACCCGGAGCGAAGAAAACGAGAAACGGGACAAATCAAGACAAAACTAGCTGAAAAAGGGCTTTACATAGTTTTTTTTTTGGTAATAAAAGGGCTTTACATAGTTGTGCACAACCTAGACATACTTATGCATGGGCATGCATTTGCCCGTGCACCTCTCTGATTTCAAAACGCGTGAAATCACACCGCGGAAGACTTGCAGGAGCGTGTATTGGATCTACACGCCCGTACCAAATTGTTTAGAAATCTATATATATACCTGCCAAGGGCATGAATTCGATAACTACTAGTGGATCAGTCTTTGGCAGGTTTTCAAGCGACGGTTAGGGTTTCAGAGAATATCGAAGGTGGAGGAGACATCGAGCAAGGGAGTAACCCATGTTTTCAACTATGTTTTTCTCCATTATCTCTATTATGGTTTCATATAGCATGAGAGGCTAAACTCCTATGTGGTGCATGACACATGTAACCTAGGATGATTTGTTATTGAATTCCTTTTATTATTGGCTTTTCCTATATTGACAATTCTTGTGAGTTATCTTTGCATGCCTCTGATCTTGATTTATGTGATTGTAATTATATGAGCCCTGATCATATACCCCTTATATTGTAGCGAAGCACACAAGTGTGTATGGTTATGATCTGCGTGTCTATTAGTGCATTAGTCCATATATCTCTCTGTTAGGTCACAGCTAGGCACATGTAATTGAGTCCGATTAGCATACCGAAGGATCGGGTGCGACATCTAGAAGATATAGTTGTTGAACTTTCCAAGAATTAGTCAACGAACAATTAATATTAGGAAATCAATCATTAACAAGGGGTTTCTAGGGGAATTGTGATTCGAGGAACTATGCTTCATCTCTGATTGCCCACAACCTACCAACTGTTCATGTTAGTTCCTTTTTAGGATAATTAGTTAGATTACCACGACAATTCCTATACTTTTAGGCTAGATAGAAGAAGATAGTTAGTACTAGTATTTCAGTCCCTTTGGATTCGACTACCCTATCGTCGAATACTTTACTACTTGATCGACCCCGTACACTTGTGGGTAAGTCACCACCACTCTGTGCGTGCATAAAAAATTATTGACTGGAGCCCAAGCTCGTAAGTCTCTGATTATTCAAGGTCAAAGCAAATTGATCGTTATGCTTGTATGAGCCCCTCGCCCTTCTTAGGGCACCGATTTAGTTCTCAGGGATAAGATCGCCCCCGTCCACTTTTAGAGCACGTAAAATGGTTGATTGTTAGACTCTCAGAACTTCAACAAGGATTCAGTCTTCCTGGATCATATCGCTCTCATCCTCATTTAGGACCACAGAGGCTCATTGTTAAACCCTGAAGACTTCGACTCGGATAATCCTTTCAGGGCTCAATCATTCTACCATTATCAAAGAACGGATTCGGTCTGGAGGGATCAGATTGTCCTTGTCCTGTTTCAGGGAATGTAGAGATCGATTGCTAAACTCTCAAGATCATAACACGAATTCAGTCAACAACGATTAAATTATCCTTGCCCCTTTCAGGACACACAGTTGTTGATTGCTAAAACCCTGACAACCTTAACTCGGATAATCCTTTTCAGGACACAGATTCAGTTATGAGGGATCACCTTGCCCACGCCCACTTTTAAGGCATGTAGAGATTGATTGTTGAAACCCTTAGAATCTCAACATAGATTCGAACACCAGTGATCATATCGCCTTAGTCCCCTTTTAGGGCACGTGGAAACTGATTGCTAAAACCTAACGACCTCAACTCAGATAACCCTTTTCCTAGCTAGATCATTCGACCCCTTTTAGGGTGCCTTTTTTGTTATAGGATATGTTTGTTTTTTGTCATAGGACTCTAGAAGAAGACCCGAATTAGCTGATGACCCTTATCCTTCATGAGCTAAAGGAATTTTTTCAAACGACTGTGAAGGATCTTGAGAGCAATACTAACGATGACAAAAGTGAAACCCTAGCCCTCTACGGACCAATTTATAGGCAGTATCCACAAGCATGCTTTCCTAGAGGCAATTAATTAAAATTCTATGGCTCAAGCAACTCACTAGATGAATGCACTAGCGGATGAGCGACATATAGGCTAATGTATATGGCACGTCTTGAGATGATTCTGTAGGAAGCTGCAACCATCATCTCCTCTACTGACTTCTGCCATTACTTTTCAATAAAAGACGCTTCGACAGTTGAAATATTTTGTTCACCGAGAAACGTAACCGGTCATTTTATGTCACTATGAAGCGGTGACCCCATCAACTCGGTTTCACCTGAAAAGGAAATCTCATGATCAAACGACCAAAAAGGCTTTTTTGATGTGATCATGCTTCAGAAGAGACCCAACTCCTCAGGCCGAACTAAGCTAAAAGTATGTCAGCTTAGAGACTTGGAGTGTAAGTGTAAAGGAATAAAATAACCATGGATAGGTGGCATGATTTAGACCGCTAAGATATAAGCTCAACTACCCGGCTATGCAAAGGATGAATCTCCAACAGTCAGGTCAGCAAGCTATAAAGAAGATTGCCATCCCATGAGTAAAGTGGCTGAAAACTCTTATTTCAAATCTATATTCTCTTACATCTCCCTCTCTAGGAGTTCTGACTTGATCGTTAGAGACTTCCACCAAGCATGAGCGTTTGTACTCTTTCTTTCGCATAATTCTTTCCTCTTTCAAAATAGGGTTAGATTCATAAGGACGAATCCCTAAAGGAGTTCTTGATCCAGAAGAATGACAAGAAGAAGCAAAAGAAAAAGGATCACCGATTGTGACAGATTTCTCCATTGAAATCCCCAAAGAATTCCCACTATTTTTGATTCATCTCTCAGTGCTACAAGGCTCCCAAATTGTGCAGGGTCTTGATAAGGGTCGAACCATTTGAGTCTATTGTATGCAGCCTTACCCTACTTTTAAAGAAAGAAGCTCTTTCCACGACTCAAATCAGTGACCTTCAGGTCACACGGCAACAACTTTACCGTTGAGTGAAAACTCCTCTTCTCATATATAATCAACATTTTGAAAGTGGGTTATGTTATTAATTTTTTAAATTGCCCAAAATAAATCATGCACAACTTCTTTTATACTTTTTCTATACAAATTTATTTTAATTATTTTAACTACTTAATACTTTTTTATTTGGAAATTAATGAATAATTAAACATGCGATCAGAATTTTTATTATTATTCAATGGAAGATAGGAACAGAATTTCAAGTTTAACCCTTATATTAGTTTTTTATTTTTGGAAATTTTTATTTTTTGAAAATGTTTTCCAAAACAATTTTAAATATGCGCTTCTCTTCAAGCTCCCATTTCTCTCCATCCTCTCTCTCTCTCTCTCTCTCTCTCTCTCTCGCTCTCTCTCCCAATTCTAAGACGTCTCTCCTTTTTCGTGTACGAACCCGACTCCGAAGAGCGTGCTCCCAAAGCTAAGCTCCAGCTTTAATGGACGACTCGGCGCTTTCGGATCCTTGAGATTTGCGCTAATGGAGCTCCGCTTTTCTGTCGGAGCTCCGCTTTAAGCTTTAATCTGTTCTGTCGACTATCTCTTCTCCTGTTCACAGTTCTCTCACTTGAGCTGCGGTCCAACGGCGACCCCAAGCTCTGAGTTGCGAACTTACTCCATGTTCTCTTTGGTTGAAGAGGATACAGAGCTACTAGAGGTTTAGCTTTTTTCCTGTTACTGGAATATTTCGAGAAATTTGCTGTCAATCCTCTTCTTTTTCTTTTCCTGCTGAATTTTAGCTGTGAATTTCTCTGTTCATGGCTTCTCTGTAGTTGAGTACCTGCTGAATGTCTTGCAGTTCAGACCTACAAGATTAAGATTTCAAAATGAGTTTTTTTCATTCTTTCTTAATCTTGCTCAGTGGATTGAATGATTTGCAGTTTCTTTTCCTACTTTTTTTTAGTTAAACAGTGATTGAGCTTTTGAATTCTAATTCATAATAATATAATGAGTGCATTATAATATGTTCTTGGAGATTTGAGTTATTCTTCTTTAGTGCAAGGCTTTGCTGGTCTTCAGCTTTTTCTTTTTAATCTCCAAGAATCAGTTGTTTGGTACATTTTTATTGGTAGAAGCTTTGAAGAACTGGCCATGTGTATGTTATTTATTGGTTTGTTTATTACCATTGAGTGAGAGGCATTCATCGTTTTTCCAGCAAAATCTCAACTTTTATTGGAGAAAGGGAAGAACTAACAATGTTTAACTATGTCTTGTGTTCATGTGTGCATGCTTTTGATTGCCTTGCTTGTTAGTTACTGAGACGGGAGCATATGTATGTTGCATCTTGACTGGTTTGTTACCATTGGCCAGATGAAAGTTCTCATGATTGATTTGTTTCTCTTCTGTATTAGAGGCCATATATCATTTTTTGTTTCTGTGAGATAAAAATAAATAAATGCTTTCTTCATGTTATACTTTTCTTGAGTATTGAAAATTCTTGTTCTTGAGTTTGCATCCAATGCTTTTGGTTTAGCGCTTATTAATTTCTTTTTATCACTGAAACAGGGGATGAAGAAGAATTCCTGGCAATAGGCACTCAAATTTGTCGCTGAATTTTATCTTTCTTCTGAATGAAACGATCCATGGATCACTCCAGCATCCTTTTCTTGCTCCCTTGTCTTTTTTCCCTTCTGTTATTCTTCTCCTCTATAGTGATTGCTGAATTGAACTCTGACAAGCAAGCTCTCCTTGCTTTTGCCTCTTCACTTCACCACGGCAAGAAACTGAATTGGAATTCCACAGCTCCAATCTGCTCCTCCTGGATTGGTGTGAAATGTACAGCGGACAAAGCTCGTGTGCGGACTGTCCGGTTACCAGGGATGGGGCTCTTTGGCTCAATTCCTGCAAACTCCATAGGAAGGCTTGATGCTCTCCAGGTATTAAGCCTCCGATCCAACCATCTTGTTGGGAATTTACCAGCTGACATCTCATCACTTCCTTCGCTTCACTCACTATATCTTCAGCACAATAATTTCTCTGGTAATCTACCTAGATTTTTCTCCTCAGGCCTCATTGTTGTTGATCTCTCATATAACTCATTCAAAGGAGAAATTCCCCACGTGTTTCAAAATTTGTCTGAGCTTAGTGTGTTGAATCTCCAAAACAATTCTCTCTCTGGTTCCATTCCTGACCTCAAACTTGTTGGGCTGAAACATTTGAATTTGAGCTACAACAATCTTAATGGCTCCATACCATTTTCCCTACAAAAGTTCTCTAATGAATCCTACATTGGAAACTCTCTTTTGTGTGGACCTCCTCTAGCTCAATGCTCTGCAGTTCTTCCTTCTCCAGCTCCTCTTTTTCCTCCCATCTCTAACCCGACAGTGATTCCCCCCGAAGCCAAACACTCTGCCAAAAGAATAGGTACATGGGCGATAATTGCAATTGTTGCTGGAGGACTGTCTATCTTGCTACTCTTAGTTATGGTTCTTTTGGTATGTGTTGTGAAGAAAAATGGTAGAGAAACTAGTGAAGCATCAAAACAGAAAAGTTCTGTCAGTAAGAGTGAGAAACCTAAAGAGGAGTCCTCTAGTGGTGCTCAAGATGCCGAAAAGAATAAGCTGTCATTCTTTGAGGGTTATTCTTACAATTTTGACCTAGAAGATCTACTTAGAGCTTCTGCAGAAATCCTTGGAAAAGGCATATATGGAACATCCTACAAGGCTGCTCTTGAGGATGGTACAATGGTTGTGGTGAAGAGGCTAAAGGAGGTGATTTCTGGAAGGAGAGAGTTTGAACAGCAAATGGAGATAATCAGAAGGCTAGGCATGCATCTGAATGTTCTGTCAATTGGTGCTTATTACTACTCAAAGGATGAAAAGCTTCTGGTGTATGACTTTATACCTAATGGTAGCTTTTCATCTCTGTTGCATGGTAAGATCTTGTAAAAATTTTGCTCCTTATTGCTCTCATATTTTTGTTGTTGTTTTTATTTTTGCATAATCTGAAGGCCAACATTCACTTTGAACCTTTAGTTTGTATAATGGACCAAACAAAATGGATCATGTGGATGTATAGAATTGTTTCAACTTTATGTGTGTCATGTGAGATCTGCAATACTTCCTAGTGCCAAATGCTTGATTGACAAATGACAATAATAGATGATTTTCTTCTAATTATCGATCTATTTGCAAAGTGATAGTGCATCATGGACTAGAAAATCATGATGCTTGGAATAGATTTTTTGCAGTATTTTTTAATTCATTGTTAAAACATAAAGCCTCTTACGGCAGTGAATCTCTTTTCATTTCCTAGATAATCCTTTCGAGATAGAGTTCACAATTATATGACTAGAGAGCTACGAAGGTTTTCTTGATGTTGAATGAAGTTGATGATAACATGACTGTGTTCAGAGAGCTTGAGTAGCATATGTATTTTTTCTAATTCTTGTTCGTCTGTTTTCATGCTGCAGAAGGTTCTGTATTTTATTGCATTGTATCTAATTAAATAATGTCTAGAATAGTTTTTATGGTCACCCTCATTGACCATTCTGCTTTGGAATTTGCTCTTCTGATTTCATCTCCATGGCCTTAAAACTGATTTAACATGCTTGGATTTTTTATAAACTGCGAATTCATGCATACTTGTAAGCTGATATAAATCTTGTGCTTCTATTATCTCTGAATTCTCAACAAGAATCTAGTTCAAATTTTAAGTAGCATTATCTCTGTGACATGTCACCAAGAGTTCCACAATCAATCAAAACCATCATAAGGATCAACACTTTACTAGGAGAAAAGGCTGATTTCTCTGCTTTCAAGTAACCTAATAAGTTCGAGTAATAACTTTTTCATTTTCCTCTTTGTTATCTCGTTCTGAGTTGTGATCAACAGGGAACAGGGGAACTGGTAGAACTTCATTAGACTGGGATTCAAGAGTAAAGATCTCACTTGGAGCAGCACATGGCATAGCGCACATTCACTCTGAAGGTGGTGGAAAGTTTGTTCATGGAAACATCAAATCCTCTAATGTTCTTGTCTCCCAAAACTTCGAAGCCTGTGTGTCTGACTTCGGTCTCAGCTCCCTCATGAATTCCCCTGTAAATCGTTCTCGTATCATTGTTGGTTATCTTGCTCCTGAAGTCATTGAGACACAGAAGCCAACTCAAAAATCTGACATTTACAGTTTTGGTGTCCTGCTGCTTGAGATGCTCACTGGGAAATCTCCACTCCAATCTCAAGGTTATGATGACATTGTAGATCTGCCAAGGTGGGTACAATCAGTGGTCCAAGAGGAATGGACATCAGAGGTTTTTGATGCAGAACTTTTGAGGTACCCAAACATTGAGGAAGAGATGGTTCAGATGCTTCAGATTGCAGTGGCATGTGTATCAAGGAGTCCGGAGCAGCGGCCAAAAATAGAGGATGTTATCAGGATGATTGAGGAGATCTGGCAGCCGAGCTCAGGTGATAGATCTTCAGCAGAAGAGAAGGTAACCTCAGATGTGAAAACAGTGTGGATTACTACATAAGAGGAAAACCTCATTTTTCTGGAGATCAATTGTTGGCAACTGATTTAGATTGCGTTTGCTCTCTGTATGTTATTGTGCCAAGCTTGATGTTTGTTGATGATGTTCTGGAAAAATGGATTGATTGTTTGTTGATGTTGCTGTTTTGAGGATGACCATTGCATCAATTTCTATTCAATCTTGATTTCACTATTCTTGATGAACAAAGAACTATTCTCATTGTCATGCAATTAGATACATCGATAGAACAGAAAAACAGAAAAGGATGAACAGAGTTACAAATTTCAAGACACACACACACACACACACGCACACGAGGAAACCAATCAATATATCTGTCACTGATCAAAACACACCAGAAAACAACTTCGCCTATTCTATCGGAAGGGAATAACAGGATTGTTCTTCAAGCTCCTGACATCTTTACAAACTCTATCCAACATGGATAAAAAATCCTTCACAATGACGAAGATCCTTAGTGGATTTGCTTCGTCCTTACTCACATTTCCATGATAATACTCTGTGATCTCTCTCACATGCAACAATACTCTCTTCTCTTCATCCTTGAGCTCACTGATAACTCTTTCAGCATGTTTCAGAAATGAATTCATGGAATGACCAAAACCTCCGTTACTGTCAATCTCAGCCAAGTGTTTTAGCTGGTTCATTCCATTGGAGAGGTTAGAGACAGAGGTTACTAAGACATCCAAATCCATGCTTGCTGTCTTCTTGACATTGGAGAGCTCATTGCTAAGTCCTAAGACAAGGTCCAGGCCCATAGTTTTATGCTCTTCTTCTTTCTCTTCAATGTTCTTTGACGGGGTTTTTGGCTTGAACTTCTCACTTGCCGTCATCTCTTTAGCACAAGAACCTTCGGAACGGATTATTTCTTGAACTACAAAGTGCAGTAGAGTGGTCTTCCCATCTGTTCCTTTCACATCTGCCAGTTTTAGCAATGCATCAAGTTTGAAGGCTTTTGCTCCTCCTCTTATCGTCCCAACATTCATCCTGTTCCCAGTTTTCAGCACAGCTTCTAGTATTCTTAAGAACAGTCTGCTTGATCTTAGTTCCTTGCATGCTTCCTGCGCCAAAACAATAATAATTTATTTATTTAATCGATTAGGATTTTTAAAAAATATATATATATATATATGAAAATTTGGTGGTAGATATATATATTACCTCCAGCATGTCAAAGGACTTTCGGAGGTGGAAAACTTCATCTTGGAAAGTCTCCATGTATAACATAACCTCCATCCTTGGGAAAGCAAAAGGTATGTTTAGCAATGCCTTGACAAACTTCTCTGCTGGATCTAATTCATTGAGATCTCCCTTATAACTTGAGAGCTTTTCTTCTTCTTCCTTTGAGGGAACCATCTTCACTAGTGCTTCCAGTTGTTGGACAGACATCCCTTTCCCTGATCATCCCACCAAATCAAAATACAATAGCTTATTAGATGTACTAATTAATTTGTTTAGCTAGCAAATTGACACAAATAATAAATATTAGTGCATAAATTCTACTGAGACTACCTTTTAGTTTGGTACATGATGCGAAAACTAATATTTTTTTTGTTTTCATATATCATATTTTGTTAGATGAATTCCACCCAACCTAAAATCCTCTGAAAAAAAAAATAATAATAAAAACATATTATTGTGATTTTTAAATCTAATGTGACTACCTTGCATTAATGCATCACAGACTTGTTCAGTGGTAGCATTCAGGGCTTTCAACAGTATGGTAATGTTCTGCAACTTCTGGTGCTCAAGAACATGCTTGCTAGGGGATGGTGTCTTGCTCTTCACTTCCTCAGTTCTCACTGAAGTTTTTGAGTTGTATCCAAATAGAGATTCTATCATCTCTTCATCCAGCCTGCTCATCATTCACAAATCCAATCACTTAAACATTGAAACATACACAAATTAAATATCAATGAAAACTAAACGTAATTCCTATGAGAGTGAACGATCTGCTTACTCAAATGAGCTTGATCTGATCTTGTCCCACACCATAGAATGATCAGGAGCAGCTCTCACTTTGTCCCAGTGCAATGGTTTTAGTTTTGGCAATGGAGATCCATCCTTTCCAAATGCCATCTTTTGCTGAATTTGGCATGGAGGTGGCGGTGGTGGGCGGCCGGAATTGCACAATGGTGGTAAGTTAGCCGGTGGAGGTGGCGGTGGTGATGGTCGCAGACTAGAACTATGTACATTATCAAGTGAAATTGTCTTGCTAGCTTGTGGCAGCCGCGGCAATGGTGGTGGTGGTCGGAAACTAGAATCATCCACATTATCAAGCGAAGGTGTCTTACTCACTTGGGGCAGCACTAGTGGCGGCGGAGGTGATCGGAGGCTAGAATTGTGCACATTATAAACTGAAGGTGTCTTGCTAGCTTGCGGTGGTGGCGGTGGTGGCGGTGGTGGTGGTGGTGGCGGCGGCGCTGCTCTATTAGGTGAGTCTTTAGGCAGCTCAATGAAAATATGAAGATGTTCAGAAGATGAAGACTCTTGTGCAAACTCTAATGCTGGAGAATGGCACGGAGAATGATATGGAGAATGAGAAGTTGCACAATGAGAGGAATTGCAGACTGAATGGAAAGATTCATCATCTGAACATGAACATGGCTCCAGAGGAAGAATTTCTTCATCTAAACTGTTAGCATCACTAGATATGCTCTCCCTAGATGATACTACATCCTTTGTTTCAGAAACCTGATCTTTAGACATGAGACAAGATTGTTGATCTCTTCTCTCAATGAATTCAGCTAAAGAATTCAGATAGTACATATCTGTGTTGGTGTTTGCTGTGACTGAGAGACTTAGAACCTTTGATCTCTGCCTCATTTTCTTCCGAATTCTCCGAAACCTCCGGCATAGTAAAGCTGCGGTGATACCGAAGATGACTAATGCCATGCCGGCTGAAGCAGTAACAGCTATTGTTATTCTTTGAGCTCTAGACCTGTTTTCAATATTCTCTGTGCTTCTGACCACTGCAGGTGCAATGTGAGTCTTTTGATGAAATGGTGGCGGCCGGGAGTGTAGATGAGTTTGATATCGAGGAAGAGGAGCTGGTGCTGGTGCTGGAGCTGGAGATAAGCCATGGCTTTCCTTGAAAAAACTAGAAGAAAGAAGAACCCTGAACCTCTTCACTGAGTCATCAGGGAGTTCTAGCTGCTTGACATCATCTATCATGAAGTGGGTATTGAAGAAGAGGAAGAATGTGGAAGTGGAGATGAGAATGAGAAGGCAAAGAGTGTGTGAAACTGAACCCATTTCCACTAAGGAACAAGCTTCACTTCATCCATTCATGGCTATAGAGAAGAGAAGAGAAAGAAGGGATGATGCATGATTCAAGGTGAAAGCAAAAGCCTTCAATGCTACTTCAAGGAATCCCTGACTCATGGCAGGTATGCCTAGTAAAGAGCAATGGCCCCCCCACCCCCTTGTTCTTTTGCTTGTCTTGCATTGCATTGCCTTGCCTCCATGTATACTCTCTCTCTCTCTCTCTCCCTCTCTCTCTCTGTCTGTCAATAACTTCACCAGCATCACATGAGCATTGGCACCACCAAGAAGGTAACAACAGTTTGGTTCCCTGTCCTGCTTTCATTGATCCCTTTTTGTGGGGGTTTCGCACAAGCTTTAAATTTCAGACTTAACCTTGTACTATATATATCTTGGCCATGCACCTCTTTACTTACTAGCCTTTTTAGTGAGGGATTGACAGGAAAAGAGTTACTTATGGTGGCTAAGCCAAGGATCCGATTGAGTTGAGTTTGTTGACTTGTGGGGTCCTCTCTTGTTGAGCTTGGACTTGCTTACCTCTCAAGAAGATGATCGAGAGACTGACTTGCAATATCTGCATTCTCGATCATCGATCCAAAAATAAATAAATAAATAAATAAAAAATATGGGTGCGTGTCACATTGAGTATGATCAACCTGTGAAGAATGAATGAATGAATTGGTTAAAGAGGATTTGGTACAATCATAAAATCATAAACGTATTTAATTAAAATTAGTGTGACCTATAAATTTCATATATACACACACACATAAATATTTTTAGATTTGTATAAAAGTGCGTCTTGTTGTTAAAGATGCTTTAACTTGGTGGGTTTAACATATTAAAAATGATTATATTTATAATATAATAATTTTTCTTGGATTGATAATAATATATGTTGGATTTGGTAAAAAATCATTTACTGAGTAAATCAAATGTGAAATATTAAAGAACTTTGACAGATTTGTCTAATAGATAGAGTTCAGATAAATATATAACTAGCAGCCTTTCAAGTATAAAGAATGCGTCAATAATTCTTTAATGTAAAATTTTATCTATAAAAGCTCCACTATTTATTTATTTTTAAAATAAAAAATGATAATCTATTTGAGTTTCTCATCTAATTTTACTAATCGAGGATATAATGAATGATTGATAAACATCAATTGATCATGCCCACCAACCTAAACGGTTCAGGATTATAGTTTTGAATCAGTTGATAAGAGTTTATTTAGTAGATATTCTGTTTAACCCGAATGAAATGCAATAAACTAAATATTCAACAGCTTAATATTGAAGGTGGAAATGTTGGGCAGTAGTTGGGTATTTATCAAGCTGAATGCATAGATGGATCCATTAAAGGTGGATGAAGATATAGATAGATCTGGTAGGTGGTATGCCCACTAAATTGAATGCATGTCTCTGAGTCTGGTTAGTTCATGTCAGCTATATCTAGATTCTGTATAAGCCCGGATGCACGCACGTTGTTAGATCATATCTCAGTATTCATTACTTAAATAAATGTTTACTGTTATATAGGAAATAACTAAAGACACGTGGCATGATTATGAGCACCGAGATGAAAGTTCAATTATCAAAATAAACACTTGGTTATCTGATGGTGGAGGATGAATTCCCAGGGGCACTAAAGTCGCAAGAGTATAAAAAGAGGTCCTTAGCTCACGAAGAAGAGATCAATCATTCCTGAGATTAGATTATAACAATGAAATCCTGGTACCTCTCTCTAAGTTCTCTCTCTCTCGCCCTTTTGAGTCACTGACTTCAGCATCGAAGGCGTTGTCAGTAGGAAAGATCGATCTTCATCTTCTTGCTCAAGAAGCTGCATAGCTCTAAATAATGGCCAAAGCCAAGTGGAGTAAAATTTCTGATCCAATTGATGATAACACCATTGGACGCAACAATGTTCAAGAAGTCGGAGACACCTCTTAGGACTAGCCTGCGGTTCTAGGAGTAGAGGTTCAAGACTCGAGGTACCTAGTTATTGAGAAAAAGATCGAGGTGCTCACCCGAGCTCTCTGAATTATAGAGCAGCAGACCCAACTCCCACTGATGTGTTGCTAGCCCGCAAGTCACAGGGTCGCTCAAGTAGTAAAGTACCCTGAGGGTAGGGTAGTCGAATCCACAGGTAACGACAGAGCTAGTATCGATTTATCTTTTATTACCTCGCCTAAAATATTTTTTGTGCTTTTGTAATCCTAACTAAGTAATCTAAAGAAGAGCTAAAGTTAAAGTGAACACTTGGAAAATCTAGGGTTTTATCAATCAAGAGGACATGACACCTCGAATCTCTATCCCACTAAGAATCCCTTGCTCGACTCAATTCCTAATACTGAATATCTAATTGATATACTCTTGAACCGTGGAGAATCCTAAATTAGTTTGACCCCCGATCTCTAGTGCAGCGAAACCCTAGTACTATATAGCGACTTAGACATACAACTGCAATATTATTATTATTATTATTATTATTATTATTATTTAGTGTTTTATGGTTCTCACTATTAAGTTTTACCCTAATCCGAAGAGTGTGTGTGAAATCACCGCGATCAGCCGATCTCTCGGCGTGCGCGCACCCCCTATTATCTATGCCCGGATCTAGCTTGACCGAGATCTCTCTTCTTGCATCAAGCATTTTAAATTATGTGATAGGCACTTTCATACTAATAACCACAAGCATTAAGCACACATAGACAATCCACAAGAATGATTAAAAAGAAAACCCTAATACTAAAATATGTATAATTATGCACTCATTATGCACCATTGCCAAGAAATACCATGGCCGACTCATCTGAGGAGGGGTGATACTCGGTTATACGTGCCTCGGAGCCAAAAGGCAAGGCTATGATGTTCTCCATCGAGATCTACAACGACACTTCGGATTCTGCCAACTACCTAGAGTCTTTTTAAGGCCATGATGTTGCTCCACTGAGCTTCAGATAACATCATGTGTCGGGTGTGCCTGTAAAGATTCCTCCTCTGAAACACTGTACTAATTTGAAATTTCAGAATTTAATAAATCATCGTCGGACTGTGTGACCCGACGAGCTGGCTTATTATGATTATATTCCTAAGTGTAGGGATTGTTATGCAAAAAAATATTAGATAAGGGTTTAATTGTAATAAACTATGTGCTGAACAATCATTGAATTTAATTAAGGAATGATTAAACTTAATGGAACTAATTCATTGGATAAAACTTAATGAAGAACTAAGCCTTAATTAAATCTAAAGACTCACGAGGGGAGTACTGTTGATTCATGAGGGGACTATGAGGTTGGTGGTGCCGTGAAATGTAGACCTAGTATTCGCAAGTAGCCAAGTTGAATTGACAGCTTCTAAAGGGGGAACCGTGTACCAATAATTGGGGTTATAAGGAATGGAGAAGGGGCTAAAGAAACATCTAGCCTTCTTCTCTTCTCCACCATCGTATCATTCAGTGAACCCTAAGTTTAGAGGAAGGAAGAGATTACTGAAACCTTCTTGCCCCCTTTCTCCTTTTCACGGTATCACCACTCCTGATCTTCAGCGGCGACTACAACTCCTGACCGAAGCTGAACAGAGGACTGGGATGTCTAAAGAGAATTAGCTACAAATTGTACTCAAAACAAGGGGAAGAGTGGGGGGGGGGGGGACTAATTAAGTCCCTTCAAACCAACTGAGTAAGGACTCTGAGAATTGAAGATCCTCTGGGAGGCATTCCGGGCCGACATTAGTCTCGGTGTTATAAAGAAATTGGTGATTTGGATAGCAGTATGGATCCTCGGAAGGGGCTACTAACCAATTGGGAATTTCAGCAGTTGTAGAACTCAGTCCTACTCAGGAGCTGAGGAACTACTTTTTTGCAACTGAACCAAGTATGTGGAACTAAACCCTAATTGTAAATGGATTATATGTTTATGATTTGAGTGTCATTTGATGCATATGCCTAAGTAGCAAAAGAGATAAACCATGCTATATACCAGGAGGACTGATCATTTAGAAGGTTTAACCTTATTACTCTGAGTGTTAGAACAGATAAAGCTATGGTTGATAATACAAGATTCAATATCCTTTAAATACTAGCAGTAATTAATTAAACACATTAGATGATGTTTAATTAGAAACATTGTGGTGACTGGTATAGACATTGAGTTATGTTTGATGTGTTAAAGAATAAATATGGCAGGATTTAACGACCTACAATCCCACTACTCTACTTCTAAGATAAATTGGTTTTCTCTATGCTAATAAACATCTAAGCATAAGAAAACACCTTTTGTGCTACTACCTTGTGAATGAATTCTTACATTGCTTTTATTGAGGCTGGTAAAACCATACGAGTAGAATTTAGTTGGTAATGCTTCTCTAGTGTTGAGTAATGATAGGAGTTATATTGACTATAGATGCTCATAATCTGGTTTGAAGTAGACCTGAGCAACATTGCATCAATCTGAACCTCCCTTTTAATTCCAAAAGAGTATTTTACCTCCCACAAAAAAGAAAAGGAAAAGAAGAAAGAATTAATTTCAAATTATGACTTTCAAGCACCAGCTACATCCTTGTTTGATTTTTCATTGATAGATTTATTATCAACATTTGCTGGTTCTAATTAACTAAGGATATGTGGGAAATATAATATTATAGAATGGACTTTATTTTGTGCCAGTTGCTTCTATAATATTTAGTATCAACAATGAGTGTTTTCTTTGAAATATACTGACACAGCTATTGGACATTAATTAAGGGAGTGTACACTTGTTACAATCATGGGATAACTATTATTAATGTTAATAAAGTATTATAATGTATTATATGTAGGAGTGTTTAACCGCCCACTACAATGACAAGAAAATTGTAAAATAAAGGTTGTAATACTTAAGTATATTTAGAATTTCTCCCTTATGGTTTCATGCAAACGTACCTCTAAGTCTAACGAAGCTAGAGTTTGTTATGACACCGAGATTGTATATTACTTATTAGATCCCGACGTGGGATTGTGAAGCATGACAAGGATTTATTCTGGGACTATCGCTTCAAAAAGGTAGGTTCTCGCACTCCATGTTCTGTGAGTATTTCTACTCCTACCTTGTTTGTGACTTCCACTTTCATATTTATTTGAGATGTTGATCATATATTCGAGTTAATTGTTTTTACTTGAATATATATGTCATGGATTGGCTTTCTATGTCTCTTTGAGATTTCTAATTGTTTATATTTTCAAGTTGCTTCTTTTCCTTGGATATATATATATATATATATATATATATATATATATATATACCTATTGTAGTGCATCTTCTATTAGCACCTCGTTTTGTGAACGTCTCCCACGCTTGCTCTCGATGCCGGGATGGACCGATACTGACGTTGAGTCGATGCCGTCACCGAGATGACACCGGGCTGGACCGATGCCGTTATTGAGGTGATGCCGGGCAAGATTGATGCCGTCACTGGGACGACACCGGGCTGGACCATTGATGCTACCACTGATGATGTTGGGCTGGACCGATGAGATTTGTATTCCGAGGTGCTTGGTAGGAGACGTATTTCCGAATGATCTCAGATCTTTGGAAATTTATTTGTTTTGTTGATCTAAGTTTATCTGTTTGACTTTGCTTGATGCTATTTCATTTCTGTTTGAGATTCTATTTATACTATTTGAGCTGGCCTTATTCTTTAGGCTCATATACTTGGTTAACTCTTTTTCCCAGATGATGATCAGGAGTAGGATCGGGCGTAGGCGGGGCTTCTTTTGAGTAGCAGCTTGTTGGTTTATTGCTTTTATTCGAGGTCTGTGAGCCTTGCTCTATCTTGTGAGAGACTTGTGTAGACTCTCTATTATGTATTCTTATGTTGTATGACACTAGGGGTGACTGAGTATTTCTATAGGTCGTGTAGACCCGTACTACTTATTATGTTTTGTGTGGAGTTGTGTAAACTCCCTTTTTATATTATTTCCTTTGTGTTGTCTTTGCATGTTATCTGTACAGGAAATCTGAGGCCTTGCACCTAGATGGGGGCTCGTCCCTGTTTGGGTGGGTCGGTCTGTTGACATGCCCGAACCTGGGTTCGAGGCATGACAGTTCCTAGCTATCTTGCATGGCACAACCCAGATGTGATTCACCAACCTTCCTCCAAAGTCCATCTCCTCCTTTAAAGAGTTAAGCGACCTCTTTGTTAACCATTTCATCATTAGCAAGAAACAAGGAAAGATTTTGGTGATGCTGATGAGAATAAAGCAACATGAAGGAAAGAGCCTTTGTGGTTATATATACCATTTAAACATGGAAACGCTTGACATCCCAGACCTCAACCAGACTTTTTCCATAGCTGTGTTGATGGAAGGGCTACGTTGATCTCCTTTTCAGTTTTCTCTTCTCAAGAAAGAACCAAAAGACTTGGTTGAGCTTGTAGTCAGAGTAGAGAAATACATAAATACCGGGGAGATCTAGGTGGCTAGGCAAGAAGAAGTTAGACAAGAGAAGCCTAAGAGGAAGTGGAACCATAACCAAGAACCTTTGAAGTACCCCAAGAAGCCGAGGTCCCCAAGAAGTCGCCCAAAAAGGAAAAGTAGCTAGGTTCCGCAACTATGCCCCATTGAAGGCTAATCGAGGAGAGATCTTCATGCATATACAGAACGAGAGGATCATTAAATAGAGAACCAAGATGAAGCACACTGACGGTCGAAAAGACGTCAAGAAGTATTGGAAGTTTCACCAGCATAGAGGCCATGATACCGAGGACTGCATACAACTAAAAGACAAGATTGAGGATCTAATCTGATGTGGTCATCTCTCTTAGTACTTCTACTAGACCAACCGAAAAAAGGTCCATCCTCCTATAAAAGGGAACTGACCTCTAGAGAGGGTCATTTACTACATCGCTGCGGGCCCAATAAGCAGACGCGAGGTAGCTCACCTGGAAAAAGTTACGCTTGGATGCATGCTTGAGGAGATCAAACAAGAAAGAGGCCACGAGCCGAGCAACCAGTCATCTTCTGGGATGATGACTTTGAGGGGGTCCATCATCCTCACGATGATGCACTGGTGGTCCCGGTGACAATCGTCAACTTTAAAGTTAGGCGAGTCCTCATCGATTACGGGAGCTCAGCAAACGTCATCTTTTGGGAAGCATACGCAAAGATGGGCCTTGGACTAGAGAGACTAAAGCCCATGAAGTCACCACTGATAGGCTTCATAGGAGGAGTAGTACAACTAGAGGGAATGGTCACTCTCTCTCACACAACATGAAGTTTTCCTCGACAATCCATAGTAGTGGTAAACCTCCTTGTGATTAAATGGCCCTCTAGTTACAACGTCATACTTGGCAGGTCGACGCTCAATGCCATAAAGGTAGCTGTCTCGAACTATCACTTCTTAATAAAGTTCCCAACCGAGTACTAGTGTGGTGAACTAAGAGGAAATCAGCCAACTGCTCGGTAGTGCGACCTTCATAAAAAGTGATCCCCATGGAGGATCTGGTTATGGTACCACTGGCTGAGAATAGACTAGATTATACTATTCAAATTGAGGGAGAGCTATAGGATGAATAGAGGGAGGATATGTTGATGTTCCTGTAAGCTAATGCAGAAGTCTTGGTTTGGACACCTCAAGACTTGCCAGGGGTGGATTATGAGTGATATCAGTAGGGAATCAATCCAAATAAGATTCAAACACAAATACAACTATTTATGTTTCCATATAAGAAGGGATATCAATACTTCGTGATTGATTCAGTTTTCTATTCAAACGGAATTGTGATCTCGTCAAACTTGTAAAGTATATATCAATCCTATGTGATTGATTTAGTTTCCTATTAAAAAAAAATGATTGTAATCTCATTAATTTTTAAAGTTTAAGTCTATTTTTATCATACAAATGAAATGAAGTAGACAACTTCAAATTCTTCACATGGTATTAGTCTAGCCGGTCGTTCCACTTCTCTTCTTATTTCTGATCCTTTTCTATTATGTCATCCTCTACTTTTTCTAGTGATACTGTCTCCACATCAGCTTTTATTCCTGTGACAATCCTCCGAAGTCTCCCTGTTGTGAAGTCAATCACACATGAAATCTCTTCCAAATTTGTTTCTTCTAACTATTTAGTTTGGAAAAGGCAGGTTCTTCTTGTTCTCCTATGCCATGGCCTTCTTGGTCTTGTGCATGGAACTTTGACACGCCCTTCCCGATTTGAATTTGATCCCAATGTCTCAGCCTGGTTTCGACTGGACCAAATGGTGCTCGCTTGGATTGCTTCACCCTATTCTAATGATGTGCTCTTTTAGGTCATTCACTACACCTCTGTCGCTGAAATATGGTACATCCTTGAGATACTTTATGGATCAATGATGCCCAATCGAATCTAAAACGTCAAACGGAAGCTTCATTCCCTCGCTAAAGGGAATCTCTCCATCGGTGATTATGCTAATCATGCTCGTGCTCTGTCTCAGACTTAGACTCTTACTATGGCTAATGATCCCCTCACAGATATAGATCTAGTTCTCCTTCTTCTTGATGGTCTACCAGCTGAATATGACATTGTGGTGGCTATGATTGATCTCTCTCGACCGTTGCCTAGTTTGGACAATGTCACAGGTACACTCTCCAATTTTGAGCGTCGAATCCAGACCCTACAGTCGCTTCTCTCTCTTGGCCTCTTAGCCTAGTGCAACCCAACTGTCTTTCGGTAGTAACCGCAACAACAAACCCTCACAAGGCAACAGATCCTCATCCTCTTTGCCTACTTTTCGGGGTCAGGGTACGGTTAGCCGTAGCCATAGTGGATCCTCTAGTTAGGGGTAATCTGTAGCTGCTCCCATCACCAATGATGCTTCATCCGCCTATTGTTACAAGTGTGGTTACCCTAACCACAAAGAAAATACTTGTTAACCTCCTACATCATCCTTTGATTCCACTCAAGCTCTTGCAGCTTTGTCTCTCTGACCACCATGACTCCGTATGGTATCCTGATATGGGAGTGTCTCATCACATAACCCTTGATAGTACTCTTACAGATGGTATTGTTCCTTATTCAGGCTCAGATTGTGTTCTTGCTGGTGATGGCGCAGGTCTTAATATCTCTTCTATTAGCAAGGTCTCTTTATCAAATTCTCCCTATCTGAAAAAAGTTCTTATTGTTCCCAAGCTACAAAAGAATGTATTAAGTGTCTCTTGCTTTACTAAAGATAATTTGTGTTGTTTTATATTTTACCCTTGGGGTTTTGTTGTTAAGGACTTATAGAGCTGGAAGACCCTAATGGACGGGCCTAGAACTGGGGATCTTTAGCAAGTCTTCTCCAGAACGATTACCCAATCAACTCCTATTAGTTTGTTGCACAATAATTCTAATCGTGATCATTGGCACTGCCGCTTGGGGCATCCGTCTTCTCATGTCTTGAAGTCCTTATCACCTTTCTTAATTTATAATGTTCTTTAAATAAACATGTATGTGATAGTTGTAAGCTCGACAAATCATCCAAATTGCACTTTACATGTTATACCACATATTCTACTACTCCTTTTCACACATTACATAGTAACAATTGGGGTCCCTCCCCAATTTCTTCACTTGATAGTTTTTTCTATTATTTGGTCATTGTTGATGAATGTTCTCGCTTAATATGGATGTTCCTTCTTCATCGTAAATTTGAAGTTGCTGATATTTTTATCACTTTTATCAATTTTATTCAGCATTAGGACATTGAACTCGTCAAAGTTGTTCAAACCGACGGTTGTAGATAGTATTTGGCCTTTGATATATTATCATACTTCAAATCGGAAGACATCTCATACATCATGTCTTGCCCATGTGCACCCGAGAAAAATTGACTTGCTAAGCACAAGCATCATCATATTATGGAAACATGACTCACTCTGCTTGCTCGTGCCCATCTATCCAAGGACTATTGGCAGTTTGCCATCTCCATAACCATCTACCTTATCAATCGACTTTCCTCCAAGACTCTACTTGGTCGCTTTCCTTATGAAGCTTTATCTGAACCCATACTGTCTTATTTTCATCTTAACGTTTTTGGGTGAATTTTCTATCCTTATCTACAACCCTTTGGGCGGGGCAAATTAGACTTTAAAAGTGTACGATGTATATTCCTTGGTTATAGTAGTTCACACAAGGGATATCGTTGTCCTGACCCAATTTCTTGCTGACTCTATGTTTAATGACATGTGACATTTGATGAGGAATCATTCATTCTAATCATTCAGTCATCGTACCACGCTCCATAGGTATTCAAGCTCTCAACGGCATTCAGGCTCCGTCGTTTTCCACTCTCCTTACTCGGCAGTTTGACTGCTCTTGTTGGTACTCCTTCAACTAACCCATGTTCTGTCTCAACCGACTTTGCGTCTCCCTCCTTGTCAGATGCACCAATAGTTGTCATTCCACCACTATTGCTAGGTCTATTTAATGGTGTGCCATATTCGACCAACTCAAATTCTATCTTGGCTGCTTCTACACTGCCCAATTTGCCTTTAGCGTCGTCTCATACCTTACCTGACATTGATGTTGCTCCACCACCTGTGATGACCAATTTCATCCAATAATCACTTGGTCATGTGATGGAACCCGATACCCTAAGGCATGGTATGCCACTCGGCACTATCTTCCCCATGCTCTCCTGGCTGCCACTCAATCTCTTTCTCCAGAACAAGGCGGTTTCTAGTGATCTACAGTCGCAACCATGGATGATGAGTATCAAGCCCTACTCCACACCAAGACCTAGTTCTTGGTTCTAGCTCATCCCTCCATAAATATTATCGGTTGCAAGTGGGTTTATCGGATCAATCTAGCCGCAGATGGATCTATTAAGCACTACAAGGCTCAACTAGTGGTCAATGGCTACAATCAACGTCCTGTGTTTAACTATGATGAAACATTCAGTCTTGCGGTAAAACCCAGAACCATTTTGCTTGTTCTCTCTCTAGAAGTCTCTCTTGGTTGGCCTTTCAATCAACTTGATGTTAAAAACGCCTTTCTTCAAGAGGACTTACAAGAGACTGTCTATCTAAAGCAACCACCAAGTTTTGTTGATTCTGCACATCCTTCCTATGTTTGTAAGTTGCACAAGGTCATTTATGACTTGAAGCGGGCCCCATGTGTATGGTACAAGTTTACTTCCTATCTTCTTCAACTTGGCTTTCAGGGAGGTCCCTCTGACACGACCTTCTTCACTTGGCATCATGGGCATCATACAGTCCTTCTTCTCATCTACGTTGATAATCTTATTCTTACAAGGAGTAATGCTGTTCTCCTTCATAATTTTATCTCTTATCTTTCTCAGGCATTTGATATAAAGGATTTAGGCTTCCTTCACCTCTTGATTGGCATACAAGTCCATCGAGACTCCTCTTTGTTCATGCTCTCTCAAACTTGTTATGCACTACAGTTACTTCAGAAGTTCGGCCTCTCTGCTTGTAAACCAATCACTAATCCCCTACCGCTGGTCTATACCTCTCAACCCATGGCTCTACTCTTCTTCCTAACCTAACTCTCTATCATCAAATGGTGGGCTCTCTCAAGTATCTAACTCTCAATCCGCATGATATTGCCTTTATTGTAAGTCATGTATGTCAATTTATGTCAATTTTAGAGAGAGAGAAAGAAGGCTTCTTGGTTGCATTCCCTTATTTGGCTACCACCTCTCTCTCATCAAACATTTCTTTCTATCAACTCTTTCCATCTCTCTCTCTCTTTCTCTCTCTCTTCCAATCCATCTTGCAATTTGGTTCCTTTCAAATTTGAAAGTCTCATTCTTTCTCTCTCTCTATGATCTAATTTTGGGTTGGAGAGGGAGCATTATAATACCCTGATTTTTTTTTAAGTGGAATGATAGATTGAACAAGAAGAAAAGAAAAGAAGAAATTTTAGAAATTTATTCCTAATTATTTATTTAATGAAGTAAAGGAGGTTTGGGATTTAATTGAAATATAGGGGTTAAATTGCAAAATGTCAAAAAATCTCTTCTTACCTGCCAGATCATGTTTCGAGGAAGTTCCATGCTTATGTTAAATTTATATATTTGCCCTCATCCCTTCTCAAAAGTATTGACATATCCATGCCTCTCCTTCTCTATAAATACACACCTCTTCTCCAACTTAGCAAGTTCTTTTCTTCTCTCTTGCTCTCTTAATCTCTTCTTCTTCCTCTAAGTTCCATTGGCGAAGCCCTGCAAAAATCAAGAGTCTTCAAGTACTAATTTTTCCTTTTACCAAAATTTCTTTGATACTTACATATATAACCATCCATATGAATGAGTTTTCCAATGTTATGAAGAGTTTTACAATGGCTTTTAATCTCTTACACATATAACTATCCATATGAATGAGTTTTATAATGTTATGAAGAGTTTTACAATGGTTTGTAGTCTCCACAAAGGAACATAAATGTGTTTTAACAATCAATCGTATTATTCTATAAAGATCCTACTGTCTTTCTCTTTTCTGGAGCAGTAGATGAATTCTTTCACAAAAAACTTTGTGAACAAAGGTTGTAGATCTGGAGTTCTTCTTTATGCTTGCAAACTTTCAGAATTTTTCATGAAAAATACAGTTTTTAATGGTTTTTCCAAAAAGGGACTGCTGGATCTGTTCTTCTACTGGAAACTGATCGTGTCACCATATTTCTGGGGACCATCCAGTGATCTTTGGAACTGGATACAAATAAGAAAGTTTTAGTAAAATATGTTATCTACCACATACAAAAATTTCAGAATGTTTGGACATTTCCTCATACTTGTGTTGGACTTTTACCAAGACTGCTGAAGTTTTTCCAAACCTGCTATAACATCATCATTGAATATGTTCTTTTGACCACTTAGATCTATTCATATTCAAAAGATCCGAACATGGAATGGTACTTAATGGTTTTAATTACATACCGGTAAATTTTCATGAATTGTAGGCTTAAAATCAATTTTATATGAAATTACAAAAGACTACCGTAGCTTGAACAATCATGCTTTTAAACTATACGAGAGAATGAAAGATTTGAAACGACAATGACCTCACTTTTATTATGGCCGTAGAAAATCCACAAGGGTGTTGACAGTAAGACAAGACAAAGACGAGCTAAGGTAAGGGATCCACTTTTTTTTGACGGGGTAAAGTTAACCCTTTTCTTGCAGTATTTTGATTTCTATGGGTTAACCTTGAAGCTTTTCCATGGTTGAATTCTTTATATGTGCTCTATGGCTATATTTTCTGGCCTCCTTATGAACGAGGAATATTTGCAATCCTTTATTTTCTTTGGGATTCAATGCTTTATTTCTGCTTTTTAAGTCTGGATAAATGTTATGTTGACGGGCGGGCCCGGAATTATACAGCACTCCAATGCATTGGGTAATGCATATCCCTGGAATTGGTAGACCCAGTGGATAACAAGCATGGTGTCATGGCGGTTAGCCCTGACACATTTATGAAAAGTATGAAAAGTAAGAATGAAGTCACGACACTTAGCCTTGAGAATTTTTATGACGTCCAGACTATTCATGATATTTTTTCACCTGTTTGATGCTTATGTTTGATGTTTAGTACCTTCATGACTTTGTTATTTCAATGACTCTACTTTCACAGTTCATGTTTTTACTCGTACAGTTCATGTTTACCTTACTGGGCTATTTCAGCTCACCCCTTTATTTCTTTGATTCCCCACTCCAGGTGAGCTAGAAGTCTAAGGAGGAGAGTGGCGTAATAGGACGCTAGGCTGCTCAAGAATTTAAGTTTATGTGTTTAGTATTTGCCTATGTATAAAAGGTTGTAATAATGTATATGGTGTCCTAAACTCCTAAACTCCTAAACTTTTGATCATTATGATCTTGGGATGTAATAAAGTATGTAAGGATTATGTATGTTTATGTTATGTTTTTGGATTAACGCACCCAATCTGGAGCTCCCGGATTTGGGGGTGTTACAAGCATTACCTCTTGTTCTTAGTTATCTTCAAGCTGGAGAGGGATTTCATTACAAGGACGACAGTGGAGGAGAGGAAGGAAGCAAGTATAGGGAGGGAATCAGGCAACAAAGACCAGTTCTCAGTTGGAATGCGCGTCCTTACCGTCGACGATGATCCCACTTGTTTGAAGATGCTGGAAGGACTCCTGCGCAATTGCCAGTACCATGGTTGCACACCAATCCCTCTCATTCTCTCTTTCTTTGAAGTTCATTGAAATCAAGTTGTGGTCTTTGTGTGAATTCATGGATTTGTTTGCCTAGCTTGTGATTCTTGTGGGAAAATGTGCTTTTTGATGTCCTTTGTGTATAAGGTTAGAGCCTTTTTGGGTTTTAGGTATTATGGATTGATGATGAGTTTGTGCTTGTGTTGTAGTGACTACTATTAGGCAGGTGATCACGGCGTTGAAGCTATTTAGAGAGAACAAAGACAAGTTTGATCTGGTGATCAGTGGTATGCACATGCCAAACGAATAGGGTAGAGGATATATCTTCTTTACAATATGCAGATGACCTCTAGGTCTTCTGCATAGAAAATACGACACACTTTAGTATCTTCAAGCTCATTTGCCATTTCGAGGTCCTCTCTGGTCCCTACATAAAATTTCAACAAAAGAATTATTATACTGATAAGATAATTGGTCACATGGTGGATGACCTTAGTCGAATCATGAGTTCCTCCTTACCCAAAATGCCAATCAAATACTTGAGTTTGTCAATCTTTTGTAACAAACCCAGGAAGGAGGAATGCTTACATCTTTTCGAGAAGATCAAACAATAAATCAGTTCCTAGAATGGCTAACTCCTTTCGCTTAGCAAGTTGATTACCCTACTTAAGACTATCTGTTAGCTCTCAAAGAGACCTATTTTGTAGGACTTGTATTACTTTTTGTAGAACCGAAAATTTTGGTTTATGGGTAACTATTGTATGTTTTGGTTCTATTATATGAATGCAATCCAACTTAGATTACTTTACTTGTTTTAGTGCACTTTAATTATGAATTGTACACATTCAGGTACAATTTCAAGTTATAGTTAATTGTATTAGGTGAGAAGAATTTTGGAGTAAAGTACCAAATAGGAACAATATATTGGTATAATGCCCAAATTAGTCCCTCTATTATACTGAATCGGCCCTTTTGGTCCCTCTATTATAATTTGAGCCCTAGGGGGCCCTCTACTTTCATGATTGAGAAATGTCAATCCCTCCCTTGATCAACTTTAGGGGCTAAACAGATCTTTAAATATGCCTTTAGGGACTAACATTTCTCAATCATGAAAGTAGAGGGACCCCTACTGCTCAAATTATACTAGAGGGACCAAAAGAGCCAATTCGGTATAATAGAGGGGCTAATTTGGGTATTACACCAAAATATATTCTCACCATAGGAGAAAGCAATCATGAAGTTGGTATCGGTGCCAAACCTAGAGACCTTGATATTCAACTAGATTCCACGTCACAAGGCCAGGAAGGTGGTGTTATGATGTCAATTATCAGAGAATGCTTGGGACTTCGCATCATGAAGCCAAACCTTTCATCTATAAAAACTGGTGAATTTTTCAGATCTGCATCTTGGCTTGTGGGTGGAGTTCTAGCCCTAGGTTTTGATCCGGAGGCTCCAACATCAATTCAAAGGAAGGGAAGACACATCCAAGGGAGCAAGTCTTGCAATATCTTTCTAGATCTATAGTCTTATCCCTCTTGTACTTTTTATCAATTGATGTTATGCTTTTATGTATAAATCTTTTGTTTAACTCCATGATTATGAGCTAAACTTTCAATCTAGGGTTTGTATAACTTATTGACATGTAAATCTATATAGTCTATAATTTATGTTGATTGCTTGCTATTGTGGATGTGTTTGTGACATGTTCTTCATTTAATCATTAGTTGGAAGGCAATGATAGATCTATTGCCATACTTTTATATCAATGGATATGCAGTTAATTCATGTATCACAAGGTTGAAGTCCAGCTCATTGAGTTGGAGACTTGCAGTATAGGAATATATCGAAGTAGTCCCATGGTCATGGTAGCACATCTAGGGTTCAAGAAAGTCCTACTCTACCCATAGGAATATAGTGTTGGAGACCTTGGGCATACTCACTGAGAAATCGTGAATCTTAAGCAATGTCAAGCATTAGAACCCCTAGTCCTACCACTGAATAGCCCTTGTTCACTAGTCGAACAATCACATATGAATCATAGATGAAAATCCCTAATATGTCAAGAAGGTATACAACCATAGTATCATATTATTGAGTTTTTCCATAACTCTCCCTTCACAGGTTTATGTTTTCTAGCTATAGTTTAGTATAGAACAAAACCCCAATTTGATAGATTGAATGAATTAAGACTTGAAATTAAGTTAGGACATAACTAGGTCCTAAAACTACTACTTGTGGATACAATATTTGATCTCATCACTATATTACTTTGATGACTCGTGCACTTGCATGTGGGTGCATACTTATACACGCATTCTAATCACTATCCTCACAACCATTCTCAACCACTAGATACCCATCTACCACTTTCTGGAATAGTCACCCGGCGAGTCGACGCCTCTACCAATCTAAAGAAAAAAGGGAATGTGGAATAATTAATTAAAAGCAGTTTAACACACTCCTCCTTAGGAAAATGGTTGTGAAGAATCCTAGTAAGTTAGGCCGGCATTTGTTTGAACATCTTTAAGCAAGCATACATTAGTAGATTTTTTTTAGATCCATTGCGGCAAATGCCAACAAGGACTTCCTTCTTCTGGAAAAGGGATTTGCCAGCACAAGACAACAGTGATGGCCAATATATCATCCATGGTCAAGGACGGATCTACCCTAAACTGGTAGTTTGATAAATGGGTTAACAAGCAATCACCATCGAATCTATGTCCCCCGCTACAACAAATGGCCAAAAAACAACCAATTGCAATGAATATGGCAAGGACAAAGCTTAGGCAAGGCACAACCATATTAAAACTTGGACCTCTAACCAAAGAGGATATTAAGGCTTACCAATGCCTCCACGATAGACTAATGTCATTAATCCAAATGACCGAAAGTGATCAAAGAGTGTGGAAACTAACAACCACTCAGAGCTTTATAGTAAAATCATTTTACCACTTCTTGGCAGATGCATTCCCATTCTTATATCCTTCTAAAAGCAGCCGTGCCCACTAAAAATCAAGTCCTTATCTGGTTGTCATAAAAGGTCTTCATCCTAGACAACTTGCCAATGCACTTGTGGGGAAGGACAAGAATGGCCTGCTTCCTATGCAACATTAAGGATGAGACCGTTAACCACCTACTTTTGTTATTCATTTACATTAGTAAGGTGTGGCGCCACTTCTGATGTCTCCTTTACATCACGATCATGCCTCAAACTGTGCACGACCTTTGGGAAGCCAATTCTTGCACCATAAATATAAACAAAAATTGCATATGTGATTAGATCTAATATAGGTCATCTTGTCGAATCTCTTGTTTGAAAGAAACAGAAGATGTCTTAATGATAAATAATATATTTACTCAAAACTAATTCAGGATATTTATTTTTTTTAATGCTCTTTGGGTTTCATGTAACAAATGCGACAAAGCACGCCAAGTCGATGACAATGGACACCCTTGTGAAAAAGAGTCTAGATTTACGAGAGATGACTAATTGCCTAGAGTTTTTTGAGCCATACCCAAAGTCCTGGATATATCTTTTCTTTTTTTTGTTTTTAATGTATTCATTGTGAACTTTTAATTTTAATGAAATGTGATTTATTTATTTTTGAAAAAAATAAAGAGTTGATCACCTGGTTCTAACATTTCCCATAACATAACATGACCAAGGTGCATCCATAAATAAAAACGAGAAAAAAAACAATAATAATAATAATATTAAAAAACGCACATAGTTTATGTAACATTTCCTCATATATCATTAATACACCAACCAACACACCGTTTTTATTTTATTTTTTTAAGAATAACATGTTAGTTTAAAAGTACAGTTGGTGGTGGTTTAACTACTACAACAATAGTTACAATACCATGAGGATTTTTTTTTTGGCAAAGATAATAAGCGCCCCCGAAAGATAAGTTAAGGATATGCAACACACCACATCTGATCCTCATCTTGTAAGAGTGGGGATTTGATCCTAGGTTTGTCCACATGAGATACCAATTGTCCTATGAGCCATTGGTGTTATACAATATCATGAGTTGAGAGGACTCGAATGAACAAATTGGTGTGGTTCACAAATCAAATTGAATCTAGTTTTTGGGTGGAGAACCAAGATGAATATATATTTGTTGGATTTGTAGTTGGGGATGATCTGCTATGAAGTTGGGGTTTGACTGAGGCGTGCTGACGCACTGTCCTTAAGAAGTATTTCACCTCCTAGGAGTTTGTAACTCGGTGCAGCAAGGATCTCTACGGCGTACTTCTCCCAGGATTCAACAGTCACTAAGTCCTCCTATTCTATGCACATGAAATGAAGAACAGTGAGTGCTCGAGCTTGCTCCGGAAAGTAAAAACAGCAAAGGGAGAGAAAGTGGTGATGGGAGGAGGTAGAAGATGAGAAAAATTTTCTTGTAAACTTTGAGAAGAAAACGGCTTTATTTATAGGGGTTTTTTGAAATCTCTAAAAATGATAGCAATCTCCATTATCAGGCAAATCCCAAAAACGAATCAATCAATTAGCATTTGAAAAATCTCATTAATAGTGTGAATGGAATCAACACTAAAATATATGGAAATGAAATCAATTAATAAAAAAGAAAATAATCTCTTCAATAGTGTGAACGGAATCAACACTAAAATATCTCATTAATTATGAAAACAAAATCAATTAATAAAAAAAGGAAATAGGAACGGAATCAACACTAAAATATCTCATTGATTATGGAAACCAAATCATGAAAAAAAGCAAACTCAATAAAAGGATAATTCCAAAACGGTTTAATCAATCCGCATCTATTCTTAATTAATCAATCTCAATGAAAAGAGAAATTCAAAAAAGGTAAAATATGATTGATTTTGCAAAACTCAATCGGCTCAGGGATCCGAACATTTTTACCAACAAGCCCAATAGATTTTTAGAATAAAAACACATATAAGGGGAGTATAAGTTTTCTCCATAGCCAATGTGGGACTAAACACTTTAAAAGATTTTTGAATATTTGAAACCAATTTTTAAAACAAGCCCACAATAAGCCTCAAAATGAAATGGCTTCCAACAATATTATGGTATAATTAAAGTAACACATGTGCTTACCACCATCTCTCGGTCAAAGTTTTTTTTTTATTATTTTTAACAAATACAAATTTTCTCTTTCATCTTTTTTATTCTCTGTAATAAAAAAAATAGCCATTTAGACCTCTACAATCGTATATAGTTGTATATCTTCATCTATACAAGTATTATCTTTTATCTTACGGCTCTGAAAGTCTAACCCAATTACCTATATCATCAAAAGGTTAAAAGTCCATTTCCATTTTGCATGATTCATCCAACTTAACGTAACCAAATTGTGATTACAATCTTGTTAGTCCTTCTCAATGACAATAAATGAATAAACTTAATTTTCTTTTTCTTATTTGAATTTTCAAAGCATAAATGCAAATATTTTACATTGCAAGTATTTTTACAATTTTTATTAGCTTTCTCGTGTTAACAAAAAAAAAAAAAAATTATTTTAGTGGCATGTAAACAAGCAACAATGATTTATGTGAGTATAAAAACAAATAGTGTACTTTTTCAAAGTATATGTGTGGAGGGATCCTAAAGTACCTTTTTCAAACATTCAATATTGATCAACATGGGCTCAGCCCATTACTGGCCCAATACAAGAAAGTTAAAAAATGACATTGAATAATGAATAGTAATTAAAGGAAATTAACTTAACATAAAAAAATATACTGCTAGAAGTTGAATTGGGAGATGATAATAATGCATTGAAACTTTGCAAGATTTCCTTTAAACTATACAACCAAATGACAAAAAAGAAGAAAAGAACAATAATGGATGAGTTAAAGAATATAAGAATTACAAAAGAAATGGCATTGTTGAATAAGCATTTCAATGGAACGCTCTGAACATCATTAATTAATTGCCCACCTGCATTCATATAAAACTAAGTTTTAGGATTTAAAAATAATAATAAAAATAAATATAGATAAATCATAATTGAGATTTGAGAATGCTATCAGGCTATGTAACATATGGAATATGTCCACTTATAACAAGTTAATATATAGGAGTTACAAGTTCTTTATTTAGTAAGCAAAATATAGTACATATTAAACAGGAAAATTGTACTAGCTCTCTCCATTCATACATAATTAGCATTGCTAACAAGTACTCTAATTCCCAATAACTGTTATCTTAGCTGCAATTATTCAACAAAAAAATATTAAAAAAATCAATGATGATTTTAACTTAACAGATTGATTAATTAGTTGTAGGTGAATCCATCATTCATAAAAGTTTTTGATTAATTTTTAAAAGATTTCTACATTATGTAAAATAGATGGCTAAGCATTTTATATATGTTTGAATGACACAGATATAGCCAAAATCAAATTTTATCAAAATATATATAAGTATTATCATCAAATGAAATTTTTAAGAATACCTTTTTTATAAATTAATCTAGCTAATTAACTAATACTATTACAAATTAATACATGCAATTATAGTAATAAGCTAATATGATAAGTTAGACAAATTAATTTACTATATGACCTATTTAATTAATATTATAGGTTAAATAGATCAATCCAACACTAATTATTCTAATGCAATATATATCTATGTTTAACGGTACCCAGACGAGAAGAGAGAGAGAGAATCCTGTCCATGCAGTGCAAAGTAATGCAACGAAATACAGCAAAAACATGAAAGGTAGGAAGACTCGATCGATCTCCTACATGACAATGCAATATAGTAATCGATCGAATGAAATGCAACACAACACGTTACATGCATGCAGTGCAAATTAAGTAATACATGAGAGAGAAATAGGCCCCTTCATGCAATTAATGAACAGTCATAATAATAATAATAATAATACAAACCCTTAATTTGTTGGCGAATTAGTTAAACATGAAGGTGCACTGTTGTCGACCTCCATGATCAGCAGAATCAGGATGTTGGACTAGTAGATCAGTTGGGACGTGAACGTGGTCACAGAACCATGTAACTCTAAATTTTCCATAATGGACACCTTGGAAGAAGACCCCCAAGAGGCAATCCAACCACACCTTCACCTCCTTCACCTTCTTCATCTCCCCGGCCACCACCTTCGCCTTCACGTTCAACTCCGTTGTGTTCCCCCTCTCCTGCGAGAACCCCGCCGCGGACCCCAGCGCCACCAGCTCCTCGTCGTCGTCTTCCGACCTCACCCTCAAGTTCAAGTCACGGTACACGAACCTGAACTGACGGACGTTCGAGTTGCGGACGGAGAGGGAGAGGGAGAGTAGTGTCAGATTCGAGGAAGGCTGGAGCCCCTGGAGGTGGACGGTGGGAGGGGAGGGGGAGAGCCAGAAGGCGAAGCCCACGGCACCGCCGATGAGGAGGAGGATGACCACCAGAAGGCAGCAGCAGCAACAGCAGCAGCAGCGGAAGAAGCAGGAGCGACGGCGACGACGAGGGGCTGGCGGAGGGATGAAGACTGGCTGGTGATAGGCTGGTGGGCGGGGGAGGGAGCTGTCGCCCATTGACATCGATGGATAGATCTATCGGTACTTAATTTGGGTTATTTTTCTTGATTATTAATGATTGGATCAAGAAGATGATCGATGATCAGTCTCCTTAATTTTCTTGAATTCTTGCTTCTCTTCTGATTCTTTTGACTCTTCTTCTTCTTCTTCTTAAACTTTGGATTTGGAAGTCATGGGCAGCCACAGAGATAAAAATGGGGAGGTTGTTTGTTTGTTTGTTTTTTTTTGGAGGTATTAAAAACTAAAAATAGTAAGAAAAGGAATTGGTGATGTTGTTTAAGGGAGAGAGAGAGAGGTTTATGCTTCTTTTTGTTAAATTATTTAATAAAAAATTGTCAAAAGTTATTTAAAGAGGACATATTTTACCGTTACTCTTTTATGGTTGCTAATTATAATGTATTGTAGTTTAACTATGTAATTAATAAATAGTTGCTAACTTTTAAATATTAAATTTATTATAAGATGTAATAACTACTTCCAAAATTTTGGAAAAATTTACAATTTTTGATAGTAATATTTGCCACCTAATTATGATGTGAAAATATTGTAGTGTAGAGGGACCAATGTGTAAAATGCCAAAAATGGCTTGCATGTAAAAAATCTTTGCTTGAGGGTTACGCAAAAAAAATCTGTCTTTGCTTGAGGGGTTACGCATAAAAAAAGGATTAATTTAAACTTTTAAAAATATTAATTTATCTTTATTAAATTTCATTATTTAGATTAAATTAATAGATAATTGATAATTTTAGGTTAATAGTTAAAGATAGGGCGAAAAAGACAAACAACTTTTTTTTTTTTTGAAATAGTGGATAAACCACTTTCTTTTATTGAATTAAGTAAAAATAAGTTGTGACATGGGCATGGTGGCATTGACATTGTGTCGTTGAGACATTGGTGGCATTGAGACATTGGCCGATAGATGGGAAGGGTGGTTACAAGCGCTCCCTCAGTTGCATTGTGGTCCCCCAGAGTGGGGGCGGGGGTATGGTGTTCCCTTCCATCTTCGTCTTCAAAATCGGCCCCTGGAGGTCCTCTTGGTGCCTCATCCCTTGTGAGGGTTAGGCTGTGTCTGATAAGGTTTTGCATGGGTTGGAGCTGCAGCTGGCTGGTGGCGTGTGCGCTGTCGAACCATGAGAGAAAAAGGAAATCGGCCTGACAAATCAGTTTCTGGTAAACACGGTATTTATCTATGAAGATTCTCCTATTTCTTTCAATCCATATGTTCCAGGTCACTGCCATCACGAGCAGGTTCCATCCCTTGCGGAGGGTGTTGTCCAGGTGATTGGAGGTTAGGGAGGACCCCCAAAGATCTTGTATCCTTGAAGGGTTGATCCCGTTCCCTAGGACCCGTCCGTAGTGCAACCATACTTCCGCCGAGTATTGGCATCTAAGGAGGAGGTGTTCAGTGGTTTCCTCTTCGCAATTACAAAGGTAGCATGTCGTCCTGTTCCCTGTCCAGTTCCTTTTTGCCATGTTGTATAGCGTGGGAAGTTTGTCTTCGTACGCTAGCCAGGCAAAGAGTTTGACTTTCATAGGGGATGGTTGCTTCCAGAATTTGACAAGAAGGGAGCTTTTAATTCCTCCATCGATTCGGAACTGGTAGAGTGATTTGACCGTAAAGGAATGGTTTGGGGTAAGCCTCCATAATCGTCACATGCACTTTGTTACGTGTGTGGTCTTGTCTCAGGTATTCCTCTATCCTCTGGAGTAGGTCTGTCGATTCTTGTGACAAGGGGCCTGGTCGAAGGAGCGGTCTTTCCTGTTGTTGTTGTTGTTGTTGTTGTCTTGCTTCTGCAATTGTGTGTTCCGCTTGGTCCCACAAGGTTTGTAGTTCTGGGCATAGCCGACAAGGGCTCTGCCCATTTACCCAATTGTCAAACCATAGCACAGTTGAGTCCCAGCTCACGGTTGGTGATTAGGTTGGCTAAGGTAGGGTCGCGTTGGTGTAGGATCCCTCTCCAGAAATAGGATGCTCGAGTTGGCGCTTTTTGGTACAAGTTCACTTGTGTGCCCTTAAAGTATGCTTGCTTGAGGATTCGTCCGCAAATACCGGCCTCGCCCCGTAGGATTCTCCACCACCATTTGCCGAGTAGCGCCTCGTTGAAGGTCTCCAAGTTGATGATTCCCCATCCGCCTAGTTCTTTGGGTCTAGCTAGTCTTTCCCATTTGACTAGGCGGTAGGCTTTGGATTCTGGGTTTGCTCCTCTCCAAAGGAAGTCTCTTCTGATTCCTTCGATGCGATGTATTACCCAGCGTTGTAGTTTGTACATAGTCATCCAGTGATTGGGGACTGAGGATAGGGCTGAGTTAAGGAGTGTGATACGGCCTCCCCGAGACATGAGTCTTCCTTTCCAAGTTGATAGTTTGTTTTGCATCCTTTGGATGAGTTTCTCCCAGTCTTCCTTCCGCGGTCTGCTTCCTGCAAGAGGGATGCCGCATTTGTGTGTGCTCCCCCAATTGGTACTATGGCACTTTTGTTGTAGTTTATTCGAAGACCAGATAATCCTTCGAACAAATAGAAGATGAGCTTTAAGGTTCGGAAATCGCTTTCTTTTCCGGGGCTGAGGATCAACAGATCATCTGCATATAACAAAGCCGGTATTTGTTCACCTTCTCCATGGCCAATTCTATACCCCTCGAAGATTCTTTCTTGTATTGCTTTGTGCATCATTCGGGTGAAGACCTCTGTGGCAAGGATGAAGAGTAAAGGGGAGAGTGGGTCTCCCTGTCGCAGACCCCTTTTATGTCTGACATATCCCATCGGGGATCCATTGATTAGGAATTTTGATTTTGATGTGTAGAGGATCGCCCTGACCCATCCTATCCATCGAGGCCCAAAACCCTGTGCTTGGAGTATTTCTAGGAGGAAATCCCAATCTACCGAGTCGAAGGCCTTCTCAAAATCCACTTTCATCAGCACTCCCCCTTTAGATTTCATTCTGAATATGTATTCCTCGGCTGCCACTATACTGTCATGGATACATTTTCCTCTGATGAACGCTGATTGGTTTTCGTCTATCAAGTCTGAGATGACCGTTTGTAGTCGGTTGGCCAACACCTTTGTGATAATTTTGATTGAACAATTTAGGAGGCTTATAGGGCGGTACTCTTTGATTGAGGATGCTTCAGTTGTCTTTGGGATTAATAAGATGTGTGCCCAATTCAGCCTTTCTAGGTCCGCCGTGCCCTGATATAGTTCCTGGAACGTCTGGAGGATTTCTTGTTTGGTAAAGTTCCAACCTTGCTGGTAAAGGGTCATGGGGAAGCCATCTGGTCCTAGTGCCTTTTCTGCGTTGAGTTCCTGAATTGCTTTATGGATCTCTGCTTCTGTGAATGGGTCTTCCAGGTGGAACAGGTCTCGCTGTTCCGGTCCCGTAAACAGGTAGGACCAGTCTGTGGAGTATCTGGTCTCTCGTTGGGTTCCAAAGATTTGGGTAAAGTGGTTTGTTATTACTCTTGCAATGTCCTGTGGGTCCTTTAGAGTGTCTCCCTCCACTGTGAGCTGGTGTATCCAGTTGTTGTTTTTCCTTTGATTGGCTATGGAGTGGAAGAATTTTGTATTCCGGTCCCCTTCCTTAAGCCAGGTGATTCTCGAGCATTGTCTCCAATGTTCCTCCTCCATTCTGATTAGGTTGTCATATTCCATTCTTTGTGCCTGGAGTTGTTCCTCCTCCATCGTTGATAGTGGTTGTTGTTCATTCTTGATGTCCATCTGCTCAATGTTGCTCATTAGTTCCAGCTTCCTCTGCCTTTGGGATAATATATTTTCTTTGTTCCACCTTTGTAATCGTCCTCTGATTAGGGTGAGTTTTTTGGCCCATTTGTAAGTCCCACTTCCGGCGAAGTCATTTTATTCCCACCACTGTTTCAACGTTTCCCAGAATTCAGCTGACTTTCCCCAACTCCTGTTAAATCTGAAGGGATAGTGTTTTTGCTCTTGTTGACCACATTCTAGCTCTAGTGGTACATGGTCTGAGCGGAGGCGGGGTAGTGCAACCTGCCATATTCGGGGGGAGGCCGCCATCCATTCTGGTGATAGCAGGAAGCGATCTAGCCGGATCATTGTCGGGGATTCACGTCCATTCGTCCAGGTGTATTTCCGACCAGTCAATGGGGGGTCATATAGGTGGAGCTCTTCGATGAGACTGTTGAAGGCTAGCTATTCTTGGGCGTTTCCATTCCCTATGTTTCTGTCTGATTGCGCTCGTGTTGAGTTGAAATCTCCGCCAATGAGCCATGGGCCTTGCCATTTTTGTCTTATGTTTCTTATCTCATCCCAAAAGGCCATCTTTTGGTCCCTCGCACAGGGTCCGTAGACTGTGGTGATCATCCATTTGGTCCCTTCAGTTCTGTTTTCGAGGATAACTGTGGCTGAAAAGAGACCCAGGTGTTCATCAGATTTCTGGAACATTGTTGTTCTCCAACCAATGCAACATCCGCCTCGAGTCTCCTGGGCCAATAGGGCTACTCTTTCTGTGTGGGTGTTTCCTCCTATAGAGTTCCAGATTTTGTTATCAATGATGGCCAGTTTTGTTTCTTGTAAACAAAACACGTCCGCCTTTTGTGCAGCGATGAAGTCTCGGACTAGGAATCTTTTCTTCTGCTTTCCTAGTCCTCTCACATTCCATGTTATCACCTTCATCTGGTAACTTAATATGGCCCTCTGTGTGTTGGTGGTGAAGGGGGCTTAGTTGCGCCCTTTCCCCCCAGTATTCCTTTCGGCTTCAGTGAGTTTCATGTGTTTGATTGCCCGGTTTGCATTGCCCTCCTGATGTTCGAGGTGTACTCCCACCTTCAAGGCTTGCGCAATGATCTCTTCTCCTGGCCAATCTGATAGTGTGAGGGGGACAGTTGAGAGGTTGGAGTGTTCCTCTTCAGGAATTAGGAGTTCATGTCCTTTTGTTTTTCTCTTGTATGTTCTTGTTCCTTTTATTTGGGGTTTTTGTGGTGTTGGTGCTATGGGGTCTTCTTGGGGCTTTATCTTCCTTGGGTGGCCTCTTGTTCTCGGTACAGTGGTTTGGGTCTCTTGAGGAACGGTTACCGGGGTTTCCCTTGTTCCTTTTTCTGTGTCTAATTGGTTTGTTGTTGTCTTTTGTGTTTCCAATGGGGCACTCCTCATGGTGTCTTCCTTGATGGTTAATAGCCAAGCCTCCTCGGAGATCAAACACCAACTATTTGCAATTTGTCTTAGTATTGCCTTTTGTAGGTCTGTTTCAATCTTGGACATCAATGAGTTAATTAAGTTATGGATTGGTTTGGGTGATTGCAGTGGGTAAGGGAAATTTGGTGGTTCATTTCCATTAATTCCTTGGTCCATTACAGCATTTGGGTCTTCATTATCCAAATTGGTTTGGGCTAATATCATTGTAATTGGGCCTGCTTGTGCTTGGCCATCTCCCTTGTGATGGTTGATTGGATCGGGCTCCACTGGGCCGGCTCGCGCCTGAAGCTGAGCGCCTGGCTGTGCGAGTTGGCTGACCAGACTCATTGGGGTCACCTGGTCCAGCTTGTCTGGACTTGTGGGCGAGCCCGGGTCGTTTCCTCGAATCAGCGGGATCGTCCAAGTGGCTGTGAGCTGGCGAATAGACTCTACAAAATCGATCTCTTCTGGATCCTCCCCGAGATGACCGTTGACATCCAGCACACCGTGTGTGGTCTTTTCTCTTTCCGCCGCTCCAGGCCTGTCCAGCGTCTCATCTGTCACTCCACCATGTACGATCGACGGCGTTCCTTGCAGCCTTGGGTCTGATGTTCCTGGTTTCCCCTTTGGACGGTGGTCAAGGACCGGGCGGGCTCCTCCTGACCGCTGGGTGGGGGATGGGTCTCGGATGACGATTCCTGTTTGTCGTCTGCCACCTGACCTCGCCGGAGGAACCTGCAAAACAGAGAGGGAGGCCTTACCTTTATCCGCTCGGGTGGTCGGCGATTGCCTCTGGGATGTGTGGTTCGTCGCTGTGTGGCCATCATCGCTGGGCATCGTCCCTTCTCCCTCTGTTCCTCTTCTAGAGTCCCACGGCAGGGTTGGCTCGCCGGAGTCTAGTTCGATGGTGTAGGTGTGCTGCAGTGTTGCTATACTGTAGTGGATCGCGCACGGCAGCAACCTTGACCTTTGGATGCGGAGGAAGACCCGGACATCCTCCGCATTTGTGGTGCCGCAGCCGCCGACGTGCACCAGGTCCCCCACCGGCTTGAGCATTCTCGCCATCGAGTCCCAGTCCTAGCAGAACATCGGAAGATTTCGAACGATAACCCATCTTAGTACTCCTTCCGCCCGGGTGATGCAGTCCGTCGTCCATGGTGTGAAGGTGAGGGTGACCACCTGGGACACCATCTGCCCTGCCTTCTCGAGTTGTCTTGCTGTCTCCGCCGATGGGCATTCTACGATGTAGCGTCCATCCTTGAGAAATCGTGGTTCCCAGTTCCATTGATCATCTACCCGTGTTCGCAGTAGCTCCGCCAGTTTGCTGCTGTCCATGTATCCTCTCATCTCAACGACCTTTGCAATGGTGAACTTGGTCATGCGTTCCTTGCCCTTCATCATCCCTGAGTCGAGGGCGAGAGAGATGTGGTGTTGTTCCATTGTTTTAGTCCCCTCTCCTGTCTTCTTCTTCTTTGTTTTGCGGTGAGTGCTTGGCGGCGTTGGTGGGCGGTGGTTATTATTGTGCCCGTAGTGCTATGCTTGTTTTTGATTGTTGATTCTCCTGGCTTCTTTCCTATCTTTGTTGATTTGTATTGTGGGTTGTTTGGTACTGGATTTGCAGGTAGTTTGTCCGCCTTCTCCCTGGGGCTTTCCCCGCATGTGGATCCTTTGTAGCCGCCTTTGCCGCATCGTCGGCAAGTCACTTCCTGTCGACATTCATCCACCCTGTCTCCGGGACGTAGACAGTGTCCACAGACAGCGATGGCGCTTGAAGGGGTGTGGACTAGAGGTGGTGAACGTCGCTGTGGGGTGGGTTTCTCTCTCCGTTCTTGGCGGGCTTCGTCGTTTGATTTCTTCTGTTTTTTGCGACGGACCTTCTCCCATCCGCCGCCATCATGTTGCTCCTCCACTGTGTTTGGTGGGGCGGTGTGATCTTCATCTTCACTGCGGACCGCCCCAGCGTACGTGAGCAGTCTTCTTCGCGGCCTCGTTTCCAGTTCCTCTCTCTGTTCTATTCTTGGTTCATAGTCTTTCCTTGCCATGGTGCGCAAGGAGGCTGGTGATGGCTTGCGCTTCCATGCACGTGAGCTGGTCGTTTGTTCCCCCTGTCGTTGAGCTTCATATTCCCGCTCGTCTCGCCATAGGTCGCCACCTTCACGGGCTGCTCGTCGGAGGTCGCTATCGGCTCTTCGCCATCCTTGACGGGGATTTCCGCCGTCGTTGACCGCTCGCCGGGGATCGTCTCCGCCGTCATTGGCCGCCCGCCGGGAAACTCCGCCGTCATTGGCCGCTCGCCGGGAATCGCCCCCACCGCGCTTCATGGTTCATATACCACCCGACAAACAACTTCTTATAAACTAAGTTATAAAAGACCAAAGACAAAGGATAAAAAAAGAAAAAAAAAAATCAATGCATTCTCTTTTATTTTCTCCAACGTCTATCTACTACAACTTTCTCCCGCTTTTCTCCTAGTCCTCCAGCATCGACCTTTTACGATGGTAATATGTCGACTACCTCCATGAAAAGCTTGGTCTTCTCTCCAACCTAGCTAGCTTTTTTTTTCACATTAATTCCAACAATTTCTACAGGCATTATCCTGCACAAGTTTGAGCGCTTAAAGCTCTTGTAAGAGCTTTTTCTCAACAACAACCGCTTTGTCAGGAAGTTCTCCAACATCGTGCCCCCAACCCCAAAACAGGTACCCATCTCTACGATTTTGATACTCCAGGGTTGATGGTTTGAAGATTGTCTTTTCTTCTCTCTTCTTTGGATCCTCTGACCATCGAGTGATCGCCAAGGATCGATCATCTACTTTTTCTATATTTCACAAATCAGTTGCAATGTTGCAGTCGGAGAATACGAGCTAATTTCTCAAATACTATCTAGGGTTAATTATGATGTTTGATTTTACTGATTTTGATTGATACTCCGAAATTGCTATTAACCAGTTGTTGCCTTATATTTTTGTTTAGTATTTGATGTTAACTGTTGATGCAAAAAACTGGTCCACCTCACGCTTTAGCTATTGTGACCTCGTGATCTGGTCTCAGCCTTCGACAAACGGTTGAAATTTATAGTTGGTGTGGACACTTACTTCAACTTCTGAATGGAGAACATGGAGAATGCTTTGGAAATCCGCTCGGAATTACCCTGGCTTTCCTTTCCTTTGGGATGAATCTGTAAGAGGGAGAAAAAGGGCGGTCAGAATTGGGCCTTTCTGCCCGGATTCAACTCCGATGCTTAAGTCAGAAAAGCTGTAAGAAGGCGGTCTTAGACATGAGTTAGCTCTTTTGTGTGGTGATTTTTTCCGATCATCCTCTTTTTCTATTATCGCTCTTCTTTTATAGCAACTTAAAGGCGGTTTAGGAAAGGCGGTGGAGTGAGGCGGTGGATGAGAAAATATCGTCTAAGGCGGTAAGAAAATATCTTCTAAGGCGGTAAGAAAGTATCTGCCTACTGTGTAGGTGCTACGTAGGTAAGTAGAAAATATCTACCTACCGTGTAGGCACCACGTGTGTAAGTAGAAAATATCTGCCTACTGTAGAGGCAAGTGGATAAGATCTATTTACTGTAGAGCCGTTAGATACGGTCTTACCCAGCTGGCTATCACCTTCTTGCTTCTTGTATAATTCCGACGGACTTTCTGTAGGGGTGAGCCCTCCTTATTTGCCGGACGGAATTTATGCTAATGACTTTGGTGGTGACTAATTGTCTTGTGGCTAAAAGAAATGTAGCTCTTTATGACAGGTGGCCATTTAGGCAGGCGACACGTGTTTTACCAAATATTTCCGTAACACTAGTCCCCCCCAGAGTGTACTTGTTCGAAAAATCTGAGCGAGGAGTGAGTCAAATTGCACTTTTCGCTTGGTTCGAGAACAAGTATCTTCTTTAGTTGGCGTGTATATGTGGGTGTAGGTATCTTTCTAGATACATGTGTTTGAATAGGTAACCGACACTTGTTGTGTTGTCTTTTTGTTGTCTTGAATCGAGGTAGATTTTTCTCCAGAATTTTTGTCTATAGTGTCACCAAGTTTTGCTATTTAAGGAGCTAGCATGGATAGTGTTTTTATCCATTCTGCTGCTATCTTTACGTTTTGGTAAAATGGCTCAGCGTTTGTCCCTTTTTAAGTTTTTTACTTTTACCCAGTGTTCTCGTCATTTACGAATTCTAAGTTCGTTTCACGAACATTTATCGGAATTAAGGAATGGGGTTATCCAATTGGTAAGTCCGAACGGCTGTGTATGGCCATCAATGCTGGTTGTTGATAGGGGATTGGGTGAGATAAGCATTGAGGAAGGGTGGGAAACCTTCCATGTTGACCATGACGTAGAGGCAGGGGGATCTTCTAATTATCACTTTAGCTATTACTTACGCGAGGGATGTGCGCTTTGATGTTGAAATGTTTGGGGCGACTCTGCTTGGTAGAAGTGGGCCCCATCTTAGCCCAGCGCTTTCTTAGGGGATTTCCTAAGCGATAACTTGAGGACGGTGATGGTTGTGGAAGTCCGTCGCGTCTCCTCGAATCTTATTTGGCGGGTCCTCGGGGCCGGATCTGTGGATTGTTAAGCTGGGAATTTCGGCCGGATAACATGTTTACCGAGGGGTTAAGCTATCTTTGCTTTGTTGTGTGCTTTTTTTAATACTATAAATCGTTTGTAATATGAATAAAGCTTATTAATTTTCTCATAAAATCTTGAATTTCTTCAAGAAGAAATGATCCTTTGGTGATCCTATGTTGGGATGTGTGCGTTTTGTCTCTTATGATGTGGGCTTTCACATAGCGCTGTTATTCCACTGAGATGATACGTGTCTCCCATACTATTTAGCATTAAAGGGAGATAGTGGCACGATGTGCGCGGTGTCCGCGTTTGTCAACATCATGATAAGCGCGGTTTTCTATCGTCGGGCGCGTTTGGTATCTTTGACTTGGGCCGGGTTTTGAATTGTTTCAGGAAAAGTGATGATGGATATCTGAACGGTCCAGATTTAGGAACCCTTGGTTAAACGGTTCGATTGGGATGTAGCTCCGGGATCTAACGGCCAGGGATTTATCCCCTTTACATATAAGCGGAATCGTACAGGCAAAAAAGGGCTTCACTTCAAAAGTCGAATTGCGTCTTTTGAAAGCTTCTTCTTCTCCGGCGAGACTTGGTCTGAAGCTTTCTGTGTCTTTTTCTTGTCTTCTTCTCTTCTAAGGTAATGGCTAGTTCTACCTCTTCTTCCTCTAGTTCTTCTCACGGGTCTTTGATCCCTTCTCCGTCCAACCCCACAGTCTCCGTCGCGATTCCGGGTGAACCTAGGGATATTCTAATCCAGGGTTCACGGGTTCATCCTGCTTCTAGGGCCATGGGTAGGGGGTCTGGTACGTTCATAAGTCTTCTTGGGCAGAAGGATGTAGATGACTTGGCAGAGAAATATGAAATAGATCTTTCTCTGTTTGAGGTTAGGGTTCCCTGTTCTAGGGAGAGGGCGAGTTCTCCCAGGGAAGGAGAGATAGCTATCTATCAGGATGCGTTATCGGGTGGCCTTAGGCTCCCTTTTCTGATTTTGCTAAGGCGATTCTAGAGGAGTATCATCTGTGTCCTTCACAGCTGACTCCGAATTCTTGGAGATTACTGAACGGTTTTGTCATTGTTTTAAAAAATTACGGAGTAAGTCCGACCGTCCGTTGGTTCTGTATGTTGTTTAGCCTATGTTTAGAGTCTAATGCCGATTGGTATTACTTCTCGGCTCGTTCCGGAAGAAAGTTTTTAGGGAAAGTTCCTTCTTCCATTAAGCGGTGGAAGAGTAAATTTTTCTTTGTCAAAAATAAATCTGAGTGGGATGTCCGAACCAAGTGGGAGGCTCCCCGAGCGGACATCGTTTGTGAGGAAATGACGAAAGAAGAGGAGGTTCTTCTTAAGTCAATGACGGGGCTATCCAAAGTTTATATGGATGAGTTCTTGACCAAGGAAAACCTCGTTAAATGTCATTTAATTGTATCTGTTGGTAGGATTTATTCGTATATCTATCTTGGTTTGATCTTGAATCTCGATATCTAACATGATTCGGAATTTTATTTTTCAGAAAGTCAGATGGAGGATGAAGACTTGAGCTACGTTAAGGGTTTAGGGTTTCCTATGAAGGTGAAGTCCATCCGCCTTTACCTCGCGGGCGCAAGAAGAAGGAAGCGGCCTCTAGTAAAGGTGTTGATACCTCCAAGAAGGAGAAAAAGAAGAGGAAGAGAAAAGAGGTCTACTCTTCCAAGAAAGGGGGCAAAAGCGACCCCGCTACAGGGTCCTCACTGGAGAGGAAGACGAAGAGGAAGAATTCCGAGGACGCATCGGGTCCTGGAATTATGATTGAACAGGTGAGTTCACCCGTGGAAGAGGCTCGTCCGGCTTTATCGCCAATTTCCGAAGAGCTCTCTTCTAGTCAACTAGAAGACATCCTCCTCAAGGAGGTAAGGATTTACTTCTTAAGGGTATCATCGTTCTGCAATAATTTTTTTTTTTTTTTTTTAACTTAGGTTTTGTTTTCTGGTAGGGCGGGAGGCGGCTCTCTTGGATGAGCTGAGGGTGGCGGACTTCGGTTTTAAGAGGACGGTAACTCAAGGAAAGGAGTTGCCCTCACGAGACATCCCTTTTAGGGATCTTGCTTACGTGAAAAGTGTTTTGATGGCCATGCGGCCCGAGCGGCTCTCCACTAAGCTCACGGGGGCTAGGGAGGGAAGAGGCCACTTACCCGGCTTTTCCGATCGGCCATCTTTGGTAAGGACCGTTCTCATATTTCTTTTACTCCTAAACTTGGTGTGCGTTTATAACTCCTTTGTTATTTAAGTAGGCTGCGCGTTAGGCGGATCAGTCGGCACTCTTTGTCAAGAGGACTTGGCAAAGATGGAAGCAAATAGAGGCGAATTTGCTTGACTAAACTCTAAGGTGGAGGCCTTGGAGGAAAAAGAAAGAAGCTGACTTCGCTATTATCCATACTTTTGAGAAGGATAAAGTAGAAGCGGCTTTGCTGATTAGCCACTATAGAAAAAGAAAAAAATGATTTAAGCGGCCAAATTTGGCGAGATTCAGAGAGCTCTCTTGGTGCTAAGGAGGGATATCAAAAGACTACAGGGCGATTCTAGCGGTTTGAAGGAGGAACTTAAATGCTTCAAGATGGCCTTGGCGTAATGGAGTCTAAAGTTGAAGGTTCGCGGAACTTCGCCGCCATTGAGGTTGAATTAGAGGAACTCAAGGGGGCGTGACACACTCAAGGAAGACTAGGCTTCCAGACGAGAGGACCCCTAAATCCGACTGCAAGAGATGAAAGACCTAATTGAGCGGCGGATAAATTGGAGAAAGAATTACATTTCGGCTTAGGCGAAAGCCAAAGAAGGGCCACCCGCATTTATTACGTAGTGCAGCGGGTGGGTCACCATGTTCCTCCTACTTGGGGACGTTTTATCTATGGGGCTTCTTTGGAGTCTTGAAGAAATTTATGGAGCTAAAGAGCTGCAACTTATAAAGACTCGAGAGGTTCTGTCCCAACCCCTTCGAGACCTCCAACCCAAGTTCCTCGAGGCGGTTGGCCACAGGGGCCTAGTTCTTAGGGACTTCTTTTTTTTTTTTTTTATTTAGATGCTTTTGTAAAGATTGTTATTTTGGAATGTAATTTCTACTTCTACTTGTATGAATGAAACACAAACCTTTATTTTGGTGAAGATTTATTTCCGAGCGATGGTTTTCACCATTTTAAGAAGTCCTTGTGAGGTCTTTTTCCTTCATTTGGCTTGTAAGTCAAGCTTCATAGCCAGTTCTTCTCTTCTTAGTCCAATGCAGGGGACTTTGATTTGTTGAGTAAGATCCTTGCCTTTGTAAATGAGATTGTTGCCTCATATTTCAATCGGGATTTTTGCCCCTTGTTTCTGGATGAGAGTTATCGTTTATCCTTGTAGGGTAATTCCGACTCATCTTTTAGGAATGGGATTTTCACCTCATTCTTATAGAATGGGATTAAGCTTTATTCCATGGAACATTTAGGAGGCGATTACGAGGATTCATTTGATAGTAGCGTCATGAAGTGTTGACATGAAATGGACGCTTGAGTATTTTCCCTTCCATATTTACCAGATAATAGGTGCCTGTTCGGACAATTTTCTGTATGACATAAGGGCCTTTTCAATTAGGAGTCAGCTTCTCCGTTCTGCTTTTGTTTCCCTGGAACTCATTTTCTCTTAAGACCAGGTCGCCGATTTGGAAGAAGACTCTTTTTACCCTTGTGTCATAAAACCTTTTTACTCTTTGGCGATAGATGGTTGCCTTTGTTTCTGCAGCTTCTCTTCGCTCTTCAAGTAAGTCAAGCTCCGCTCGGAGATTCTTCTCATTTGCTTTTGATGAGAAGATTTGCTGTGTCCGTAGAATAGGCATTCCTATTTCTGCAGGGATGGCGACTTACGCTATAAGTGAGAGAGAGAACGGAGTTTCTCCTGTAGGGGTTCTTGTGGTTGTCCTGTAAGCCCAGAGGACGCTCAAAATTTCTTCAACCCAGTTAGTTCCTTTTTTAGAGACCCGGGTTTTGAGAGCTTGGAGCAAGGTGCGATTGGTTACCTCTACCTGGCCGTTGGCTTGGGGATGTGTCACAGAAGTAAATCTGGATTCGATTCCGAGCTCTGAACAAAAGCTTTTGAAAGCCTTGTTATCAAATTGTCGCCCATTATCAGAAATGAAGGCGACTGGAATTCCGAATCGACAGATAACCGTTCGTCATAAGAACCCCTGACAAGCTTTCTCTTTGATTTTGGCCAAGGGCTCAACTTCTACCCATTTGGTGAAGTAATCGATATCCACTATCAAAAACTTCATTTGTCGAATTGAAGTGGGAAATGGCCCTAGGAGATCAACTCCCCAGATAGAAAACGGGTTAGGGCTAATAATTGGCGTGAGCAGTGTTGGTGGTCGACTTTGAATCTTGGAATGCCGTTGGCAGGCATCACATTTTCGGGCGAATGGCACTGCATCCCGAGTTAACGTTGGCCAGTAATAGCCTTGTCGCAGGACTTTGTAACTTAAGGCTTTGCCTCCTATATGTCCCCCTCCAATACCTTCATGAATTTCTTGAAGGATATAGTTTATACTTACGTGGGGCCTTGAGGGCGTAAGAATGGTTGCGTATAGGACCTCTTGTATAGATTTTCGCCAATGATGGTGTATTGAGTGGATTTGTAAGAGATCCGTCTGGCTTCTGTCTTGTTGGATGGTATAGGTCCACCTTGCAGGTAGTTTATGATGGGATCCATCCAACTTGACTCTTCTGCCGTACTTTGTACTTCTCCTTCTAATCCCTCAATAGTTTTTGTGGGAAGGTACTGTAGGTTGAAGGGAGATTCTGCATCGCCGTTAGGTATGATGGCTTTTTTAGATAAAGCGTCCGCTTCTTCATTTTGTGCCCGACAGATTTTTTCAATTTGGAAATGAGCGAAGTGGGGAACTATCTTCTTTACCACTGTTTGGTATTTGACTATGTTCTCCTCCTTTGCTTCAAAGTTGCCCAACGTATGGCTAACGACCAGCTGTGAGTCGGAATATACGTGTAGGCGTTAAATTCCGAGCCCTCGGGCCAAACGCAATCCTGCGATGAGGGCTTCATATTCGGCCTCGTTGTTGGTTGCTCGGAATTGGAACTTAAGAACTCCTGCAATTTTCCACTTGGAAGGAGAATAAAGGACGAAGCCGGCTCCTGACCTTTCTTCAGTCGCTGATCCATCAACATATAAGGACTATAGGATGCTAGGACTCTCTTCTGGATATTTTGGCGGGACTTCATCCTCATTTGCGGGAATGGTCAACTCCACAATAAAATCTGCCAGAACTTGAGCCTTGATTGCCGTTCGGGGTTTATAGGCGAGATCAAACTCACCCAATTCTATTACCCATTTGGCTAGACGTCCGGAATTTTCAGGCTTATGGAGGACTTGCTTTAAGGGCTGATCCGTTAGCACCGTCACTTTGTGCGCTTGAATGTAAGGCCTTAATCTTCGTGCGGATGTGATGAGGGTGAAAGCCAACTTTTCAAACGGTAGATATCTTGATTCCGCATCATTAAGGATCTTACTTGTGTAATAGACTGGTTTCTGAACTCCTTTGTCTTCCCTCAAAAGTCTTGCTTGGCTGACCCTCGAGGAAGCGGCTGACCAAGTAGGCGTAGAGCTCTTCCCTACTTGTGGCTTAGCTAGCAAGCTGAAGGCGATCGGAGATAATCTTTGAGTTCTTGAAAGGCTTTCTCACATTCTTACATCCACTCCATTTTTGGTGCTTTTAGCAAGGCTTGGAAGAGTGGGAGGTTTTTCTCTCTCGGCTTTAGAGATAAATCTCCCAGGCACTTGCTAAGCGTCCAGTTAAGCCGTTGTATCTCTTGAAGGCTTTTAGGTGATCCCATGTCAAGGATGGCTTTGACCTTTCTGGGATTAAGCTTCTATTCCTCTTTGGGTGAGTATAAATCAGAAATTTCCTGACGGGACACCAAAAGCACATTTGTTGGATTTAAGCGCATGTTGTAAGTCGAAGTGATTGAAAGGCCTCTTGTAAATCGAGAGGTGTTAAATGGCTTTTGGTACATTACGCTGAGAATGTCATCCACATAAGCTTCAACATTTCTGCCAAGTTGTTCTTTGAAGATCGTATTCATGAGCCTCTGGAAGGTGGCTCCGGCATTCTTTAAACCGAATGGCATTACCTTGTAGCAATAAGTTCCTGTGCTTGTAATGAAGGATGTTTTTTCTTCGTCATCTTTGGCCATTCGGATTTGATTGTAGCCTGAAAAGGCATCTAAAAAACTCAGCATTTCGTGTCCCTCCGTGGAGTCAACCAAGCCATCAATTGAAGGTAGAGGGAATGAGTCTTTGCGACAAGCTTTATTTAGGTTCGTGAAATCTACACACATCCTCCATTTCCCGGATGGCTTTTTTACTAGAACCACATTGGCCAACCATTCTGGATAGTGCACTTCTCGGATAAGCCCGGCCTTTATAAGGGTTGATACTTCTTCTTCTGTGGCCTTCTACCTCTCTGGTGCGGAATTTCTCTGTTTACATTTGTGAGGCTTGAGCAGTGATCTATGTTGGTGATTGCTCCAATGACATCACGTTTGGCCCTAGCATATCTCGATGACCCGACGAAGAGATTAGAATTGGTCCTTAGTACCACCATGAGATTTTCTTGTTTATGCTTGTTGTTAGATCTGCACCAATCCGCCTTTGTCGTTCCATCCTAGTTGTATCTAGAGGAATCGTAAGCAACTCTTCAACTGGTGTGGGCCGAAGTTCTTCATCTTCCCGTTCGGCTATTTTGTTGATCAACATGGCTTCTGAAACTTTTGTTTTGCCTCTGTCTAAAGCTTTTCCTTTGAGGGTTGCAACATAACATTATCGCGCCAAGGGTTGATCTCCTCTTACCTCTCCACTACCACTCTAAGTTAGAAATTTGAGGAGAAGATGGTAAGTAGAAATTACAGCCTTCAAGGCGTTGAGGGTTGGTCTGCTAAGAATAACGTTGTAACTTGAAGCACAGCGTACGACTAGGAAATTTGTTGTCACTGTTGATGATCTAGGCGACTTTCCTCTTTATGGCGGCAAAGAGATCATTCCTTACGGGTATCACTCCTCAGGAAAACCCTATTAAGGATGATTTTAGGGAAGCAAATTATACGCATCATATCTCATTCGATTCGAAGGCACTCGAGAAGAGAATGTCAGCGAACTTCCACTTGTCTATCGAGAACTCTCCTCATTTGGAAGCTGGAAACCATGATGGCAATGACTAAAGGCGTCGTCGTAGGGGTGGTGGGCTCTGTTGACATCGTTATCATAAAATGATGGGAGCCGTAGGCGTGATCTTCTTTGTGGTGTTTCCGTTTCTGCGCCCCCACCATTCGTGCATAGCTTTTCAGAGAGGCGGAGCTTTTCGCCACACCAGGGACCACCAGCGATAAATCCGACCATCTCCCCTTTTCTTCTTCTTACATTTTGTGAAGTTTGGGCCCCTCTTGGATATCAATGTTGATATCTTTGCTCCAATTGTCCCCTTCTAACGACATCTTCAATGGCGTTCATCAAATGGGTACATTTTTCCGTGTCATGTCCTCTAGTTTGATGAAACTTGCAATATCTTTTACTATTCTTTTGCCGCTCGGGATTCTTTGCAGGTTTTGGCCATGTCAAGAGTTGTTGGTCCTGGATTTGCATGAGAATATGGCTTCTGGTCTGATTTAGTGGGGTATGGTGGTCGTATCGGACAATTTTTTCTTCTTTTGAAGATTCTCTAGGTTGTAGCACATGTCACTGAGGGCGTGTTGAGGTTTCCTGTCCTCCCTTACTGTCCCTGCGTGGCCGCCTTTTTTTCATATTTCTGGGGGCCTTCTGTTGACATTTTGATGGGTTTTTCCCTTAGGAGTTCAGCAGTAGCAAGCCTCTTCTTCCCAACCCGTATAGATTTCATGAGAATTGATGTATTTACGGGCATGGATCATGAGAGCATGAGATGGTTTTGGTGGATCCAAGGTGAGGGAAAAACAAAAGGGATTCTAGCAAACCCTCCATCGGGAAGTTTACTGACCATGCAGCGGAATAAGATCCATAGCGTTTGTTGTTTAGATACATGAAGCGGTTTAAATAGGCTTGGAGTATCCCCTACGTTTGCTTAACGCGCAGAAGGGTAGATGGAGTTTTCTGTTGCTTTGAGTAATTAGCAAAATAAGCTAGAAAGCTATATGCTAGAACATGAAAAGAAGGAATGCGTGCTAGATGGAAGATCAACAAACGGTCTTGCGCTTTTCACTCTAAAGTGGCGGGAAAAGCTTCGCACATCTGGCGTCGGTAATTCGGAAGAAGCATCTTGATCGGAAAGACTTCAAGTGGCGAGACGGATCAGTTTGCCCTCGTATGCAATCATTGCGGGTGGTGGCTGTCGGGGAACTTGCTCTTCAATATTTCCTTGATGAAAGGCGAGCATATGTTAAAAATATGCGTTGGATCTCTTGTTTCCCGTGAAGGATCACATTCTTTGCGTTCTTCTATCGGCGGTTGGGCCGGATGGGCTATTACATTCGGTCCTTGTCGCTCCGTTCTCGTATGCGTTACTGTCCTTGTGGCGGCTTGCTCTCGGCGTCGAGCGGAGGGTTCAAACTAGCAGAGAAGGCAGTTCTCTCTCTTCTGTTTCCATGAGTGCGAGTCCTTGTCCTCCCTCTCCTTTCGGAATTGGTTGGTGGGGCTGTTGGCACATTTGGCGGAACTTGTGTGGGAGGAAGTAACGGATGGGTTAAAGTATGAATAGTTTGAGCTAACCGTTCTAATTGTTGCTGCATGTTAAGGTAAAACTCCGGGATGGGTTCTTGGGGTGGGGCGGAAGGATTTTCCGATGGAGATAAGAAAGGTAGATTATTGGAAGGAATCTCCTCATGCCCTCGGACTTCGCCAGGTCCTTCGGGATTACTTGGTGTTCCTTGTTCTTGGATCCGTTTTGACCTTCTCGTAGTAATCATTTTAGCTTTTTGTAAGGGTCCCCACGGGCCAGTAAGCTGGTGATGCCAAAAGCTGGTCCACCTCACGCTTTGGCTATTGTGGCCTCGTGATGCGGTCTCGACCGACAAGCGGTTAAAATTTATAGTTGGTGTGGGCGGCTTACTTGACTTACGAGCGGAGAACATGGAGAATGCTTTGGAAATCCGCTCGGAATTACACTGGCTTTCCTTTCCTTTGGGATGAATCTGTAAGAGGGAGAAAAATGGCGGTCGGAATTGGGCCTTTCTACCGGATTCAGCTCCGATGCTTAAGTCAGAAAAGCTGTAAGAAGGCAGTCTTAGACATGAGTTAGCTCTTTTGTGTGGTGATTTTTTCCGATCCTCCTCTTTTTCTATTATCGTTCTTCTTTTACAGCAACTTAAAGGCGATTTAGGAAAGGCGGTGGAGTGAGGCGGTGGATGAGAAAATATTGTCTAAGGCGGTAAGAAAATATCTTCTAAGGCGGTAAGAAAGTATCTGCCTACTGTGTAGGTGCTACGTAGGTAAGTAGAAAATATCTACCTACCGTGTAGGCACCACGTGTGTAAGTAGAAAATATCTGCCTACTGTAGAGGCAAGTGGATAAGATCTATTTACTGTAGAGCCGTTAGATACGATCTTACCCAGCTGGCTATCACCTTCTTGCTTCTTGTATAATTCCGGACTTTACGTAGGGGTGAGCCCTCCTTATTTCTTTGAGCGGAATTTATGCTAATGACTTTGGTGGTGACTGATTGTCTTGTGGCTAAAAGAAATGTAGCTCTTTATGACAGGTGGTCATTTAAGCAGGCGACACGTGTTTTACCAAATATTTCTGTAACATTAACTATTGTTGCAGTTGCTAATAAATAGCTCACTGTTATGATATATAAATTGCTATTTATTATCTTGTCTACTTGGAACAAGCAATCTCATTTTTCTTATTTTCATACCTTAATCAATTAGTTCTCTGTCCAGTTATAATTTGCATCCCATTACTAATGTCAATCTTATTAGTAGCCCATCAGTCATATTAGTTTCAATCCGCAGACCATCTATCAATCATAACTGAGGCCTATATATATAACTTAAATTTGATTTGCATTCCTTAATTTAATATAGCACCTATAATCAATTGATCTCAATCTCTAAACTTGAAGTTTCCTTGCCTTTGATTATCCATTTTAATATAATTGAATCGTAGTGTTGCATGCATTATTCATACATGCACATTAGTCAAATCTTAAAATCTAGATTATAGTTTACAGCATGACACCATGTCTTTAATCAATTGATTCTAATCTTTACTAGGTGCTTCATCACTACTGCATCACAACCCTCCCTCACTTAATTTCACCTACAACTATATCAACACTACATCACTTCCTATTGTGTGTTTTAATTGAACTGTGTTTACCCTAAAAAATAAAATAAAATAAAATAAAAGGGGGAATATATAAAATATATATTGAGCCTTGAAAAAATACAATATGTCTCAAGGGCCAATATGAAATATTTCATATAAATATTATGATGAAATATATATATTGAAATAGATAGCCCGAGACCACATATATCGAGGCAATCTCAAATTCCAAGATGGCCTGAGAACAAATCTCGAGGCAATCTCAAATCCCAAGAGCCCGAGAACACATATCTCGAGGCAATCTCAAATTCCAAGATAGCCCGAGAACACATATCTCGAGGCGATCTCAAATTCCAAGATGGCCCGAGAACGCATATCTCGAGGCAATTTAAATCCAAAGATAGCCCGAGAACACATATCTCGAGGCAATCTTAAATCCAAAGATAGCCTGAGAACAAATCTCGAGGCAATCTTAAATCCAAAGTAGCCCGAGAACAAATCTCGAGGCAATCATGAGAATACCAATCCCAAGGCGATTCAAAATATGCTAATCCCGAGGCAATAAATATATAAATAAATAAATAAATAAATAAATAAATATATATATATATATATATATATATATATATATATATATATATATATATATATATATAATTAAATTAAATAAAAGGGGTGGGGCTGATTAATTAATTAATTAATTAATTAATTAAATTTAAAGTTGCGTTCTTATCCTGTCGGGAGGTCAAAAGGGTTGGGATTTCTCGGTTGATTTCACGGAAAGGGGATTCCCTCGCACGAGGATAAAAAGGCAAAGGGAATAGAAAAAAAGAAGAAGGAGAAGAAAGCAAAGACATAGAAGGGAAGGACCAGAAAAAAGGAAAGAAGAGGAAAGTTAACAAAAGAAAGGAAGAAGAAGGTATACTTTCCCCCTTGCACACTCAGATTTGAAAAAAAAAAAAAAGAGAAGAGTTGGTCCCCTTAGCGCCATGCGCCGCCTGCGGCGCCCATGGCCACTTGAGCGTGCGTGCCTGCATGCCCATGACTGCTGCGGATCTGAGCCCTTGCTCCTGCCACAACCAACTGCGCCCCAGGCATTGCGGCCACGAGGAGAGGAACTCCACCATGAAGCCTGTAGCCTTGTTGCAATTCTGTCCAAGCTGCTTTGCTTAGTGTTATTCTTTGCTTGGCTTGTTGGAGATTAGAAGACTCAAAGTTCTGAATTGATGATGAATGTTGTTGTTTGGGGCTCTGATTCTGCTTTGTTTGGGTACGCAAATTGATGTTGTTTTCTTTACGAGAAATAGAAAGAATGCAAAGAAGAACTGCTGCAAAATAAGAAAAGGGAAAAGGTGTTGCTGCCATAGGGAAGGAGCTGCTGCTGGCAGTCATTTGTTACGCGCCGTTCATCCCAGATTTTGTCTTTGTGGAGTAGCTGCTTTGAAAGCTGATGTCATTGTCGGCGCTCTTCATTTGCCATTCTTGTCGTAGCATTGCAGAGATAAAATTTTATTGCTATTATGTTGGTGCCGCGTTGCGATCTTTGCCGGTCTTGATGATCTGCGTCTGATTTATTCTTCTTCTTTGAAGAAATTTGCGTCTTCTTGTCTGCAATTGAAACGCCAGCTTATTCTTTTATTGTGTTCTTTGCAAATGGGAATTTACTAGGAGTCTTCTTTGCCGCTGTCAGCGTTGTTAGTGCGTTACCACCAGGATTATTGCATTGCTGATGGTTGCTGATTTGCCAGAGCTGCGGTTGCTAATTGGTTGCTGCTCCAAGTTGGTTGCTGAATTTGGTCGCCGATTTGATTCTTTGTCATGAAGAAGAATCGTGATGCCCTTTGATCACGCAAAAGATTCTTCTTTGCGAGGTTCTTTATGAAAGACGAGAATGTTATTCTTTGTCGATCATACTACTGCAGAAATGATGAAGATTCTTTGAAGAAAGGCGTCATTTATTCTTTACTTGAAAAATGCCATAGAAGATCTTTGAAGGCTGCTTTATATTCTTTGATGCTATTATTATGAGGTTGTTGCCATGCAATCAAAGAGGATATTCTTTGTCGCGGATGTTGTTGTCTTTGTTGATCTTTACAAGCTAACTGCTTCTTTATTGCAAAACAAACCATGAAAAAATTTGGTACATGTCTTTGATATCTTTATTGCAAAGCGTTCTTTATTCTTTGCAGTTCAAGTTTGCAAAAGAAGGAAGCCGCTAAAATTTGGTAGTCTCTTTGTTAAAATTTCTTATTCTTGTGGTACATTTTGGTGATATTCTTTGAAGCGAGGCTGTTTGTATAATGAAGAAGAATATGCTCCAGGAAGAAGCCGTGAAAGGAAAAGAAATGAATGAAAGAACTGAAGAAAGCAAGAAAATTAAGTTCTTCTTTGAAATTGTTAAATCTTTCTTTGCGAAATTCTTTGAAATCTGCTGAGAATTGTCAAGTGCTTGTGCTGATTAAACTGCTGCTGCGGACATTCTTTATTTCCATTCTTTGCCAGGCTTTGGCTTCTGCGGAAAATTTATTCTTTGCCATTCTTGATTTCTTTGTCATTTGAAGGCTGGCATGCTACACCTTAGCCTCCTCCACTTAGAAGTCAATAACTTTTGATAGAAGCCTCAGTTAGGTGAAATTTGTGGCATTCAAAACTAGACTTCCAGATATTTCCAACCATGTATGGTATAGTTCCTATCAATGGTCCAGTTGGTACAGATTTTGATGGAAAGGGAGATCAATTCCTGCAATTCAGCCAGCTCGACCACCTTCTATTCAAAAGTCGATAATTTTTGATAGGAAACTCCAATCGAGTTGAAATTTGCAGCATTGGAAACTAAACTTCCATAGTTTTCCAATCATGTATGGTACAACTTCTATCAACGACCCAGTTGGTACAGTTTTTGGTGGAAAGGGAAGCTTCTTAATTCCTGCAGTTTTGCTGGTTATTCTACTCTCTATTCAAATATCGACAACTCTTGCCAGGAAACTCTGATTAAGGCGAGATTTGTGGTGTTGGAAATTAGATTCCCAGATCTTTCCAACTGTGTATGACACAACTCCTATTAACAGCTCAGTTGGTACAGTTTCGATAGAAAGGAAGCCAAATTTCTGCAGTTCTACCAATCTGACCACCCTTCATTCAAACGGCGATAACTTTTGATAGAAGACTCAGATTGGAATGAAATTTGTGGCATTGGAAACTAGAATTCCAGATCTTTCCAACCATGTATGTCACAGTCCTATAAGTGGCCCAGTTGGTACAGTTTTTGATGGAAAGAAGACCAATTCCTGCAGTTTTGACTGTTTGACTACCTTCTATTCAAGCGCTGATAACTTTTGATAGAAGACTCAGATTGGAATGAAATTTCTGGCATCGGAAACTAGACATCCAGGGATTTCTAACCATATAGGATGTGGCCCATATTGATGGCCCAGTTGGTACAGTTTTCAGTTACAAAGTAGGGCAAGACTGCGGTAAATTTATGGGTTGTTGGCGACCATGACGCGACAACACTGCAACATGAATTCAAAGGGGATGGCGAGGTCGAAGGCGGCATTCTTAAATGATAAAATAAATAAAAAAATTAAGCAAATGAACAAATAAATGATATTTATGAACATCTCATAATGATATCCATATGTAATGAAAGTCATGATGAATAAAAATCATTTTTCATATTGCGTTATTCATTGCCTCTCTACTTGTACTTTTGCCCTTAATCGGAGTTCGCACGATATTGTCAAGGGTAATTAATAATAGGGGCTTGCCTCTATTAGGAATGGAATAACCCACACAATAAAATATGATATTTGTGCTTCGATGTATCGCCTGGTGTCTTCTTCACAAACACGATGCCAAGTGGGTATTTTAAATGGATAACTAATTAAAATAAATATCATAACTCAAAATAGCTCCATAACACTATAATTTAAATTAAAAATATCTAAATTAATTTAAATACAAAACGATTATAAATTCAAAAACTATAGGTATAAATCTATATCCAATTAAATCAATGAAATTCAAAAACTTTATGATTTCAAAGTTCACAATATCTAATAATAAATCAATAAATTATTAAATCAATATTTAATTTAAACATCTTTCTTACATTTAATTTCGAAACACAGATAATAGTAATTTAAACTCAAACAAAACAATATCTCATTCAAAAAACAAAAACATCTAGAGACAAGGCACAGTACAAACAATCTCTTTACTCGGAATCCCTTCTCATGTCCTTGGATCAACCGGGTACTCGCCTTTGTTTGATGATAGAGAGGAAGAGGCTGATTAGGGTTCTCGAATGAGTGCGGTGGTGAGCGAAGGATTAATTAGTGGGATTGTAACAGTATTTAGTTAGGTTAAGATAAGCGTCAACCCGTTTTACATTTTAGTCCATACAATTTTGTCCTTGTAACTAAAGATCAATGCCACTAATAAATTAGTAAACTAACCTTATTAACTCAAAATTGGAACTAATATTATGATAATAAATATAAGAAGATTGCAAAAGAGTAACAGTAAAGAGGAAATAGACATTGTGAAAATTAAATAGATTTTGCCAAGATAACTGCACTCCAGCAAGTTGAAACTTGACAAGACTATAAACTGGTGTCAATATTCTTTTGGAATTAATCTCACAAATCTCAATAAGCAGAATTGTCGGATTAGAATAAACTTGCTATTCACATGATAGCAGACCTTAAATTGAAGATTTTCCAAACCAACTAAATCTGAGATATGATAAAGGACTGACTTGCCAAGAAATCCAATTCTAGAGTAGAAATCCACGAGAGACTAAAAGAGTTCACAATCAATCAGGTTGAATAACCCACGGAACAATACAATGATCGAATACTATTAACCAAACTAAGTTGGTGAAATTCATTTCCTTCAAAATTAATCCCCAGATTGCCTTTCCTTGAATCAAATTCTCGAGACATGATAACAAAATCTATAATGGCTCAAGGTTTTGTTTTTCAATAGTAAATCTTAGGGAGGCCACAATATCAAATAACAAATACTTGCTGAACCAAAACAAGGTATACTCATCAAACGCCTTTTAAAACTAATAACAATCACTTATAGCAGCAAGGCATTTAACAATTAAATCCAACTAACTTTCTATCTAACACTTTCCTGTGCGATCAAGACAAGCATAATGAAAATTTCCTGATCATGTGACAGGACTTGAGGTTCAAAAATACAAAATAAAGAAATAATTCAAAATACATAACTAGCTTGAAATGCGATTTTTGTATACGCACTTAGTGACATGAAACCCCTTAAGAGACAAAAACTTAGAATCATAACAGAGAATAAGTTCCAAACTCAATTCCCACCATATTGATAACTACAAGATTGAAGTTAAATATATCAACAATAAATAGATCCAAATACAAAAGAAAAGTACAAGCGTGCTCAACTACAAGAAGTGATTTGAACCCGTCACAATAAGGTCAATCTATAATCAAATACTTCAAACACAAAATGAAGGCTCTAGAATCAATAGTATCCCCTGCTATCACTTATTCCTACAAGTCTACTAAGTCAATGTCACTAAAATGGTTCTAAGGCCACTAGGGTTACTAAAAGGATCTAATCTCTCTAATACCACCATAATCTGTCACACCTCGAACCCAGTTGGGATTTCAGCATATCCGCATATATGTGGAGATGGGCCCCATTGTGTATGCAAAGCCTCAGAATCTGTGTACACTTACTACAAATACCCGAATAATATAAATAAATTGCTAATACGCAAATGTTCAATCCAACATCCAAAATGACAGAACAAATGAGCAAAGTCTATAATAATAAATTACTACAGTTTCATTTATTCAAAATAGTAGATAAAATCAATAGGACACTAAGGATAAGATCAGGCTCTGGACATCTCATCTACCCACCATCTAGCTACTCCTTAGGATCTGAAAAAACGGTCCAGAGATTAATGAGCTTGGGAACTCAGTAAGTACCAACAAAAACAATGAACCATCCAGGGTTTAATATAATAAGTAAAACTGAAATAAAACAGTAAGAGGAAAAGAATTTATAAATAACTCAATAGTCTTCAAAAATTATAATTTCTGAAGTTATCATAAAAACTTACATTCAGAAAGTTTAATTTATACCCAAAATACTAGAGTCTCCCAAACTTGCTATAACCACTAATGACCCTGGTTGTATGAATCCAAAACAGAAGGTTGTTATTATAATCCGACAACATGAAAAACATAAGGCTTCTAATGCCCCGGAGTTTTCTAAATAAATGATCAGTTGATTTTGGATAATTGTTAATTGTACGAGAGAAAATAAATTAATTATTTTAAACCTCATTATAAGGAAAATCAGGAGTTAGTGGACCCAAAATCCAGCCTCGCAACTATAGGGCCAAGAGAAAGCCTTATTGGGCCAGGCCACATTTACTTGAAATAGTTGGAGATGGATAGTTTGTAAAAGCCCGATTAATTAAATGATGAATTTATTAAAGTGTTAATTAATCCAGATTAATTAAGTGGGAGATACTGGGACAAAGTTAGAGTCTAGGTAAAAGTAGATGCAGTGGGGTAAAGCGGTATTTTGGATGCAGTGCGGTAAAGGCGGACCCCATGATGCCACAATATCGCTAGTAACCAGGGGAATCTCTTTAGCTTAGGGTTTTTGGATCGAGGTGGGGATAGCGATGAGACATTTAGTGATTGACACCCACGTGATTGCATAGTAAAAAGATAAGTATAAATAAAGTTATTTGGTTTTAGTAGGAGATATTTATAAAGATAAGTTCAATTAATCAAATAGAATAATATTTAAATAAAATATTAATTAATGCAAATATCATAAGTTTATAAATCAGATGAGAGGAGAGAGAGAAATTAATTTCTCATCTCTCCCCTCTCTCTCGATCCCTCTTCTCTTTCGATTGAAATCAGAAACCCAAACAACTGATAGCTGTTTTTGTAATCGAATTATACCAGACCCAAGCGTTTGTCTTACGAGCCTGTGAAGTCTAGAGCACAAGCTCTGAGCATATCCTCCAAAATCTGAATGGTTCTCTCCAACTGACCATCCGTCTAAGGATGAAAAGCCGTACTGAACGCTAGACGAGTGCCCAAGGTTGTATGTAGACTCTCCCAAAATCTCGAGACAAACCTAAATGTGCAGCGATCGGAGGTGATCGTCTGAGGTACTCCATACTGACTGACAATCTCGTTAATATACAACCATACCTCTTGCTCCAAGCGTGGCCCCGTCTTCCGCGAGTATGAAATGTGCCAACTTGAGTCAAGCGATCTACTATCACCCACACTTCTTATTGCCCCTTTTGGGTCCAAGGTAGCGATTCACGAAATCCATGTTAATATGTTTCCCATTTCCACTCCGAAATGGGCAAGGGTTCTAACTTCCGGTGGTTTTACGATGTTACATGTCTTAATCATTTGATAAGTAATACCCAGCTTTGTGCTACAAACTTCGTGACCACCGTTTCATGCCTTTCCACCGGTAGTGATCTTTCAATCCTTTGTACATCTTGGCACTTCGGGATAGATCAGCGTGCTTCGGTAGTGAGCTTCCTCAAGACTTTCCTTTTTGATTACGGGACATTGGGTACACAAACTTGTTCATCAAATCGAGGTGTGACATCCCTCGTGAATGCGAAGCTGTGTAGATCGCCTTGATCAATCGACTCTGATCTCACTCGGATATGGGTCTTACATACTGCGAATCTGGATCCTCCCCAACAGAAATTGGTCGTTAATGCACAAATTAGCCAAGCTCACTTTCATATTTGGCAATATGATCTCTAGCTCCATCCTCTTCATATCCTCTAACAAGGGCCTGCGAGGAAGTCCAGCGGTCACGGTGACTCCGTGGTTGGATTTTCTACTCAATGCATCTGCCGCCACCACGTTAGCCTTACAGGGTGGTAATGGATGCTCAATTCATAATTCTTGATTAATTCCTACCATAAATGGCTTTGCCTCATGTTCGACTCATACGTATAAAGATATACTTAAGGGTCTTGTGGTGGAGTGTATATCTCTAAGGCAGCACCCGTAGAGGAAATGTCACCATATCTTCAATGCAAACCACGATCGCGACAAGTTTCAAATGGGTGTGTGGGATAGTTCTCCTCATATAGTTTCAACTGACGAGAAGCATAAGCGATAACTCATCCGTCTTTCATTAGGAGACATCCCAGACCAATTTTGCAAGCATTACTGTAAACTATGTATCCGCAACCACTCTGTGGCAAACCTAGGACTGGTGCGGATACCAACTTCTGCTTCAACTCCAAGAAGCTCTTCTCACAAGGATTATTCCAAACAAACTTGGCATTTTTCCTAGTCAACCTAGTCAAAGGTCTTTGCCAAGCAGGGAGAAGCCCTCAACAAATCTCAATAAGTTGGCTAATCCCAAGAAACTTCTTATCTC